>CAWUFW010000775.1:2610000-3210000 GCA_963921515.1 Calotriton arnoldi | reverse complement strand
ATCAAAGATAACCTATCTCAGTGTCCTGTTTTTGGGATACAAGCTGTCAAGTGAAGGCAAGAGCCTGCCGACACATTTCTCACAGAAGTGTGCACATCTACAACCTCCAAACACATTAGAAAAACTCCAATCAATATTAGGTTTTCTAAATTTTGACAGAAACTACATACCATATTATGCACAACGGCTAAAACCATTTTACAACTTGATTCGTCCAGACTTTTCAAGTACACATTAGACATCTTAACACAAACAGGTTTTACGTTCAGTACAAGTGACATGTTAGCTTCCAAACACTTACACACACATGTAAACACCACAAACTTGGTGATCTGCATAATTGTGGGTACGGCAGGATACACATATATTACATTCGAAGAAGAAGACACCATACCGTATTCAGACAAAATATCAATGTAAAAATATAGCCAGACCAAAATATTGTGTCCAAAATATCCTTGATATGGAAATAGCATCAGCAAAAATATCATTGTCAAGAATATCAGTTTTAAGGTAATATCAATTTTGAAAATATCAAAGTCATTGATATTGTTTGCAAAAATATAGTTGTTTAACCCCTTCGCTGCTATGCCTTTCCCCCCCCCTGTGCTAAGCCTTTTTTTGGCTATTTGGGGTAGTTTGAGCTTAGGCCCCTGTAACATTTTGACCACATAAGGTATCCACGCCAAATTTGCGTCCTTTTCTTCCAACATCATGGGGATTCTAAAGGTACCCAGGGTTTGTGGATTCCCCTGGAGGGGGCCCAGAAATTAGCCAAAATACAGCTACATTTTGTTTTTTTGGGGAAAAATGGGGAAAAAGTGCTGCAAATGAAAGCGTCTGGTTTTTTCCCTGCAAATGGTATCAAAAAAGGGTTTGTGGGTCTGAAATCACAATTTTCCCAGCTTTTAGGGAATGACAGACTTTTGTCAGAAAACAAACATTTGTTACACAGTTTTGGCATTTTTTTCTGGGACATAGCCTATTTTTGCTATTTTTTGTGCTTTCAACCTCCTTCCAGTTAATGGTAGAAATGGGTATGAAAGCAATAATGGATCCTGGAAAGCTATACATTTTGGAAAAGTAGACAAGATTCTGAATTCAGCAAGGGGTCATTTGTGTAGATCCTTAAAGGTTTTTTATAGAAACTAACAGTTAAATTTAGGAAAAATTGAAAATTAGTTGAAAAAAACAGCCATTTGTATCAACGTTTTCACCTGTAACTTCTTCTAATTATGACAACTCTTTGAAAGCAATATACCGTTACATCCGCTGGACCTTACTGGTTGTGGGGATATATAGGACTTGTAGGGTCACCAAGAACCCGACGAACCCAGAGCCAAAAACTGAGCAGCAACTTGCAATGTTTTTTTATTATGTACCGGGTATATAGCAATTATTCTGGGAAAATGTATACATGGAAAAATCGGTATGAAAGACACCTATGTATTTCTGAAATGGGAACAAAATATAGAGTTTAGAAACAGTAGATATTTGCACATTTCCAAAATTGGGAATACTCATACTAGCATGAGAATTATCGGTCATTTTTCAAAATGACTTCTTTTTTACACATTGTCTTTCATTTGGAAGGCAGAAATGCATCGAAAGTCAATAGGTAATAACAGTTGCTCTACAAATCTGAATTACCCTAAGTCTCCCGATAAAAATGGTACCTCACTTGTGTGGGTAGGCCTATTGCCCACGACAGGAAACGGCTCAAAAAGCAACGTGAACACACCACATTTTCACAATGAAAAATGACCCTTTTTTTGCAAAGTGCCTAGCTGTAGTTTTTGAACCCTAGCTCTGCCGGCACCTAGGGAAACCTAGCAAACCTATACATTTTTTAAAACTAGACACCCAGGAGAATCCAGGATGGGGTGACTTGACTGGCTCTCACCAGGTTTTGTTACCCAGAATCCCTTGCAAACCTAAAAAATTGTCAAAAAAAACACATTTTCCTCACATTTCTGTGGTAGAAAGTTATGGAATCTGCGTGGATCCACAAAATTCCACCCACCACGCGTTTCCCAAAGTCTTCCAAGAAATATGGTACCCCACTTGTGTGGGTGGGCCTAGTGCCCGGCAACAGGAAACGGCGCAAAACGCAACGTGGACACACCACAATTTCACAGTGAAAAATGACCCTTTTTTTGCAAAGTGCCTAGCTGTAGTTTTTGAACCCTAGCTCTGCCGGCACCTAGGGAAACCTAGCAAACCTATACATTTTTGAAAACTAGACACCCAGGGGAATCCAGGATGGGGTGACTTGACTGGCTCTCACCAGGTTCTGTTACCCAGAATCCCTTGCAAACCTAAAAAATTGTCAAAAAAACCACATTTTCCTCACATTTCTGTGGTGGAAAGTTCTGGAATCTGCGTGGATCCACAAATTTCCCCCCACCCCGCATTCCCAAAAGTCTTCTGAGAAAAATGGTACCTCACTTGTGTGGGTAGGCCTACTGCCTGCGACAGGAAACGGCGCAAAACTCAACATGGACACACCACAATTTCACAGTGAAAAATGACCCTTTTTTTGCAAAGTTCCTAGCTGTAGTTTTTGAACCCTAGCTCTGCCGGCACCTAGGGAAACCTAGCAAACCTATACATTTTTGAAAACTAGACACCCAGGGGAATCCAGGATGGGGTAACTTGACTGGCTCTCACCAGGTTCTGTTACCCAGAATCCCTTGCAAACCTAAAGAATTGTCAAAAAAACCACATTTTCCTCACATTTCTGTGGTGGAAAGTTCTGGAATCTGTGTGGATCCACAAATTTCCACCCACCCCGCGTTCCTCAAAGTCTTCCGAGAAAAATGGTACCTCACTTGTGTGGGTAGGCCTAGTGCCCGCGACAGGAAACGGCGCAAAACGCAACGTAGACACACCACAATTTCACAGTGAAAAATGACCCTTTTTTTGCAAAGTGCCTAGCTGTATGTAGTTTTTTAACCTAGGGAAACCTAGCAAACCTATACATTTTTGAAAACTAGACACCCAGGAGAATCCAGGAAGGGGTGACTTAACTGGCTCTCTGCAGGTTCTGTTACCCAGAATCCCTTGCAAACCTAAAACATTGTAAAAAAAAACAAATTTTCCTCACATTTATGTGGTAGAAAGTTCTGGAATCTGCGTGGATCCACAGATTTCTACCCACCTTGCGTTCCCCAAAGTCTTCCGAGAAAAATGGTACCTCACTTGTGTGGGTAGGCCTAGTGCCTGCGACAGGAAACGGCGCAAAACGCAACGTGGACACACCACAATTTCACAGTGAAAAATGACCCTTTTTTTGCAAAGTGCCTAGCTGTAGTTTTTGAACCCTAGCTCTGCCGGCACCTAGGGAAACCTAGCAAACCTATATATTTTTGAAAACTAGACACCCAGGGGAATCCAGGATGGGGTGACTTGACTGGCTCTCACCAGGTTCTGTTACCCAGAATCCCTTGCAAACCTAAAAAAGTGTAAAACAAAACACATTTTCCTCACATTTCTGTGGTGGAAAGTTCTAGAATCTGCGTGGATCCACAAATTTCCACTCACCCCGCGTTCCCCAAAGTCTTCCAAGAAAAATGGTACCTCACTTGTGTGGGTAGGCCTAGTGCCCGCGACAGGAAACGGCGCAAAACGCAACAGGGACACACCACAATTTCACAGTGAAAAATGACCCTTTTTTTACAAAGTGCCTAGCTGTAGTTTTTGAACCCTAGCTCTGCCGGCACCTAGGGAAACCTAGCAAACCTATACATTTTCGAAAACTAGATACCCAGGGGAATCCAGTATGGGGTGACTTGACTGGCTCTCACCAGGTTATGTTACCCAGAATCCCTTGCAAACCTAAAATATGGTCCAAAAAACCACATTTTCCTCACATTTCTGTGGTGGAAAGTTCTAGAATCTGCGTGGATCCACAAATTTCCACTCACCCCGCGTTCCACACAGTCTTCCAAGAAAAATGGTACCTCACTTGTGTGGGTAGGCCTAGTGCCCGTGACAGGAAATGGCGCAAAACGCAACGTGGACACACCACAATTTCACAGTGAAAAATGACCCTTTTTTTGCAAAGTGCCTAGCTGTAGTTTTTGAACCCTAGCTCTGCCGGCACCTAGGGAAACCTAGCAAACCTATACATTTTTGAAAACTAGACACCCAGGGGAAACCAGTATGGGGTGACTTGACTGGCTCTCACCAGGTTCTGTTACCCAGAATCCCTTGCAAACCTAAACAATTGTAAAAAAAAACACATTTTCCTCACATTTCTGTGGTGAAAAGTTCTGGAATCTGTGTGGATCCACAAATTTCCACCCACCCCACGTTCCCCAAAGTCTTCCGAGAAAAATGGTACCTCACTTGTGTGGGTAGGCCTAGTGCCCGCGACAGGAAACGGCGCAAAACGCAACGTCGACACACCACAATTTCACAGTGTAAATTAACCCTTTTTTTGCAAAGTGCCTAGCTGTAGTTTTTTAACCCTAGCTCTGCCGGCACCTAGGGAAACCTAGCAAACCTATACATTTTTGAAAACTAGACACCCAGGGGAATCCAGGATGGGGTGACTTGACTGGCTCTCACCAGGTTTTGTTACCCAGAATCCCTTGCAAACCTAAAAAATTGTCAAAAAAAACACATTTTCCTCACATTTCTGTGGTGAAAAGTTCTGGAATCTGCGTGGATCCACAAAATTCCACCCACCCGCGTTCCCCAAAGTCTTTTGAGAAAAATGGTACCTCACTTGTGTGGGTAGGCCTAGTGCCCGTGACAGGAAACGGCGCAAAACGCAACGTGAACACACCACAATTTCACAGTGAAAAATGACCCTTTTTTTGCAAAGTGCCTAGCTGTAGTTTTTGAACCTACGGAAACCTAGCAAACCTATACATTTTTGAAAACTAGACACACAGGGGAATCCAGGATGGGGTGACTTGACTGGCTCTCACCAGGTTCTGTTACCCAGAATCCCTTGCAAACCTAAAAAATTGTCAAAAAAACACATTTTCCTCACATTTCTGTGGTGGAAAGTTCTGGAATCTGTGTGGATCCACAAATTTCCACCCACCCCGCGTTCCCCAAAGTCTTCCGAAAAAATGGTACCTCACTTGTGTGGTTAGGCCTAGTGCCCGCGACAGAAAACAGCGCAAAACGCAACGTGGACACACCACAAATTCACAGTGAAAAATGACCCTTTTTTTGCAAAGTGCCTAGCTGTAGTTTTTGAACCCTAGCTCTGCCGGCACCTAGGGAAACCTAGCAAACCTATACATTTTTGAAAACTAGACACCCAGGAGAATCCAGGATGGGGTGACTTAACTGGCTCTCACCAGGTTCTGTTACCCAGAATCCCTTGCAAACCTAAAAATTGTCCAAAAAACACATTTTCCTCACATTTCTGTGGTGGAAAGTTCAGGAATCTGTGTGGATCCACAAATTTCCACCCACCCCGCGTTCCCCAAAGTCTTCCGTGAAAAATGGTACCTCACTTGTGTGGGTAGGCCTAGTGCCCGCGACAGGAAACGGCGCAAAACACAACGTGGACACACCACAATTTCACAGTGTAAATTAACCCTTTTTTTGCAAAGTGCCTAGCTGTAGTTTTTGAACCCTAGCTCTGCCGGCACCTAGGGAAACCTAGCAAACCTATACATTTTTGAAAACTAGACACCCAGGAGAATCCAGGATGGGGTGACTTAACTGGCTCTCACCAGGTTTTGTTACCCAGAATCCCTTGCAAACCTAAAAAATTGTCAAAAAACCCACATTTTCCTCACATTTCTGTGGTGGAAAGTTCTGGAATCTGCGTGGATCTACAAAATTCCACCCAACCCGCGTTCCCCAAAGTCTTTCGAGAAAAATGGAACCTCACTTGTGTGGGTAGGCCTAGTGCCCGTGACAGAAAACGGCCCAAAACGCAAGGTGGACACACCACATCCTCACAGTGAAAAATGACTCTTTTTTTGAAAAGTGCCTACCTGTAGTTTTTGAACCGTAGCTCTGCCGGCACCCAGGGAAACCTAGCAAACCTATACATTTTTGTGTGGGAAAGTTGTGGCATCACCGGGCTGAAACAAATTTCCTACCACCCAGCGTTCCCCCGGGTCTCCCGATAAAAATGGTGCCTCACTCGTGTGGGAGGCCCAAGTACCCGCGACAGGCAAGGGCCCAAAACGTATTGAGGCGACATCAAAATTGCCTATCACAAAACAACCTGGTTTTGCAAGGGGGGTCACCTGGGTTTTTGGCCCGTGCTCGGCGGCCATCTAGGGAAACCTACCAAACCCACACATTTCTGAAAACTAGACACCCGGGGGATTCCAGGGAGGTATGGCTTGCGTGGATCCCCCAAAGTTTTCTTACCCAGATCCCCTGCAAACCTCAAATTTAGCTGAAAAAAATCACTTTTTTCACACATTTTTGTGTGGGAAAGTTGTTTCATCCCCGGGCTGAAACAAATTTCCTACCACCCAGCATTCCCCCGGGTCTCCTGATAAAAACAGGGCCTCACTCGTGTGGGAGGCCCAAGTACCCGCGACAGGCAAGGGCCCAAAACATATTGAGGCGACATCAAAATTGCCTATCTCAAAATGTGTTGGGGTTTGTAGGGCTCAGCCATCATAATAGCCCTCCGATGCTTCCCCCCCACCCCCCGTGATTAGTAAGGTAATGTTTGACCAGGTGGTAACTCACAGTAGAATACTCTTGATCAAACTGTGGTCAACAGGTCAGGTTTATTCTGAGGTCTTATCAACCTTATGTTTTGGTGCAATACATCATGGTATTTCTATTTGCCTTAGGATCTCTGCTAGTGTTTCGCAGGCTTTGGGTTGTTAAGATAATTATGCTTGCCTGCATCTCATTGAGCATCCCTTTACATGTTGTTAAAGGGTTAACCAGACTCGAACCACCAGAACAGGCGCAAGTCCTTAGCGCGCACGTTGCTTTCAGCAGCTGCTGAAACGTGACTCTACAACGTGAAAAGCAACCCCACCCTTCCTCGTCTATATAAGACTGCCGCTCCCACTTACTCGCGCTTGTGTTCGTTTCATCGCTATCCAGCAACTCCACTCACCTGAAGTCTTCCGACGAAGCAACAACTCTATGGTTCCGTTTTCGGACTTCCGGTTTTCTTCCTGTTTTCGCTGCTCTTCACCGCATCGAAGACTCGACTCCTCTTCCGACACCATTTCCTGTCCGGCGTCAGTTCCCTGCTCCCGGTCTTTTCTTCCTTCATCCTGCAGCAAGACAAAAGAGAAGAAGAAGAGAAATACTTACAAGTAAGATCGTTCCGCTTGCGGAGCGCGCGCGCACGCATGCATGCAGAACAAGTTAAACAAAAGAAGAACTTATCTTTGTTGACACTTCCCCTGCCATAATCTTCATTTCTCGCCTACATGATACAAGAAAGAAAGAACGCAACAATTACAACAGAGTTGGCAAAGGATCTCTGTGCTTTCAATCATTGCGATCATTACAAGGGAGTCAATGTATTCATTTCTTGTGTGAAAGACATTATTGTTAAGGTGTCATAAGGACCCGATATTAAGTGAGTAGTCAAACAGACAAGAGGCTCATTTGTG
This sequence comes from Calotriton arnoldi, assembly GCA_963921515.1. NCBI lineage: Eukaryota > Metazoa > Chordata > Amphibia > Caudata > Salamandridae > Calotriton > Calotriton arnoldi. The sequence goes on along the minus strand of CAWUFW010000775.1, from coordinate 3,202,429 downwards.
TATGTATGAAAAGAGTTTTCCTGGGCTAACGTTTTCTTGTTTCCACAGTAAAGGGAAGCTAGCACCTTAATTCATCTTTAGCATCGCATGGGAGACATACAGTAAGCGCAAAGGTACTAGAGTAGTAGAAACGTATGTTGGTATTGTGCTTATTTAGAAGTCATGTTAAGCAGGTAAATTGCACGACAATTATTCTTATTTGTTTTGTAGGAAGGATCCACTAAAGGATTCGCAACAGAAGCTCTTGGGCAGACGTGGAAAGTGACGTGTGTTCCTTTATTTTATCTTTTGGTTATTTTGTCCCTTTTTCCCCTTCCCCCAGAAACCTACGAATCCAGACTGTATTACACACACAGTTTCGGAGGACCTAGGTGCTAGGGGGCATCGGAAAACTAGCTTCTCATCTCTCAACTGGAACCCCTGGATTTCAGGTGAGTGAAGGTTAACAAAATGTTTTGGGCCCTTGCCTGTCGCGGGTACTTGGGCCTCCCACATGAGTGAGGCACCGTTTTTATCGGGAGACCCGGGGGAACGCTGGGTGGTAGGAAATTTGTGTCAGCCCAGTGATGCCACAACTTTCCCACACAAAAATGTGTGAAAAAGTGATTTTTTCAGCTAAATTTGAGGTTTGCAGGGGATTCTGGGTAAGGAAACGTTGGGGGATCCACGCAAGCCATACCTCCCTGGAATCCCCGGGTGTCTAGTTTTCAGAAATGTGTGGGTTTGGTAGGTTTCCCTAGGTGGCCGCCGAGCCCCGGGCCAAAAGTCATGGGACCCCCTTGCAAAACCAGGTCGTTTTGAGATAGGCAATTTTGATGTCGCCTCAATACGTTTTGGGTCCTTGCCTGTCGCGGGTACTTGGGCCTCCCACATGAGTGAGACACCATTTTTATCGGGAGACCCTGGGGAACGCTGGGTGGTAGGAAATTTGTGTCAGCCCGGTGATGCCACAACTTTCCCAAACAAAAATGTGTGAAAAAAGTGATTTTTTCAGCTAAATTTGAGGTTTGTAGGGGATTCTGGGTAAGGAAACGTTGGGGGATCCACGCAAGCCATACCTCCCTGGAATCCCCCGGGTGTCTAGTTTTCAGAAATGTGTAGGTTTGGTAGGTTTCCCCTAGGTGGCCGCCGAGCCCCGGGCCAAAAAGTCATGGGACCCCCCTTGCAAAACCAGGTCATTTTGAGATAGGCAATTTTGATGTCGCCTCAATACGTTTTGGGCCCTTGCCTGTCGCGGGTACTTGGGCCTCCCACACGAGTGAGGCACCATTTTTATTGGGAGACCCTGGGGAACGCTGGGTGGTAGGAAATTTGTGTCTGCCCGGTGATGCCACAACTTTCCCACACAAAAATGTGTGAAAAAAGTGATTTTTTCAGCTAAATGTGAGGTTTGCAGGGGATTCTGGGTAAGGAAACGTTGGGGGATCCACGCAAGCCATACCTCCCTGGAATCCCCCGGGTGTCTAGTTTACAGAAATGTGTGGGTTTGGTAGGTTTCCCTAGGTGGCCGCCGAGCCCCGGGCCAAAAAGTCATGGGACCCCCCTTGCAAAACCAGGTCGTTTTGAGATAGGCAATTTTGATGTTGCCTCAATACGTTTTGGGCCCTTGCCTGTCGCAGGTACTTGGGCCTCCCACACGAGTGAGGAACCATTTTTATCGGGAGACCCTGGGGAACGCTGGGTGGTAGGAAATTTGTGTCAGCCCGGTGATGCCACAACTTTCCCACACAAAAATGTGTGAAAAAAGTGATTTTTTCAGCTAAATTTGAGGTTTGCAGGGGATTCTGGGTAAGGAAACGTTGGGGGATCCATGCAAGCCATACCTCCCTTAATCCCCCAGGTGTCTAGTTTTCAGAAATGTGTGGGTTTTGTAGGTTTCCCTAGCTGGCCGCCAAGCACGGGGCCAAAAACCCAGGTGACTCCCCCTTGCAAAACCAGGTTGTTTTGTGATAGGCAATTTTGATGTTGCCTCAGAAGGTTTGGGCCCTATCCTGTCACGGGTCCTTGACCCACCCATGCGAGTGAGGTACCATTTCTATTGGGATACTTAGTGAAAGGCGAAGGGGTAGAAAATTTGTTGTTCCGTTCTGCAGCGTGAAAATTTTGGCACAATATTGCAAGGAAAATGTGACAAACATTTTGAGGTTTGCAGGACATTGTGGGTAAGATAACTTGTTGGGATCCACAAGAGAGACATCACCATGTACTCCCATGAGTGTTTAGTTTACGACAATATCTACAGTTGGTAGGTTATTCTTAGATGGAATGTACACCTTGGCAGAGAGACTAAAAAGACAAAGATTACTGCACAGCCATCTATTCCTCAAGCACACACACATACTGGTTGGATTTGACATGAGGGCGAGTGATGGTTCAGTATATACAATTTTATTAACAAGAGATTTCACAAAAATGAAATGCACTGTCAATAATTGAAAGGACAAAAAACTGAACCAGTGACTCGCAGCTCGTGAGCTGTAAAGCCACGTCAAGGCCCCAACCGCTTTACAGGCCAATCACACACCTTTCATACCTAATACACACAAGACCATTCACATCACCAGGCACGAAACCAACACATTACAACATTCACAAAAAGGGACAAGGTACACCCTGCTTGAGAAAGACAGAAAAGACAAATATTTCTGCACAACCACCTATTTTTCAAGCACACAGACATACTGGTTGGATTTGGCACGAGGGGGAGTGATGGTTCAGTATATACAGTTGTATTAACCAGAGATTTCACAAAAATGAAATGCACTGTTAATAATTGAAAGGACGAGAAACTGAACCATTGACTCACAGCTCGTGAGCTGTAAAGCCACGACAAGGCACCAACCGCTTTACAGGCCATTCATACACCTTTCATACGTGTGACACATACAAAACCATTCACACCGCCAGCTGCGGGCCCAGCACATTACAACACTCACACCAGCAGACAGCGCCATTCAAGGGCACATCACTTTCACACGCCCACATTCCTGACACAGCAACCACACCAGCTCACGGATTGCATGGAGTGGCATTTAGCTAGCAGTGTGTGTAGTGACCAGCAGCAAGTCACTACACACACACCACCAGCCAAGCGCCCGTCCACGCACACCGCCAGCCAAGCACCCGTCCACGCACACCGCCAGCCAAGCACCAGTCCACGCACACCGCCAGCCAAGCGCCAGTCCACGCACACCGCCAGCCAAGCGCCAGTCCACGCACACCGCCAGCCAAGCGCCAATCCATGCACACCGCCAGCCAAGCGCCAGCCCACTCACCACCAGCCAAGCACCAGTCCACGCACACTGCCAGCCAAGCGCCAGTCCACGCACACCGCCAGCCAAGCGCCAGTCCACGCACACCGCCAGCCAAGCGCCCATCCACGCACACTGCCAGCCAAGCGCCAGTCCACTCACCGCCAGCCAAGCGCCAGACCACGCACACCGCCAGCCAACCGCCAGTCCACGCACACCGCCAGCCAACCGCCAGTCCACGCACACCGTCATAAAAAATGTTTAAACAAGAAAGAAAACACAAACCAATTGCAACTAGATACAAAACTATAACTACAAAAACAACAGCAGTAACTAAATACATCATTCTATTGCCAAACGTGAAACTGAACAACTATATAAAACCATACAGACCAGGCAGTACACTATTAGACTCACGGTTGCTCCCAAAAACTCTTTTTAGTGTGATACAATCTGAAACATGAGGGCACACACATCCCAGGATTAAAAGGACAATCGGCACAGTGCATACGACTCTCCTTCCGCACACCTCTTCGCAAGCAGACTCTACATCTCTTACAGGGATTGGTTTTTTGGGGCGTGGGAGGAATTAAATCAGGAAAGTGGCGATCTTTCAATCTAGCCACATCCTCCACCACTCCAACTCTAGGAACACTTGCCTGTTCCACAACAACAAGGCTGCCTATCACAGTCTGCTGAAACTGAACAAAAGTCAACTTTGACTCAGGAGAACACGCCTTGTACACAACAAAAGCATTGGAAGTTGCTAAATTGAAGAGATGGATGGCCAACTTTTTATACCAAATGTAAGCCTTACGAATAGCAGTGTAAGGTTCCAACCTCTGATCTACTCTATCAACACCACCCATGTGCTTATTGTAGTCTAAAATGCACACAGGTTTGCGTACTTCAGCAAACTGACCCCAAACAGCCACAGGTGAAGTACTCTCATCATGGATGGTAGTCAGCATGTACACATCCCTCCTGTCCTCAAATTTCACAGCTAGTAGTTCATCATTACGCAAGGAACTGCACTGTCCCCTCTGAAGTTTTTTGGAAACAAGCTCTTTTGGATAACCTTTTCGGTTAGAGCGGATTGTGCCACAAGAAAAAGTGTCCACTTTGAACAATTCCTTAAACAATTGCACAGCAGTGTAGAAGTTATCAAGGTTCAAATGGTGGCCTCTGTTAAACAGTCCTCTAGCAAGATCCCACACAATTTTCTCTGAAACTCCAAAAGTGGACGGACAACCAGGGGGGTCAATAGTGGAATCCCTACCAGTGTACACACGGAATTTAAAAACATATCCTGTCCTACTCTCAGACAACATATACAGCTTAATTCCATAATGTGCCCTCTTGCTAGGGATGTACTGCCTAAAAACCAAACGGCCCTTGAACAGGACCAAAGACTCATCAATAGATATTTCTTTCCCTGGAGTATAGATCTCTGAAAATTGATCTACAAAGTGATCAAGAACAGGCCAAATCTTAAAAAGACGGTCACAGTCAGGGTGATCTCGTGGCAACGCCAAAGTATTATCAACAAAATGCAGCATCCGAAGCAAAAGTAAATACCGTTCACGGGTCATAATCACAGGAAATATGGTCGTTGCCATCAAGGGACTGGTAGACCAATATGAAGCCATGGACGGCTTCCTTATCAAGCCCATCAAAAAAGTCAAACCCAAAAACTTCTTCATCTCATCCAGATTTGTGGGAGTCCACCGGGTAGCTCTTGAGTGGGGCTTAAGTGTGGCACTGTTGTCCCTCAAAAACTGTTCAGCATACAAATTAGTCTGCTCAACAATCTCAGCCAAAAATACATCATCCATAAACAACTGAAAAAACTGTATAGGCAAAAAAAATTTGCAATCCACTCTACACCCTGCATCCACACTAAAGGCAGGCAACACCGGCTGCACCATGTTTGGATCAACCCAGAGTCCAGCACTTCCAGTAGGAAGCCTTGCAGCCTCAGGCTGCAATACCGATGTCTCTTGCGGCACCATCGGCACATCAGTGTCCCCCTCTAAAACATGCACTTCATCCGCACTGAGAGTAGCTTCATCCGCACTGAGAGTATCTTCATCATCCGATGATTCCATGTGGAGAGAAAACTCACTGCCTGAATCTTCCCCTCCCTCCTCTCCCTCAGACGCACTGTCAGTCTCATAATCCTGCTCAGAGGAAGATTCAAGAAGCATACCAACCACCTGCTGAGCAGTCATTCTACGGCTAGCCATAATCCTTACTAATAAAGGTAACTTGTCAAACAAGTCAACAACAACAAACACTTTGTAAAATAAGTAATAAACAAAATGCGTCTTTATCAGAAAGACCTATATACTCCAAAACGATACCACTCACTTGCCAGAAGCAGCTAGACTCACCACCACCTACTCTGCACAGACACAGTAAGGATCAACAATATCCCACTAAAAAAGAAAAAGAAAAGAAAATTACACATAAGACAATGCAAAACACATCGCAAAGAATTTCATGCTCAAAACACTAACTAAATATGCTGCCATTATGACACCACTTACAAAAAAATTCATTAATGCATGACAATAATACTCATTTGGAGTAAATACAACAAAAATGTTTTTCTTACCAAAAATATGCAACTACGCAAAACTGCAGAACAACCACTGCCGAAACCGCAAACAGGAATCAAAAGCTTTACACTAGAATAAAAAGGAGAAATAAAACATTACAATCACATATGCAAATAATGCACTAGTCCACATACTATCCACCAGCCAAGCAAAGGTGGTAGGTGGGCCTAAAAGCATAAGGCCGATCTGCCCCTACAGGGAGCAGAAACAGCCAAAAAATTCACCCTCATAAAGGGGGAGCGACCCTTGCCCAAGGGATCACTCCCCAACACCAACATTTAAAAAGCCCTGGTGTCTACTGGCTTCTGCCCCCCTAGGGGACAGATGGGCCTGAATACATATGGCCGATCTGCCCCCAAAGGGGCAGAAACGACCACAATAAATACCCCATAAAGGGGAGCGACCCTTGACAAGGGGCCCCTCCCAACAACACAAAAGCAATCCCTGGTGGCCTAGTGGGCATACAATAAAATTAATTGTTTATTTGGGTCGATCTGCCCTTCCAGGGGGTCAGAAATGGCCCAAATAAAACTTGCCGAAGGGGCTGCTCCCCAAAAATATATTGCTCCCCCAAGGGGAGCGACCCTTGCCCAAGGGGCCGCTCCCCAACAACACTAAAACAATCCCTGGTGTCTAATGGCTTCTGCCCCCCTTGGGGGCAGATGGGCCTAGACTCACAAGGTCGATCTGCCCCCAAGGGGGGGCAGAAATGGCCAAAATAAATGATCCCCAAAGGGGAGCGACCCTTGCCTAAGGGGCCGCTCCCAAAAAACATAATTTAATATAAAAAAATCCCTGTTGGCCTAGTGGGCACAGGGGGCAGACCCACCTAAACAAATTGCTCCCCCAAGGGGCGCGACCCTTGCCCAAGGGGCCGCTCCTCGACACAAAAGGGAATTTACAAAAAAAAAAAAAACATCCCTGGTGGCCCAGTGGGCGCCACATACTTTTTTTTTTTTAAATTATCCGATCTGCCCCCCCAAGGGGGGAAAAACCAACTACACATATTTCTCCCCCAAGGGGAGCGACCCTTGCCCAAGGGGCCGCTCCCCAAAACACAAAGGGCATTTAAAAAAAATAAAAAATCCCTGGTGGCCCAGTGGGGGCACACATACCTTTTTTTTAAATAAATATTACCGATCTGCCCCCCCCAAGGGGGGCAGACCCAACTGCACATATTGTTCCCCCAAGGGGAGCGACCCTTGCCCAAGGGGCCGCTCCCCGACACAAATTGGGCCTTTTAATTAAAAAAAACGCGCATTCCTGCTGCACGATCGCACCCCAGGCACGATCGTGCAGCAGGAATGCTTTTTAAAAGACATCGGAGGAAAGGAAAACCCTTTCCTTTCCTCCGATGCCTTTTAAAATATACCCCCCACCCTCCACGAGGAGAAACTCACCTGTTTGTTTCCCGACGCGCTGGAAGCAAATGGCTTTCAGCGCGTCGGGAAACAAAGGGAAACCTCCAATGACGTCATCGCGCCTCGCGCGCTGACGTCATTGATGACGTGGAGGGGGGGCGGGGGGAGGCACGAAGATCGGCGTCCCACGGGGGCGCGCCAGCGCTTCCCCTGTGGGTGGGTGTCACGACGGCCGGGAGCCGTCATGAGCACATGCCCACTGTGTCTCATGACGGCTCCCGGCCGTCGTGAGCACCGAAGGGGTTAAAATATCGTTTTTTAATTATTGTTATGTATTTTGGTACATATTTTAAATGTATATGAAGGAATTGTTTTCTACAATAATTATTTATGTTTTTAATATATTTCTTACATTTTTAGTAGTTAATAAAGGCAATTTTTGTGGGTGGGAAGTGACTTAATTATAATACATTAATGAATATTTTTATTTAAAATTATTTATTTCATTTATATTTAATTATGTCAATTGTGCTATAATTTTTTTAATGTAAATAGTATGTGCGGGTTGTGAGATTTATAGGGGTAAAAGGTGGGAATACATTTATTTTTAATTAATTAATATTTAGTTGTTAATTAATTGTAATTAATTGTTAATTAATCATGTAAATTGTGTCATTTTTTGGGGTGCGGATTGTGGGGCTTATAGGGGTAAAGAGTGGGAAGTAATTTGTTTTTAATTAATTAATAGTTACTAATTGATAATAATTAATTGATAATTAAAGATGTTAATTGTTTAATTAATTTCTTTTTAGGTGGGATTTGTGGGGTTTTTAGGGGTAAAGGGTGAGGAGAAAATTAATTTAAATTAACTAATAATTAGTTGTTAAATACTATTCCTTATTTAATTGACAATTAATAATTTTAATTGTAATTCATTTTTTTAAGTTTAATTTTAGGTGCGGGTTGTGTGGTTTATAGGGGTAAAGGGTGGGAAGTTAATACATTTTAATGAATTAATATTTAGTTTTTAATTAATATTTGTTTAATTGATAATTAATTATATAAAGTATGCAATTTCTTTTTTTTAGGATTTTAGATGTGTGTTGTTGGTTTTATAGGGGTATGGGTGGAAAGTGAATTGATTTTAAGTAATTAATGATAAATGTTGTAATTAATATTAATTATCAAATCATTAACTAATTATGTTATTTGTGTAACTAATTTTCTGTTAAATGTTATGAGTGTGTTGTGTGTTTTGTGAGGACATATTGTGGGAAGTGAATTAATTATAATTAATTAATCTTTAATTAATGATAATTAGTTTGTTGATAAATATTTATATTAATCATGTAAATATTTTGCTTTTTCAAGTTAGGTTTTAGGTGCAGGTTGTGAGTTCTCTGAGGATTTAGGGTGGGAAGTAACTAAATTAAATTTATGTATTTAATATTTATTGTTAATAAATAATTTCAAAATAAAAAACATTATTTTTATGAAAAATATTTTTGTATTTTATTTATAATAATATTTGTAGTTATTTGTGATATGTATTTAACACTGTAATATGTTTTCATTTTTAATATTACATATATTTATAGTTTTTTGTTACATATTTATATTCTTCTTTATTTACTTTGTTTGTGAAATAATTTTATTTTGTTCAAGATATTTGTTTTGTTTTTAATGTTGCACTTACTGGAGTGTGAATAGTAATTTATACCCCTCTGCAATCCAACACTTTCTCTACTGTTGTACTGACTAGAATGGGAATAGTACATTTGACCCCTCCGCAATCCAACACTTTCCTTACTGTTGTACTGACTGGAGTGGGGATAGTAAATTTCACCCCTCGGCTATCCAACACTTTCCCTACTGTTGTGCTGACTGGAGTGGGAATAGTACATTTTATCCCTCTGCAATCCAACACTTTCCCTACTGTTGTATTGACTGGAGTGGGAATAGTGAATTGTACCCCTCCACAATCCAACACTTTCCCTACTGTTGTACTGACTTGAGTGGGGATAATAAATTTCACCCCTCCGCTATCCAACACTTTCCCTACTGTTGTACTGACTGGAGTGGGAATAGGACATTTTACCCCTCATCATATCCAACTCTTTCCCTACTGTTGTAATGACTGGAGTGGCAATAGTAAATTTTACCCCTTTGCTATCCAACACTTTTGCTACTGTTGTATTGACTGAAGTGGGAATAGTACATTTTACCCCTCTGCAATCCAACACTTTCCCTACTGTTGCACTTATTGGAGTGGGAATATAAATTTTACCCTTCCGCTAACAAACACTTTTCCTACTGTTGTATTGACTGGAGTGGGAATAGTACATTTTACCCCTCCGCAAACCAACACTTTCCCTATTGTTCTATTGACTGGGATGGAAATAGTAAATTTTACACCTCCGCTATCCAATACTTTCCCTACTGTTGTAATGACTGGAGTGGGAAATTAATATTTAATTAATGATAGTTAGTTTGTTGATACATATTTATATTAATCGTGTAAATATTTTGCTTTTTCAAATTAAGTTTTAGGTGCAGGTTGTGAGTTTTGTGAGGATTTAGGGTTGGAAATAACTAAATTAAAAGTATGTATTAAATATTTTTTGTTAATAAATAATTTCTAAATAAAAAATTTATTTGTAAGAAAAGTATTTTTGTATTGTATTTATAATAATATTTGTAGTTATTTGTGATATGTATTTTACATTGTAATATGTCTTTATTTTTTATTTTTAATATTAAATATAGTTGTAGTTATTTTTTTACATATTTAAATTTGTCTTTATTTACTTTGTTTTTGAAATAATTTGTTTTTGTTCAAGATATTTTGTTTGCTTTTAATGTTGCACTGACTGGAGTGGGAATAGTCATTTTTACCCATCCGCAATCCAACACTTTTCCTACTGTTGTACTGACTGGAGTGGAAATAGTAGATTTCACCCCTCCGCAAGCCAACACTTTCTCTACTGTTGTATTGACTGGAGTGGGAATAGTAAATGTTATCCCTCATCATATCCAACACTTTCCCTACTGTTGTAATGACTGGTGTGGGAATATTAATTTTTACCCCTTTGCTATCCAACACTTTCGCTACTGTTGTATTGACTGGAGTGGAAATAGTAAATTTTACCCCTCCGCAATCCAACAATTTACCTACTGTTGTATTGACTGGAGTGGGAATAGTAAATTTTACCACTCCGCAATCCAACACTTTCCTTACAGTTGTACTGACTGGAGTGGGAATAATACATTTTACCTCTCCACTATCCAACAGTTTCCCTACTGTTCCACTCATTGGAGTGGGAATAGTACATTTTACCCCTCCCCAATTCATAACTTTCCCTACTGTTGTACTGACTGGAGTGGGAATAGTAAATTTTACCCCTCTGCAATCCAACACTTTTCCTACTGTTGCATTGACTGGAATGGAAATAGTAAATTTTACCCCAACACTATCCAACACTTTCCCTACTGTTGTATTGAATGGAGTGGGAATCGTAGATTTTACTCCTCTGCAATCCAACACTTTCCCTACTGCTGTACTAACTGGAGTGGGAATCGTAAATTTTACTCCTCTGCAATCCAACACTTTCCCTACTGTTGCATATATTTCAAGGGAGATTTGTAAATTTTACCCAGTTTTTTTATTTTTGCGTTGCGTGAAGCGTGAGTAGTACATTCTTAATATATTTAACATAATAGTTTGGGTAGTTTTTTTATAAATTGGAGTGGGAATAGTATATGTATTTCATTTTATATTTAATATTTTATTTTATATTGTTTTAATTTATATTATTATATTTCAGTTTATTTACAATTAGAATATTTGTAATTATTGATATTTTTAATGTGTAAAATATATTTACTAAATTTTAAGTTGTTTACTTTTTTAGTTTAATTAGAATGGATTGTTTTTTAAAGGTTTTATGTTATATATATATATATATATATATATATATATATATTAATTTGCTATATTATTTATAGTTAAAAATTTGAAATTATAATATAAATTAAAATTCTGTAGTTTAATAATTGTTTTTAAGTAGATATATGTAATTATATATATATTCACTGAAAAAACCATAGGTTTTAGGGACAGTTATAGTTAGTTGGACATTGCACTAGTACAAAACCCGTGAAATTCCCCTGTTATAGTTAGTTCAGCTAACTATAACTCGCGCCCCCGCAATGCACTGCTGATGACGTCACATATTACATCACTCATGACATGGTCAGTGACATCACTGATGACATCACTGATGACATCTCAAATGACATCACTGATGACATCACTGATGACATCATCCAGTGACTGTGTGTTTCTGTAAAGTTTAAATATGTTTAATATATATAGGGAAAGGCGTATTGAAGAATGAGTGGGTGTATAAGTGTCTGAATGGATGATTTAGTACGTGAGTGACTGACTACAAGTGAGTGATTAAACGTATCTTACTGAATGCATGGGTTAGTGACTAAACTGTGTGAATGTCTGTATCCGTCTGTTTGTTGGTGTGTAAGTGGATGCATGGATTTGCGAATAGCTACATGAGTGTCTATATGGGTTATTGATTGGTTCTCTGAGTATCTGTATGGCTGCCTGAGTGTTTGTGTGGGTGGGGTGTGTGTGACTCTATACATAGATGTGTGAGTGGGTGATTCACTGGGTGCATGATTTCAAGAGTGCATCTGTGATGGACTGCTTGGGTGGGTGAGTGTGTGTATGGGTGTGTTAGTGAGTGAATGTATATCTCAGTGGTACATGTGCGAGTAACTACATATGTAAAAGGCAGTATATATGTGTGTTAGAGTATTTAAATGGCTATAAGTGAGAGTGTGTTATTGTGAGAGTGGCTGTATGGATGCGTGTGTGCTTGTATCAGTTATTGTATAAGAGCGTAAGAATGTGCTAGTATTTGTATGAGTAAGTGAGCTGGTGTGTGTGTATAACTGTATAGGTGAGTAAATGGGTGTGTGATTAATTTTTTGCATGACTGACTAGGTGTGTGAGTACCTCTATGGATGAGTGGCGGTGTGTGAGTGTTTATATAGGTGTATGAGTGCATATGATAGTCCTGTACTGAGTGACTGTAAGTATGAGTGACTGTACAGGTGAGTGAGTGGATGTGTGTGTAGACCTAAGAATCAGTGAGTGGGTATGTAGTTTTTGGTGTTGGAGTGTCTATGGTTTTGAGAATGGCAGTCTGTAATTTAGAGTGGGTGTATCAAAAGTTATATTAGGGTGTGAGAAGATGCATGAAATTATCACATGGATGATGTCATTAGTGATGTCATTTGAGATGTCATCAGTGATGTCATCAGTGATGTCACTGACCATGTCATGAGTGATGTAATATGTGACGTCATCAGCAGTGCATTGCGGGGGCGCGAGTTATAGTTAGCTGAACTAACTATAACAGGGGAATTTCACGGGTTTTGTACTAGTGCAATGTCCAACTAACTATAACTGTCCCTAAAACCTATGGTTTTTTCAGTGAATTTCAAAGGTTTTTTAAATGCTAATTTCTAACTATAACGTGCCTGAAACCTATGGTTTTTTCAGTGAATTTCAAAGGTTTTTTAAATGCTAATTTCTAACTATAACGTGCCTGAAACCTATGGTTTTTTCAGTGAATTTCAAAGGTTTTTTAAATGCTAATTTCTAACTATAACGTGCCTGAAACCTATGATTTTTTAAGTGAATTTCAAAGGTTTTTTAAATGCTAGTTTCTAACTATGCCAACAGAGGTAGGACATGTGAAGAAAGAAGAAAAAACGCACAGAAAGAAGCAAAAGATGTGCAGAAAGAACCAACAGAGGAGCAGAAAGAGGCCTTGTTGCAAAATCATCCTGTGCCCACAACTTTTTCAGACGGGGACTGGTGGTAACTGACTCTGACTAACCAGAGCCAGTGCGCGTTTGCACAGTGGTGAAGGGAGGGGGCCTGAGGTGACATGTGTGCAAGCGCGCCCGTGGTGCGTTTTAAGTTGCGGGATTAAGTCCCCTTGAATCCTGAGGGTCCCTGGGGCCCAACTAGCCCCCCAGGTACCTACAGTTAGGACCACAGAGCTGAGTTGCAGAGAGGCGTTCCGAGGCCACGCACCTTTTTTCACCTCTCTGCAACGCAACTCTGTTGTGCTTACTGAAGGTACCTGGTGGGCTAGTTGGCCCCCAGGATTCAAAGAGAATTAACTCCCCAACTTAAAACGCACCACAGGGCGTGTTTGCGCACATGTCACCTGAAGCCCCGCCCCTCCCTTCACCACTGTGCAAACGCGCCCCGTGGCGCGTTTTAAGTTGGGGGATTAGGTCACCTTGAATCCTGAGAGTCCCTGGGGCCCAACTAGCCCACCAGGTACTTCCAGTAAGCACCACAGGCCTGCGTTGCAACGCCTGTAACAAATTGTGCAGTTGTGTTTAGGTAGTGAAGAGGGTCATGCTGGGGGTAGTGTTTTAGGGTTTAGGGTAGTGCAGTGGTGTTTGTGTAGTGTAGGGGGTCATGCTGGGGGTAGATTTAGGGTTTAGGGTAGTGCAGTGGTGTTTGGGTAGTGTAGGGAGTCGTGCTGGGGGAGTGTTTTAGGGTTTAGGGTAGTACAGTGGTGTTTGGGTAGTGTAGGGGGTCGTGCTGGGGTTAGTGTTTTAGGGTTTTAGGGTTTAGGGTAGTGCAGTGGTGTTTGGGTAGTGTAGGGGATACTGCTGGGGGTAGTGTTTTAGGGTTCAGGGTAGTGCAATGGTGTTTGGGTAGTGTAGGGGTACTGCTGGGGGTAGTGTTTTAGGGTTTAGGGTAGTGCAGTGGTGTTTGGGTAGCATAGGGGGTACTGCTGGGGGTAGTGTTTTATGGTTTAGGGTAGTGCAGTGGTGTTTGGGTAGTGTAGGGGTTCGTGCTGGGGGTAGTTTTTTGGGGTTTAGGGTAGTGCAGTGGTGTTTGTGTAGTGTAGGAGGTCGTGTTTTAGGGTTTAGGGTAGTGCAGTGGTCTTTGGGTAGTGTAGGGAGTCGTGCGGGGTGTATTGTTTTAGAGTTTAGGGTAGTGCAGTGGTCTTTGGGTAGTGTAGAGGGTTGTGCGGGGGGTAGTGTTTTAGGGATTAGGGTAGTGCATTGGTATTTGGGTAGTGTAGGGGGTCATGTGGGGGTAGTGTTTTAGGGTTTAGGGCAGTGCAGTGGTGTTTAGGTAGTGTAGGGGGTCGTGCTGGGGGAGTGTTTTAGGGTTTAGGGCAGTGCAGTGGTGTTCGGGTAGTGTAGGGGGTCGTGCTGGGGGAGTATTTTAGGGTTTAGGGTAGTGCAGTGGTGTTCGGGTAGTGTAGGGGGTCATGCTGGGGGTAGTGTTCTAGGGTTTAGGGCAGTGCAGTGGTGTTTGGGCAGTGTAGGGGGTCGTGCTGGGGGTGGTGTTTTAGGGTTTAGGGCAGTGCAGTGGTGTTCAGGCAGTGTAGGGGGTCGTGCTGGGGGTGGTGTTTCAGGGTTTAGGGCAGTGCAGTGGTGTTCGGGCAGTGTAGGGGGTCGTGCAGGGGGTGGTGTTTCAGGGTTTAGGGCAGTGCAGTGGTGTTCGGGCAGTCGTGCAGGGGTGGTGTTTCAGGGTTTAGGGCAGTGGTGTTCGGCAGTGTAGGGGGTCATGCTGGGGGTGGTGTTTCAGGGTTTGGGGCAGTGCAGTGGTGTTCGAGCAGTAAAGGGGTCATGCTGGGGGTGGTGTTTCAGGGTTTAGGGCAGTGCAGTGGTGTTTGGGCAGTGTAGGGGGCGGTGCAGGGGGTGGTGTTTCAGGGTTTAGGGCAGTGCAGTGGTGTTCGGGCAGTGTAGGGGGTGGTGCAGGGGGTGGTGTTTCAGGGTTTAGGGCAGTGCAGTGGTGTTCGGGCAGTGTAGGGGGTCGTGCAGGGGTGGTGTTTCAGGGTTTAGGGCAGTGCAGTGGTGTTCGGGCAGTGTAGGGGGCGGTGCAGGGGGTGGTGTTTCAGGGTTTAGGGCAGTACAGTGGTGTTCGGGCATTGTAGGGGGTGGTGCTGGGGCTGGTGTTTCAGGGTTTAGGGCAGTGCAGTAGTGTTTGGGCAGTGTAGGGGGTCGTGCAGGGGATGGTGTTTCAGGGTTTAGGGCAGTGCAGTGGTGTTTGGGCAGTGTACGGGGTTGTGCTGGGGCTGGTGTTTCAGGGTTTAGGGCAGTGCAGTGGTGTGCGGGCAGTGTACGGGGTTGTGCTGGGGCTGGTGTTTCAGGGTTTAGGGCAGTGCAGTGGTGTTCGGGCAGTGTAGGGGGTCATGCTGGGGTGGTGTTTCAGGGCTTAGGGCAGTGCAGTGGTGTTCGGGCAGTGTAGGGGGTCGTGCTGGGGCTGGTGTTTCAGGGTTTAGGGCAGTGCAGTGGTGTTCGGGCAGTGTAGGGGGTCGTGCTGGGGCTGGTGTTTCAGGGTTTTGGGCAGAGCAGTGGTGTTCGGGCAGTGTAGGGGGTCGTGCTGGGGGTGGTGTTTCAGGGTTTTGGGCAGAGCAGTGGTGTTCGGGCAGTGTAGGGAGTCATGCTGGGGGTAGTGTTTCAGGGTTTAGGGCAGTGCAGTGGTGTTCGGGCAGTGTAGTGGGTCGTGCTGGGGGTGGTGTTTTAGGGTTTAGGTCAGTGGTGTTCGGGCAGTGTAGGGGGTCTTGCTGGGGGTGATGTTTCAGGGTTTAGGGCAGTGCAGTGGTGTTCGGGCAGTGTAGGGGGTCTTGCTGGGGGTAGTGTTTCAGGGTTTAGGGCAGTGCAGTGGTGTTCGGGCAGTGTAGGGGGTCATGCTGGGGGTGGTGTTTCAGGGTTTAGGGCAGTGCAGTGGTGTTCGGGCAGTGTAGGGGGTCGTGAAGGGGGTGGTGTTTCAGGGTTTAGGGCAGTGCAGTGGTGTTCGGGCAGTGTAGGGGGTCGTGAAGGGGTGGTGTTTCAGGGTTTAGGGCAGTGCAGTGGTGTTCGGGCAGTGTAGGGGGTCATGCTAGGGGTGGTGTTTCAGGGTTTAGGGCAGTGCAGTGGTGTTCGGGCAGTGTAGGGGGTCATGCAGGGGCTGGTGTTTCAGGGTTTAGGGCAGTGCAGTGGTGTTCGGGCAGTGTAGGGGGTCGTGCTGGGGGTAGTGTTTTAGGGTTTAGGGTATTGCAGTGGTGCTTGTGTAGTGTAGGGGGTCATGCTGGGGGTAGTGTTTTAGGGTTTAGGAAAAGTGCAGTGGTGTTTCTGTTGTGTAGGGGGTCATGTTTTAGGGTAGTGCAGTGGTGTTTGGGTAGTGTAGGGGGTCGTGCTGGGGGTAGTGTTTTAGGATTTAGGTTAGTGCAGTGGTGTTTGGGTAGTGTAGGGGGTCGTGCTGGGGGTAGTGTTTTAGGGTTTAGGGTAGTGCAGTGGTGTTTGTGTAGTGTAGGGGGTCGTGCTGGGGGTAGTGTTTTAGGGTAGTGCAGTGGTGCTTGTGTAGTGTAGGGGGTCGTGCTGGGGGTAGTGTTTTAGGGTTTAGGGTAGTGCAGTGGTGTTTGTGTAGTGTAGGGGGTCATGTTTTAGGGTAGTGCAGTGGTGTTTGGGTAGTGTAGGGGGTCGTGCTGGGGGTAGTGTTTTAGGGTTTAGGATAGTGCAGTGGTGCTTGTGTAGTGTAGGGGGTCGTGCTGGGGGTAGTGTTTTAGGGTTTAAGGTAGTGCAGTGGTGTTTTTGTAGTGTAGGGGGGTCATGTTTTAAGATGCAATGCTCCAATACCTGACCAGTCTGCACTACATAAAACTGCAAAAAAACTAAAAATAAAAAGTGTTTTGCACACTTTTGTCATTGGGCTATATGTGGGCTACATCTGGGTAAAATTTGTGCTACATTTGGGCTCTTTTTTCACTGGTGGCCATCTTGGAAGACTTCTTTGTTATGAAGTTTCCTAATTTCTTCATTTACTGCAGTCTCCTCAGTAGGAAATGCTTTCAGTTTTTTACTTTGATTCCATCAAGAAGGCATTCAGATGTGTCTCACATCTGCCATAAATTCAGAATGTTAGCACTCTAGTTGCTCATTAGATCACTGGAGTAAAGCTACTGCTCACCAGGGAGTTAACTGGTAGTCTGCTGCTGGTATTGAAAGTGATTGTTTCAGTCTGCATCTCAGAATTTTCTAATGAAATAGAAGAGGATTTGAGATCTCACTTAAAACATGCCCTAATTTTTCTTTCTGCAGCACTAACCATAATTTCTATTTCAAAAAGAACCCCTCATTTTGTTCCTTTTTAAATTAAATGTTTTAAGTGTTACCGGTTTATTCCAATCAACATGACTTCAGGTGTGCCATACTTTTGTCATAAGTAAGGCTGTTAGCGCTCTAGTTGTTCTTTAGAACACTCTGGGAAGCTGCAGTAGAACACAAAGGCATCAACTGGCAGGCTGCTCCTGTTGAAATATAACAGGAAGATATTTGAGATCACACTTGAAATATGTCCTAATTTTTCTTTCTACAGCACTAACCATAATTTCTATGACAAAATGAACCCCATCATTTTGTTCCTTTTTAAATTAAATGTTTTAAGTGTTACCAGTTTATTCCAATCAAGATGGCTTCAGGTTTGCCATACTTTTGTCATAAGTAAGGCTGTTAGCACTCTAGTTGTTCTTTAGAACACTCTGGGAAGTTGCAGTAGAACACAAAGGCATCAACTGGCAGGCTGCTCCTGTTGAAATATAACAGGAAGATATTTGAGATCACACTTGAAACATGTCCTAATTTTTCTTTCTACAGCACTAACCATAATTTCTATGACAAAATGAACCCCATCATTTTGTTCCTTTTTAAATTAAATTGTTTAAGTGTTACCAGTTTATTCCAATCAAGATGGCTTCAGGTGTGCCATACTTTTGTCATAAGTAAGGCTGTTAGCACTCTAGTTGTTCTTTAGAACACTCTGGGAAGCTGCAGTAGAACACAAAGGAATCAACTGACAGTCTCTGCCCTTGTTGGATGTACATGTTTTACTGAGAATGTCAGACTTCATTCTCACATGAGTGAGAAAGATAAAGTGAATTTACAGAAAATATGCTCTCATTTTAGCTTCTGGAGCACCTTCCAAACCTCCATGGGACAAGCATGAGAAAATAGTGTTCTCTCAAACATGATTCATGATATCCCAGCAGAAGGTTTTTCACATGGTAAAATCACCTTAGAATACACCACAATTCCTAAAATTAGTATGGTACCATCAACAAATAAATTATAATGTAACTAAAGCCTGTTATCACCCTTTATAGTTCTCCTTTTGGTGACCCTCAAAATCTTCTATTCACTACAATGCATTTCAATGAGGTACTATCATGTATGTTGGTCCCAAGATGGCTGCCAGCAATTCCAGGATGAAGTGCTGACAGCCAATCAGATCTCACGATGACATGTGTGGTTAGGCTCCGCCCAGATATATATGTGACTTTACTTTTGATTTTCTCAGGAACTACTGAACGGATTTACACCATTTAAGCAAAAGGCACGACACTGAACCAAGGGCTACCTCTTTGCCAAATTTGGTGTAATTCCGTTCAGCAGTTCGGGCTGTAGCTGCGACTAAAGGTTCCTATGGAAAAATGAATGGGGAAAATGCGTTTTGGGACCCCCCTTTTTCTCGGCCCCCGCTTGACGTATCACCCCAAGACTTTCAGGATAGGAGCGGACCGGAGCGCCCCAACAAGTTGGAAACTTTCGCGAAGATTCGTCAACCGGCGCCAACGTTATTTCAAATAGAATGTCGCGGATTTCCTATGGATAATAGGTTTTAACTATAACTATCTACTGGCGACCGCCAGTAGATAATATATATACATTAATTATTATATATGTTTGTTTAACTCTTTTAAACAACATTTATTTGTTATATTTGTTAAAATATATATTAAATCTATTTAATTTTTTAATTAATGTTACTATTTAATACATTTAATATTTATCATTTTAATCTATATATATTTAAAAATTATATTTAATACAGTGATATTTATTACAAAGGTATTTTTTTCTCTCGATATTTTTGTACTTACCATTATAAGTATAGGATGACGATATTTTTTACATCAATATTTTGGTCACAATGTTTTTTTTAAGGGCATATTTTGTGGGTCGATATTCTGTCAGTGAACCGACTATATCTATTGCATATAAATCGCATTTATATACCCATGCAGAAATGCACTTTGCACCGACAGAAAAGATCCTGATGGTGGGACAGACAGCTGTAGTGAAAGAAAGATCATTGGCTCAGGGAAAACAAATACATGTTGTGACCCCGATTCCAGCCTTAGAGGCTGTCACAAAGGCCAGTGTTCCGAAAGTGACAGAAGGATACAATGGGCCAATTAATTCACAGCAACAGATGTAGACTACATATTCGACTCTACACTACAAACACATACCTCAAATACGAACACAAATATCCTCTGCCTAATGAAATAATGCTTCTAGATCAGTATGATTTTCTAATCTACACTGACGGTTCTGCCCAGTCTGCAGTAGCGTCAATACGCCAATATTCCTCCACTTGTGCAGAGGTAAAGGGTAAAATGAGAAATGGAGAATACCAGCCACTTAAATCCTATACGCAGTCACTTGGGGATTGCACAACGCAGCTGGCTGAAATGAAAGCTCAAATTCTGCCACATGAGCATACAGACCCTAAATTCCCCACACTCATAGTGTGTGAGTTGTATTATTGTATCCAGTCTTACAATGAGTATTTACACTAGTGGAGCCAGAATGGATTCAGAGATTCCAAAGAGTACACGATCAAGCATAAGATGCTTTGGGTACAAGTGGCTAAGCTTAAAGCCAGCTTCCCAGGGGCTCATGTCATATACACACACAGAGCCATGAACATGTAGGGATACACGTTGCAGGGAATTCAATGGTTGGAAAGCTGCAACAGTGCAAACTGCTGCAGTCACTGCAATAACTTATTCTAATACAAGGATAGATGGAGACATCATGACGGGTGTCTATGCTGAGTGCAACGGCACCCACTTACCGAAAGGTTTTCCACTAAAATATTCCTATCAGCTATGCAAGCAAAACATTCCATTTGCTCGTATTCCTCGGAGTGGGGGACAGAGTAATTCCAAATTCAGATCACAAGCTAGGACTGATCCTAGCAGCACATGAGGGTCTAGTATCTGTTCACACAGGGGTGGCGGCTACAATTTAATTATTGCAGCAATGCTACTAGTGGCCAGGTCTTTACAAAGAGACTAAAGACAATGGGCCATATGTATGAAGCCTTTTTGAGGTCGGAAACAGGTCAATTTAAAGAATCGGCCCGTTTGCAAAAGCAAAAAAGGATTTGCGCATGTATCAAACCCAAATTGCAATTCGGTAACCTGTTACTGAATCGCAATTTGGGTTTGCGATTCTGTATTATGAAGGGGTGTGTTTAGGGCACCCCTTCCTAATACTGAATCGCATCGGTATGTATGAATGTTTTGCTCCCAAAATGCGGTCACAAAACATTCACATTTTACTACCTACTTCAAGTAGGTGGTAACCCATTCGCAAATGGCAAAGGGTCCCCAAGTTTATAAAAGCATTTTTTAAGAGCAGGCAGTCGTCCCATGGACCACTGCCTGCTCTTAAAAAATGAAAGGAAAACTTTTCATTTTTCTTTTTGTAAAGCAGCCCGTTTTCCTTTAAGGAAAACGGGCTGCTTTACAAAAACAGATTGTTTTATTTAAAAGCAATCACAGACATGGTGGTCTGCTAACCTCAGCAGGCCACCATCCCTGTGATTTTTGCGATTCCTAATGGGTCTCAAATTGCGATGTACCTCATTATTATTCATGAGGTAGGTCATTTGCGACCAACTGGGATTCGCAGAAAGTGTTCAAAACACTTTCTTACATGACTTTTTGCGATTTCCTAATTGCGAATCGCAAGGATTCACAGTTAGGGAATCACAAAACGTTTTCTTCATACATTTGGCCCAATGTCCTTAAATGTGATATTTGCCAGCAAATCAAAGTATCCACCACAGCTCGTCCCCCTCAGGCACTTCTCTTGATCTCTGTCAAGCGTTTGGCTTGTGTGTATCTGGACCATTGCGGACCCTTACGTTCAGATGGGTCTTACAAATCCATCATATTTGCAGTGGATTCCTGTTCTCGATTCCTATGGGTATGGCCCCAGCGATCGGCTGATGCTCGAACTGTTATAAAGGACTTGCAAGTCTTTATCCAGACATATGCAGTAGCCACATTCCATTCAGACCAGGGTCGGGCGCTCCCCTCTAGGACGTACAGAGACATCATGGGAGAATTTCGAGTGACTGTGCAGTACTCTTCCCCTTACCATCTAGAGGAAACTGTGGTAGTGGAGAGGAAAAAACTTGACTTAAAGCAGTCTTTGACAGCTAGAGTCAAAGGTTCAGGTCATAGTTGGGTTCACCACTTGTATGTGGTCTAAAGAGCCTTAAACAATCTGCCTAAAATATCCTTGGGTAGTTTGACTCCCTATGAAGTTCTGTTCGGGGTTAAAATGTGGGTTCCAGACCTTGACAGTCCTAGTACAGTGGCAGCGCAAACGCCTTTTGATATCAGTGAACGTTTGACTGTTTTACAGGACCTGTACAACTTCAGAGATACACAGAGAAATGTCCAGCAGAAACGCTCCACCACTAGTGAAGTAAAGGAAGCACTGGCAATTCCTGGTTGGATTCTAAAGATCGGGGTTCTAGTCTGGGAGAAAACTATTGAAAAGAAGGAGTTCGGGCCCGTGCCTGTCCTGGCTGTTGAAGGTACCAGAACTGCACTTTTTCAGCAACTTGCCGGAAGCAAACACAAGCGGTTTGTGTCTGTTGATCTTATCAAACCACATCATGTGGCTGGCTATACATAGTAATCCTAGAGGCTCTAGGGTAGTTACTGGCCTCCTCTCAGTACCTTACAGGAAGTCCCATTACAAGCTTTGACCAACGATGAAGCTTTTTCTCCCCCGCCGGGGACAGCTGACACTGAAGAATTACTACCTCCTATTACATTGTCAAATATGACTACACAGATTTCAACTCTGCAAGCAGACATTGATGGTGTTTACAGGGTACCACCATTGGAGTTAGCTACCAGTTCTACACAGCTTCATGAGCCCTCCATGTTTGTGCAAACAGCCTCTGGTCATTTTGTCATCTTTGATGACTTCTCTTCAGATTCGTCAGACCCACCTCCACAAACCACATGAACCTTTTTTTTGGTTAAAAAAGACATACATTATGCATTTAAAATACAATTTAATTACCTTTCCTCTTCATTTGGATTCGTTTTGTGACTGTCTTTTTCTTGCTTCTGATCGGACAGTATCTCCCACAATGCCCTGCTGTTGAACTGGTAAACTAGGTTTTGAAGCCTCATTCTTCATCACACAAAGTGCGAAGAGACCTTTCCCTGGTAAAAAGTTTAACTTTTCCAGTTCCCGATGGAATTGTTTGGGATAAGGTATCCTATGATATCTTTGAAGCTACAGAAACCTTACAAGTTCCATATTATTTCGTATTTCCTTAAATGATGTTATCACTCCTGGTACTATCTCTGATGATTAGGACATTACCACAGTGAATGAAATGCTTGCTGATTTAGAGCATTACACGGTTTTTGATAGTGAAGAAATGTATGATGGTGCATCTAATTATGAAGAAATGTTCTGTTTTCACTATTATGGTTACCATTATTTACACATAAAAAGTACTCCATGTGCAGTATTTAATTACACCTTATGGGAACACTGCCCAACACCACCACAGGGTAGCTCAAAGACATTTACACAGAAGTTTGCATATTTTTCAGGTCATGATCCTGCAGACCCAGAGTCTTATTCTTATAAACGTACTCTGTCTCCGACAAAGAAAAATATGCTCACTGATATGAAGTTGATTTATTCTGCATCTTTCATATCCCACTTGTCGACACAAGGGTAGGACTTTTGGAAAGACAATATCGATGTAAAATCGGGCACAAGGCTTTATTTAGAGAATGCCTCATATCACATCAGCTGATTTTCCTGAATAAAACTGTGCAGCACAAGGGTAGGACTTTTGGAAAGACAATATCGATGTAAAATCGGGAACGAGGCTTTATTTAGAGAATGCCTCATATCACATCAGCTGATTTTCCTGAATAAAACTGTGCAGCAGACGTCCTGTCTCAGCTTGGCCAAGAAAAAGTATCTAATTACACCAAATATTCCCACTTTTGCATGCTTTGCAAATTGACAATGATTCAAAAACTACACAGAAGGCATGTTTGACAACATGCTTAGAAATGGGACATACAATTATTCAGATTCCAGTTCAGGGGGATGATTAGTGTGTCCGTTCGATACTAACGGGTGTCAGGCATGTTTTCTTGACAGCACAAAAGGGTTGAGGCTAAATAGGGCAGACAGAACATGCAGGAGTGGTCACAACATACATTTTTGGAAAGTTGTGCCTAGAGTGGCTAAAACATTCAACGTTGTGTGAGGTGAAAAAGCACTTGTCGCTTCTTTCTGATAACATGGCCCTACAGGACTTTTGATTAGGTCCTCGAAAGCCACGTCAAAAACTTTTTCTGTATGCAATATACAATGAAGTGTGGAAAGTTTCACAGCAAAAAGTTGCTGAGAGACTATGTGAGATTGACAGAGCAAATGTAGAGAAGGCTCTAGCAGTAGCTGACAATGGTATGACTACATTATCTACTAGGATATATTCTCTGGGTAACATTGTGTTATCTGCTATTAACATCATACACAATGATGTCCTCTTTGCAGCATGGGCAATCACAGCTTAGGTCTATTATGCTACTAAGCTGGACTCTACTGACACTAGGCATTGGTCGCGTTCCATGGAAACACCTGAGTGCCACTAGTTTGTTTTTACCACACAACTTAACAAAAGAACAGACCATTATGGCCAAGAAAGACGCAGCATACACTATGTTATAGATAGAAAAGTTAGAAAAATTACCATTTACTATTGCAGAGGGAACCAAATGCAGACTGGAATATACACAGATATATTTCTCTGCCATTTTCAACTTCTCACTTCAAATACTGCTTGCAGCACCATCATGTAGGCAGATATGAAGCGCTACTAGAAGGGTTTGTACATGAGGCATGGATCCTACCTGTTGCTTATCATTGTATGAATGGTGCGACTGAGGTTTTTCTTAGCAGTACAGACTGCGAGAATACTTTAGACCATTCTCTAGGTTTCAGGGAGGATACACTCCATGGCGCATGCAATGCGTCCAAGGCACACTTGTCATGTTATCTGCAACGTTTCCCGGCTGCTGTGATTTATCCGGCATTCACATTGTTTCAAAAGGAAGTGGCCTAACATCTGCATGAGAGATGTTTGATCTTCAAGTTGTAAGGTCTTCTTCGGAGATACAGTCGCTACTTTGCTCCAATGTGCCACATCATTTTGGAGACCTAGTGTACCGCATTTTTAAAATTTCCAATACTGTGGGGATAGCGCAGTTTTTTTTAAATAATTGGCTCCGGGTTGGTTAGTACCTTCCAGGTGGATTTCGAAGTTACTCCATCTTTCCTACACTCCGTGTTGGGAAGCATTTTTAGAGGCTTACCACTTGTCCTATTTCTAGTCGTTGGGACACTGATTTAATTCTATTTGCTCTGCAATGGATGTTCTGCCACGTGGTCAAATGGGGATGGCACTACCACATGTGCTTCTGTGTTGTGAGAGAATGATGCAATCCTTTGGCACACACTTGCTTCAAGAACTTAATGACAACTGGTTGTTGTCCCTTCAGCCTGTCTGGCTCCACTGCGTGCATCCCGTATTCCGCTGTCAGCTGTGAACTTTCGAGTGCGCCCTGGATATATGCTTGGGGATGCAACTGGTCCAATCTATGGACATTGCACTGCTGGTGGATCCCCTACGACTTACTTGTACAGGTGCCCTGAGCGATTGCCATTGCTGCACAACACATTTTATGAGCCTTCCTGGGATACTTCCGCTCCTGGTGACTTGGATCCTGTCTCGTTCTCTGCGGATGCACTGCTGGCTGTCATTCCTTCAGCAGCTGCTGAGGGGGTTGGATTTGAACATACTTGTTCCCTGGAGCTGGCGGGAGAGGTGGCAATGGAACAATTGTCTGTGGATGATGGGAACAGTAATGTTTCGTCTTCTCTTTGGAACATTTAAACAATCTGGCAGTTTCTAGCAGTGGAGACGTTTTTAATTCAGCAATGTTTTTTTCGCTAAATTGCTTTTAGATTGCAGTTTATTTTACTTACCTTTTTCTAATGCATTTTTAAATACAATTTGACTTTCTATGTGCTTTTATTATTAAAGAAGGACAATGCTTTTATGATTTTAGGTTTTATATAAATTCTATATTTTTAGCATACATTTTAGGAAGCTTTTTAGTCGCCTCATGTACAAGGAGTGGGTGTCATGTAGTCACATTAGGACGGGGCAGAAACACCATCATTTTACATTGTCCCGTTTAAAGTTGAACATCTACATTTGACACACATTTGATTGCGTGTTTGCATGGATAATGTTCAGTGAAATACCTTTGCTTACATGTACACATCTTCATAGACATATTATCAGAGCTTTGAACATTCTGTACAAAAGCTAAAGGTCACTGCACAAAATGATGTTGTTTATTATTGTTCGGTTGGCGACAGCTTTGTAAGGATAGAATCAATAACGACGGCCTGACTGGGACTTCGGCATGGCAGCATGGATGAAGTTTATTACATTAACGACATCACTCCTTTGCCTAGTTAGAGGAGCATTTCGCTGACACTGCCAAGGTCACCACATGCTGGAATTCCAGCCCAGCTGAATCCTGTTTGCCTCCTGAAAAATATGGTGACCAGCTCTAAACCAAGATGGGCTCCCAAATTAAACATACCCACAGGTAACTGGGGAGTTAGATCACCATACAGGGATTCTGGCAGATTCACCCACCCTAGACACACTAGGATAGGGAGCTTTAGGTAGAAGCACAAATATAACCGTTCTTATATGCAAGCATATATTCTATGTAACAGCACAAAATGGTTAAATTGTTCGTCTTCTTTACCATTCTCGTGATGCTGATTACTCTATTTTGTTTCCTTCTATTGATTATTGCAGCTCATGTATTTTACACAAGAATCTTATAGCTTCAATAAATATTGAAATGCCATTTCGAGTATTTCATGTGGATGCCTTTGGGCATGCATGAGTTACTAAACAAAAGGGTTCTAGATCTGGTTTCACAATTTCCTTGGGGAGTCAGGGTGGTCATGTTCTGAGGGTGCACATACCACCTCTTACCCTGCTAGGTTAGAGGTACAGATGATGCACTGTGAGCTAGCCAATATATCCTGATGGTGTGTATAGAATCAGTCTTGCACAGTTTTGATGTGTATGTTGTCCAGCACTCACAGAGATTTACTGAGAAAGTATGAACCCTACAACACAGAAAGCTGACATTCTTCAGGTTGATATCCCTTGTACTCCCACAGGACATGGAATACCCTTCTCTTTGTAAACCAACGAAATAGTCAACCGCACCCATCTAGACAGAGATTGGACTGATTGTTTCAAATGTTTCTTAAAGTGCCAAAATTCAGAAAAAAGATGGTACATTCCTAAAAGAAGAAAGTTGACAGATACACTGCAGAACTGCTCATCTAACATCCAGATGATGAAGCAAACCCTGATCTACAGAAGAAGGACAAGAAACTAACTGCAGCAGAGTGACTTTTTGATCTTCATGAAAAGACGATAAAACTGTAAGCCTGAAAAATGCCCTGGCCTGTGAATTATTATATTGGGAAAGATCCTCAAATACGATCTACAGGAAAAAGATCTCAAGTCCCCCAGTATTCTTGCTGGGGTTATGGCAACCAAAAAGAGAACTTTCTAAGTTAGCCACTGAAAAGCAACTGATTCAAACAAGCCCATGGGTTGTTTATGTAGAGAATGTAAAACTAACAAAAAATTCTAGCATAGAACCTATTTTCTTTTTAGGGCTCTGCCAATGGAAAAACTCTTCAGAAGACTAAAAAAATAGGATTTTAGTGAGCCAATCCCACTCCACGGCTCTTTAAAGGTTTTGATGGCAGCCTACTGAATCTTAAAAGCAAAGGAGGCTAAACATAACCCGAAAACCATCCTGAAAAAAACAGGACAATTACACCTTCACAGGAATTAGGGTTTAAATCCTTGAAAACACATCATTCCTTAAAGAACTCCCAGTGCTCAGAAAGACAGCAAAGAGTAGAGCCCCTGTTAGAACTCTGAAAAGTAATAGGCAAACTGCTCAAAAGACCCTAACTCCGAAAACCCAGTTTCTTAACTTTCAAACTGTTAATCAAAGCTTGCTCAAGGCTGCTTGAATGACAACTTTCTTCGATCTAGGAGGAGGGCTGCCCCCTCGTCTGTGCCAGATCATGCCCCAATAAACTCCATACCATCTAAAGGAATCAGCCTTGACTTTTTCTAGCTTATCAAGAACCTGTGCTTCTGAAGAAGGGCTATATGGGTCTTCACTGTACTTAAGGCAGCACAAATCATCCAGTCATCGAAATAAGGGTGAATTACAATCCCCTTGTTGTTCAAAAGAGCCATCATTTTCATAAACACCCTCAAGAAGGTTTCAGGCTGAACAGAAGGACACAAAACTGGAAGTGAAGATCCTGTAGTTGAAAATGTAAGAATCTGATGGTTCTGAGACATTGGGATATGTAGATAATTGTCCTGCAGAAATAATCCTACTGTACCAATGGAATTATCCTTTGGAGGCACTTCATCTTGAAATGATTGTTATAAATAGGGGCATTGGAATTTTTCAGCAGAGGAGGACCAAATTATGTGGCAGGGTTGACTAAATTATGTGGCTAGAAAAGACAAATTATGCAACAATGTGACACAATTTGTGATAGCATTACTTCATCATTTTGTCATTATTTTACATGTTAACAGTGTATGAGCAAAGGTTTCCCCTCACTGTTACCAGTTTAACATCCTAATACAGTAATAATCAACTGAAAGATGACCATTCAACGTTTGCATAGGGCGTTCCACTGCACTGCAATATGTGCATCTATGATTTTAGTAAATGTTGCTCCCTTTGCAATAGAAACAAAATGTATTTTTTTTGTTAAAATCTGCAGATTGTATGGCAGACAATTGATTACGTGGCAACTGTGGCAAATCAATAATTATGCAGAAAATGCATCGGCCACAGAATCCCATAATTCCAGCATAATACACATTTGTTTAGCCACTTCATATCCAAGAGAGACCAATACTGGCCGCACACTTTCTGCACTAAAATCAGAATTGAATAAATCCCAAGCTTTGGTTTGCCCTTTGGCATTGGGATTATCACCTTTTTTGCAGAAAGTCACAGGGTTGTACCCTTTTCTTTGTTTCTAGGAACAGGAGTAGGGATAAACACCTGCTCTGGAGGATTTGAGCAGAAGTCTGTACTGTATCAATGCCTGACAATGTTCAAAACTGAGAGAATCACAATATCATCTTTCCAGATCTCTGAAAAGTCTCAGATATGACATCCAACTTGAAGTGTTTTCGCCACAGCTCTTTGGTAATCAGGAGTGCTGTCCCTTCACAGTTGAAGGCTACTTATTTGAAGAAGACTTTTTGTACTCATTAGGTGGCTCATCTCCTTCTCCTTGCTTGTTACTGAGATTCCCAAGATGAAGACAATGAAAAACGCATCATCCATTTAAATGGAAACATTTGCTTGCAATTCTTTTTTTTTAATAACACATTTTATTGATTTTTCACATGAACAAAAACAAAGACCAACAACGCAGTTACGTCTGTAGCCCTAGTAGTCCTGCGTCAATGTGCAGGACTGTGAGTTTGAAACATAGCATGATGCAATAACCCCATTCCAGACAGGTAACATCACGTTAGATCTACAATGGAGCAGGATGCCTATCATGAGTGAGTACAGGGAAGTGAAAGGTAAAAGGATTATTTAGTCTGTAGCAGCCCAGAGGCGAGGACCAACCCAGTGATCCCCGGAACCGTTCAGTCAAGGATACCGACACTGTTCTTCCAGGGTGCCCAGATGTGGTCATATTTGTGGGGAACCCCACGCGCTTTGTATTCCAATTTCTCCTTTGCTGCACAGCAGTCCATGCCCCTAACTCACTCATGCAGTGTTGGTGCTGTTTTGTCTCTCCAGTGCGGGGCCAGGTCCCGCTTGACTATTAGATATGCTGTGGCCAGGAGGGTGCGTGTGGTGCAGGTCTCACCCAGTTCATCCATGATCCCAAGCAACACAACTTTGGGATCTAGCTCCAGCCTGCTGCCGACTACCTGCCCAATCCTGCTGGTAATCCACAGCCTGAAACTCCATCACCACTGGGCATTCCCACAGCAGATGAGATAGCGAGCCCGGGGAGTAGTGGCAGTACAGACATTCCGGTCCGGGCGCGCGCCGCATGCGCCCGAGCCTCTACAGGGACAAATAGATCCATTGAAAAATTTTTAATTGGATCAAACGCAAGTGCATGGATATAGCTAGCTCACGAGGCCATCTTCGCCTCTGTCCATTCGTCATTTTTCATTGTCCCCAAGTCTTCCTCCCATCTGGCCGTTAGGATAAGTAAGGAGTCTGGCATATTGGCTACTAGATTCTTGTATAGGTGCTAGATTCCACGCCCACCCAGTTTGTTAGAAACCAGTTTACAGACAAGAGGGCTAAATTTCGGAAGGGGGTCTAGTTGCACCTTGAATTTGGCAAGGGCATGACGCAGAGGGAGATATTTGTAAAACTAGGACAGGTGCAGGCTGAACTCCACTACGAGCTCCTGGAAGGATTTCATATGCCCACCTCCCAAACGACCCCTAGTGTGGAGATGTCAATAAAGTCCCAGGTGCCTAAGCAGGCCAGTCTGGCCAAATCATACAGCCATGTCCTATGCACCTGGTGAGGGTGCCAAACCATTTTGTGTGTCGACGGGCCAAGTACTAACATTGAAAGGGAATTTGGCTGATGGACGATAGCAAGTGGGGGGGGCAATCTGCTATAAAGTAACTAGAGTTGCCCGCAGGGACAGAGCAGCTCTAGTTCAAGCCTATGCGCAGGGTCATCTCCATCTGCATGGAACCAATCATTGATGGTGACCAGCTGTGATGCCCAATAGTATACCTTTATGTCTGCCCAACCCAGCCCCACCTCAAATGGGGAGTGTGATGATGCAGAAATGATCTTGTTATACCAAATATATTTATTGGTATGCTGGGACAGCATCCTCAACTCGCTATCCTCAACACTTCTCCTGAAACTGAACACACTATTCAAATGACACATACATTTTGCATTCTGTATTACATCACTACATCTTCTCCCTTCTTTAACAAATGAACAAGTAAATAAACAAACAAACAAATAAATAAATAAACATTGTTCAATTAGTCTTTGTAGTTTTGTGAGTGTTCTTGTTGTTCTTCTGAAAGATTCCAAATCATTTCCTTTTGTATTATCTTCAATTGATTTGTTCTCTATTGAAGAAGTGTTTTTTGCTGTCTCTGTATTTGTGTTTTCTGTTCTTGAACTGGGATGATAAGCTTCTTGATATGTGCTTTGTTTCTCTCTGTCGTTCTGTTTTCATTCTGTGCTGTAATTGCCGACCCTTTTACGGTTGCTATTTCCAATGGCGATGGATGAAATCTACTTGCGTATTTCCTTAATTGGCTTTGTTTTACCAATACAAGATCTCCAACCTGATAACTTCTTTCTTGAATGTTTTTTCTTTGATCTGCATACTGTTTAATTTTTCCTTTCATCATTTCATCTTTGTTTACAATTTGATCATGTTCCCTAGGGGGTTTCAACGGCACTTGTGGCAGACGTGTTTGTCTGACGCCCAAATAACAACTCTTAAGGACATTTCCCTGTTGATCCGTGAGGAGTATTCCTATAATCACGTAAAACCTGACACATACCTTGATTTATGGAAATTTGTGACAAGTTGGTTCTGTGAATACATTTTTTTATAGTAGCCATCAACCTTCTATTATGCCGCTAGCTTGTGGCCAAAGTGGAGTAATTCTTTTGTGCCCCACT
The DNA here is from genome assembly GCA_963921515.1 of Calotriton arnoldi. Taxonomy (NCBI): domain Eukaryota; kingdom Metazoa; phylum Chordata; class Amphibia; order Caudata; family Salamandridae; genus Calotriton; species Calotriton arnoldi. Next base: position 3,171,173 of record CAWUFW010000775.1, on the reverse strand, counting down.
CCCATATATACGAGAAATTTATAAAATTCATTTCCATAAAATGGTGGATCATTGTGAGTCTTCAAAATTTTGGGTATACCCCATGTAGAGAAAATAACATCTCGAACGGGAAGTATCAAAGATGCAGAAGTGGCTGACACCATCTTTACAACTGTAAACCTACAGCATTCATCAAATATGACAAACATTGTCCAGAATCCAATGCCCAGTAGAAATCACACACTAATTCAGACCATACAGTCTCAGGAAGCTCAGACATGTGTACCTTTTCAACATTTCTTTCTCTCGTAGTGCATTGACAAAGATGGCAGGCCTGTACAATCTCTTCAACTTGACTGTCAAGTCTTGAAAACCACACCTTTTTATGCTAAATACTTTTTGTCAATGATATCCCCCTATGACTTTCATGTGCCAAATTAATTACATGCTTCTGCAAGGTATGCAGATAACTATTCTGTTTCCTCTTAGAAGAATACAAGAAGGAGTTATTGTTAGTTCAGTTTGTACATTTTGAAACACAAGTGTATCCCTTTTGTTTATGCCAGGTTGAAATTTTTTCATAGCATTTATGTGCTTCCATTTGTTTAAAGTTATTGTCCGTCTTACTTCTTCGAGAGTGTTATCCTTGGTAGATTCATGAACTAACTCCCATCCTGAAACTTGTTCAGGAATTATCGATTTGATTATGAAATGCACATATTCGCAAACTTCATTATTTCTTTTCTCATTCATGTCAATTGGATGTTGTCACGAAATGCCTACCCAAACCTTGCTGAGGGAGGACGATGTGGATCCATTCCCCTCTCTCCTGTCTCCTCTCCTCTGTTTCCAGTCTGCCCCTGACTTCGGCATTCAGGATCTGCACTGTCCCTTTAACGCTACGGGTTACCAAGACTCAGCCCCAACCCACGTGCCCTGGTCACATGCCCCAATGGGCGGATACGCCGCCGCTACGGAAGACCTGAAAAGAGAACCGCCCCATGAAACAGACGCTGAAGAGCCCCGGTTGGAGAGCGGAACAGAACCGGAGATCAGCTGTGGTATCCCGACTGAAGGTTTGGAGGAAGAACCCCTACTGTCGCAAGGAGAAGCATACGATGCCGAGGATGCCACCCCACCCCGTGCAAAGAGGGAGCCGGAGCCACTTCGGCACTACGCAAGCACCAGCCACGCTCCTGGAGGAACGTGGCTCCACAAGGTACGTGCCCGCATCTGTGCTGTGTGGGGTAGAGGGGACCGAGGTGGAAAGCCACCAGGGGACATACCGGGAGGGCTGTAAAAGACCGGGTATTGCCTGATGTGGAAGTCCGGCGCGTAAACAGAAGCAGCGCGGGACTGACTGCGAGCAAACTACTGGTGACGGTCCCGGGTGTATTTTCCCACACTCCCCTACCTCGTTACGAAAGGTCCCGTTTGGGCCTCAACCTTACCAAATTTTCTTTTGTTTGTTTCCTTTCTTTCCACCTCCACTGAGTCTCCCGGGAAGTGCGAGAACCTAAGGAGGAAGATCGAGTCTCTCAGGAAGTGTAACAGCGCCTGGAGAAATGGACCAAGCCTCTAAAACTACTGAAGCTGCCTATGTCATATTGCTTTCAAAATAAAAACCCTTACAAACTTGAATTGAATCCCCGTAGTCCTTCTGTACGGGCCCACAGATGTCTAGACCAGTAATCTGCTGGATTATATTCCTTTCCTGGCCTGTGAAAATCTTTGAAATCATAATCCATTAACCTCATAAGCCATCTTTCAATGCAAAGAGGTCTCTTTGCTTTTGGATTTCCAAAAATAGTCGTTCAGTGCCTGATGATCTGTGACTATCACAAAAGGCTTTCCAAATAAAAAATCATGCAATGCTCACAAACCTATCCCACAACGAAACTTTCTCTTTCAGGCTGGGAATATTTTTTTTCTATATCAGTCAGGCTTTTACAGCGTGCAACACTACATACCTAGGATTTTCTTCCCAGGTATGTGTTGCACAAGAACGGCATCTAATCCCACAGGACTCGTGTCTACTATTAGCTTAGTATGCAATTCTGCGGCAAAGTATTTTAAATTTGCTGCAGACGCTATAGCATCTTTAATTTTCCTGCATGCGTATTCACACTGGTCATCCCAGCTAAAGGTTCTTTCTTTTTTTGTTAACTCTGGAAGAGGTGAGCTAATAGTGGCATAGTTCTTGACATAGCGAGAGAAATAATTAGTCATTCCTAAGAAAGATCGCAATTCTGATATGTCTTTTGGTCCAGTTGTTGACTTTAAAGATGATACTTTCATAGGGTCTGGTCTCATTCCTTTACTTGAGAATTTATGAAATAGAAAGTTGATTCTGGCTTGCTGACTTTAAATTTATCTGGATTTAGTGCAAGTCCAGCTTTCATAAGTTCCTGAAATACTTCCTTCAAAGCTTGATCATGTCCACTTTCTGTTTTTTCAAATACCAATATGCCATCTTTATACTTCATTGAGTTTTTTTTACAGGTCTAATGACATTCTTTATGTTTTCTTGAAAAATCTCTGCCAATGCACAAATTCCAAAATTAAGCCTTTTTTAACAGAATAATCCTAAATGTGTCAAAAAAAAGATTGTTACATAGCTTGAATGCTCATAAATCTCTAGTTGGTGATATCCCTTGCAGAGATCTAATTTTGAAACAACCGTTGCTCCATTTTAGATGCTAATCATATCATCCTTGTGCAGTCCTGGGTGCCTTTCCCTCTTGATTGCTGTATTTGATACTCTCATATATATGCAAATTCGAATTTGGTCTGTATACTTTTAGGCACCACTACTATCAGGGACATCCAAGGTGTTGGACCAGTTGCTGGTTCAATGATGTCTTGAGTAAGCAATAAATGTTTCTCTGCTTCCACATTGTCTTGCAAGTGAATTGGAAGTCTCCTATGCATTTGTGCTACAGGTTTCACTGTTTCATTTATATACAGAGTAATGATTTTATCCTTCAGCTTGCCCAGACCGTCAAACAAAACTGGAAATTCTCTTAATATAGGGTGTACTCTTGTTACATTGGATGCCATAGCCAGTAGTCCATTCATATGAGCAGTGACATAGCTCAATGAGCAAGGATCCGAAACCTTTCACTTCCTCTTCCAGAGATGTTTTTGCATATGTTAAATTTTCTCCAAATTTTCCCTGGCAAGATACAAGATGTTTGGCTCCCCATTGAAATACATTGACATTGGAAGAGACAAGTGAAGGCTTCTCATACATCTTTTTGTATTCAGTTACACACATGATGTTACACGTTGCTCCACTATCAAGGACATAAGGGACTTTTTGAGATCCTATTAGCATCTCAACAAATGTTGTCTTCTTTATGTTTTCCTTTTTAATAAGTAAATTTGCTCATTTTTACTTTCTTCAGTCATCATGTACAGTCCTTCCAATTGTTCCAGTTCATCTGCAGAAGAATCATGTTTGAAACTCTCTATTTGTCTTATATGTTTAATATTTCCTTTGATTTGTCTCTTCCATGTCTTCTCGCTGTCATTCCTTTTTAGTGTGCCGACACTTGCGAAGTGGTTTAATTTTCCAAATTTTTTACATTGTTGTCCTAATGCTGGACATGTTTTTGAATGTGGGCATTGTAGTCCACATCTGTAGCATGTTCTTCTGTCTTTCTGCAGAACATTTGCTTCATCAGTTTTATTGTCTTTTTTTATCATATCAGTTTATTATCTTTTTTTTATCAGTTATCTGACTTGATCCATAGCTTTTATTCTTCTTCTGTACATATTAGTAGCGTGTTCCTTAGCCTGCGCTTCTGTTCATGCCATATAGAGAACTGTATGTGGGTCAAACATACTTTCTTATAACTGTTTCCTGAATTCTACTCAATTACAGCCCTGAATAATTTTCTGTGTGATTTCTTCTTCATTACTGAATTTGTCAAAGTCGCAGAACGTAACCAGTTTTCTAAGTTTAGTTACATATTCATCAGGGGTTTCATTATCTTGTTGACAGGTTATGCTAAAATTCTATCTTTCAAAACCTAAGTTTCTTAGTAGATCAAATCTTTCATTTAAACATTTCATAAGTCTTTTGTACGTGTCCTTAGCTGCTTCGGGGAATGTAACAATTAGCCCCTCAACTTCATCACGTACCAACTTACATAGTAAATCTTTGGCTTGGTCATCAGTGTATTTTTTACATGTTGCTTTTAAAAAAACTGATCGACTCTCCATTTCCACTTTTCCCATCTCTGAGCAAATGTTCGTTGATCAGTTGTGTCAAAGGGCAAAAGTCTCCTGAAAAATCATGCTGTAAATATTCTTTTCATCTTGAATATATATTTGAGGGTTTGCTTTTGTAGTTGTTGAGCTTTCACCTTCTTCCACCATTTTTTATTAGAATATTTTTTCTGTATTTTCCAGTATTTTTACAATTTTTCTCAATATTTCCCAGTATTTCCAGTAGTTGTTGCGATATATCCACTTTTTCTTCATATCTTCCAATATATTTAAGTTTCCCTGACTTTAAAATGGCGACCAAGCTATTTATTCCATTAATGTTTGTTACATTTGCCTGACTTAAAGATGGCCATTGAGATTTGGTGAGTCACATGTTATTGCTAGACTGATTTAAAGATGGCCACTGAGTAGGACAAGTCTCACGTGATTTGCTAATCAATGCGCATGCTCCAATGATCAATGGCAACATGGGGAGTTCAGTGTGCAGAGGATAAATGGTAAACAGCACTTTCACTCAATTCACTTTTTGCAAAATTGTTGCAGCTTATTGTCCATAAAATAATGAGCTTTTCATGCTTCACGCACTCTCTCACTATATGTGCTGCTTGCCCATACCACTTCGGGAGCTTCTTTGGAAGTATCCTCTGTAACGAGGAAAGATACATAGCAGCGCAACATTCCAAATATGGTTATGACCACTTACATTTGACATTCTGTATTACATCACTACAAGGAGGATCTGCACTTCATGAAGAAAACTCTAGGGGCCTTGCCTGCCCAGAAGAAGCTGGAGATTTGGGCCTGTACATCCGTAAAGAAGGCGGGTTGTAATCGGTAGGGATAACTTTGTAGTGTGTATAAAAACCTGGGAAGGGCCACTCTTTTGAAGAGGACCTCCCTGCCTGCAATCGAGAGGGGCAGCTTTGACCACTCTCCCATGCCTCAACATGTTTTGGCCATCAGTGGGACAATATTGAGTTTCCTTTTGTGCCGTTCGGTGCGGGCCACTATCATACCCAGTACTGGAAGCTGTTGCCGGCCACTTTCAGCTGGGAACTGAATCCCCCTCCAAGCATTGCTCCCCACAAGGGTACCAGGACTGATTTCCCCCAGTTGACCCTGAGCCCTGAGGCATCTCCATAAATCACGAGCATTTCTATCAGCCGTCGGAGCGTCTCACTGGGTCTCTGTAGGAAAAGGAGCACGTCGTCGGCATACAGAGTCCTCTTTCCCTCCCTCCACGTAAAGCCATCAGGTTTGGCATCTGTGCGGATGAGTTCCACCAAGGTCTCTACTGTTAGGGCAAAGAGCAGGGGGGAGAGAGAGCATCCCTGCCTCGTGCCATGCTCTATAGGGAATTTACGTGACAGGGCTTCATTTACCTGGGCCTACAGATCTGAGTAGAGGAGAAGCACCCAGTTCCTTAAGCGCGGGTCACATTGCTTCTTTTCAAGCACTGCCCGGAGGAAGGGCCAGTGCACCGCGTCAAACACCCACTCTATATCGACCAGCAGCAGTAACACATCATCCTGGTGTTCGTCTAGATGGGCCAGCACCCGATGGAGCCGCCAGAGGCAGTGCCCGGTGCTCCTCCCCAGCACAAAGCAGCTTTGGTCAGGGTAGACGACAGATCATATCACCATGGCCCGGGCGTAGCTAGGACCTTGGCCAGGATTTCACCTCCAAGTTGATGAGCAACATGGGACAATAGGACCCACTCTCCTCCGGAGGCTTTCCATGCTTCAGAATCACTGTGATGGTCGACTCACGGAGGTCCGGCGGGAGCTCGTTTCTTTCATAGACGTGTTCGTAAAGAACTAGGAGGTGAGGGATCAATAAGGAAGAATATTTTTTATAGAGCTTCAATAGGAATCCGTTCAGGCTCGGAGTCTTCCCTTAGGGCATTGCTTGCAATTCTTGAAACATTTGTTACCATGGAATCCAGATGAACCCAACAAGCTTGAGCCCAGAAAAAGGAATTTTCAACAATGCTGCCCTCTCTGAATTTTCCGCTTTCCAGTTCTACCCAAGATTGATCCACCTGTAGCTATGGTTGAATCCCTCATACCCTCACAGGCTATGTTTGACAGAAAACTCACCTGGAGTTCCATACTGGCCAAAATGTTTGAGTAGTCCTCTAATACCTCCATTGCCAAGCAAGACCATCAAAATCATTCACAAGAGGCTGGTCTGTTTAGGAAAAATATATTCATGTTCTTAAAACAAAATTTACAGCTGTGTAGGTCTGTTTTTAAGGCTATCTCTATCTTCTTACAGACTACATCTGTTGTGGTACAGCCCTCTGGACTCTGTAAAGTTTCCCCTCTAAGAGTAGCCAGCATGGAAGCAAAGTTAAGATTATTCGGAAGAACAAAATCTGTCTTTTCCAGCATTACACCTTCGGCAGGACTTGAGGAACAGTCAGATGATCTAAATCCTTTAATTTTATCACTAAGGGAAGAGGAGGTGCAGAAGAACCCTAACACTGAAGAAACAAAGATGAATATTAATCCTCCAAAGTCTCTATTGCTAGGAAACTCAGGTTGAATTTCAAATGGGGAAAAATCTGCTCCATTTCCTCTCTTCTAACATAGTTTCCTCTGGTAGAAGGTCCTGCCATTTCTGGGGAAGAAGAATTAGAGGAAGTGTCACCACACTTATGACAATGCTTGTCCTTATTTCTCTTTAAGGCACATCAGTAAGGTGCTGGATCTCAGAATCACTTGAATCCTTAGTCCTGTGTACAGATTTAACAGAAGAAGAGGACCTTCTGGATTAACTGTGCCTCCTGTGACTGTTATATTAGGATGAAGTGGTATAATAATGGTATTGATTCTGTAACCTTTTACCCTCCATGGTCTGAACACAACTACACCAAAATGAGCCCTTCATGCCTCCTATCTCCACATACAAATAGGACATGAGTAAAAAAAAAAAACATTGGTTGGAACTATCAAACCAATCAGAAAAAAAGCACCTGAATGAGTCAGGAACCATCGGTCTAAATCAATGAGCTCATCTGGTATAGAAAGAACTAGGCCATGGCCTGCATTTTGCCTGCTCAACTCTTCTTTCTGAATTGTAATGAGGCAACCAAGGTAAGAATTTCAACTAAAAGTTTTAAATATGGCCAATACACGTTACTTATAAGTGTGTATCACATACCTTTGATGATCTTTCTCCCCTGATCCTTTAAGCTCCTATCAGCTGGGCTCCTCCACTCTCCAGGTGCTTTCCCAGAACACAGCAGTCGACAGCAATGTGACCTGCTGCAGCTCGCTATCCTGTTTCGCTCTAACAGCGACTGCAGACCGGCTCTACAGCATCTGCATCACCGTTGGAGGCCTGCACTCGCATTTCTTCCTGAATCTTTGCATCATGTATGCAGAGCTCCCGCCATTCTGTGCCATCCACCGTACTGCAAAAAGGCGGGATTTCTTTTACCTCTCCAGGCCCTGCAGAAAGATGTAAGAGAATAATCAATCCAAAGTAAGCTGCATTCAAACCAAGGAAATACAAAATTACAGTGAAGTCTCCGACCTTCAGTAGGGTCTCTTGAAGACAGGAAACAAAACAAGAATTACATAGGGTGCAGTTATCCTTTATAGTGGAGATGCTTCGGCCTCCGTTATTAGAAATAAAGGTAGGGCTCTGAAATGGTCTGCAGGAGGAGATAAACTCTGTACTCTGTAATGACTGTAACGAGTGTTAAACAAGGAGGTTGATGATGCAAGAATTTGAAAATCATAATACGCGATGCATTTACTGATTTAAGGCATAAAAAGCTGAAAGTATACTTTGCACGTGTTAGACGCGGTGAGAAATGAAACCGAGACAAGTCTAGTAGAAGCACCGTAAAAGCATGCTTTAAAATGTAAGATGAAGAAAACATACATACAAAGTAATACTAGTACATATAAACGAGTGCATTAATAAATTTCTTATGAACGTGTTGTTTATGAACCTTTACTGATGAAATTGTGTTGTCAATAAAGTGGCCTAGTGTTTCTGATGCCTTTTATTAGAATGCACCATTTAGAAAAGGCGGTGCAAAAAAATGTGTAGAAGCTAGGTACGTTCTTGAAATTTTGCATAATACTACTAGAGAATCTATAGTTTATGAAAAGTGAAAACATAATTTTGTAGTGTGAATTTAGAAAATTATATACTTGAATATTGCGAAACATTGTGCTAGTAGGGTATTTCTAACGTTTATTATTTCGTAGTAATAACTTCTGGAGAAAGTGCTATATATTCCTTATTAGAATTGATTTTATTTGATATTGATTTAGAATTTATTTCATTTAAAATGTGTAATGCCAATTTAAAATCTCTTTCGAAAATGCTTTTCCCATAATGCTGACCTTTCCCTTGACCTAATACAATGGTCCATTTACAACTAGTAAAATGCTGCTTTATTTGTTTAGTCCATTCGTAACTTTCGACATTCCTAAATGTTTCTTCAACGTTCACAGTGAATTATTCCTGCGGTAACAGGATCTAAGCTGCTATTATGGACTGATATTTTGTATTTCTTTTTCACCGATGTTAGGCCTATGTGGACTTTTGACTCTCTTGTTTCTCATGGCTAGCATGGGTAAGCATTTTACTGTTGCGAGTGTCCTAGTGTCCTAGTGAATGTGCATTACAAAACAATGGGGCAACCCAGTATGCCGTAGAACCTGGGTAATACTTGGTACAGAAAAACAGTTGGTCCCAAAGGGAATTCTTAAAGTTAGGTATCACTTAGTACCCGATCTCACAAAAAACACTGAAACACATAGATATTAAGATTATTTATATAGAATGTTAATAAATCATTATTCTCTAGACACATTAATTCATGTGACACAGATTCTCCACAGTGAGTGGATAAGAGTGCTTGTGAGTAGATAAGAGGAGAATAGGAATTTACAAGTGAAATTATGTACAGTGTAAACAATGATTTCAAACAAAGACCGGCTGAGAATACTTTTCTTAATCAAATTTTCAGGACAGTGGGGGAGCAATCTTGAACCCACTGTAAAGTTACATGTGGGACGAACTTGGGATTGGGATAGGTAGCTCCAATATGGAAGGAGGAGTGGACCTCGTCAGGGTCCAGGTCGATGATGTGCCACGTGATCTCTATGATTCTCAGGCAGAGTCATTATTGGACTTGGTACTTCAATTATGAAATTCCGATTTAATCGGCTTAATATATCCTTAATCGAAGGATTGCAACCACGCTTACAGTGGGTTCAAGATTGCTCCCCCATAGTCCTGAAGACGACCCCACTGCAAGGTTCCATTGGTATTCCCTCCCCTCTGGGTTGAATCATCGACATTTTAACCCTACTGACCTGGACGACAAAACTTCTCTACATAGAGATAAACATGGCATTCAGAAAGTGTATCTTTTGACTTGTGGAAAATTTGATTGAGAAAAGTATTCTCAGCCGGACTTTATTTGAAATCATTGTTTACACTATACATAATTTCTCTTATCTACTCATGAGCACTCTTATCCACACCAACTTTCCACTCACTGTGGAGCATCTGTGTCACATGAATTAATGTGTCTAGAGAATAATTATTTATTAGCATTCTATATAAATAAGTTTAATAGCTATGTGTTTGAGTGTTTTTTGTGATTATGTGAATCTGAGCATATGACAGTGTTTTGGTGGTGGAGACTTTATAAAAGAAAAAACCCCAAAGGAAGGGCATCGCAATGCCACATTATTTTTGTTTCTTAAATGCGCCACCATTCTGATTTGTCCTACTTTGAGACTAGAACGCTATGCTGATCTATTTTGGATGATTTTCGGGAACCATCCTCTACTTTGACTCCCATTGTGAATGCTACAGTCGGTAGCTGATAGACTGAAACTCTTCTTTGCCGAACCATTTCATTTTAATTTCCTTTACTATTCTATGCTAAAAGACTCACCCTTAATGTCTTTAAATCTGAACCCTTTCCCCTTTTTCGTAGGATTTGAGCTGTTAAACAGACAAACTATCCTTCTGCCTTTAATGGTAGTAGGACTCTGTAACTTTGTAAGCTGATTCTTATAATAACCATTCGATAAAGCCTTGCCTAAATATTTGGCGCTTTAATGCAAGCAATTGATATTCTTAACTGAAATTCTCAAAATATTGCTTATTGCTATGGATTTTGAATCTCTAATACAATAACCAAATTAATGTAATATCTGCTGGAGTCTATTATTGAGTCTTGTTGGCTCTTCCATTTAAACTGTGCTATTTTACTGATAACTTAAAAGTGTTGTAGGGAGAATCAGCAAGCTATGTCAGAACATCAGGTATTACTTATTTTGTTCTGTGTTGCTGTTGCAAAGCTTTTGATCTGCATAATTCTAGTCCGACTTAACTTCTTCAGGAGGTTGGGTCTTCCCAATGAAATTCTTTATTTCTATAACATGGTCTTAAGAGTGTTGTACCTAAATCTGATCTCAAATTTGTGAGTTAGATGTCAATTAATGGTCCTCATTGGACAGCTAACATGGTGTTTTGGCCACCCTAATTTCCACTCCTCCTATCGGAGGAGAAAGATTCATCAGAGGATCATTGCCTCTGTGGTAAATGGATATTCTGCAGATTGTCTAATTGTAAAGGTCCCAGTACGGTTAGAGTAGTAAGGAGAGAAAGTGTATAATAAAAATGTTACCACGCTTGTGCTGCAACAAAACTTTGGTAACAGAGTTATGGTTCTGCCTAGTAAACTGAGCTTTTATGGTGCCAAAAATAGTCCTTTGCCCAAATCCAAAGAGTCAACAATTTTTGCTTCAGCAAAGAAAACGATTGATGGGAGAGCTGATGGAGTATTGCTTTGGATAAAGTCAATGAGTAGCAGCAAAAGGAGTGTGAGTATTAACAGGGATATGTGTTGCTATTGCTTTTGGTTAAGATTGCATTTTTTTTAAATGGCTGTCTGTTGTTGAGCGAGTGAAGTGGTTAAAGTCTACAGGTTAAACTCCATCAATGACTGTGGCTCTTTGTGCAAAGCTGAAGCTGTAAACGGGTCCATCAAGGCCTAAGACCTCAAGATATTTACCTATGAGTTGTCTCAGTGTAGTCCATCAAGGCCTAAGATCTCAAGATATTTACCTATGAGTTGTCTCAGTGTAGTAGACACTGTGTAAGTTGTCTGCTGTTTTGTGGTGTTGGTCATGCGGTCATGAGACATAGCTGACAACACCTTGCTAAGGGTTCTCTTTGTGTGTTAGTGGTAAACGTTTTGTATGGTTAATCTCAGGTGCACAGGGAATGACTATATCAATTAAGGGTAAATCCCGCTGGTCGAGATTTCATTTGAAGTGAATGAGTATAGAAAAGTTTAGTTACCTTGTGAGAGTGAATATCCTTTAGTGGAGCAGACAGTTTTATTTGTTGCTTGCACTGAATTGTCATTTCGCTTAGAGGGAAACCCGCAGGAGAAGAATGTGAAGGAAGGTGAGCTGCTGTGAGGGGCGAGATTGCCGTCACAGTGTGCCACGCTCTGATTGGACAGTTGGTGTGAAGCTGCATTGGGATTGGTTGACCACGTCATGTTAGTTCAGCTGTCATTGTTTGAGGTTGCCGAACAGATGAATTGTGGGAGAATATTATTTCCTGCATTTGTTGAAATCATTTATGAATACAGAATTGAATAAAAATGATTTTTTTCAAGTCATTGCAAGGATAAATAAAGAAAGATGAGACCATATCTGCCAAAGCAAAGGTAGAAGCACCACCTGAGGGTACGCCAGGATACACTGTCATGATGGACAAAGGATTACATCCATGTCTGTGGCTCGAGATTTGGCATAAAATTATTGAGAAAGATGAGACTTTACAGTTCCTTCATTATGAGACATTTAATTTGAGGATTTAAAAAATTTTAAGGAAAAGAATGTATGAAATGAATAATCCTGTTTGAGCTACTCTCTTTGAGGCTTTAAATACCTGGAAGCAATTTGCTCATCAGAAAGACAAAGAGAAATACCAAAGGAGGTATAGGGGAACTATGGACTATTACGCTGAAGTTAGATGGGATGCTCAACAGAAAATGTGAGGAGCAGATGTAATGCAGGGAACACAATTGCATCTGGTGTTAAAGGTTGAGGAAGATGCTAAGGGTAAGAGAAGAGAGAAAAATAAGGATTTAGAGACAGACAAAATGGATCCAGGGATCGAAGGAGAAAAGAGCGACATAGATGATGAACTTTTGAATGATTTATTGATGAATCGGCCACCACTTTATAATGAGACACAGAGTAGAGACTTGAAATATACTAGTACAGCTGAGAAACCTAATGTTCCTATGATGCCTGAAGTGCAAAGGGAATCGATGCTTATTTCTCCTGTGAGTGGGAGAACAGAAATGTCAGCTCCTATGAACCTGATTGATTCAAGCATTCCAGACGCTTTGACTGTACCCATTACTATTGGACCCGTTGTGCCCCTTTTCTTCCATAATTTGACTGTACCCACTGGAGTAAATACAGTACTTGGAAGTTCTTCAGACCTGATGGCAAGATCATTGCTTCACGCACCTATGATTCCAATTTGAACTAAAAATGCTGCAGCTATGAATGTTGTATCAAATCAGACACAATTTGACCCGCCACAAAGAATGATGCAGAGGTTTCCAAATTTTTATTGCCCCAAACTGAGTGGAGCTCCTGAAATAAAAGTTCATGCTTCTGACATGACTGTGCCAATGGATATTTTGGTTCCAGATACATTCAGAATAAATGTGAAACCTGGAAAGAGTACAAATTTGAATGATGGAAGCTTAAATGTAAATAATACAAGACAGCAATCAGGGTTTACTCCTCAAGAAATTGAATAATGGCTTAACAGATATAGCACCCCGAATAATCGGAATTCAGCAATAGTTCCAGCTTCAGTTCCAGTTTCAGCTATGAATTCAGTTCCATTGCAAACTTCAGTTTCTAGATCAGCACCAACTTCAGATTTGGTTGCATAGTTCAAGTTTAGTTCAACATTCAGTTCAGGAAAATAAAGCACCCATGGATGTGAGCTGATTAAAAAACACTTAGCCCTTCAAGATTAGATGTCTATCAGGAGGGGGAACTATTGTTTCTTTGCAAAGACATTACATGACAAGCAAAATTGACAAATGATAGATTGGTCAAATTGGCTCAGAAATAAGATCTAGAGATTCGAATTTCAAAGATTTTACAAAAACCGTACAGTTTAGATTGTACTGTTAAAGACATTGAGACCATGACGGCACCAGGAAAGAAATTGCAGATAGAAGAGCTAATGGTGTTAATCAGAAAATGGGCTGAAAGAGAAAAGTGGGAAGGTAGATGGTAGAAAAAGTAGGAAACAAAGCTAGTTAGAGTACAGTCACCACCTGATGTTTTTGATGTTAGTGTAGGGGAAGTACAAATGCTCCCTATGAAAGAATTACCTGGAGGAGGTTACGTCCATGTACCATGGACAAGAGCGGATATTTTGTCATTTATAAATGATTTCCCCAAATTGAGAGAAAATCCTGTGTAATTGTACAGACAAATTGAATGATTTGTGACAATTTCAAAAGATTTGTGGATTGATTTGAATACTCTGTTCGAGATTGTGGTTGCAGGAGATTTGTGGGCTGAATGTAAGGTTACTGTGGAATGGCCTGAGTTAGAAAGGGATCCTAGAATGAGAGCACCATTTCTAGTGGTAATGAGGAAATACCAGCAGGTAATAAATCACCTGAAGACAAAAATTTTCCCGAAATAAACTGATTAGGTACAGATTGACAGGATGACCCAAGAACTGAAAGAATCAGTACATGCCTTTTATGAGAGAATAGTACAGGCTTCCAAACAGTATAGTGGATTGAGCAATATCACAGATAAAGACTTGGGACACTTTGTTTACAGGTTTGTGTTCAGTTTGAGACCTGAGATTTTTAACATGATCTAACAGCAATTACTTTGCTGGCAGAGCAAACCACTAGATGAGATTTCGCGTTACACAAAATATTGTGGTGATCAGATTGAGATGAAGCACAAGAAGCTCAAGGAGAAATTAATGATTGCCCAGATAAGAGCAATGCAGAAAGGTAAAAAATCAGATGAGTTTTGGTAATACAGTACAAGTACAGGGAGGTTATAATCAAGTTCTGATGATGCAGGGTGTTAATGGTTTTCAACAGCAGAATTTTCCATCCCAAGGTAGAGGTCATGGTAATCCTGTAGATCCTAGAACTGGTGTGGATGTAACCTTTTTTTTGAAGAAAACAAATCCATGTCATGGCAGCTGAAAATTTGGAAATGTAGAGACGCGAGTGTAAGTCTGTTATGAATAATGTAGGAAATCAAGTGCAGAATTGGGAATATGCACAGTCTCAATGGAATAACATGGGACAGACTCAGCAGATGCCAGGGCAGAGAATGCAGAATTCTAATGTATCACAGCAAATGCAAATGCCCCAAGCTCCCATGCCACAACAGAATGTTCAGTGCAAAGATACGATGCGAATCAAAAACAGCTGATGACTAGAAATTCCTATCAGAATGCAGCACAGCAGTATTTGATCTGATTGTATGACAATGATCAGGACCCATTAGCATGATGGTGCCTGAGGAGGGAGGAGCACTGCTGCTTAGCGCAGCCTTAGAGGTAGGCTAGAGTGGTCTCTACGTGGATGGAGAAGTGGAAGGAAATCCTGTCACATCCCTTGTCGACACTGGTGCTACCCGCTCCACTGTAAGAACAGCAGAGGTTCCTAACTTACCACTCTAAGGAGAAAGTATCCAAGTTATAGGAGTTACAAATAAAAAGTTGTCATCCCCAATTTCAGAACCAGTTACTGTTAAAATAGCATCCTTCGTGGTTCGACATCGATTTGTGGTGTGTGACACAAGTCCAGTGAATCTGCTTTTACGTGAACTACTTTGTAAATTAAATTGTTCAATTTGTTGCACACCCAGAGGAATGGATTTTCATATAAATAATGAGGATGTTGTCTTTAAAGTTGCTCAACATAAATCATATGTGGGGATTTATCCTCTCCTGACGAGTGAGGATTTGCCCATGGAATTGAGAGACACAGTGCTACCTGAAGTCTGGGACTTTACAGGTAAATATATTAGACTAATTAAAGGTGTCGACCCAGTCTGAATTACAGTTAAACCAAATGCAGAGTTCCCAAGAATCCCACAATGAAATTTGTCTCCAGATATTATTGCCGCAATTACTCCTGTGATTGACTCAATGACTGAGCAAGGGATCCTGAAGGAGATAATGTGAAGTCCATGTAACTCTCCCATTATGGGCTTGCAGAGGCTGAATTGCAAGTATTGTATTGTGCAGGATTTGCGAAGGGTCAACTCTATTGTTGTTCCATTTTGTTCTGGGGTACCAAATCCAGCTGTGATTTTATTTTGAATTCCATGTGAAGCTGAATACTTTTCAGTTATCAACCTGTGCCAGGCTTTCTTTTCTATTCCATTTCATGAAGATAGTCAGTATCTTTTTGCTTTCTGTTTCGGCAGTAGTGTTTTGGCATGGTGCCAAGTACCACAAGAGTATCTGGAAAATCTTTCATATTTTTAATCAGATACTCAAAAAGAATCTCGAGTCTCTGATAATGCCAAATCATTCAGTTTTATTGCAGTATATTGATGACCTATTGGTGGCGTCAACTACGAAGGAAGCTTGCAAAATGTACACTATTGCTTTGTTGGGCCATTTAGCAGAAATTGGTTATAAAGTATCTCTGACCAAGATACAGGACATCACATTGAGAAAGGAGCAAGGAAAGTGTCACAGGAAAGAAACTCAGCAATTCTTAACATGAATCCTCCAGCTACCCAAAAGGAAGTCCACATGTTCTTAGGAATGGTGGGCTATTGTAGACAGTGGATTCCAAATTTTTCCTTAACAGCAAACCCTCCCCAGAGGTTGACACACAAAGACGTGTCTGATCCAGTACCCTGGGATGACAGTTGCATGACTGGCTTCACAGAGCTGCGAGAATGCCTTTGCAGGGCACCAGCGTTGGGAATGCGTAATTACAAGTGCTTTGTGTAATTTTGCAGTGAAAGAGAAGGCTGTACTCTTTCAGTGTTGACACAAATGCATGGAAGCAATCGCAAACCAAGCGCCTATTTTTCAGCTACACTTGACCCTGTTGCGGCTGCATTGCCTGGATGTTTGAAATCGGTTGCATCTACATGTGTGAGTGTTGATCAGTGTGAAAGTTTTGTCATGGGTCATCCAATGACAGTATTTGTGACCCATTCAATGGAGATACTGTTGACTCGTAGTTAAACACAGTACCTGACCAATAGTCGTCTGACCAAGTATGAGCAAATTTTGCTGGGTGCAGAGAATGTGACTCTTAAAAGATTAAAAGATGTACAATGTTCAACCCAGCTACTTTAATGCCATTGCCTGGAAATGAGAATGTGATTTATGAAGTTAAACATGATTGCTTAGATGTGACTGAGTTGTGTACGAAGCCCCGTTCTGATATTTCCGATGAACCATTTCCTGAATCTGATCATGTGTTGTTTGTTAATGGTTCATGCTTGAGAGACAATGAAGGAAATCTGAAAGCAGCTTATGCTGTGTGTACAGTTTGAGGTGTTTTGGAAGCTTCATGGTTGGAAGGAGTGTTTTCTGCACAAGTTGCAGAGCTCATAGCTCTGACACGAGCATGTCCCATTTCAGAACAGCTCTGAGTTACAATTTATACTGATAGTCAGCATGGCTTTTCAGTCGTACATGACTTTGGGCAATTGTGGTCACAGCTGGGGTTTATGACTTCCTCTGGTTCTCCTATTGGAAATGGCAAGTGCATGAGGAGCCTTTTGGGGCCCCTACAATTGCCTTCCCAAATAGCTATTGTGAAATGTGTTGCTCATTGGCAAGGTACTAACTATGTAACTGTTGGCAACCATTATGCTGATGAGATGGCAAGGTATTGTGCCTTGAATGCACATACATTTAATGAGGAAATAGTGAAAGACACAGCCGACGTCACAGATTGCAATTTGTTGTTGTCAGCTTTAGATACCTGGTAGGTGAGGAAATTGCAAGATGAGGTGACAGAAGCAGAACAGCAGAGTTGAGTACGAGCAGGTTGCAACAAACAAGAGGATAACTTTGGGGTGTACATTGATGGTAGACCAGAGTTACCTGACAGCTTATTTTCACCAAGGGCAAGACATTACCATGGTCCTGCACTGTTTGGGAGAGATGCAATGATGCGCCTTTTCCAACAGGTCTGGTTCAATACCAGATTTAGAGTAACTGCAGAAACCCTATGTCATCATTGTGTGGTGTGTCAGCAACAAAACCCAGGATGGAAAACACAAGTTGTCATGAATAACATTAGTAAATCTGCAGTGCCTTTCAACCAGATGCAAATGGACTTTATAGAAATGCCCCTGCGCAACAGATTAAGATATGTTTTGGTCATTGTGTGCATTTTTTCAAAATGGATCAGAGCCTATCCTACTCGTACGAATGATAGCTTGACTGTGGCAAAATTACTGTTGAGGGAATTGAGTCAGAGGTTCAGAATTCCAGCTTCTCTTGAGTCAGATCACAAAACTCATTGTAATAATGAGGTCCTAAAAATATTACGTGCATCACTAATGGTTGAGCAGAAGCTCCATTGCAATTACTGACCAGAGACTTCTGGGTTGGTGGCACAGACCAATGGCACATTGAAATCCAGATTGGAGAAAGTATACACTTCTACGTCTCTTAAGTGGCTGGATGCATTGCCTCTTGTGTTGATGAGTTTGAGAAGTACTCCAGATCATAGGACAAGATTGTCGCCCCATGAGGTCATCATGGGATGTGTGATGAGGCTGCCAGCTGTTCCTGCAAATGCTCTAGTCAGCATAACAAATGATATGATCTTGGATTTTTGCAAGGGCCCCGCTGATGTGGTACATTCTGTTTCTCACCAGGTTGGAGAAGCTGCCCTTGCGGTCCAACAGGAGTAGTGCCATGACTTCAATCTGGGTGACTGGGTAATGCTGATGAAATTCATCATCAAAACGTGTTTGGAAACTTGTTGGAGGGGGCCGTACCATGTGATCCTAGTCATCAATACCATGATAAAGTACGGAGGTCTTACGAATTGGGTACACGCAATCCACACTCGCAGGGTCCCGGTGGTAACAGTGAGACAGAGAGATCAGGTTAGTCAAGCTTTTGGGTACCAGCAAGCTGCTGGGACAGCACTCGTTTCGCCTGTGGGGGTTCCAAGAGAGTCACCTGTAGGTACCGAAGGGTCACAGCCGAAAGAGTTGACTATGAGAGGTATAGATCACAGTGAAGGGCCTAGTGCAGTAAGAAAGTAAGTTGTACCCGGAGACCAATGCCCCAAAAGAGGTGAGATCTTGAGTACCACCAACTATTCCTGAAAGTTCTGAACAATCAGATCAAAGTGATACAGATGATGAGCAAACAGTTGTGAGGAGATCAAAAAGAGCAAACTTCCCAAGTCAAAGGTGCCATCTCCTGAATAGACTAATTTGGCTACCAATGAGTGGGAACAAGAGTTCTACAGGCATTGTCTTAACAATATAAGTCCACTCGAACCCCCTTGAAAAGGACTTTGTTGTTGATTTGAATTTTAATCTGGAGGTACCGATCGATGGACTAACACAGTTTTTCCTGAATATACTCATCAACGAAGCTAATATGAGAGTCTTTCTGTATCTGAGAAGATTTTGAGCTTTGCCATACTTTTTAGGGCCAAAACTGTGTTGAATTGCTCAAATCAAATCTGCTATTTTTGATTTTTAGTTAAACAGTCTAAATTTTAAGAAGCCATGCGATCTGACACTGGGATCTCTTCCACATGCAAATGTGCATATACTGTGATTTCTTCTATTATTGTCTTGATAGTAATTACAATGCTTATCTTCTTAAACCTGCCACATTATGTTTCTGTGAACAATTCTAAACTTACTATCTCTTTTGATACTGCTAAAAGAAATTATTCTAGTTCTATTGATTTGAATGACTACTCTTTTCGCAGCAATGATTTGGGAATAGACTTTAGCTCCAATATTTATACCACTCTAGTTAGCGAATATGTAAATACTATGGATGTTGGTGATTGCTACATTTGTATGCAAATACCTTCATCAGTGGCTGAGGGTGTAACTTACCATAGCTTACCTTTAACGTATGGAGTTTCTTACAGTGTGAAAGCTAGCTTATTTTATGGTACTCATCAATTGCAATATTAGTACTCTAATCAAGATCAGATTTTTTCTGAACTTCCTGTGCTAAAACATTTAAATTTGCATTCTGAAGCTTCAACAGCTGAAACTATGGGTTACATATTTGGATCAACTCAATCTTTGGACATGGCATATGCACTTAACCTAACGTGCAAGTTAGTGAGAGCTGTAATGAATTTTGTAAATTTAGTGAAAAGTAGACGAGATAATGTAACAAAATAATATTAATGCCTTACCTAAATTTATTCCTTGGAGCTTACCGCAAAAAGAAAAGAAAATCATAGAGGGAATGGTTTAATTAGTTTTAGACTGGCAACACAAAGGTGAACTTTGTATATATAGAAAGAAATCAAATACTGATGCTCTTTTGTAGGACTGAGCGAATGTGAACATACATTTGAAATGTATGAAAACTGAGGAAGATATTTAGAAGTTCTAGATCTTATTTTCCATGAGGTGTATTATATTTGTAGGAAGAGTGCTTGTTACAAATTGCCGAAAGAATGATATGGAAGTTGTAATTTGGGAATCGTTTTTCCAAAAATGTATCATGTTAAGTGAATTAAAGAAGTATTAGTAGATACAACTGCGAGAATGAAAAGAAGTGCGAGTGCAAGTGAAATAGTAGATGATATATTTGGAGTTCTAATACCTTCAGTAGGAGTAGCATTAAATTCTCAGAAAATTAGAAAGCTGTCTACTATTGTTGATAAACGTGCCACCAGTACAACTGGGGTTTTTTCTGTTGTAGATGAAAAAATTTTATTGTTAGGATCAATGGAGATTCAAAATCGACTTGTGTTGATATCCTTCTCGAGAAGGAGGGCGGAGTCTGCCGATTGTTAAAGGTCCAACATTGTTGCACTTGCATACCAAGACTTAGAAGCTTACTTTAAAAACATTACTGATTTAAACAAGAACTTGAAGGACTTAAAAGCAGATGGTGCCTGGGATACCATAGGTAATGGATTGTTAAATGTTAGCAACTGATTGGGAAAGTTAGGGAATGGATTAGTGAGACCTTTAGTAGCAGTCTCTTTGTACATAATGCTGATGATATTGTCAATCAAATTTTGCAGATACAGAAAGAATAAAAATAGTGAAGTGAAAAGAACAAGAACTGATCTTGAAATGGAGGATGAACAATGTAAATATTATAAACAAATGAAAACTTTAGAAGAGAGTAGAAAGAAAAGGTTAAAGACAACACACCCATATTCTGTGATAAGATCTGATGTGGTAGATAAGGTGATGGCTTGAATTGCCATCAGAGGGGGCCTGATGATGCAAGATTTTGAACATCATAATATACAGCAGCTCTACTGATTTAAGAAATGAAAAGCTGAAAGTACACTTTGCACATGCTACTGCACATGAAACTGATACAAGTATAGTAGAAGTACCATAAAAGCATGCTTTAAAATGTAAGATGAAGAAAACATACATACAAAGTAATACCAATACATATAAATGAGTGCATTAATGAATTTCTAATGAACATGCTGTTTATTAATGTTTACTGATGAAATTGTGATGGCCTAGTGTTTCTAATGCCTGTTATTATAATGCACAATGTAGAAAAGTCAGTGCAAACAAATGTGTAGAAGCAAGGGACGATCTTGAAATTTTTCATAATAATCCTAGAAAATGTATAGTTTATGAAAAGTGAAAAACTAATTTTGTAGTGTGAATTTAGAAATGAATATACTTATATAAATATTGAGAAAAATTGTCGTAGAAGGGTATTTCTAAAGTTACCTATTTTGTAGTAATATTTCCTAGTGAAAGTTCTACATATTCCTTATTTGAATTGATATTATTACATTATATTTGATATTGATTTAGAATGTATTTAATTTAAAATGTGTAATGGCAACTTAAAGGCTATTTCGAAAATGCTTTTTCTATAATGCTGACCTAATACAATGATCCATTTACAACTAGTGAAATGTTGCTTTATTTGCTCAGTACATGTGTAACGTTTGACATTCCTAAAGGTTTCTTCAACGTCCACAGTGAATTATTCCTGTAGTAACAGGATTTAAGCTGTTACTATAGACTGAAATTTTGTATTTTTTTTCATCGATGTTAGCCTTATGTGGACTTTGAATCTCTCATTTCTCATGACTAGCATGGGAATTCATTTTACTGTCGCGAGTGTCCTAGTGGCATTATGTGAATCTGAGCATATGACAGTGTTTCGAAGGTGGTGTGATACTACATCACTGGAACTTTGTTAGAGACTTAATAAAAGAAGAAACCCCAAAGTATGGGCATTGCAATGCCTCTTGATTTTTGTATCTTAAATTCGCCGGCATTCAGATTTTTCCTACTTGGAGACTAGAACGCCATGCTGATCTATTTTTGATGATTTTCGAAAGCCATCCTTTGCTTTGGACTGCCATTGTGAATGCTACTGTCGGTAGCTGATGGACTGAAACTCTTCTTTGCCAAACCATTTCATTTTCATTTCCTTTATTTCTTTTATTCTGTGCTAATGGACTTGCCTTTAATGAACTTTAAATCTGAATACTTTCTCCTTCTTCATAGGATTTGAGGTTTTAGACAAACAAACTATCCTTCTGCTTTTAATGGTAGTGGGACTCTGCAGCTTTGTAAGCTGATTATCATAATAACCATCAGATAAAGCCTTGACTAGCTGTGATATTCTTAAATGAAATTCTCAAAAGATTGCTTTTTGCTAAGGATTTTGAATCTTTTCTAAAATAACCAAATTAATTTAATATCTGTCTGAGTCTATTATTGAGTCTTGTTGATTCTTCCATTTAAACTGTGTTATTTTACTGATGACTTAAATGTGTTGTAGAGAGAATCAGTGAGCTCTGTCAGAACATCAGGTATTACTTCTTTTGTTCTGTGTTGCTGTTGCAGAGATTTTGGTCTGCATAATTCTAGTCTGATTTAACTTCTTCAGGAGATTGTGTCATTCCTGTTGAAAGCTTTATTTCTATAGCATGTTCTTAAGAACAGTGGACCTAAAACTGATCTCAAATTTGTGAGTTAGCTGTCAATTAATGGTCCTTATTGGACAGCTAACGTAGTGTTTTGGCCACCCTAATTTCCACCCCTCCTATCGGTGGAGAAAGATTCATCAGAGGATCATTGCCTCTGTGGTAAATGGAAATGCTGCAGATTGTGTAATCGTGAAGGGCCCAGTACGGTTAGAGTAGTAAGGAGAATAAGCGTATAACAAAGTTACCATGCTTGTGCTGCAACAAGGTAATGTAGGAGTTGCTAAACCTACATCCAGGCACTTCCTCTGATTATGCTGTCATTCTATTAGTTTATCTGGACTTGCAATTCACTGTTTACTGTCCCCACTTCGTGCACACATGCACATCTGATTTGAAGGAACAGTTGATCATGGTCACAGAGAGCGACTGTGTCTGAGGGGTAGGAGCCTGCCTGCAGGTGCTTCGATATTCAGGAAAGTTCACACACCTTATCAATGCCTCCCCTACCACACCAGACTCCTGCAGCCTTATGGACAAGCTCCACGAGCTCTCTGTGATTTTTCCTACGGCACACATGCCCCATAACTAACAAAATGAAGATCCCTGCTAGGCGCACGCATGGTTCCTTGAAGAGTGAAGGGAAGTCACAGGAGTAAGCAGTAGGTCTCAATGGTGGGCTAAAGAGGTATCCAATGCCAAGGTCTTCTGACCAGGCATGCTTATGGGGGCCTTGTCTAAGAAAATGCCTTGTCCAGTCAACTATTCCAATGCTGGGGTCACCCACAGAGCCATGGGAAATATGGCAAGCTCACAATGTCTCCACTAAAGGGGAATTTTAAACTTAAATAGCTCTCAAATTTTTCAGTGATATGTTCAGCTTAGCGCATCCTAGCCAAGCCTACCAACCACTTCCATGTCAGGAACAAGATCAAGGTCCTTTTGGAGGCTACCATGGGCACACTGAGAGTATGGGTCAAAGGGCCGCTCACTACAGAGAGATCCTGTAGGACTGATTCTTCTCCTCTCCCATGGACCACATGCAAAATTGAACTCAATTCTTGTACTTCCTACACTGCTGTGGACTCCTCTTCAAGGTAGTATCTGCCTGCAGAGGCACACTTTTAGCACTGTGTTTCATAGCTTTTGGGTCTCTTCCCTCAAGGTAGATGCAGCACTTCCAGCAGGGTTACAACCCAAGCTCTTTTAACAGCTCCTATTTACAAGGCAACTGGGCAGGTCGTTCCACGAAGCATGTTTCTCTCTGGAGGTTTCAGTGGAGCAATCCTCTTTCTCCAGCAAGTAGCTCAGCCTCCAGGTAGTTTACAGCTCTCCTTGCAGTGTTCTTGCCTAAGCTTCTTCCCCACTTGAAAATGAATTCAGAGATCAGGGATTCTGACTCTGAGACAAAGTTGATTCTCAGTTACAGAGCTCTGTAACTCCTATCCCTGGTCGTTGAACTACCTAGCACTCTGAGCAGGACCACCCCTTAGTATTTATACTCCTTCTTGGCAATCAGTTCTTAGTAATGTTCACATTTTGGGAGACTCCTCCAATAGGATCCTCCATGATCAATGTATAATCAGGGAATGCCAAGGGTGCCTTCCATGGGATCATTTCCAAAGCTGGTTTCAGGCTGTTCTTGTATTTTTATTTATTAGTCTCAGGCTGGCCAAACAACTTCCATTGTCATCCAAATGCAGCAGGAAGAGTGGGAGCTGGGAGTACCCTGATACAAAACAGGAGGCTAAATTACAAAGAGAAGGAAAAGACATTCCCACCCCTAATTACTGAAACCTAGTTATAGTGACAATTCTAGGGGAAGATGTAGGAAGGATCAAGGACACACTCACAAGGGAGACAAATGAAAGAATATGTCACACTCACCCACTAGCCACAAGAGCCCAGCTAAAGTAAACACTCCATTGACAACTGGGAGAGGTTCAGGAATCTTCCACAGACTGCCTGCAGGTCAAATAAAGAGACCTGTGCAGCCATACCTTGGCTTCCAGTTTGTATAGCCAACCACTCAAAGGAACCCCAAGATGGAGTCAGGTCAAATGCCAAAAAAGTAAACAACAATACTGTAGTATGCTGGCCCACACGTTCAGATCATGGAAGTAGTCAAGGTAGGCGTAGCTGAGTTAAATATTAGGTTTATTAAGTTGAGTAGATATAAAGCTACAGCAAGCCCCACCAGGAGCAGCCTCCTAGCTGCTCAGCCCATCTTCCAACTGACCACACACACACCAGCCACCCAAGCATTCCACTCAGACTAACATTCTACACGGAACACTCACACTGGCTGAGCAGCTAGTTACAGAGAGGTGTAAAGAAACATATGTATGAACCTGAGGATACTACATTATCCTCTTCCTCTCGAAATGGAAAACAAAAGAGAAACTACAGTGAAGCGAGAAAACTATACACAGTAAAAATACAATAGAAGCAATAGATCCGTAAACCCAGGGATGAAGGTGAAACCACACCGCAAGAGGGAAAACAGACAAACAAAGCAAGAAAGAAGGAAGAAAGGAATAGAAAAACACTAACACTATCCTCCTCCTTTAATAGTGAACAAAGAAAAGATAAAGAGTGAAGAAATAACTCACAAAGAACAAGTGAGCATGACCTAACGTGAAGAGGGGTTCCTCACGAAAGGAGACTGTGGCAAAGGGAAATGAAAACCCTACGCGCCACCCCTCATTAGAGGGACTGTGAATATGGGGATGACCCATAACAAATAAGTGTGGGTGTAACATGGGACAAAAACCCAAGAACACACGCAGCACGAGATGGTGCAGCACAATGTGGCGAACGCACACATAAAGTCAAGGTGAAGCACAGGGTGACTTACACACACAAGACAAAGTAAGAGTACAAGGTGATGCGCGGGGTGGCTTACACACACAAGACAAAGTGAGCCGCTAGACGACTACACACAAAAGAGAACGTGATGCACAGGGCGACTTACACACGACAATGCAAGGTGAGGCGCAGGGCGGCTTACACACTGGACACGGTAAGGTGAGGCGCGGGGCAACTTACACACAACATGGAACACAACGAGGTGGTGGGACTGACACTCATAACACACCCAAATAACAAAGAAGTGTCCAACATACGTAAATGGGGAAAACACCCCATAACCCCAAACAGCGTGAGGGTTAACTTAGCTCAAGATGGCCGAAGGGAGAGGAGCTCACTAGGAGAGCTCCGCTTGCTTGGGATCACACTTCGTGATATCCCTGTTAGCCCCTTCTGATGCTTTTCCAAACAGAGAGAAAAGAGGAATTATCATAGCAAGTAACAGGATCAGCTAGCAGGATCAACTGCATCTCTTACCTCTTCTACAGCGGATCAGAAAACAAGGTCAGGAGTCACCGAGCGCCTCCATCTTGCGGCGCTACAGACCTGGGAACCCAGAGACATTGATATCGGTGTTAAGAATGACGGTCCCCCATCGGAGCCCATCCGCAGGACGCCGCTTGATGTAGTTGAGCCGTCCGCTGTGCTGGAGTCGACGGAGTTCATTGAAGACCGGGTCGCCCCCGCATGGTTGGAGGGCCGAACAGTTCTGGCTGCAGGCCCCGGATTGGGAAAGCAGGCGACGCGCACTACGTTCTCCGGGCTGGCTCCCCGCCGCGATCCTCCTCCCACCAGCACGGTAACCAGGGGAGAGGAGAGGGGGCTGCCCAGAGGCCCCGGAGATTTCACGGATAGTTGGGCATACAAGAGTCGTGGACACGTCGGCGGATTAGTTGCGGTGGTCCGTCTCCGTTGAACCCTTGATTCGGCTCTCTAGTAGCGTGCAGCGCTCCCGCCCCGCCTGCCCCGTGCCAGCACCAGGCGGCATCCCTCCGCAAGTCAGCAAGCTGGGACCGGACGGCCTCCCGGACCTCATCTCTGCTGCAGAGGAATTCACAATCAAGGTAGGCACACCAGCAGCCCCTCCGGGAGACAGGCCGGCACTAAGCCGCTTGTTGTATCGATGTGCTCAGGACCGGCGCGTTCTGAGGATCTCTGCAGTCAGAGGCTGGACACCACCCCCACCCAGCAAGTAAACGAGCAAGGCTGGAGGCATACCAGGGTGAAGGCTGTGTCTGGCCCACGATCGGATAAATCTCACTTTCCTCAAGTTCTCAGCGGAACACGCTGTTTTAGGTTAGGCAAAGCGCTCGATGTAAAAAACAGGTCTTCAGGCTATGCACATGCCAAGTGGATAGAAAGTAGGCTGGTAGACTCTGATGGCTTACGGGTTTACCACAGACTGTCGGGCAAAAACTAGGACATCCATTTTGAAACCCATATACTTGGATCAGGTAAAGATTGACTCTTCAAAACACGCAGAATGGCCGCAATAGCTAGAAACAGAGATAAGGATCTATAATCAGGGTTTGAATGGAAAGAAACACTGGACTTCTCAAGAGTACTAAATACCTAGAAAATAAAAAAGGACCAATCTCCACTGTTTAAATTAACAGAGAAAAAGGACTTCACCCCAAGAGGACCCTTAATGGAAAGCGAAAGAGGACTATTACAAGTACAGGTCTAGTCAGCAAAACAGGGCAGCCATCTTGGACTGAGACATCCGAAATGGGTAGTCACCCAAAGAACACAGTCAACAGATTCTTCTCCTAACCCCAACAATTACTAAGGTGAGAGTTCCGCCCATTATACCTAGCGCCACCTCTCCCCCAAAGTACAACACACCGCAGGCACACCACCCTGACCGTCCCCCTCTTACAAGCTCTAACCCTCACAATGGAGCGCACTGGCAGCCACACCTATTCCCTGAACTACCCCCCCAACCTTACAAAAAAAGCAGCTAAAGGGTTTAAACACAACATTCTAAAATCCCACCCAGAAACCCCAATCTCTGATCCCTACTTCTCAATGAACAAAGGGCACATTACTAATGATATCATTTTCTATACTAAAAGAAGAGCCCAATGGAGAAAAGCCATTCTTGCTCTTTTTAAGGTCGCCAACGTGAGGAAAACAGCACACGGACACACGCTATTGATCCTCCCATCCCCATTCTATAAAGCAGCAGCTACAATCACTATATATCATAATGGGATCATCCTCATACAATCATCTGACCGCAACCTAAACCTGCTAGATAACATCTTTCCACTCATCAAAGAAAAAGTTAGAAGAACACACCTCCCCTCACCAGCCAACCACTCCTCAATTATCAACTCCCAATTTGATTCCCAATTAAGTCATGATACCCAGCGGTCCCCCCCTACACATACACCCACCCCAGACCTAATTGACACCCGGGCCATCAACACGTACCACCTTAAGCCATTTTCACACCCTAACACCACCACCACACACACTATCTCCCCCTCCCCGCCTTACCACCCCCACCATCTCCCAGCCCCAATACTCTCAGCGTCCCATTCGCACCACTCAGCCAATCCATCACACACCCTCATAGTGCCACTCATCTCCCCCAATCCCACTCCTCACCCAACTACAATAATAGGCACACGGTCCCAACCACACATATAACCCCTACCTTCCATAATCCCGACGTCCCAACTGTCCCTTCTACCCCCACATATACCACCACAATCCCCCTCACAGCCCACATCCAGACCCCTCCACACCCAGCCTCGACACTCACCCTCCCCATGGACAAACACACAGAAAGAGCTCAACACATTGATCCTGAGTATGACTCCCCCTCAAACTGCACACAAGGCATAACTTCTCCTCCTTCACCCACAGTCCATCTATCAAATATGACAACTCTCATTCCAGACCCTAGACTAGAAGAGATATTATTATCCCTTCAACAAGTCAAAGCTGACATCCAAACTTTACATGATTTGATTCTGCAGCAACACAAGATCGCGCACCATAAATAGGAAGCCAGAACATACCCACACAGCAAAAAGTCTAATCGCACCCAACAACTACACTTGTGCTCCCAAAACCATGAGCCCCCAAGATGGAGGACAGTGCCCTACCCCAATGCCTTATCACGCCCAAACAGGATGAAAAACCCCTTATCTCATAAAGAATTAGGTTCCCTACTCCGCTCTTACGAACTATCGTACCTCCCACATAACTCTGTGCACCCAGAGAACTTACATTTAGACTCCTTAATCCAGACTATCCCTATCAACACACAGAGAGCTACAAGACACAATCCCAGAGGCATAGTGGAAAACAACCTCACGCGAATCCCTCTCACACTCGAACCCACAATAGTACCCAACAAGACGCAATTAAAATGCATACTCCTAAACTGCAGATCCGCATCTAGACATGCAGCCGATATAGCTGACCTTCTACTCACTAACGAACCAGACATTCTAATCCTGACGGAAACATGGCTAAATGAATCATCCACACCCATCCTGGACATACTAGTACCCCCTAACTATGACATCACCAGACTAGACAGAATTGATAGGTTGGGGGGTGGGATAGCCTGCATACATCAGAGCAATCTAACAGTGACCAACGCCAATGCCCCCGGACCATCCTCCTGTGAATACCTTCACTTAAACATCTCTAGTAATAACAAACAAATATGTTCGCTACACACATTCTACCACCCTCCAGGAGATAACCTCACATTCATAGAACACCTCATGGATATTCTAGCTACAAATGACAGCCAACAAAGTATGCAAATATTCCTGGGTGACTTCAATATTCACTGGGATGACCAGAGCGACCCAGGGATCAACAGCCTCAAAGCTTTCCTCTCAGACCTTAATCTTAACCAAATCTGTAACAGCCCCACACACGACAAAGGCGCAACCCTAGACCTAGTAATCTCCAAAGTTGACTCCACTCAGCTCGATTCGATCCTACCCTGTGATTGGTCTGACCATCACATCATTACATTTCAAGTCATGGAATCAGTTAAACGACTTTCCACACAACCCCTAAGAACAAAGATCTGGAAGAGAAATCTGAAAAACCTCGAAGCCAACCTACTAGCATCCTCTATTCCAAATATCCTATGTCCCCCAGAAGACCTAGCCGATGTACAAGGTCTGACCAACCACTACTTCCACTCCATGAAGAGCCTCCTAGATAAAATAGCCCCTCTACAATTGAAAAGAACTACCACAAAAGACTCAAAACCCTGGTATGATGGTAGGCTAAATGAAGACAGACGGTCACTTAGAGTAATCGAACGACGGTGGAGATCCGCACCTTCAGCTGACCACCTCAAGTTACTAAGAACCACCAGAAACTCCTACTTTAGGAAGATCAAAAGATCTAAAACTGACTTCTTCAGTAATCAACTAGACCAAGCCAAGAACCGTCCCAAAAAACTATTCGATCTAATCAAAGCTCAAACCAAGAGTGCACCCACCCACTCCAAGGATATCCCTGTCTCGCTACCCAACTGTGAGGAATTTGCCTCCTACTTCACAACAAAATCAGAATCCATAAAAACCGACTTACTCAATGACCTTTTATCCCTTACGGACATGCAAACGAACTCCCCACTGCCCCTGACAGGTGCCCCAGTCAAATGCTCCTCAAAATTCAACCTTAAAAATAACGCAACATGGTCCTACTTTAACACTTACAGTGAAGATACTATACTAAAGACGCTAACCGCCTTGAATCCCTCCAACCACTTCACAGACCCGCTTCCTGCTAACAACTTAAAAGACTTCATTCCACTTTTACTACCTCTCTGGACCAAGATTATAAATTCCTCCCTCCTTCAAGGAACCATCCCAGAAATCCTGAAATCAGGTCAGGTATCCCCTATCCTAAAGAAACCAACAGCTGACCCATCGGACTTAAATAACTATCGCCCGATATCCAACATCCCCACTCTAGCCAAGCTCCTGGAAAAATGTGTTCACACGCAGCTTAACAACCACATCGAACAATTCAACCTGCTTAACCAATACCAATCAGGCTTCCGTGCAGGTCACAGTACTGAATCAGCCATGATTCACATAATTGACGACGCTCTAAAAATTCTGGACCAAAACGAAGCTTGTCTACTAATCTTACTCGACCTGTCTTCGGCATTTGACACCGTCAAACATGACAACTTGCTAGAGCTCCTGAAACACAGAATGGGCTTATCGGGATCTGTGCTTACCTGGTTTACCTCTTTCCTCCAAAATAGATCTCAAAGATTCAAGGTCAATCAATCCTTGTCCAGCCTCGTGCCAGTCACGTTAGGAGTGCCGCAAGGCTCGTCCCTATCACCCACAGTTTTTCAACCTTTTCATGGAACCACTCACCGAACTTCTCAGTCTCTCCAAGATCCATTTCCATATGTATGCAGACGACACCCAACTCTACATCAAGATCCAGTCACTTGAGGACATCAAAGCTCTCAACACAACGCTACAAAAAACTCAAACATGGTTGCTGAAAACCATTTGAAACTAAACTCCCTCAAAACAGAGTTCCTCCTAATCGCCCCCCCAAACAAATCATCCACCATCCTTGACTGGATGAAGCACCTAACAGCACTGAAAGGACAACCTCTCATTGTCGAATCAGCGAAATCGCTAGGTGTGACTCTGGACAGAAACCTAAAGATGCAGAAGCATATCAGCACCTCCACAAAAGGAGCAAATTTCCACATGAACACCCTGCGAAAACTGAAACCCTTCCTGCCAGCAAATGACTTCAAACAAGCAGTTCAAGCCCTAGTAATCCCAAGAGTAGAATATGGGGCTGTAACCCTATGCGGCCTCCCCAGATCGACGACAGCCCCGCTAAGAGCCGCTATCAATTCAGCTGCGAGACTCATCACAGGTTCAAAAGAACCTCGCACATCTCTCCAGACCTTAGAGCACTCAACTGGCTACCGTTTGAAGCTAGAATTCATCTGAAAATCGCATGTATGACGCACAAGGCCTTACACCACAACTACCTAGCTCAGAAACTGGTACTCTCCGCTGGTAACAGAGCTTCCAGGAGCTCCAAGAATCTTCTACTGAAACCACAACGATTTGCCAAGAAAAAAACTTACAACCGGTCCTTCTCGGGAATGGCCCCCAGGATATGGAATGCTTTGCCCACAGAAACAAGGCTGAACCCTTCCACTGCCTCCTTCAAAAAGAAGTGAAAGCAATTCTCATGGCTAAATTCACGTGAACTACTTACTTATTACTGTTATTTTAATTACTAGTATGTATTATTGAGCACTTTATATCTGAATCACCTATATTTGTACCTCACTAGACTTTTACCTGTTTCCAACATATGACATGTAAAGCGCTCTGATACCCGCAAGGGTCTTGTTCGCGCTATATAAAACCTTCAAATAAATAAATAAATAAATAAATAAACATGTGGAGACCAATGGCGTTGATACCAATGGCGTGGATATGGGGCTTACACCCATACCAAAACGTGGAAAAGAGATGTGGGACTAAAACCCACTCCCATCCCAATGACAGGGATAAAACATCTGAAGCAAAAACATGCGTGAAGATGGGAAATAGGCCTAAAACCCACTCCCATGCCTACAAAACATGAACGTGTGGAATGCAATTCCAAAATGTTGACATGCAGCAATAACAAGTCATACTGTGATCCCAAAAGTTTCTTATTCCTGTGAAAGAAAACATTTTTGCGTTAAAACTTGAAACATGCACCACAAACTTGTATTTCTAAAATGTCAATGGTGTGCCTGTCACCGCGATAATGAGGGACAGGCGTTCAACAACTCAAGGAGACTTGCCACCAGAAAGTACCTTTCAGAAAATACAGTGCCCACTGAAGACCGGAGGAACAGAGTACTTGGCAGCAGAAAAATCACCGCAAGAATTGTAAGCAACGTCCGGTGACCAAAAGAAGAACTCACTGCCCAAACATCGAGACTGTAGAGGCAGACACTGGAGGGACAATATGACCATCTCGGAGAGACTGAAGATGAAGATCCATGCTGTGAGAGGAGATCCGCACATCGTAAGGCTGCTGAGGACTTCCATTTCGCAATAACTTTATTGAGAACAAAACGTGGTTGGCGAATTTCAGGTAGAAAACGTGCATCACTAAGGGTGAAAGTTGACCGGCATGGCTGGATCCCCCAACCACAAGATGGCGGCACGCTTCTCGACGCCGCGCCGGATGGCTCCCGGCGTCACCGTGCTGTTAGGAGTCCGTGAGAGCAGATCCGAGCAAGGCGTCACAAAGAAGTGAGGAGGGTCATCGAGGAGGCACAAGTAAGGTTGCGCATGCTGAGGGAGGCACGCGCTGAGTTTGAAAATATAGACCAGAATGGCAGTTTAAACATAGAAAGTACGATGAATTAAAACCATGTGAACTGTGTTTCCCACAATCACAAACCTCTCCCAGATAGTCTGGATGCTCCCCAAGCACACGCAGAACCAAAATGAAATGAAAGTTCAGTTCCAGTTTGAACTTGAGGCACACATGCAGGGAGCGGGTAGAGCAGGGAGACACAGCGGTAGACTTGACAAGCGAAAGTCCCGCATTTGATGAATAAGACGAGTGCCCCCTCAATACCATCCTGAACAGACAAATGCCTGCTTACACATCTGATCCAACGTCAACATAGAGGCAGAATAAAGGGAAACTTCCACTTCTTTCAAAAAGTATTTAAGCACGACGAAAGCACACAGACAAAGCAGTTTTGAAAGACAGCAGTACTTCTCTTGTGCACAAAAAGTAGCACATGATGATCTTGATTCAAAGTGCCAATCGCCATACCATACGTTTAACCCTCACCGGGGCAGAAACAGAGGCAACCGCAGATTACCTTATTTGAAGAGGCACTGTATACATTTGATGTGGCTCCTAAGACATTTGTAGAGGCGCTGTAGACATTTGTTGTAGCGTAGGATCATCTGTCCGATGTAGGCAGCGTTGAGCCAGGTTGCAGGAACAGCATGAACAGGCTTTTTGAGACGCTGTAGGGACATCAGTCAGAAACTTAAACTGCGTAGAGACTGGAACTTGCGCTTTTAAGTGGAGGGCGACCGGTGGAAGGTCACTGGTGGGGCTGATGTGTCCCAGTCATTGAATAAACGCAGCTGTGGTTTCTGAAGTTGCTTGAGGTTGAGAGTAGGTACACCAGACTTGAAATTGAAGGCCTCAGAGGTAGCAGACGCAGATTCTTTGCTTCAACTCGTCGCCATAAAATGTGTAGTATGCTGGCCCACACGTTCAGATCATGGAAGTAGTCAAAGTAGGCGTAGCTGAGTTAAATAGTAGGTTTATTAAGTTGAGTAGATATAAAGCTACAGCAAGCCCCACCAGGAGCAGCCTCCTAGCTGCTCAGCCCATCTTCCAACTGACCACACACACACCAGCCACCCAAGCATTCCACTCAGACTAACATTCTACATGGAACACTCACACTGGCTGAGCAGCTAGTTACAAGAAACATATGTATGAACCTGAGGATACTACAAATACACTCTTGAATAACTTTATTGGGTTATTTACTTAAAACCATCAAAGTATACAAATAAAATCAAGACTTAGGTTTTAAAACAAT
Source organism: Calotriton arnoldi (assembly GCA_963921515.1). Classification (NCBI taxonomy): domain Eukaryota; kingdom Metazoa; phylum Chordata; class Amphibia; order Caudata; family Salamandridae; genus Calotriton; species Calotriton arnoldi. Next base: position 3,137,286 of record CAWUFW010000775.1, on the reverse strand, counting down.
TAAAAAAGTCATCAGACATATCTAAAATGGGTAAAAAAGGGCGTAGCTAATATTCTAAAAACAGTAATCAAACAAGCATCGTATAAATCATCATGCATTTAAAAAGCACAACACTAGGGAAGCAGTGATAAAAAATTTGTATACAGCGTGCAATTCATTTGTGCCGATAGATCAATTTTCAAAATCACAGGGGTTAATTTTAATAATAGCGATCGGCGCCAGCTATGTGCAAGAGCTTTTGTCGCTTGATCCAGAACGAGAATAGGAAACGACTGACCGCATAGACTATTGATCCTGTAGTATCAGTTTTCAGGATTCTGTAGGCAGCCTGGTGTTGCCTAGCTCCAATGTTTAAGCAGGTCGGTCGTATCCATCTCCTACGGATCTTTTGGTATTTTATGCAAAAAAAAAGGACGTGCTCTTCTGTCTCCTTTGTTTTGGCACATGAAGGGCAAAGTTCTAACGATAAACCTGTGGCCCGGTTGCTAGGAAACCGTAGTAGGAGGTTACCATACCTAAATCTAACATATAAGCTTTTTGCAAGTGGTGGCGTGATTTGATCCAGGAAGGGTTCAAAGGAAGGGCATGGCTTAGCACATAAAAATTGTGAAGTTAATTGGCCATTTACTGACCTCGTGGCATAGCGTTCTTCCACGGCCACCCAATACCTAATCTTCAGCTTTGAACAATCTTCTCTATTTGCCTTCTCTGGATGTTCCCATAATTCTGTCATACCAAGTGTTGTAAACCAACTTGCAACATGCTTAAACCAAGGTAGGCTTTTGGCGCCACTAATCTTCAAAACCTCCTTCAGAGAATTGCAATAATCGGAAAGCTGCGGTGTTGTCCACAAACGCAGCCAATACAATAAAGGTTTCAATGAGGCCATATCACAAATTCTTTTTGTCCCTAGGTCGAAAAACAGTGGGATTAAGGGAGTGGTAATAGGTACTGAGATGAGTGATCTAGCAAAGATATTTTCGGATGTCGTCAGTTTATTTGTATTAATATACCCCCATATCTCTGCTTCATACAAGGCACCACTCTGAGCTTTTGCTCGATACACTTCTAATGCTGGGGTCAGTGATCGAGTATGAGACTGCCTATAATATCTCAGTATTGATTTTGACCTGTGAACGAGAGTTAAATGGCTCTTTTCCAATTGTTGCTCCCAGCCAAGTGTATCGCTCAGTCTTATCCCCAAATAGTCAAAGCTTTTCACCCGCTCTAAGGGTTCCAATGCGATCCTGACCTCTCTTGATTTACCCATGGTTTTCCCGAACACCATAAATTTGGTTTTGGCAACATTTAGTTCCAAACTCCTGCAGAAATCCAAAAACTTATCCACTAAGATTTGCAAGCCCATTGGGGTTGTGGAAATAAGTAAAGAATCATCTGCAAAGAGCAGGATTGGGATCTTCGGGCCATTCATGACAGGAGAGTCATTCCTGCAGTCCAGTAAACTGCTAGCCACATCATTAATAAACAAAGAAAATAATGTAGGAGCAAGCACGCATCCCTGGCGCACCCCACGCTGTATCGGTATTTTGTCAGTTAATTCACCGCGTGTTCCCCATCTGACCTGGGCGTAATTATCCTCGTGGAGTCTAGCTATCAAAGCCACCAGTTCAATTGGGGTCCCTAGGTCAAGCATTACTTTCCACAACAGTCTGCGTGGCACTAGGTCGAACGCAGCTCTTAAGTCGATGAATGCCACGTAAAGCTTTTGTCTTTTCAATAGCACATATTTCCAGGTTAGCAGAATGAATAATGAAAGCCTGGTCACACGTGCTGATTTTGGAACGGAAACCCGCTTGGTAGGGGGACAATATCATCTTCTCATCCATCCAGCTCTGGAGTTTATCCAGAACTTGGCGTGCGAAGATTTTTTGCAAATTATCTATTAAACTAATTGGTCTGTAGTTGGATGGGACAGAAGTATCACCCTTCTTGTGTATGGTGATTATCTCCACTCCCCTCCAAGTTTGAGGAATAGCCCCACCAGCCGATATGCAATTTGTTAAGATGTTTATGTAAGGAGCCCATACCATAGGTTCCGATTTATATAGGTCACCCGGTATTTGATCGGGGCCAGGGGCCTTTCCTGCCTTAAGTCTGTTTATTGCTAGCACAGTCTCATCCAAACTCAAAATTAGCACTGTATCAGTTGTGGGCATAGCAGGGAGAATATTAGAAGTAGTTTGTTCAGTTCTTAAATTGTATATACAATCAGCTTCTGAGTTCTTAGAATACAGTGTTGTAAAGTGCTCAACCCAAACCTCCGGCTGAATGTGATAACTGAGAGTGTTTGAGCTATCCGTATTACCCTTTGCAAGGATATGCCAGAACAGGCGGGTATCTTTACAGTTGGCTGCTAGCACCAGATCCTGCCAGTTTTTATCCGCAAATTCTCGTTTTGCTTTTGTTATTACAGTTCTATATTTGATGCGTGCCTGGACAACCCCAGGCTGGCTATGGTCCTTAATTGCTAAATGCAGGGGCACCTTTGCTGATTTACATTCACAATTGAACCATCTATTGATCCTTTTACTAGCAGGCCTACCACCCAAGCTTTTTTTTGTAAACACAGCTTGCAATGCTCCAAAAAAATCATTGTGTACTGGGAGTATCGAGGTTAATCCACATCGGTGTTCACAATCCAGACTACTGGAGAAACCAGACATAAAATGTACAAATAATGCGTAGATCCTAGCATATAAATGCGGGTCTGCGAGTACATTAGGCCAAGTAACTCTTCTACGGTTATTAGTTACAAGAGGTTCATCCACCCTGGACAGGCAACCAAATGGCTGTCTGTCCAGTCCGGAGCCCCTCATTTTTAACATCAAAGGATTATGGTCGCTGTCAGGTCTCGGGGCAATTAACATGTCCTCAACTAGTGTCCAAATTCTGACGTCAACAAGGATGTAACAACAATACACTCATTTAGCCTACCTCATACTGTTCCACACTGATGGCATAAGGGACCTAGCTGAGGGAGTCTACCAGGCATTTTAACAGGAGAGGACTGTAGGCATCTCTTCTCTAAAGGCAACAGGCAAAAAATCATAAAGTGTGTATTTGTAAAGCAATCATTCTTGTAAAGCACACATTCACCCCTTGAGCATCTTTTCATTCCATAACATTTGTTTATTGTTGCCAAACTACATGTTACTAAAGTTTTTGCCCCAGAAAGAAGAAAGGCTAAGTGGCCATAAAAGCATTTGAGCCCTTCATTATGAGCTCAAACATAGACTGCTGGGGTGAATGCATTAATCCACTGAGCACCAAACCCATTTAAAAGGGTCTTTCACTTCCATCAGAATGAATGCTGCCACCATTGCTAGTCTCTTCAAGTTTTTAACCCAGAAAGATGAAAGGCTACGTGGCCCTAAAAGGATTTGAACCCTTGATTATGTGTTCAAACATAGACCGATGGGGTGAATGCATTAATCCACTGAGCACCAAACCCATTTAAAAGGGTCGCTCACTTCAATCAAAATGAATGCTGCCACCATTGCTAGTCTCTTTCAGCCCGGTGAAAGGACAGTAGTCACACTCCAAATGAAAGATGCACTTTGGGTATCACTCCTGACCTCAGATCCACACTGTGGCTTCTCAATTGGTTACAATGGGGGCTCATCAGTGAACACACATGACTGTCATGCGTACTGAGGCAAATATCAAATGCCTCTAGAGACGTACTGTTAGACGTGACACCATTGGGTGGTAGTCCCCCGATCCTTTTGCTTTCACACCCCCTGTTTTGTTGAACTCGTTTTTGTTGGCTTTAGGACTCTGTGCACTTTACTTCTGCTAACTAGTGATAAAGTACGTGTGTTCTCTCTCTCAAACATAGTGCAATTAGCCTACACCTAATTGCCACATTTAATTTTTCCTGTCAGTCTCTAGTAAATAGTACTGTAAATTAAACGCCACTAGTGGGCCTGCAGCACTTTTAGAAATATGGCATTTTCTTGCCTAACCATCTGTGCCTTCTGCCAGTATCCCATGTCATATGGCTGTGAGTAGCTTAGCTGTTGGTCTTTGTGAATTCCTGCCAGAAAGTGAATCAAAGAGGGATTAGGTGTTGGCAGGATGGGTCATCCTGCCAGGCTAGTTGGAGTGGAGCTTTTCGCTGCCCCATTTACATTTCAAAGGACTGCCTCCAGCATGCACACATTGCCTCTGAGTTACGGCTGACTGCTTTTGCTCCGCGTTACTAAAGGGTTAAGCACAAGTTAACTTAGTGACTTTTTGTGGTTCACCCTGACAAAGATTGTGATTATTGCTTGAGAAGGGTTACACCCTCCTCAACCAATAATCACATTTCTTACACATATCATGTCTCTACCCTACCACTATGTAGGAGTACGAACTCTGAGTCACTGCACCCTTGCCTTGCAGGTACCCATAGCATTGTTGTTGCTGTGCTTGTTGTTTCTTCAACGTAATGTGAGACTCACGAACACCTAGGTTTGCAAACACTTTTCACTAACTTAAACCAATACAAAGTATTCTCTTATGGTGGAAAGGTTTTTACGATGCTCCATTTGTTAAACGGTGGCATGACATCCTCTCGGGTGAGTGAGGGTGCTCCTGAGCGATCAGACTCCCCAGGCTGATTCCTCAGTTTATGACCGACCGCACACTCCTTATCTTTCTTTAAAAAGGAACTGCATACCCCTTTGCTGTGACGTTCTGCAGAGAGGACAAGGATTGGGTATGAATTTAGTCTGCACACCTTTATGACCCACTTACAGGCACAATGAGAAACTCACACGGCCTTCAGCCTCACCTCCAGTGCTCTCATTAGTGACCCATCAGGGAACCCACCACAACTTGAATTATTCGAGGCACCTAGAAGTGACTCCGTTCAATGCATGGATTTCACGAGTCATTTGTTCCTTGAAAAAACTACAGAAACACAACATCTGGAAAAACAAATAATCTTAGACAGTGCAAAGTGAAGTAAAGCGTGTGAAAAGCAAACAGGGAATGCATTGCTAACATTGATTGAATTAAAGGCGTTCACATTCATTTGTGAGAAATCGATCAGGGTTTTTGCGTGTAAAGTTAAGAACATGAATATAGGACTCAATATGATGAACCCGTTGCAAACTACGTTTTTAATGACTCCCAAGTTTTAGAACCGGCCAGACACGGACCACTAAAGCCCTGGTCCCAGGCATCATATGTGCAGCAAAATGTGAAGCAGAAGTGGCACTGCAGTGACACGGGTCCTATCAGCAGGGAAGTGGTTAAGGCAGTGGAGCAGACCAAGGAGTGCTGCGTCAGCATCTGGCACTGGTACATGTTCGGAGCCTTCATCCAGTCCAGCAGCAGGGGCAAGGCACCCGAGGGCTGGGATCGGCGCGCAGCCAGCAGTCAGCTGAGCCTCACGATGAGGAATGACCAGCGGCCTCAGTCACACGGAGAGGACGGAGTGCTCCAGCAACAGCACTGCCAAAGACAGAAGATGGAGACAGTAAAGAGAGGGCCGGGACCCGGCCACCGGGACATCTAGGAAGCACGAGACACACGGGTTTCCTTTCGTCCGGGCCTACCCAGGAGGAAGTCGGCCCAGGGCTAGGACAGGCAAGCAAGCAGAAGGGTACACTTCACCTCTGGGGGTTGCTTTAAATATTTGGCATGGAATAAGCTAAATGGCTCCCACACTCCAGTCTTGCTCCTCTCCTCTCCAACACAGGGGTCATCCAGGGATCCGAGGACAGGACAAGGACAGTGGCACACATTAGCACCAGGGCCTCCCAAGAACGCTGGCGAAAAGGATAGGAACTGTGCAGGAAATGGGGCTGGGCGCACAGAAGGCAGCAGTCAAGGCACTAAGGAGCCCAGCATGCAGTCAATCAATCAATTAATCATGTCACTTATAAAGCGCACTACATACCCGCGAGGGTCTCAAGGCGCTGGGGGAAGAGGGGGGTGGTGCTGCTACTGATCGAAGAGCCAGGTCTTGAGGAGTCTTCTGAAGGCCAGTAGGTCTTGGGTCTGCCGAAGGTTGGTGGGGAGGGTGTTCCAGGTCTTGGCGGCGAGGTGGGAGAAGGATCTGCCGCCGGCGGTCGTTTTCCGGATGCGGGGGACTGTGGCGAGGGCGAGGCTGGTGGAGCGGAGCTGGCGGGTGGGGGTGTAGAAGCTGAGTCGTCTGTTGAGGTAGGCTGGTACGGAGTTGTGGAGTGCTTTGTGTGCGTGGGTGAGGAGCTTGAAGGTTATCCTCTTGTTGACAGGGAGCCAGTGCAGGTCTCTCAGGTGGGGCGTGATGTGGCTGCGTCGGGGGATGTCGAGGATAAGACGTGCAGAGGCGTTCTGGATGCGTTGCAGCCGTCTCAGGAGCTTAGCCGTTGTTCCTGCGTAGAGGGCGTTTCCGTAGTCCATCCTGCTGGTGACGAGGGCCTGGGTGACTGTTTTTCTTGTTTCGGTGGGCATCCACTTGAAGATCCTGTGGAGCATTCGGAGGGTGTTGAAGCAGGATGAGGAAACGGCGTTGACCTGCTTAGTCATGGAGAGGGTGGGGTCGAGGATGACCCCTAGGTTGCGTGCGTGGTCGGTGGGTGTCGGGGCTGTTCCCAGTGATGTTGGCCACCAGGAGTCGTCCCATGCTGAAGGGTTGGAACCAAGGATGAGGACCTCCGTCTTGTCCGAGTTCAGCTTCAGGCGGCTGGTACTCATCCATTCGGCGACGGCCTTCATTCCTTCGAGGAGGTGGGCTTTGGCGGTGTGAGGGTCTTTGGTGAGGGAGAGGATCAGCTGGGTGTCGTCGGAGATGATGTTGAGGTTGTGCTGTCGGGCGACGTGGGCGAGGGGTGCCATGTAGATGTTGAACAGCGTTGGGCTGAGGGAGGAGCCTTGGGGTACGCCGCAGATGATCTTGGTGGCTTTGGATCGGAAGGGGCGAGGCGGACGCTTTGTGTTCTGCCGGAGAGGAAGGATGTGGTCCAGTCCAGGGCCTTCTCTTGGATCCCGGCGTCGTGAAGGCGTGTTCGTAGTGTGTGGTGGCAGACCGTGTCGAAGGCGGCTGATAGGTCCAGGAGGATGAGGGCTGCTGTTTCTCCGTTGTCTAGCAGGGTCCTGATGTCATCGGTGGCGGCGATGAGGGCGGTTTCGGTGCTGTGGTTGCTGCGGAAGCCGGACTGGGAAGGGTCCAGGATGTTGTTCTCCTCGAGGTAGCGGGTCAGTTGTTTGTTGACGATTTTCTCGGTGACCTTCGCGGGGAACGGGAGCAGAGAGATGGGTCGGAAGTTCTTGAGGTCCTTGGGGTCTGCCTTGGGTTTCTTGAGTAAGGCGGTGATCTCGGCGTGCTTCCAGCTTTCCGGGAAGGTTGCTGTCTCGAAGGAGATGTTGATTATTTTCCGGAGATGGGGCGCGATGGCTGTACTGGCTTTGTTGAAGACGTGGTGAGGGCACGGGTCTAGCGGTGAGCCGGAGTGGATGGTGTTCATGATCTCGCTGGTGTCCTCGTTGTTGATGTTGGTCCAGGAGAGCAGGCGGTTGGTGGTTGTGGGGGCAGTGGTCTCGGTGGTTGCCGGGGCGGTCGTGGTGTTGAAGCTGTCGTGGATGTCGGCGATTTTGCGGTGGAAGAAGGTGGCCAGTGAGTCGCACAGGTCTCGCGACGGCGGGATGTCGTTGGTGTTGGAGCTGCAGTACATCTAGCTCCCCTGCCTAGTGTCATCTTAAGATTTTTTTGGGGGCTCCAGGCAAGACATTTTAGGGGGCCCCTGTAGGGAACACATTTGAATTTAATTACCAATTGAATGATTATTTAAGCCAGCATGATTCCAAACAATACTAAATGTATGTTAAACTTTAACGGGGTAACACAAAGACACTTGAAATATGTCTTGCGCTGGCCCCCAAAAATCCTTAAGATGACACTACAGAGCAGAGGTAGAGATAAGATGAGAGGGAGAGAGGTTTAGATGGAGAAATATTGAACATGTGGCAGTTCGAGGTGGGAAAGGTGGTCAAAGGGAAACACAACCAGAACTACTTCTTCAGCCACATTTTTAAGCCAGGACATCACAACAGAGGAGTAACAACAACCAGTGACAGACCAAGGAGTAGAAGCAGGGCAGCAAGCAGAGGCAGCTGAGGACTTGCTGGTTGTGGAAGAGCAGCCACAACTAGAGGAGCCAAAGAAGAGACAAAAGGTATCCAAGGGGCCCAGCGTTAGGGGGCAAGGACAGCAAGGAATGAGAAATTGGGGGATAAAAAAGAAAAGTGGAGGGGCAGAAAGAAGCAGAACATTGAGAATTGGCTAGGCGCTTGTAGGGTCATGGAATGCACCGCAGTCGAGAAGCTAATGCCCTGGTCAATGCTATATCAATCTAAGATTCATGAAGTGCAAAGAATGTTTCAGGGAAACTCTTGGTTACAATGTGGGGAATGGGTGAATAGGACCGAGCAGCCCTTTCTTCAAGCCACCTTCTAAAGGAAGGCATGGCAAACATATGCCAAGAGGTAGGCCCAAGTACTACCCAGGGAGTAAATGGTAAAAGAGATCCAGCACAGCGTGCTGGAAGTACATGAAGGATGAATGGAGATGGGGTCCTGCTTGCAAATTCTGACATTGAGTGCAGCACATGTGGAGGAGGGCACCCTAAAAGTGGGTGTGGGAAAGATTATGGATGATCTGACAGGAAGTATTTTACCAAGAAAAAGTCAAGAAGGTCCCCTACACCTTCAATCAAAACATCATACCGGAGGCATCATAAATGCAGCAAGTAATGTGTCAGACAGCACAATCAAAAATATCAAGAGACAGCAATTGACCCTAACACCCATTTCAAAGAATCACCCTGAGAAGGTTGTTGAGTGATTGTCACTTGGCAAATAATGTCCAGCAGTTAATACCCGGCCTTAAAGAAGAATTTCCTATTCCATTCCATACAGAGGGCCACAAGTCATTATGGCCAGAAAAAACTCGAGATCAGCAATAAAACACTGATACTGGTTAAGTAAAAAATTGCAAACAAAATTGAAACTTGGATGTATGGGGGCCCTTTCACAAGAACGCAGATCCATAACTTCACAGTGTCACTGCTGGAGTAATACCTAAGAAAGATGTGGGCAGTATAGATTAATGGATCACCCATCCTACCTAGGAGAGAATTCAGTCAATGACTGGATCAACAAGTAATAGTGCTCCGTGGAGTATGAAACCTTGAACCATGTGGTTGATCTTGTAGGAGCAGTGGGCCGAGGACCAATGATGGGCAAGGCAGATTTTGAGTCAACATTCAACCTACTACCAAACCATGACTACAGCTGCCTTTATATAGTAAAAGAAAAGAAAAGGAAATGACATCAAGAACCACATGTCAGTAAACACAAAGTGTTGGGAAAATCAGAAAGGAATCATGGAAGAAACATCCATGATGTAAAAGGGATGGAGACAGGAACAAATACCTGAACCCGAGTAGCTGCGGAGGAGCTTTAAAACCAGCTGCAAACCGTCAAGCAGGTGACTGCCCTTTTGGAGCTGGAGGAACAAGGAGCAGCAGCAAGGAGCCCATAGCATGAGGGAAGTTATCCCGAGTGATTGAAATTCACAGCCCACAGCTGCAGACTTCATGTAGCATTTTCTCTGACCATGGGCCATATGTATCAAGCCTTTTTCCCGTTTGCAAACGGGCAGATTCTCAGAATCTGCCCGTTTGCGAATGGGAAAAAGCCTTTTGGGATGTATCATCCCAAAAGGCCATCGCAAAATAGAGAATCGCAAAATTTGCGATTCTCTATTTTGCGAATGCAATTAAGGAATTGCAAATTGCGATTCCTTAAATGCAATTCTGGAAGCACCAGAAATTTGCTATTTGGCCTTAAGGAATTGAAAATTACCACCAACTTCAAGTTGGTGGTAATTTGCGATTTTCTTTAAAAAAGCACTTTTTTGATTTTTTAAAAAGTGCCATATGTCGCACTACATGCCCTTAGGGCATGTATGTGCGCAAAATGTGCACACATGCATATTTCAGGGGTGCAACAGGGTGTCCTTTTGGCACCCTTGCAACCTTGAAATTGCATTCTCAATTTGCAATTCTCTAATTGGTAATCACAAATTGAGAATGTCTTCCCATTCATTCCTATGGGCCTCCTAGCCCATAGGAATGAATGGGAAGGTATTCCTTATTTGCGAATCTCAATTTGCGATTCGCAAATAAGGAATATGTAGGATTCGCAAAATTTTTAGCAAATCCTACATACATTGCATTTTGCAATTCTCTAATTGCGATTCGCTAAAAATCGCAATTTGAGAATCACAAAACTCTTTTTTGATACATATGGCCCCTAGGAACCAAAGAACCACGCACGGTTGTAAAAGAATCACACAAGGAGGCCCCAGGCTTGCCAGCGAAAGGCTAGAAAGAAATTGAAGAACCAATCTTGGGGCAAGGACTGAAGAGGCAGAAACCCAAGAACCATCAGTAGCAGGATAGCCTTCCCAGTGAACGAAGTACTGTAAGCGGGCTCTTAAAATCCAGATATCACAGATCTCACTAAGTTCACCCTCTGGTTCTCCATCTACCATAACAGGAGGTAGAGGAGAACTCTGGAGAAAAGGATCAGGCACAAATGGGCTCATCTGGGAGACAAGAAAATTAAGGGGAATCTTCCAAGACTTTGGAAGATGGAGCCAGGAGGCAAAGGTATTGATTTGTTTGGTTATTTGGTTATTTCATAGAAACCAAAAAATCGAGGATCAAACCGCAATGGCAATTTTCAATCTATATTTGTGGTCTCCGGCCCCTATTTGTGGCCCCCCATCTCAAGTATTAAATGTAAATATTCAAGACATTTTTTTTTTACCGGCCATGGTGATCCGATTTTTTTAGTTGTGGGCCAGTTGCTTTAAGTTCCTGAGGAAGGTAGGTGGAGCTTCAAAATAATTAACAGTCACAGTATTAGACGCAGTGACCATGAGCACGCACCCTAAACATGATCAGACAGTTCACCTCAACTTGATCCACAGTCCCTCACCCAAGTGCGCATGTCAGATTGGACGTCTGCCTTTCTGTAGCCAGCCCGACATGCGCACTAGAGGCCTCGCTCACCTGGTCAAGTAGTGACCCGGGGGAATCACAGCTGATGCTTTCGGTCTCCTAATGAGCACTAACTTCGCCTGCCCAAGCCAATCCTGGTCCTGCTCTCATGCTGTGTTGGTAACATAATAGCAAGAGAGCAGTGTCTGGATTGGTTCAAGAGACGCAGTTACTAGGGCTCTGGTGCACATGAGGCAGAGCTGGTAGATTCCATTCAGGTCGACTGAGCTCTGTTGGACTGGAGAATGCGTTCTGCCGACTCCTTGTAGCATTGTGCGAGTTAAGTTAGCATTTGCGGCACCATTTTGTATTCAGCTGCCATTTTGTACCATGATCGAAATTAAGCTTCTGTCTTACACTGCCTGACTCAGCAGAAAGCAGTCTCGATTGTTTCTCTCCATCATTCAAGGTTGAGCTTCGCTGCAATAATGAATAGATTGTTCTGTTTTTGCATGCCTTTCCCAGTAGGTAGACCTGCTCCCACTCTCAGAGAGACGGGCACGGGCAGAGTAACCTTGAAACTAAGATAGCATGTACCCGGTCTCAAGATAGTAGCTCATCTTTCTGTACCACCTTTGTTCGTCAGCTCTGAGACTGGAAAATTCCAGTGTGGGCGGGTCTTTAGGGGTGCTGGAAATGTATATCTGGTATTATCATGTTGACGGGGGTCAGTCCCTCTGCCGCAATCTGAGGAGGCTGGTCAGACCGGACTCCGCTCTAGCGTATACCAATAAATAACTTTGGTTTGTATTCTCTACTGTCTGACCGACTCTTCATTTGTATGGAAGGCTGAGAGGTGGTCGCAAATGACCCGGGTGGCCCTAATCGGGTCACTTCCTTCAGTTGGCGCCCGAACAGGGACCCCTTCGGGCGAGTGACTCTTCCTTGCCCGCGGACGAGTGAGGAGGTCGGGGCCACGTCGGGTCGGACGGACGGGCCGGGGATCCCTGCACAAGAGAATCTGGTACTCGCAGGTGCCCCGTCTGTCTGACCGGGCGGTGCCTTGGCCAGTGGTCATCCCGGCTGGCGTCCTGAACAGCAAAACCCTTGGATCTGACTGTTTGGTCCGAAGAGTCAGCAGTGGAGAATAAATTAGTTCGACCTGTGTGCACCAGGTGAGTTTGCTTTGGTTTTGTTTTGTGGCCATGGCGCCACTTCGGTTTGTGTTTGGTACGGTCTGAGGATCGATCGTTTTGGACAAGCGTTTGAATCTGTTTGGGTTCTTTGTGAACATGGTACCAGTTTGATTTGGACTTGGTGAGGTCTGAGTACCAACTTTGGTAAGATATTTGCAAATATCTGCTCGGCATAAATAGTGAACACATTTCCGTATTAAAATGCCTTGTTTTAGAAAACTATGCTGTGTGAGTTGTCATTGTTGTTCTACTGATGCTCGATTGGAAGAGAGTCAGCCTGCGCCTCCGGAAGGCACTCCAAATTTTGAAATGTATGTAAAGCATGGCCTTGGCCCTATTATGTTTAGTACATTATGGAACAAATATACGAGGGACAATGCTGAGTTGCAATGGCTGTTGACAGGCACTTTTGGTGAGCAAAAGCATAATTTCCTGCAGGATAAATTGTTTGCGAAAAGAAGTAGGCAGTCAATGTTTGATTCCCTTAGAACATGGCAAAAGGAAGCTAAACAGAGACGAATGAAAGCAGAAAAGGAAGCCCGAAAGGGAAGGATGCAGACAGTGACTCAGAAAGCTGTTGCATATGATAAAGAGAAGACTGAGAAGGGGATAGAGTGTGCCGATAGGAAGTTTCGATTGCAATGTGAAAAGTCTTATGTGGTTCGAGAAGAAAATGATACATTTGTGGAGGAATTGTTAGACACCCGACCTCCACCTCCATACGCCCCTCAGAGAATATACCCTGCCATGCCACAGCCTCAGTCGTCTGTCTCTTCTGCCCCTGCTGTTTCTGCTTCTTCCGTTACCGACCCAGCTGCTTTGGCCGCCGCGCCTCCTGTCAATTCTGTGGCTTTGCCTTCTGCACCTGCGATAACTGCTAGTCTCCCTGGTACACCTATTGTGTTGATGTCTCACCTCTCTCCGGCCCTTACACCAACACCACACTCGTTGATGACATTGGTGCCCACTCCCTCTGTCGCTACTCCTTCTCTTTTCCTTCAGTCTCTGACAGTACTGGGTAACAGAACACCTGTACGTGGACCATGGGACGGGGACTGGCCAAAAGCTAGGGAATGACTGGGGACGATATTGATACGATCTGATGTGGGCGATGAAGAGAAGAAGGTGGTGGCCAATCAGGCTGCTCAGTGGGCTCATCACCCCATTTACAGTGTGGAGGATGTGTGGAGTGTGATGAAAGATTATGAGCCGTTTGTGCAGCAGCATGCCCTTAAGCACATGTCAGCTACACTGATTGGATTGTGGGAACAGTGTTTCAATGATGTAGCGCCCCAGATTATTTATGATATCAAGGACAATGTGTATGCTGCCGGTATGGGGCCTGGGGAGGTTTTTGGTAATGTTGCAACGTTGGTAGCTTACCGAAGTGGGCTGTTAGAGAAGAGTCCGAAGACAGTGTCCCAGTTTCCGATGAGGGAAGTACATCCCATATATCACCCTGAGTTACAGGAGCTCCGAGATCAGCATAATACTGTTGTTAGACCAAGGGTAGAGGCCCGTTTTCAAGAACAGTGGGTCTATACCCCATGGAAGAGGAGTGAGGTGTTATCCCTTAAGACTCAGTTACCCGACCCCAGGAAAAATCCTACTGCATACTATAAGGAACTGACAGAAGCCACTTCATCGACAGTGATGACGCTTGCAAATATTGAAATGTTCTTTGGTTTACTGGTACCCGTTGATATTTGGAGGCAGGTACACACACAGGACCACGGTGCAGAATTGGGTGGTACATGGGAGCAAATTAAAGCATGGGATCAGGAGAGGAAGCCTGGTGAGAAGCCTAGGGCCGAGATACTAGCTTTGCTTGGCCGAATTATCTCTTATATGCATTCACTTATTCCACCAAGGAGAGTAGATTGGGACAAGTTAACGGCATGTCGTCAGAAGAAAGATGAAAGAGTGTCTGATTTTTTGACGCGGTTCGAGGGTATGTTTTTGGACTTTAGCGGACAGGATTTGTCGGTGGAGGGGGGTGTCCGATTGTTCGTCAATAGATTTGTTATGAACTTGCTCCCAGAGATTGCAGCTCGGTTGCAGGCTTCGGAGAGCACTTGGATGACATCCTCCCCTTCTGTCATATTGAGTATGGCACAGTATTATGAACACAGGGAAAACGAGGAGAAAGAGAAAGTGGAAAAGAAGCACAAGGAGTTGAAGACAAAGGTGTTGTTGCAGCAGGCTTCTAGGGGAAACGGAAGGGGATGTGGAGCTGGTCCGGCCCTGCAGCTTCCCCGTACTAGCAGGAACGCTGCGCCAGTAGGGCCGAATCAGTGTGCGTACTGCAAGGAGGATGGGCAGTGGTGTAGCGAGTGGCCGGTGTTATTGCAGAAAGGTGCGGCCCCCAGAGGACAAGGTTCTCGTGGACGGGGCCGTGAAGAAAGTGATAAGGATAGGGCTCGGGAGGAGAGGATATCGCAGGGTCGCTCAGATCAGAACAATTTTGATGACACTCGAGGGAGACAGTATTACCACGACGATTATGATCTGGATGAAGTGACAGGCATGTCTCACAGCTAGGACAGCCAGGGGCAGAGTGAGGGACCAGTCCAGATACCTGTAGGTCAGTGCGGTCCTTATGTCACCGCGGATCTGCAAGGCTCAGTTAAGAAATTCTTGGTGGATACAGGTGGAATGAATAGCTCTGTTTCTCGTTCGCTGGTCCCCAGGGCAGCTCTGTCTGGCCAAAATAATGTTTCGGGAGGATTTTCTGGTGTACCGGTTGTAAGCCCCATTTCCAAACCTCTTGCCTTGACTATCGGTCCTTTTACTGTGGATTCACCGTGCCTATTGACATCAAATTGTGGAGAAAATGTAATGCACCTCGATTTATTAAAGAAGTTGCATGCAACCATTTATTGCTCTCCGGAAGGTGTTTACATGAAAGTGGGTCCGACTGTGGTCAGCTCTAAGCAGTGTCTGTCCAAAGATGCCCCCCTTCCTGCTGAGTTTAAGGATGTGCCGCCCACTTTGTGGGCAACAGGTGACGCGGATGTAGGACTGTTGCAAATTCCCCCAATTTCCATTAAAGTTAAAGATAATGCCATTTTGCCTCATATTCCCCAGTACAAAATTCCACAAGCGGGGGAGTGAGCTTTGCTGCGAATTATACAAGAACTGATTGAGTCAGGAGTGGTTGAAGAGACAGCGGCGAATGTGTGTAATAGCCCTATTCTTTCCATTCTAAAAAAGGCATCTTCAGACTCCCTTGATGACCACCCAGATGTTTATCATTTTGTGATTGATTTGCGCAGGTTAATAAAATAGTGGTCCCTCAGTTCCCGGTGGTCCCTGATATTACTGCCCTTTTGACAATGATTCCTTCTTCTGCTAAATTCTTCTCTGTCATTGATTTGAAGAATGCGTTCTTTAGCATTCCGATCCATCCTGATAGCCGACATTTGTTTGGTTTTACCCTAGCTGGCAGAAGCTTTAGATTCTGTCGAGCTCCCCAGGGCTATACTGAGAGCCCTAGTATATATAGCCAAGCCTTGAAAGCCCAATTGGACTCCCTCACACTTTCCCCAGGTAATGTATTGCTTCAATACGTGGATGACATACTAATAGCCTCTGACACTGAACAGGGATGCAAAGACAGTACGGTTAAGTTGTTGCTGCATTTGGCTCACCATGGACATAAAGTGTCCCTTTCTAAATTTCAATACTGTCGACAGGAGGTCACCTATTTAGGTCACCTACTGTCGAAGGAGGGTAGGAAATTGACTCCGGAGTGCATCAGTGCTATTGTTAAAATGCCTATCCCTAAAACTCAGAGGGATGTGCGCGCTTTTATTGACATCACTTCCTAATGTCGCCATTGGACCCCTAATTATTCATTACTAACCAAACCCCTGCTCACATTAACTACTAAAGATGTGCATGAACCCCTGCCTTGGACGCCTGAATGTCAGCAGTCTTTTGAGCAATTAAAAGTCACGCTTTGCTCTGCACCTGTGCTTGACACGCCTGATTATTTGAAGCCGTTCGTGTTGTATGTACACGAGACGGCTGGCTATGCGCTCTCTGTTTTAACACAGGCCTTTGGAGGTAAGCAACGGCCATGTGCTTATTTTTCTGCTTTGTTTGATCCAGTCGCCAGAGCCCTCCTGAGCTGTCTAAGAGCGGTCGCTGCAGTGGCCATCTCTATAAGGCAATCAGCTGGGCTCATACTTGATATTGACCTCACAGTCATGGTGCCCCATGCTGTGGATACCCTATTGAATAAGACCAAGACACAGCACCTTACCAGTGCACGTCTGACCGGTTATGAGCTAACTCTCTTTGCCCCACATATCACAATTAAAAGATGTGCTACTCTCAACCCAGCCACGTTACTACCCCTCCCTTCTGAGAGTGAGGAAATTGACATCCATGATTGTACTTTTAGGACAGAGGAGGAGACAAAGGGACGGGTAGACCTGACTGATGTTCCCTTATCTGACCCACAAGGGGAACTATATGTCGATGGTTCTTGTTTCAAATTACCAGATGGCACCACCACTGCTGCGTATGCACTCACTACACTACATACGATAGTTGAGACATCACAAGTTCCCTATCAGTCCGCCCAGGCAGCTAAACTGGTCGCCCTTATTAGAGCTTGTGAATTGAGCAAGGGACTGGCTGTTAATATTTATACTGACAGCCAGTACGCCTTCGGGGTCGCCCATAACTTTGGGTGACTCTGGGCAGAGAGAGGGTTCCTTACCTCCCATGGGACACGTATCCAGCACGGCCCTCTTATACATAGGCTTCTGTCCACCTTGACACTTCCTAAGACATTGGCCATAGTAAAGTGTAGTGCCCATAAGGCGATTACTGATGATGTGGGAAAAGGAAATGCATTTGCAGATCAGACAGCTAAGGAGACAGCTCGAACAAAGATGAAAAGGATGTTGTAGCGGGTCCCGCCAGGTAGGTGCCCGAGGCCACTATGTTTGAGGATACACTAGACAATGTGAAAGAAATTCAGAGTGAGGCAACGGTTGAGGAGTTAGCAGTATGGCAGGAGAGCACAGCACCCTTAGATAATTATGGGTGTTGGACGGATAAGCCAGGGAAACAGAGATGGATGTTACCAGATGCATATGTCCTCCCTGTAGTCACTATGGTGCACGGGCCAGCCCACATTAGTGCAAAAGGTATCTGTAGACTATTAGATCTGTATGGCAGAACAACAACATTCCCAAGGTTGCTGCTCATCTAGTCAAGTACTGTATGGTGTGCATGATGTATAATCCTGGAAAGGGCACCCCTTGCACCCCCTGGTAATTTTGTACCCCCTTCTTTCCCTTTCGAGGTCCTTCAGATGGATTTCATCGAAATGGAACGAGTCATCAATCTAAAATATGTATTGGTGGTTGTTTGTGCATTCAGCAAATGGGTTGAGGTTTATCCCACTAAAGAGAATACAGCCATGGTGATGGCGAAGGCACTCCTAAAGGAGTTCTTTCCTTGATTCGGTTTGCCCCATTTGATTTGGAGTGACAACGGAAGCCACTTCAACTCAAAGGTTATCCAGTTGGTGTGTGATGGTTGCACATTAAACAGAAATTTTATGCTGCAAACCACCCCCAGTCAGCAGGTTTGGTTAAGAAGTACAATAGTACTCTCAAACTGAAGTTGGCAAAGATTCAGGAGAGCACAGGATTGCAGTGGCCATACAAGAGCTACGGCTCACGTCAGGACAGGGTTGTCACCGTACGAGGACGTGTTCGGACGCCCAGCAAATGTCTGGGGCGTCCCGCGATCTCGACAGTTTTCAGAATTTGAATACCCTTTGTTAGTGGATTATCTGTATGAGTTAACTAAAAGCTTGCATTCTATTCACCAACAGATACACGAAACGCTACCACCAGCACCCGAGGGTCCAGGCCATGATATTCGGCCTGAGGATTTTGTACTGACCAGGCACTTCCAGAGGAAGGGCAGTTTGGAGCCGAGGTGGAAGAGGCCTGTGCAGGTGCTCCTCGCCACCCGCACCGCCATGAAGGTGGCCGGCTGGAAGAACTGGATACACTCCCAGCACTGCTGCAAGGTGCCCCTTCCTTTACCCTATGACCAATGGGTGCTTGACAGAGTTGGCGATTCTGAAACTGAACAGGGGCCCCGTTTTGTTCCTTTCTCGGATGCCCGGCTGACGTGGGCACAAACGGAGGAGGAAAATGATGCAGTGTTGAAAGAGGCAGTGCCTCCCGAGATCAAGGCCACCCAGGAGCCCCAGCCTGCTGGCCCATCTGTGCTTGAGCCCCAGTCCATTGGCCCCTCTGTGTCTGAGCCCCTTTTTGCAGACCCCTCTGTCCCTGGAGTAGCTAGGTATAATCTGCGCCCTGACAGAGGAACAGTGCACCAAAGGAGAGGTCAGATTAGCAGGGATGGACTCGATAAGTCAGGCAACAGTAGCATAGGGAGAGATGAGATTGGTGCACTGTTCGGACATTGAACAGGATTGATCGAGTGTGCTCCGCTGGGAAGGGGAGTGCCTTATCCTGAGCGACGTGGGCTTCTTCAAGAGCTGGTCTGACAGCTCCACCGCAGGTGCTCAATTGCGCCAACGATTGATGAACAATAGGAGCCTACCAGTGAGGCTCTAACGGACACTGGGAACATTTGCCCCTCTTTTGCCTTTTTGTTATTGGCTCCATTATATGTCCTTTCCTCTGGTTAAAATGTATCCATTTGGTCACCCCATTAGGGAGGAGGAACAGCCCTTTGCAGCCCCACGTTACGGGCAGAATGCGTCTGGTTGGTCTAGTTGGTCTACAAGGAGTAAAGTAGTTTTCATAGTAATAGTTCTGATTTCCCTGATAACAGTTCTTGGAATAGTATGGTTCCTAGAGGAGAAATATCATGTGCACTTTTTGATTGGTACAACACCTGTTCCCCCTGAGCATACGTTTGTTACTTTGGCCCCCCATAAAGGTGAACACAGAAAAACATATGTTGACAATGTATTTTTGCAAACTCTCCACCAAGCCCTTGATACATCTAATGTTACAAACTGTTGGATATGTGGACTGCTCCCTTCGGTTACACATAAGAGTGATAGCCTCTTATCGTTGCCCATGTCTTACTTGGGCAGCTGTGAGGGATGGTTCGAATTGTTCTCTATGGTATACATTCATTATCACTCTTGTGCTAGGAATATGACATCTGCTTATTATCACACAGTGCTCGAATATATACGTGTCCACCAAGGATTTACCGCGGGAGAACAAGGGACACATGATACATTATCCCCAACAGCCTGCATGAATATATATGAAAGAGAGAAAAATGTAACATGGCTTCAAAATGAAATGTTTGATTTCCAGGGATTTAATGTTACTGAATACTTTCGCTCATTCCAGGTGCGAAATATTACTCAGGATGAGGCAATACCGGTGCCAGTAGTCAACACCACAGCTGGGTTTTGTGTTCAAGGGTTTGGGAAGGTGAAAGTGGGTGAGAGTAATTGCAACTACACCTATACATTAAGCACGAATAACAGCCCGCCTTTGCTCCCACCGCATAATATCTATTTTGTTTGTGGATCACAAGCTTATGTTTGGCTCCCTAGGGGATGGTCTGGTGTGTGCTACCTCTCTTTCCTCTTTCCCCCAGTGTACATAGCACTGTCCAATTATCATAAGGATCATCGATTGCAGCGTAGGAGTGTCCATCTGTCCCGAATCAGAAGCGTTATCAACACAGAAGACATAGACCAGACAGACACCACTCTGCAGCAGTTTACAGATGCTGTGAAGGGTATTTTGCCCTTTTGGGGCCCTATGTCCAATAGCCTCAACATTAGTCGACTTACCAGGGTTGTGGAAGGGGTCATTAATACAACAGCAGGGATTTTGACAAATATTACAGCTGAGCTTCAGGCTACGAGGCTTGTTGCTCTTCAGAACAGGATGGTGTTAGATGTCATCCTTGCTGATCGGGGAGGGGGCTGTTGCATCATCGGCAGCAGTTGTGTCTACATACCGGACCACGCCCCTAATGTATATGCTGCCATACAGAAGTTGCATAGGCTAGCATCTGACGTCCACCAAGAAAATGGTACCTGGAGTCTTTCTGGTTGTTTTGGTGGTTTAATAGCATCCTGGGGGAGGAATATTCTTATCTTCCTGATAGTAGTTACAGGTGTCATCTTCACATGTTGCCTATGCGTACATTGTCTTCCTGCTTGTTGTGCTTACTGTGTTGGAAAATTGACACCCACACCAAAGGCCCCAATATATGATGCTAAGTCTTCGGCCATGATGATGCAGGCTGTCCATGACCTAACGTCCATAGATGAGGGTATTTTTGAATATTGATAATATGTGTATTAACATGTAATAGTGGTCTCCTTAGAATATGAGCAGTTCTTGGTTTTCTAGCATTAGCATTAGACAAATTTGTTAGCAAATGCTAAAAGGAGGGTCTGTTGGACTGGAAAATGCGTTCTGCTGACTCCTTGTAGCATTGTGCGAGTTAAGTTAGCATTTGCGGCACCATTTTGTATTCAGCCGCCATTTTGTACCATGATCGAAATTAAGCTTCTGTCTTACACTGCCTCAGGCGAAAGAAGTCTCGATTGCTTCTCTTCATCACTCAAGGTTGAGCTTCGCTGCACTAATGAATAGATTGTTCTGTTTTTGCATGCCTTTCCCAGTAGGTAGGCCTGCTCCCACTCTCAGAGAGACGGGCACGGGCAGAGTAACCTTGAAACTAAGATAGCATGTACCCGGTCTCAGGATAGTAGCTCATCTTTCTGTACCACCTTTGTTCGTCAGCTCTGAGACTGGAAAATTCCAGTCTGGGCGGGTCTTTAGGGGTGCTGGAAATGTATATCTGGTATTAACATGTTGACGGGGGTCAGTCCCTCTGCCGCAATCTGAGGAGGCTGGTCAGACCGGACTCCGCTCAAGCGTATACTAATAAATAACTTTGGTTTGTATTCTCTACTGTCTGACCGACACTTCATTTGTATGGTAGGCTGAGAGGTGGTCGCGAGTGACCCGGGTGGCCCTAATCGGGTCACTTCCTTCAGCTCATGGCCAAGACCAATCAGTGTATGGCTTTATGATGAAGCCATGCAGTGATTGGCCCTTTCTGCCATTGCCATGCTTGCAGTCTCTTTGTGCGCAGTTGCCTCCACCAGTAGTACAGCACTGGAGTTGTTGCAGACAGCACACAACAAAAAAGCGAAGGAGTGGCGTGAGAGACGAGAGAGGTATGTTCCGGACCTGGCCTCACCGCAAGGCAGCACTTGGAGTCTGAGATGGAGATGCTGAGGCAGTGTAAAAAAAATTAAGAATTAAAATACATTGAAAATAAAATTACGTTTGGTCTGTCAGTTGAGTGATTTTTGCTATTGTTGTGGTCACTGGTTGAAGAGTTTTGTGTTGGTTTCAGTTTGGCTCAGTACGCAATTGCAGTGTCGCTTGGTAGACAGTCAGTGTTACGATTCTATAGCAGGACTGGAGGCGAGGATAATGCTATCATTTTCTTCATTTATATTAACAGCAGCCATTTCATTATGTTTTTATTTTTTGTATTGGCATTTTTACGTACATATCAAAATTGCAAAATTTCACATTTCTGTTGAATGCGCATAGTGTCATTATACTTACAACAAACTTAACAGTTACAAAAACTTTGAACAGCCACGTTACATAATTATTAGGAAGCAATTACATACATTTGCATTAACGGTGTGTTCGAGCCTAGTTGTAGTGGAGGCATATACTACCCATCTAACCCTGCAGCTCAAGCTTGTTTTTACAACATATCGCACAAAGTCATTATACATAAAGTTTTGGGTCATGCGCAAGTGTCTGCTGCGTCAGGGGGTGCTTCACCAGCAGTCCCAGATTGATTTATACGTATCCATTCTAGTATTGGACTCCAAATGTCTTTGGGCCTAGATGCTGTGGGCATAAGTTCCCAAAATGTTGAGAGCTGAGTTTGGCAATAGATGATATCTTGCAACCAAACTTTAACAGACGGGCGTTAGGTTTCACCCAGTGCATGGCCACCCTGCGTTTAGCCAATAATAATAGCATGGCATGTAGTTTCTGTGTGTCAGCTGGGGTCTCCTCCACATACCCCAATAGTCCTATCAAAGGAGTGGGTACCGCTGATACACCCAGGACTTCCCCTACAGTATTGAATATGCCTACCCAGTATTTCACTATGGGAGGGCATTCCCAAGCTAAATGCAAGAAAGTTGCTGATTCAGCCCTGCATCTCCAGCAGTCAGCATCTGGCCTCAGGCCCATACGGTGAAGGTGGGTAGGGGCTCTATAAAATCTGTGCAAATATTTGAAATGTATCAAGCGTAATTTGTAATTAGGGGATAGCATCCTTAGTTGGCCACAACAGAATTTCAATTGCTCAT
Source organism: Calotriton arnoldi (assembly GCA_963921515.1). NCBI lineage: Eukaryota > Metazoa > Chordata > Amphibia > Caudata > Salamandridae > Calotriton > Calotriton arnoldi. The sequence continues at coordinate 3,114,697 of CAWUFW010000775.1, read as the reverse complement.
CTGAGAGTGGCGAGTTTATTTCAGTGTTCCAATCCTGTAATGCTTTGGGCTTTGTCACTGGGAACGTGTTTTGCATAGTGCTATATAGCCACGTGATGAGCCTGCGCAGCGACGGGCCAGCCAGTATTTGCTCAAGGGCGTGCAGAGTGGGCGGCGGGTTGGGAAATGTAGTGTGCACCTGGCGGCATGACACTCTTATCCTGTAATATAAAAACAGTTCAGAGAATTTAGGTACTGCACCTTGTTCCTTAGTGGGAGGGGGCCGAAAAGTGTCATCTGGATATAACTCCGCATATGTGTTCATTCCTAGCCTATTTGCCAGAGTTACATTCCCTTTGTCGGTGGCCGCTGAGGGTTGTGTGCCAATGTCCTCGAAGGGGCATATAAGACTTGTAGTTTTGCTCTTTTTCGCAGGCCTTCCCAGCCCCATTGCAACGTCTCTACCGTATCTATTTCATCCGAGGGCGTTTGTTTGGCTGATATAGTGCCACTGGGAGTGGAGTCGGCGCAGCTCTATCTGCCTCGACCGCAACATGCGGCTGGAATGGAGTGGGGTGAACCCAGTAATGCAAAAATTGGGCTTGTGCGCAGTAGGCAGACAGCAGGATATGTGGCGCGCCCAAGCCACCTTGCGCCAAGGGGGGGTCATGAGTTCCCATGATACTCGAGCTTGTTTTCAGTCCCACACCAAGGACACCATAAGGAAGCTCATTGTTTTGAAAAAGGCCTGTGTAAGTGGGAGGGGGAGATTTATGAACAGATATAAAAATGTAGGCAAGACTATCATTTTGGCAATCGCTATACGCCCTGCCAGTGAGAGCGATAGTCTAGACCAGGTCTTAATTTTGTTCTCCAACCATGTCACCGCTTTGCCATAATTCACATCCCATAGCACGTGTATATTCTGACTAAGCCATATTCCCAAATACTGCACAAGACCATCGGCCCATTGAAGGGGGTAGTCCAGTTGGTGAGGTAGGGTGCTTGACGTTAATGGGAACAGGACAGATTTTGCCCAGTTAATCTGTATGCCAGATAACCCCCCAAATCTTAGGATCTTGCGCAGCACTGGGTTCAAGTTGTCCACAGGGTTATTGATGTATAGAGTTATGTCATCCGCGTATAGCGATACAATGATGCCACGGGTAGTGAATCCCAGTCCCCTGGCTGCATGATGTTGATGGAGCAGGGGAAACAAAATATTTTTTGTACCCCTTGGAAGTTAATGACCCGATAACGATTAATGATACTAACCATTTTGAAACGCATGAACTAATCAACAAATGCACCTTTTATTAAACATTACACGTGGGCAACTTGCTGGCATTGCAAAATCTAATTTATTTACAAATATGAAGCAAAATAACATGAGTATTGTGATTTTGAGTAGTAAATAGAGTAAATTGCATGATTTGTGTTGCGTAGTAAAATTGCACTGTGGCAAAGAATGCAGGTGGTAAGTAAAATGGCTTTAAATGTCGCTTCTGCTAGGTAATACCTAACACAGGTCTTTAGAATGGCGGGAGGTAAACAGAAAGGCTTATTTTCCATGTTTAAATTTCTGTTGTGTTTGCTCTTATATTAGTTTCGTTCGGGCCTGCTAGGCCATGCTTTGAAAATGGCCGCTGGAAAGGACGAGATCGCGTGCGCTGAATAAAATGGCCCCCGCGAATGAACAGTGTGGATGCTCCAGTCACGTGTATGCGGCCTGTGCCCGGATTGAGAGATGTCAAGGCCAATCTGAACTGCAATGAGGATCGTGCCAAGAGTTCAGCATATATGCATGGGAACGGATGAGAAAATCGAGCGACAGGGGATGAACTAATATGTGACCATCGGAGTTTGTTACAAATTACATTAACAAATTGAATTACCTTTGGACATTGTTGGTCATGAGACTTAATATATGCGCTATTGTCCCCAAACCGGTTCGAACAAGGAGGGCGATAAGGTGACCATCACCACCCCTCCAATGGACCAATTAGCGTGATTTCTGCCCCTAAAGATTGCAACTTTAAGTGTAGCGAGTCAGAGAATAGGGTATAAGAGAGTCTGCTCTTACGTTGTGCAAAAACTTCTTCGCTTCTTCTATCCTGATGCTGCGAGAGACTCTGTCATTTTTGGACTTTGAACTTTGACTGGGGAAGGAATGAGACCGTTGCAGGAGTTGCCCGGGAGGAGATTGCGTCCGAGGAGATTAGCGGGACAGTCAGTCAGTTTGGGAGTCCTATCCTGTGACCTGCGGTTCATCTTTCTTTCCTGGTGAACCATTCTTGTCATCGCCCTATGGCCAAGGGTAATGAGTATTTTTCCATCTCTGTTCTTAATCTTTTACTTAAATGCTTACTGATATAATAAATGTATTTGCCAAATTATGATCTTTACTTATTTGCTTAAAGAATTTAGATAAAAATTAACTGCTTACTCTAAATGAGTCTATGGTTCTTTAAATAACATTGTGATTAATAAATGATTAAAGGTTTTAATAGTGATTGAGCTGGACTTAATCGCCATCAACTGATTCTACTAGTTGGTCCATCGACCGAATAGCGGAATACCTTGATGTTTAGAACCGACAGGATCCGAAGTTAATGTATATAATGTGTAGGTTATAATTCTGTCATTTCAATAAGGTATCCCGTTTGTCCAGCAACTCATTTTTCCTTGGCGCTTGAGCCAGAAAATTGAATGAATGTATGTATGCGGTGTTATGGGCCCCACCGACATAAGTTTCAAGTGATCAAGGTTGTGTAGGTGGTTTTCTGGATTATTGTCATAAGGAAAAGCCGTGCTGGATCAGATTTCTTGGTAGCAGAGTTATGGTTACTATAGATTAGTTTGGTGATTATTGATTATCGATTTTTTCATGCCTAACACTCTATGTTGAGTTTGTATTACGTTATATGTAGTCAGAATTTTGAAGCTTCCGGGAAGTAGGAAGTGGACACGTGTGGCAAAAGAAGTCACATGGAATTGTGCATTGTCTGATTTCAAATTTGGTGATAACACAATATTGTGTTATGTTAGGGAAATTTCATGTATGAATTGCATTTGAGTGAAATAGCAACAGGTTTTCTTGTGAAACTTTGGCCTTAATTCTCAGGAGCAGTATAGTCTCCACATGTGTTTTATCCCCAGAGAAACGGGTTTACCTCTTGCTTGAGAGAAGGGTAAGGTAGAGAGAAGTGCTACACTTATCGAACGAAACAGTATTCTTGTAAGTGGGAATAAACTATCTCTTTTGTTTAGAGAAACAGACAATGGTAATGTGTTTTACGTTGTAACTAATCGATTTAGTTGAAAAGAAAAGTTAAGAAAAGTGCCGATAATTTTTGTAAAGGAGGGGTCAGTAGAAGCAGGAGTAGAGCTGACGTCAACAAGAACCGCGCTAGTATTGGCCAGTTGTGGAAGAACGAAGAGTTTCCTGATTGTTGCGTTGGTGTGAGACGCGCTGGAATAGGTTAGTGTGAATGTGACGTAGAGCTTTCTGATTGGTGCGTTGGTGTGAGACGCGCTGGGATAGGTCAGAATAGCCGAGCGGTAGAAAGAACCGATTGGTGAAGAAATTGTGTGAATTAGCTTCGGAAAAACAACCGTGAAATATGGCTTATTACAATGAACGAGAAAGAGAGAACTGTCATGGTTTGCGAAGCTTAAAAATCTTTTTAAGAAAGATAAAAAGGTTGTGACTAGGGAAGGAGAAGTACTTCCTCCGCCGAAATCACCAGCATCTTATATGATGGTGAAATATGGCTATCATACTTGCATTTGGTTGGAAAATTGGGCGAAATATACCAAAGACGATGGAGTATTGGCATTTCCGGAAAACGGTTCGTTTAGCACAGCTGTACTTTGAAATTTGAGAGAAAAAATGATGAGACTTGAACCGAGACCTAGACCGACACAGTTTGAAGCCTTAAGTGAATGGGAAGATGAGATGTACGAAAGAGAAAGATACAGAGGTGCAAAGAATTATAATTTTATTCATGGAAGAGTATGGGGTGTGAGTCATGAAGACAGGATGAGATGATGGCGGTATGCTAACATGACGGATGGTATGTTTCCTACCAGAACGGTTGAAGAATTTACAGGGAAAAAGTGTACGGAGAAAAAGAAGCATGCAGTACCAGAGAAATATGGGTATGGAGTTAGCGACACTGAGGATGAGTTGCTGGAGGACATTTTAAATAAAAGACCCCCTCCATATCAACAGGATTCTGTGGTGGTGACACCAAATGAACCGCCAATCAGAACTGTAATAAATCAAAGCCCTGAACAAATTTCTGAAATAAAAAGTCCATTTAATAGACCAGAAACACCACAGACTGTGAAACATGATAATGGTAATACAGCCGAACTAGCCAGAACAACAAGAGAGTTGACTGAAAAGATAAGAGAACTGATGAAGAATATGGAAGCTGTGACTGTGCCAGTAACTATAGGACCAGTAATCCCAGTATTTGAAAATCAAAAGATAGACGAACATTCCTTAATAATTCCATTAAATTCCAGTATGCAAAATGTAAGAGAAGGGACAATTCCAGAAAAAAGAAAGACAAAAGATTCTGTTGGTCCATTTAGGTCAAGTCCACCTGTAGATTTGACAATTAATGAGAGTCCGATAAATAAGACTCCTATGGGAGCCGAGTCAGCAACTGAAACCCCGGAGAGAAGTGTAAACAGGGTAGAATTAATAAAAACCCCTGTGGGTCCGACTGCAGAGGAATTAAATGATTGGGTGAGGAGCTTGCAGAAAAAGATGCCGAACCACAACTTTTGGATGTGGTCAGATTAAAGATAGATATGGAGGAATTGATTCTAGGGACTATTGGTACAGATCGATTGAAGTCCTATCAAGATGATGAATTAATGTTTATGTGTAAAAGCATCACTTGGAGAGCTAGGAACTTGCATGAAAAATTGGAAGAAACAGCGAATGAACTAGGAGTAGATTTTGGAAAAATTAGAGGATTGCAGAAACTGTACAGGGTAGATTTTAGTGAAAAGGGCATAGAAAATCTGAATACTTCAGGACGACTAACACAGATAAAAGAACTAATTGTTTTACTGAGAAAGTGGGGAGATGTAGACAAGTGGAGAAGTAGGTGGATAAGAAGAAAAGAGGGAACAACTGATAAAGCATCATTGGCTTTTCCAGTAAAAGAGAAAGAACCAACGGTGGTAGAATGTCCAATGAGAGAAATTCCAGGAGGAGGTTATGTACACGTCCCATGGTCCAGACAAGATATATTGTCATTTACAAATGATTTTCCAAGGTTGAGAGAAAAGCCTGTAGAATGGTATAGACAGGTAGAAAGGTTTCAAAAGTATTGTGGGAAGATCTGGATGGATTGTTTGAGATTGTTGTTCCTGCAGATTTATGGACATAATGTAAAATTACAATTGACTGGCCAAAGGAAGAATATCCTAGAGATGCAAAAACAGGAGCCCCAAGTTCAGAAGTAATGAGAAAATATGAACAGGCAATTACATTCCTTGAAAAATAAGATTCCATCAAAAGAAACGGGCTGCGTAAAGATTGATAGAACAACTCAGGAGAATAAGGAATCTGTACATGCTTATTATGAGAGGTTGCTCTTGGCTTTTAAACAGTATAGTGGATACGAGAATTTGAGTGAAAAAGACGAGTCATTTTGTGTATCGATTTGTGTATGGTTTGAGACCTGAGATAAGTGAAATGATTAAGCAGCATATGTTATGTTGGCAGACTAGCACAGTAGATGAGGTATTACGGTATGCAAAATATTGCAGTGACGATATTGAGTGTAGACAGCGTAAACTCAAGGAAAAGGCAATGTGGGCACAAGTAAAGGTTGCAGAAAAGCAAGAAGCTCAGATGAATAATCAGTCTAGTGACGCAGGACAGACCAAGTCCAAACCGAATATTGGTAAGGGAAAAGGTCAGATGAGTATAGAAGAAGCTAAAAAGAAATGGCCATGTCATAATTGCGGAAAATTAGGGCACTGGAGAAACGAGTGTAAATTACCTCCGAGAGTTAATACCGAGAATCAATCATTAAATCCACAGGTGCAGAATGAGGTGAGTTACCAACAGCCGCAACAGCCGCAGGTAGTTACTCAACAGTGTCAGGTGGCGCAACCACCTCTTCCAAAGAGTGTAAATCCTCAAAGATACAGTACAGAGGCAGGATTCTACGGAGGAGAGCAGGTAACAAAATTGCCGCGCGCAGCTGCTGTTTCACAATATTGGTTACGGCAAGATGGAGATAAATCGGATGAAAGCTTATGACGGTGCCTAGGAGAGGAAGAAGAGTGCGTGCTTGGCACAACTCTAGAGGTAGATCAGTCAGGTCCATTTGTGGATGGAAAAGTGAATGGTGTAAATGTTACTTTCCTAATGGACACTGGCGCTACCCGTTCTACTGTCAGGTCAGTGGAAATTCCAAACCTTCCTCTTTCAGGAGAATACATCCAAGTTGTAGGTGTTTCAAACAGGCAAATTAAAACCCCTCTTACAACACCAGTAGAGGTGGAAATTGGTCCATTCAAAGACATGCACCATTTTGTGGTGTGTGATTGTAGTCCTGTAAATTTATTAGGACGCAATGTGCTTTGTAAAATGAATTGTACCATCTACTGTACTCCAGATGGTATTGCTTTCCAGACACCAGATGATGATGTTCTGTATAAATTGACATTGACAGAACTAGAACCAGGAATGTATGATACGTTTCCGGTGTTCGATGCAGAGAAAATCCATACTGAATTGAAAGAAACAGTCAGGTCTGATGTATGGGATTTCACAGGTGAAGATATTGGACTAATGAGAGAAGTTGATCCTGTAAAAATTACTGTAAAAGAAGGAACGAATTACCCAAACACCCCGCAGTACAAACTGACGCCAGAAATTATTGATGGAATAACACCTGTAATTAATAAGATGATTGAACAAGGGATTTTGAGAGAAATAATGAGCAGCCCATGTAATTCTCCTATAATGGGATTGAAAAAGCCAAATGGAACATATAGAATAGTACAGGATTTGAAAAAAGTGAACAAGATTGTTATTCCTTGCTGCCCAATTGTGCCAAACCCTGCTGTAATACTGTATCAAATCCCACATGATGCAGATTGGTACACAGTTATTGATTTGTGCCATGCATTCTTTTCTATTCCATTGCACCCTCCCTGACAGCCAGCCATTATTTGCGTTTCGGGTCGGAGAGCGTATTTCGGTATACTGAAAGTCCTTCTATTTTTAATCAGATTCTGAAGAAATCATTAGAAAGTTTAATAATGCCTGAAAAATCTGTGATGGTCCAATATATCGATGACTTATTGGTGGCATCAAAGACCAGAGAAGCATGTGTTACGGACACAATTGCTTTACTGAATCATTTGGCAGAAGGAGGACACAAGGTGTCCCCATCAAAACTGCAATTCTGTCAACAGGAAGTACAGTACCTAGGTCATAAGATTGAGAAAGTGACAACAGAAAGAATAAGGATTATTAAAGGAATGAGAGCCCCAATGACACAAAGAGAGGTGAGAATGTTCCTTGGAATGGTTGGTTATTGCCGACAGTGGATAAGTGGAGTTTCATTGATTGCAAAACCTTTGCAGCGATTGACAAAGAGGGATGTCAAAGATCCGATTGCACTGGATGAGGAGGAAATGAAGGCTTTCGAGGAACTGAGAACAAGTTTGTGTGAGGCACCAGCATTAGGAATGCCTGATTATGAGAAAGAATTTGAGCTGTATTGTAGTGAGAGAGACGGATGTGCACTTTCAGTATTAGTGCAGAGGCATGGAAGAATGAAACGACCAATAGCTTATTTTTCAGCTGTTTTAGACCCGGTAGCAAAGGCATTGCCTGGATGTCTGAAAGCAGTAGCTGCTACTTGTGTGAGTCTGGAACAGAGTGAAGGCATTGTGATGGGATATCCTTTGAGAGTATATGTCCCACATTCAGTTGAAATCCTTCTAACCAGAACAAAAACACAATTCATGACACATAGTCGGCTGACTAGGTATGAAAAAGTGATCTTGGGTGCAGACAATGTAACCATTGTAAGATGCACGAGTGTGAATCCTTCCACCTCACTGCCAGATGCAGTAAATTGTCTAGGTATTCCGGCCAGCGGCTCCATGGCAATAGCAAAAAGTAAGGGGGACAAGGGGCATCCATTTCTAGTGCCACGGGTGATAGACAGCTGGGGGGAGATCAAGCCATTTAATCTAAGTTTGGCAGTGGGTGATGAGTAAAATAGTTTTATCTGGTTTATGTAGGTCGGGCTGAATCCCAGTCTCGCTAGTATGATGAACAAGTATTTCCATTCAAGTGAATCAAAAGCCTTGGTGGCATCTAGGAGCGCTGCTAGAGCTGGAAATTGTGGATATAAATAGTGCAGCACTGCGAAGAAGGTAGGTAGGTTGTGTGCTGTGGACCTACCAGGAATAAAGCCAGATTGGTCTGGACTAGTGATCAGAGGGAGCAGGGGCTGTAGTCTGTTGGCAAGGAGTTTAGCATAGATTTTGGTGCCAATAATTAATAGTGAGAGGGGGCGGTATGAGTCTCTTTCGTTTGTAGGTTTCCCAGGTTTAGGCAATGACAATGGGCCATATGTAGGTAGCTAAATACCGGTCGGTAACGGCCGAAATTCGGTAAATCTCCCGTTACCGACCGGTAATTAGGCAATTGAGATGTAGGAGGCTAAAAAGAAGGATTCGGTATTTATAAATCGGTAAATACCGATTCATCATTACCGAATTCAAAATTACCGATTCGGAATTACCGATTCCTTATTTACCGAATCGGTAAATAAGAAACGGTAAAAACGAAAAAAGAGATGTAGGTAAATTCGGTAATACCGAATTACATGAAATTCGGTATTTAAGAGTCGGTAATTAACACTGACTGAAAGCAGGTGGTAATCATCTACAGCGCATATAAGCAATCCCAAAATGCAACAGTGTGATCACTATGGCGGCTTTCTATGTGATTGCAAGGCGGCTACGTCTACAGGCAGCAGGAGTGAGGATCTGGAGACGGGAGGAGCACATTTACAGACAGCGCATCACACTCTTCCAACAGACTGAGGCTGAGATCCATGAAAGGTACAGGCTACACCCCCACACACCATCCTGGACTTGATAAGGGACTTGCACCCACTCCTGGAGCACCCAACACCAAGGGTGCACGCCATACCACCACATGTGCAGGTGCTCTGTAGCCTACATCTACTCGCATCTGGCAGTTACCACGGGGTGATAGCTGCGCTAGGCGTGGTGTCTCAGAGTTGCCTGTCCCATTTCTTCAGAAAGTTCCTGGATGCCATGATGCAGAGAATGCATCACTACATTAGCTTCCCAAACACACAGGCGGAACTGCTGAAAACCAAGACAGACTTTTACCAGATGGCACAGTTCCCGCATGTCATAGGCTGTATTGATGGCACACACATTCCAATCTGCCCACCAGCAGCCACTGAGTATATCTACAGGAACAGAAAGTCCACCCACTCCATAAATGTGCAGGTAATCTGCGATGCTGCCAACATAATCACTGACATCGTGGCCAAATTTCCTGGGAGCACCCACGACTCATACATCTTCCAGAACAGTGGGATCTACACACGCCTGGCTGCGGGAGAATTTGGAGAAGGATACCTGCTAGGTAAATCACTGTGACACTCACTCATACTTACTGCAGATGAATGTGTATTGGTGTATGTGACTAATGGCACTCTCTTCCTCACCTAGGCGATAGTGCATATGCTGTGCGGTCATTTATCCTCACTCCCTACCTAAACCCATCAACCCTGAGTGAGAGACGATACAATGTGGCACACAAATCAACACGCAACGTTGTGGAGCGCATGTTTGGACTATTGAAAAGCAGGTTCCGCTGCCTCCACAAAAGCGGAGGCGCACGTCAGTACACACCCATCATCTGCTGCAAAATCATTGCAACTTGTGCAATGCTGCACAACTTTGCCACAAAGAAAGGTACAGAAGTGGAATTAACTGATTTTGAGGACAATGATGATGAATTAGCACAGCCAGAGCCCAACGCAGCAGGAGTGCCACCAGCAACAGATGGGAGACAGAGACGGGCAGAGATCACATGCAACTATTTTTAAGTAAGTAAGGAGACACAGCCAGTTGTTGAATGTAATGACGTAGTTTTAATTTCTGGGCACTACGCCACAACACAAACGGCCAAACTTGGCATTCCAATTTGTGACATCCATAGTAGGAAGTCATGGGTTACTTCACCCAATACTGTCCTGAAAGTGTGGGCTGCATCAGCGTCTACGGCCACGCACAACAGTACTGGATGCCATTAACTGACTGTCCTCACTGGCTGTGGAACCAGTGGCATCCCCATGCCGTCTGCTGCTCCTCCGGGTGTCTGTTACAGGGGGGGTAATGCTGCTCCGACTGGTCGTGTCCTCGCTGTCCCCAACTTCCACAGCACCAGTAGTGGCAGACTGACTTGTAAGCAGCACTTCAAGAGCAGTGGTCACCTTTACCAGCCCCCTAGAGACATCAGTGCTGCAGTGCGCCAGCCCCTCCTGCATGGCCACGGAGCGCCTGCAGAGCAGAGAAGTGGCAGTTGCTAGGCGGTTCACTGCCCTCGTATGGTGCTCCGTTTCCTGCCTCTCCCTGCGCTGTGTTACTCTGTCCTCATCCATTTTGCTGCACAGCAGCATCACAGACTGGGACATGTCCCGCATGCCCGCAGCCATCTCCTTCATGCCCTCAGCCATTGAGCTTATGCCCTTGTCAATGTTGGTCATGTTGTCATTGAGGCGCCTCATTTGTCGCTGGACTGACTGAATTGCCTTGCCTTGTAGGCGCTGCACCTTCACCATGGTTGCCTCCACCCCTCCGAAGACACCATGGCTCTCACCCTGTGGAGGTGGACTGCTCACACGAGCCCTGCAGCGGCGTCTGGCACCTGTGTGTGCTCCCTCAGAAGTGGACGGCAAACCAGCATTGCTACCATCCAGTGGCACAGTAGATGTTTCCCCCCCCCTCGAGTCTTCTGAGGAGGACTCAAACTCCAGCAGTCTGGCAACAGCACGCCTCCTAGGTCTACGCACTGCAGGTGGTGTTGATGCTGGCGAGGCTAGCAGTAGTGGCGAGGCTAGCTGTGGTGGCGAGGCTAGCTGTGGTGGCGAGGCTGGCTGTGGTGGTGAGGCTGGCTGTGGTGGTGAGGCTGGCTGTGGTGGTGTTGTGTGCCCTGCACTCGTACTGGCCTTCTCTGTGATGTCTTTCCGGGGTGCCCTCTCTCCCTTGTCCTGAGCAGTCCTGCGCGATGTCTCGCCTGTGGACAGAAATTGTACATCAGCTCAGTGTACCTGCAGCCCTGCATTGCAAGAATAAAAATACATTTCTGCCACACTATCTCATTGTCTTCTGCCTGCTTATCGCTGATGTGTGTCACATGCCTTGTTGTTCAGTGCGATTCCTGTCATGATAGGGGTTTCACTGACTACATCTCCCATAATGCATTGCTGGTTTGAACAATAATCTGTACTGGAGAGGGATTCACATAGCCCAATTGGGGATTTGGGATAGGGGAAGGGGGGGCACAATGCTGTGCATGCTTCTTACCTTGTTTGGAAGCAGCCCTGGCAGAGCTGTCTGCATCCCCGATCCCACAGAGCTGCTCAAGTTCAGTCAGGGCAGGTGCCCTGTTCCTTCCTCCTCCTGTCAGCCTGGCTTGTTTATTAAGATCAGCCATCTTCCTCTTGGTGATGGTCCTGATGTCATACCACCGCTTCTTGAGCACATCAATGTCCCGGGGGGTCACTCTATTGGCATTCACCTGAGACTGGATTTCAAGCCAGATGTTCCTTTTTACTGACTCTGCAACTTGCAGGGACTGCTTTCCAAACAGCTTTGTGTGCTGCTTCACTACCTCCTCCACAAGGACCTGCAGTTCCCTCTGACTGAATTTCAGTTTCCTCTTCCTTTCCCCTCCTTCTCTTTCTGTGTCCTGGCTGTCCATTGTGCAAGATTTGCAGACGAGGTTCAGTTGCTCTCCTCTGCACTCCCAGCCTCTCCAGAAGGTTCTGCTTGTGTGCACCTGCCTGGGTGTGGCCACTTCCTGGTTGGGAGGGGTGGTGGTTGCACAGGATTGGCTGATTCCTCAATTGCTGTTTTTTTAAATTACCGATTGGTTTTTCCGATTCGGTATTTACCGATTTGGTAAATAGCGAATCGGAAAAACCGATCGGTATTGTGGATTCGGTAAATATTTACCGATTTTTACCGATTCGATATTATTTACCGAATTATTACGTACATCGGGAATACCGATTGCTAAATACCGATTCGGTAAAATTCGGTAATTAGGAATCGGTATTTCCAGATTACCTACATATGGCCCAATATGATTGCTTCTCGCATTGTGGGAGGGAACATCCCAGTCACCTGAGCTTCCTCATATAAAGACAGGAGTTGAGGCGCCAGCAAATCGGCATAAGTTTTGTAGCACGCGGCTGTCAGCCGATCCGAGCCGGGAGCCTTGCCAGAGGGGAGGCCATTTATCACTTGCGTAATATCCTCCACCGTGAAGGGTACGTCCAAGTAGGCCCTATGTCCCCTGCTCAGCCACAGCAGTTCAATTGAGTCCAGATAGGACTGCAGTTCCTCAGGAACCGTGCAAGAGGAGGAACTGTACAGTGTGGAGTAATATTTTGTAAATTGGTCCAGTATTTCTTGAGGACCTCTAACCAAGTCTCGATTATCATCCAGAATTTCTGAGATGAACGATTCAGTGTTGGGTGTGCGTAGGATGTTAGCTAGAGTCCTGCCAGGCCTGTCACCCTCTCCATACCTACAGGCTTGGGCGTATTTACCCAGGAACTTCACCTCCCTTATAGCCTCCTCTTCGTATTCTGAGATATTATCTCTAATTTCTCCCAGTATTTTTGTGTCCTCAGTGCTCTAGTATTGTAGCTCAAGGTCTCTGGTGTTGGTTTCCAATTTATAAGGGTTTGTCTGATGGATTTTAGTACCCCTGCCAGTCTAGATATGCATTTCCCTCGAATTAGAGCCTTGAAAGCTTCCCACAACGTAGCCTGCCTTTGCACCGAGCCAGAGCTAATGGTGAAATATTCAACTATATCCCCCCTGATTTCTTCCCTGAATATTATGTCTGTAAAGGCATGTGGTGGGAGTCTCCAGCTAACTACTTTCGGTGGACCATCTACTATGGACAGTTGCAGTCGGACCGGGGCGTGGTCCGGTAGCGTTCTGGGCAGGTGTTGTATAGCTATAGTCCAGGCTGCAACGTCTGGGGACACCAGCCAGAAATATAATCATGGCCAGGCGTTGTGGTGAGCAGTGATACAAGTGCCCTCAGTCGTCGAGGGGTGACTCAGTCTCCATATGTCCGTCAAGCCTTCCTCCGCAATGATATCATTGAGAGCAGTGGTTGATCTCGGGTGCAACTTACGGGACCCTCCCTTCCTGTCCATGGCATCATCCACCAGGGCTTGGAAGTCTCCCCCACATATGATAGTGTCGTACTACACCATGTTTGTTTTGGCCCGTATTTCGTGGAAGAATTCCGGCTTGTCCACGTTTGGACCATATATCACCGCCAAGGTTACGTGCATTGCACCCAGTTTACCTCCCAAAATCACATATCTTCCTTCTGGATCAACATGCGGCACAATCAACGTCCAGGCTAATCCGTGTCTAATTAGTATGGACACCCCTCTGGCAAAATTGGAGGAGATGGAGGAGTAGATAGAACCCCAGCGTCTACTGTGTAGCTTGGCATGTGAGGTGCTATTTAAGTGTGTTTCTTGAATGAAGCATATGTCGATATTATGTCTGGCTAGGTAAGATTGGATAAGTCTGGATTTGCGATAATTGTTTAACCCCCTAATATTCCATGTAAGGAGATTATATGCTGTCATGGCCGGGTGGTTTTAATGATCATATATTTTGGTGGCAGGCTTTGTCTTGTTGTTTTCCTAGGGTATTGCAGAGTGCTGTTGTGTGATGCCAACGCGTATGTATGTGAGCACGGTATCCGGGTAGGACTTTGTGTAAAACAAGTCGTGTTGCTTTTTGTACTTGTCTGATGTAATATCGTGCTGTCCTGGCTAACAAACTTAACAAACCTGTCCCTCCCACCACCCACTCCAACCCCCCAATTAGGTTGAGCATAAAGTCCTTCCCTTGCAAACAAACTGTGTGTTATGTCCCGGACTTGTGCCTGGGGACAAGTAATGGGAGTACTCCCTAAGGGCATGACTGTACTGGTTTACAGCCCCGCCTTGCGGCAGGGTGGCCGCACTTGTGTGTGGGGACCTAACAACTGAACTTCTAATGTAATGCAATAGAGGCTTTCTACGATCTGAAAACCATCATGTTGCGGACCATAACAGTATAGATAGCTATAACAATACCTGGTAGTGCATGGCACTGTGGATCAATCATTGTCACTGAGTCCAGTTTTGGGGGGATCATTTGAGGACGACTTGGCAGTTCTTTTTGGGCTCCCGATGTGCTTAGCAAACTTCATGGCCGATTTGGCATCAGTGAAGTGATGAACTGCCCCTTCGTGGTTGATTTTCAGCTTAGCCGGGTACAGCAGTGCATACGATATTTCAGCTTGACGTAGAATCCATTTGACTGGCACAAATTCACGCCTAGCTGCCTGAACAGCTGGCGTAAAGTCCGGGTATATGGAGATGTTGTTCCCTTTATGGTTAATATTTCCTCTCTCTCTGGCCAGGCGAAGGATAGTGTCTCGATCACGATAGTTCAATATATACGAGGTAGGATTGGTCTTGGCGTGGACCCAACCGGCGGTCTGGGTCCAAGTGACCGATGCACCTTTCCACTTTGAACAGCGCTGACAGCCCAGGGCCAAAACGTTCACGCAGCAGTTGCTCCTCAAACGTTTCCATCTTCACAATCGCTGTTGTTTCCGGGATGCCCGTTATACGGAGATTATTTCTGCGCGAGTGGGCCTCTAAGTCTTCGTTTTTGGCCCTGATAATGATGAGCACTTCATCCATTTGGAGCATTTGCTCTTTGGTTTCAAGTTGGAACTCGTGTATCTCAGTAAAGCGGTTATCTAACTGGACCAGGCGCGTTTCATGGGTATCCACCTGCTTCTTTACCTGGTCCAGCCTTGAGGTAAGTAGGTCCAGCTTATTTTCAATGGTTTTCAAACTGGATTTCATGTCGAGTAGCAAGGCACGAAGATCGTCACTGCTTCCTTCCGCACCCTCTTTTACACTTGACTCTGTATCAGTGTCTGCCTCTTCATCTCTGTGTCGGGTGAGTCTTTTGTGTTCAAAGGGGAGTTTTGTTTGTTCAGTGTTGTGTTTCCCCATGACGCACCAATCTCCCAAGTCAGGATCAGTGGCATGCAGTGAGGTCCTCTGAATGCCTTCAGATCCTCCCCCGAAGAAGTCTGTGTCACTGTTCAGTGATGGTATCTGAGACCCGCTGCGCCCTTTTAGCAAATCCTCAGACAGACATGGATGAGCCTTATGGGTTTTCCCCTACTGGGGCTGGGGGTATAAACTGACCCTCCACAGAATCCACTCCTGTCATGGTCCTCACCGCACTGTAGACTCGTGTAGGCCCCAAGGGATCAAGCCAGGCCCCGCAGAGCAGCCAGTGTCCAGCCAGGGAGGCGGCGCCACTACTCCTGCAAGATGTTTAGGGTAAACTAGGCCTCAGCCGACAGCTGAGCACCTTACTCCCACACAATTCACCAGCGGGGCCCGCAGCTGCTGTTGTAGTCCGTCGACAGCCTCCAGCCCCCATTTAGAGCCAGGCGGCCATGCACGGGCCAGCACATTGGCAATGCCTCTCCCGATGTACTTCAGCGCCTATCTAAGCAGCCGTTGGGTGGAGGGCTGTTCTTGCTGTTTTCAATATACATGCACTGTCTTAACTTGTGGCTCTCAGTGCCCGGGTCGCGTCCGATGGACTGTGGATCCACTGAATCACCCACACCTCACACAGGGCTTCACATCACACGTAGGGCCTCGGCGCGCTCGGCACGGAGCTGCCCCCTGTTCATCCCCCCTGCACGAGTCAGTGGGGTCTGTCCATGCACTGAATCCCGCACTGTGAATATGCTCTGCCCAGAGTTCGTACGCTCACCTCAGGCTGATGTTAGTGGCCCCTTGATTCTCGTGCGCGCCTCTGATATTTCTTCCGCCGTCATGCCAGGATCATGCGCCGGATTCAGCCGGACCTGGCCTCACGCTCAGGGAGCCGCAGGAAGTCCATCCGCAGCACCCAGCCCCAGCCGCAGTCCAGGCGTAGCCAGCCCAGGTGCCGCCGATCAGGGAGTCAGTGTCTCTCCGTCCTCAGCCGCGGATGTGAACAGTAGCCATGCCCGTCACAGCACACGTCCATGCAGCCCCCGTGGGCCACCCAGCTAGGCCTTGGACGCCACCACAGCTCCCCTCCAAGTTCGCCGGCGTTTTTAGGACCTCAGCTGCATCACGGTCCCCCGCCAATGTCTGCAGCCACTGCACTCTTCCGGCGTGCTTTTTCGGTCAGTTGCAAGCTCCCGTAGTAGCAGAATTATTTAGGATTGTGTTGCGGCCGGCAGAGACCTCTTAGCGAGCGGCCATCTTGCTGCTCGGCAAGCCATGCCCCGCTATTTCATTATGTTTAAACACAACTACAATTACCATGAACCGCAGGGAATTTAGTTAAAATGTACAACAGACAACACTGCAGAAACAGTCCATCGGTATCCAATCACGAGCCAGCACTCCTGTGAAGTCCATCCTCCTGCGACCTCACAGGCTCTTTCTTCGCTGCTCACAGCCAAGCTAAGTCCTTTTCCTATACTTGCTTGTGCTTAGGCCTTATTTTCTTGGCTTTGCATTTCATTGTTGTTATTGCTAAAAACATATTGGTTTTGCGAGTGTGTAACAGTGCCTGCCGCGGGAACGTTCAGCGCTCCTTCGTGGCGGTGATTGTCAATTTGTGTGGCTCGTTCTGTGGTGTGGTCTTCCACCCGCTAGGGGACTCTGTGGGCACAGCGCCACACTATGATCAAGGCTCGCGACTCCGGATTCTCCTCAGCAACAGGTTCCGAGTCATGCACCGTTCTACCCTGTGTTGCTGCCTCCGTGCCTTTCCCTCCTGGAGGGTGACACCCCGATCATTGGGGCCTGCACAGGCTACGGTCTGCTTTTCATTTCACCCGACACCCGACAAGGGTCTGTAGTGTGCGTGTTTGTCAATCGCCCCCGAAGGGTCAGTATTAACTTTTAGGCTGTGAAGGTCTTTTACAAGTGTCACACACCCAGGAAGGGGTACCCACTAAGATTGTAGCACCAGGGGGTGTGTGTCCCTCGGCTGTGACCCATTTGATTGTGAGACTTTGCCCATCCCTAACTACGGCTTACACCCAGCCCCTAAAACAAAATCTGTAGCGCTTCTACCCTGCCTCTACCCACTATAAGGTGCTGGGATAGCGCTCCCTCAGGAATTTGTGGTTCCTCTGCAGTGGCTACTGCCCCTTGCTTGCCCATATCCTCCCACTGGCTTGCCATTGAGATCTTAGAAGATATTCTGGGAGAGGGAGATCCCTTAAGTGCCCATCCGTGGGATGACAAGTTGTATCAGGCAGTAGATGCCTCTATATATCAGGCTGTGGAAGAAGCCATTGTGCACATGGTGCAATGCTTGTCCCAACAGATAGAGCACGCATGCATAAAGCTGACTGATGCCCATACTTCTCCAACCCCTGCCTCCCCTCAGTAATAGGACCTAGACCTGATCCCAGCTAAGCGACCTCACGAGGCGGGGGTGGATTATGGTGCATTTGAGCACCTTAAAGAAGCTTTCTTGGTGCAGCACCAACCTCCTACATCCAATTTGTATCCAAATGTCCCAGGTAACCCCACTCCACAGGCCTCTCCTGATCACCTTGATGATGATGAGATGACTCTGCGAGCCCCTCATGGCCCTGGCACCCCTCCCCCCAACCCTGGTTCTAGGGCATGATACCACCACTGCGCCTGATGACTTCACTGATTTGCTTGATCCTGAGGAGATACTGCACCCTCGCTCCTCTGACTGGGCTCCCTCCACGAAAGTTGCCAAGTACGTAGCAGCAAGAATCAGGGCCTCTATGGGCAAAGTGCGCACAATCGCCTGAGGACCAAGTGTCCTTGCCCCTCTTTAGACAGAAAGGTGGCTCTGAACCCAGAGCTAGACCCCCGGATGGCCACCATCTTGTCCAAGTTTATGAAGGAACCCAAAAAAGGGATCGATAGATCTTGGCGAGCGTGCCAGGATAAGCTGCATGATGCTCTTGGCCCACTCACCAAGATCTTTGACTTGGCGGAGGACGCCAAAGTTTAATTTCCCCAGAGGTCCTGTCAGGATGGGCGCAGCCCACAACCATATTCTTGGGCAATGCGAACTGTGCGCTGTCCATGGAGCGCCGCCGTTCCTTGCTGATAAAGGTGGACCTGAAGCTTGGTGATCTGGCTGTTTTGGAAGCTGTCGCTGTGGCCCAAGGGATCTCTTCGAGGAACTCTTTATCAAAGAATTGGGTAAGTTTGTGAATACGTTCATGTCTTTGGACAAGGCCCAGTCCTCCATTAAAAGATTTTTTCCCACTCAGATTTTCTGGGGTGCCGGTCAAGGCAGGGGTCACTTGACCAGCCAGTCCACCTCACAATACCAACCTAGAGGACAAGGCTTCAGAAGGGGACAATATCAGGACCAGTCACGATTCAGCAACGTTTACCTGAACAGGAGAAGGCGGTTCAGAAGACGCAGATTCAGATGCTTCGACCATGCCGCCAATTTCAATGAGTGTTCACCCTTCTTCTCTTCTAAAAGTAGGGGGCAATTTTGATGTTGCCTCAATACGTTTTGGGCCCTAGCCTGTCGCGGGTACTTGGGCCTCCCACACGAGTGAGGCACCATTTTTATCGGGAGACCTTGGGGAACGCTGGGTGGTAGGAAATGCGTGTCTGCCCGGCGATGCCACAACTTTCCCACACAAAAATGTGTGGAAAAAGTGATTTTTTCAGCTAAATTCAAGGTTTGCAGGGGATTCTGGGTAAGAAAATGTTGGGGGATCCACGCAAGCTATACCTCCCTGGAACCCCCCGGGTGTCTAGTTTTCAGAAATGTGTGGGTTTGGTAGGTTTCCCTAGCTGGCCGCCGAGCACGGGGCCAAAAACCAAGGTGACCCCTCTCACAAAACCAAGTTGTTTTGTGATAGGCAATTTTAATGTCGCCTCAATACGTTTTGGGCCCTAGCCTGTCGCGGGTACTTCGGCCTCCCACACGAGTGAGGTACCATTTTTATCGGGAGACCTTGGGGAACACTGGGTGGTAGGAAATGCATGTCTGCCCGGCGATGCCACAACTTTCCCACACAAAAATGTGTGGAAATAGTGATTTTTTTCAACAAAATAAGAGGCTAGCAGGGCATGTTGGGTAAAAAAACAGTGATAACCACGCAAGTCATTCACCCTTGTACTTCCCCCTTTGTCTACTACTCAAAAATGTAAAGGTTTGTCTAGGTGACGACTGAGCTAGGGCAGAAAGTCCCCTGCTACCCATTGTGAAAAAAAAAATATCTTACAAAAGGCCATTAAACCAACACAAATATAAATCTAACACTCATTTGATAAAGCTAATCCACCACTTACACAGGTTGGTTTTAGCACCTCCAGAAACGCTGGCTTCAAAGCACAAATACTTATCAAAGTATATAAATATTGAAGCCAAGCCTTCTGAAGGGGAGCCATAAAGCCACATCACGGCACCAACCACTTTATGGTCCATTCACACGCCATTCACACACCACACACAAGACTTCCGTACCGCCAGCCACGGGCCCAAACAACCATATCACTTGCACTCGCACAAACATACTGCCGCCATGCAAGGGCCCATCACATTCATATGCCACAAGACATAATGACTTTGACTATATTCTACCACCTGTCAAGTCTCCACCTCCTTCTTCCAGAACGTTACCGAACTCATGCCCAGTGAACCTATACTAATGACTTCCATGACAGCCACATGAGGCTCAGGAAGACATGTCTTTCATGCACCTTTAGTGCACTCACTATGCTAAATCCAACTCCTTCCAGTTTGTGGATGCAAGTTGGGGGTGCTCGAGTATGCCGCAAAAACATTTCTCGAGCTGAGCAAGCATATCTACCTTTGAAACTAAGGCAAACATGCTGGAAATTTTCAAAAGATAACATCATAAACTATGAACGGATGAATGTGAAACAAGGGTAGTCCGTGACAACGTAGCATATGTCCAATCCACCGTTATGTGCAGTGACTGTAATGCACTTATCATTCAGCAAACTGACCATCTACTAAGTTCTAACGGAGGATGAACATGGCAAGCAGCATTGACCCATAAGTACTACAGTAAATTCAGTGTGAGTGTGGCAGCAATGGATTTGAATCCATGGGTGAAGAAGAAGTCAGGACGTGTATCTATACTACCTTTACTATCTGCCTTCTACCTTTGCAATATTCCTCGGAAAGCGTACCTACCGTAAGCTGTGCTAACCCGTTCGTGTGTCTGTCCTCAGAGTCCTGACTAACCCTGTCCAATTGTTAAGAGACCCTATACTAATGCCTTTCATCTCTAGCTACTTGAAGCTTGAGTGAACATTTCTGTCACGAGCTATCAATGCTCTCACAATGCTCTATCCAACTCCTTCCAGTTTGTGGATGCAAGTTGGGGGTGCCCGAGTATGCCGCAAAAACATTTCTCGAGCTGAGCAAGCATATCTACCTTTGAAACTAAGGCAAACATGCTGGAAATTTTCAAAAACTTCCTAAAGAGAGCATCATAAACTACGAAGAACGGTTGAATGTGAAACACGGGTACTCCATGACAACGTGGCATATGTTCTGTCCACCAGTATGTGCAGCGTGGGGACTATAATGCACTTGTCAATTGGCGAACAGAACAACTACCACGTTCTGAAAGCAGATAAAGGTGTTGAGAAGTCCATGATTTCATGAAGTAGAGGAAGAAATATCCTGCAGTTGCTTGCGTAGTGAAGGAGTGGCCCACAGACAGTAGGTATCCATTCACACCAATTGAAAGGTTATCCTATTGGCAGCTCCACCTCAGTCAATTTCCCAGTATTTTGCTTTAGTGTGATACAACATAAAGCAAGTAGGAAAACAGAAGGCAGGCTTACTTGGGCACTGGGGACAGTAAACACGAGTCTCCTGCCTCTTTCCGTGCATCGAGCACACTTTACAACGACGACATGGTCGCTCCTTTTGGGTGTTGCAGGAATTTTATCTGCAAAGTGTCGCTCCTGCAGCCTTGCCACATCCTCCAGAACACATGAAGTGGAGGCTTCTGCTTCTGTAGCAGTAAGACTTTCAATCACAGACAACTGAAAGTCAAGGAAAGACATGAGTCTTCCTGTGGTGGTCTCACGATAAACAACATACGCATTGTATGTTGCCATCTGGATCAGGTGCGTAAACAGTTTCTTATACCAAGTGCAAGTTTTACGACTCGCATTGTATGGCTGAAGAAACTGGTCGTTCTTGTCCACTCCGCCCATGTACTTGTTGTAATCAAGTATACAGTTGGGCTTGTGGACTTCGGCCATCTGACCCCAAACCGTGACAGGGGAAGTGCTCTCAGCATGAATTGTAGTGAGCATGTACACATCACGCCTATCTGAGAACTTAACTGCGAGCAGTTCGTTGGAACGCAACGCAGTGCTCTGGGATTTCTGGAGCTTCTTGCAAACAAGCTCCTGCGGGAATCCTTTGCGGCAACAACGAATTGTACCGCAAGTCACGGTGCCAGCTTTATAGAGCTCACTGAACAGCTCTACTCCTGTATAGAAATTGTCCACATAAAGGTTATAACCTTTGTGAAGAAGTGGCTGGACAAGCTCCCATACAATCTTTCCTGTGACCCCTAGCATGGGAGGGCAACCTACAGGGTTAAGAGTTGTGTCCTTCCCTGTATACACTCTCAAGCTGTACACATAGCCAGTCGAGCTCTCACACAACATGTACAGCTTGATGCCATAGCGAGCACGTTTGCTCGGAATGTACTGCCTAAACAGCAGCCGCCCTTTATACAAGATCAAGGACTCATCAATGGCTATATTCTTTCCAGGAGTATAAACCTCTGGAAACCTGGCAGACAAATGTTCCACGACAGGCCGAATTTTGAACAACCTGTCATAGTCTGGATGGTCCCGGGGCAATGCAGCAGAGTTGTCATTGAAATGCAGCATGCGCTGCAATAGCAAAAACGATCTCTGCTCATGTATGGTGCGAAGATGGGGGTTAACCAAACCGTGCGAGTAGACCAGTAGGATAGCAAGGTTGGTTTATGCACTACCCCCATTTTAAGCGTGAGGCCCAAAAATATCTTCAACTCCCCTAGAGAAGTGGGAGTCCACTTGCGCGCCCTAGAATGAGGCCCAAGAGTGCCTCCTTGCTCCCTCAGAAATTGTTCGGCACGCAAATTTGTTTGCTGCACAATTTCGTCTAGGAAGTCAACACCAAAAAAAAGATGGAAGTAGTCAATTGGCAAAAAATTTGCCGTATCTACTTTACATCCAGCGTCTCCAGTGAAAGGCGGAATTTGGGGCTGAACTAAATTGGGAGGCTGCCAAGACAGCACTCCGTCTGTGCTTGCGGCCGCACGTGCCTGCACTCTGGGTTGCTCTAACCTGTTACGGGTGTCCTGCTGCACAGACTGTGCTGGCAAAGGCACAGCACGACTGACATCGTCTCCTTTAGAATCGCTGGACGATGAGTCATCGGATGGAACTGCGCCGACTGAAAAGTCACTCCCAGATTCGGCTCCATTGTCCTCTCCCTCAGATGCTGTCTCAGTATCTGCTGTCTCAGTCTCTGATCCTGCCTCAGAGCTGGACTCCAGAACAAGATTTAGGGCCTGGGCAGCATCCATCCAACGATATGCCATCTCTGCTAGTGCCTAAACTATCCTTTTAAAACACAATCCTACGTAGAAGGCAGATAGGTTGTTGGTTTTAAAGTGTAGGTGGGTGTGTGCGCGTGAGTGAAGTGTTTAAGTCAATAATGACGAAGTCACCTTACCTTTGCGAACTCTGTACGCTCTCCAAAAAGACTAAGAAAGAGAGAAAAAAGACAGTATTACTTTACCTTGCCACATACCCATCATCGCAGCCTTTTAGCGCTGGTGGGAGCCATTGCAACCATCATTTTGGCGCCAAGATGCCTACGGGTGAACGTGAGCTTTACAATTGCACACTATGACCTCCTTTGATGCGCCCACTACTATCCTTGCAAACGTGCCCCTCATCTCTCCATAGCCCCTCTCTCACATACATTTAGTCTGTTACAAAGTGTTTCTACTTTGTGGCTTTACTAATCCACTTAGCTGTCTACATAATACCTATCTGTTCGTTTCAGCATACCCTTTATGGCGTCAAAACTGCCACTACACAAAAGTCAGATATCTCTATCTAGCAGAATTTTTTTTTGTACTCTGCAGCAGTACCACACTTTACTGCCTTTCAGGTAACTTCAAAGAGACTCATTATAGTTCTTTCACAGTCTCATAATTTCAGCACTGAGAAATATCTCTGTAAATAAATATTTATATATATATATATATATATATATATATATATATATATATATATATATATATATATGTCCACAATGTGATCCTGATCTCTGGTGCACACTCACAGTGGGTGCTCTGCGTAAGGGCCGGATCCTGGCCTCAAAATTTCCACTTTACAAAACCATTGACGCGGCACTCAGAAGAGATTTTCAAATTGCGTATTTGCACGGCTCAACCAACGCGTTTCAGCCTCTCACGGCCTTGCTCACGGTGAGCAAGGCCGTGAAAGGGCTGAAACGCGTTGGTTGAGCCGTGCAAATAAACGCAATTTGAAAAATCTCTTCCTGAGTGCCGCGTCAATGGTTTTGTAATATATATATATATATATATATAACAATTAATTCCCAATGTCAGAGCGCTCAATACCTGGTGCAGGCAGCAACGGGTAGAATCCTTACCCGATATTTAAATTCAGAAACACAAGGATGCCGCACTCCAAGACCGGTTTCAGAGTTGCTTTATTTTCACCACCTCTACCACCAGTCGTGGTGAAAATAAAGCAACTCAGAAACCAATCTCTGGAGTGCGGCATCCTTTGTGTTTCTGAATATATATATATATATATATATATATATATATATATATATATATATGATATATATATCCAAGCTTCGTTTCTTGTTTCTAAAACGAAAAACAGCACTCGCGGGGGCCAATAAACTCTAGCAACTGCCCTCGCGAGTGCTGTTTTTCTTTTGGGAAACAAGGAAACAGAGCCTGGATAAATATCGCGGGCACACACCCGCTTTTGTGAAGCACCCGTCCGCAAGTGCGCCGTTCACTGTGCATCAAGGAGCATATATATATATATATATATATATATATATATATATATAAACCATTTCCGAAATCTTCATAAGAATCGGACACCGACACAAGGGTAGCATTGCCATTCAGTCTTGACGTTTATTCGATACCTTTGCTATAATATATATATATATATACACACACACACACACACAAACGGACACGGACACACATATATATATATATATACATAGATTTTATCTCTACATATATTTATATACATCTATATACATATATCTATACATATATATGTATATAGATACATATATATATCATTCACTCTTTAGACTTATGTATATATATGTATCTATATACACATACATATGTATATAGATACATATATATACATATATCATCGACAGACAGAAAGAGACTCTCTCTCTCTATATATATATATATATATATATATATATATATATATATATATATATAAAGAAAGATCTCTCTCTTTCTCTAATTTTTTTATAGCTATGGCTTCCCTGAGAGCCGATTGTGGCCCCCACGGAAAGCACATAGGTATAAAAAAAATTGCCCCCACAGGGGTCGGCCACTGAGCAGGAGGACCGACCCCCTGCCAATATTGCCACCATTGTACTTTTAAAAAATATTTTTAGCATTTTTGGGGGCGATCGTGCCCCCTAAGGAAAGCCAACATGTGTAAATAAAAAATATGCCCCCACAGGGGGTCGGCCACTGAGCAGGAGGACCGACCCCCTGCCAATATCGCCGCCATTTTTTAATTTTTTTTTTTTCATTTTTGGGTGCGATCGCGCACCCCAAACAAAGCCAACTTTCAAAAATTACAATAAATATGCTCCCGGGGGCCGACCCATTACCACGAGGGCCGACCCCCAAAGACATCCCTGGTGTCTAGTGGGGTTTCTGGCCGTGGATCGCAGGCGCTGCCGCGATCCACGGCCAGGAAACCCTTTCAGGAAGGCCTCGTTTGAAAGGGGAGACTCTCCCTTTCAAACGAGGCCTCCTGAAAGCTGGGGAGGCCGCTGGCCGGATTTCCCCATCGGAGTCGAGCGCGGCCTTACCTGCTGCTGTCCTCGGCTCCGGTGGGAAATCAGTGACGCTGCAGAGCGCCGCGGCGCGCTGACGTCACAGAGGGGCGGGAGGGGGGGCGGGGGGAGACGCGGAAAGCCTTCCACATCTCCCCCAGGGGGAATAAAAAAAAAAACAATCTCCGGTGCGATGCACCGGAGGTTTACAGGGGGCCCTCCCTGGTGACGGCCAATGGACGTGCGCCGCACCAGGGAGGTAGTGCCAATGGCCGACGCAAGCACCAAAGGGGTTAAACACAATGAAATGGCTGCTGTTAAAATAAACAAAGAAAGTGATATCATAATCAGCACCTCCTAGTCCTTAACAGTATTGAAGCTTTCCGTTAAGATTGCTAGGAAATGTTTCATTATTTTGGAAAACTGATGACTCACTTGAAGTCACTCCATTGAACTGTTGAGCACTTTTCTGTTTAGCAGGTTAACCAAAAGTAAAAACGACTTGTTTAAACGATTGGCCCCTGCAAAAAGTGGGTGAGTTGACCTTTGTGAAGTGAAACTACTCCAGTCCGAAGCCAAATTGACCGCTGTAGGGTACTCAACTACTTTCTAGTCTGCTCGTGTTAAAGACCGCGCCCGCGTGCTGTACATCGATCTTTTTATTAGTGTACAACCCTAAACCCTGCCTAAACGAACGTTCAACAATAGTAAAACATTTTAATTATACATAGATTTTTGTGTGAATAAATCATCTACTGCCAGGCACAATGAGTGGGCATTCCAGTCTGGAATGTCGTAAATGTCTGTGGACACCCACAAACAAACTCAATGATGGGTATACCAAATTTCTGTGGAAAAAATAAAAGTGTGATCGCGCTGAAGCGAAGGTATTTTTTCATGCGCAGTTGCACTCTCTGTACAATTACATATGTGGAAAGCCCTTTGCATGAATGCCCTATGAAAATGCACCATTCGTTTCCAGTTATACTAACTGAGTGACCGTTCTCGGTTCCCAAAATTCGGAAATTTGCACTCTTGCATGCTAGTAAACCGCCGATGGAGAGATACAATTTTTGAAAAAAAGAATTAGGGCAAATATGAGGATTGAATCCCACCTTACATTTTATTGTTTTATCCACAGCACCAAAGTTGCCACCTAATCCCATATAATCAAAAGCTCTGTGATGCATGCATTGCCTTTTAGCCAACGTCTTTTTTGATTTTGTTTTAGCAGCACCTCTCTCATTAAGTTGTGTGGGTTCAGGCAGCCTTCTTTGCAATTACTGTCTAATCCAAAACACCCATTTAATTTTTGATGACTTTGTTCTGCTTGTCTATTTTTTTATGCAGTTAAACTCGTATTTATAATATGTGGTACTCCCAACATGGGAATCGAATGCAGGAGGCAAAGTTGCATTTAGAAGATGTATCACTGCAGAGAGTACTATGTTGATTATAACATGTATATGCACACATTTTGTAAAGCGGAAATCTGGCCAGAAGGGCAGAGGAGTTGTGGCTGAGGTCTAAGAATAGGCCAATAGCCTCTACCATGGATCACCTTTAACGACCATGAAAAGACTACAACGGATTCAGAACTTGGCTGCCAGACTACTCTTACATATAAAACCGCGAGACCACATCTCCCCTGCCTTGAAAGCCCTGCATTGGTTACCGGTTAACAGAAGATTCATGTTCAAGCTGCTTTGTATCACCCAAAAAGCGATACATGGAACGGGACCGCTCTTCAACAGGAATAAAATCACCAAACACATTCAACAAAGGAACCTCCGCTCTAGAGTGGCACCTCGCCTCAAAATCCCAAGATACAAGAAAACAACAATGGGTGGCACATCATTCTCTGTTCAAGCTGCCAAACTATGGAACTCTTTACCTTCCAACATAAGATCCACGGATAACCATCTTATCTAAAAAAACTACTCAAAAATTGGCTCTTCCCCACATAACCACCATACGCAGATAGAAATATACACCATATCTCTCTGTATATAAGCATTTATCTGTACTATAGATATGTACCTATATATGTGTATTACTTTGTATTAACGTGTAGAATACTTATGTTTAAAAAAATATATAATATATAGATATACATTAGTTCTGCTTAACAAATGTACATATTACTGATAGTTACATCATTCTATGTTTTAACATGTACATACATGACTGCATAAATAAGTAAATCTTTTTATCATAACTATTTATCTACAATTGCTTCACTAGTGATCTATAAAAAATATAGATATAAAAATAAATAAAACTAATTTAAAGTACAACATTTGAAAGTCAGAGTTTATTTAATGCATCTTTTAATCTACATATACTACCTTCCTTTATGCATCTATATACCTTCCATGTACTCATGGATCTATATCTTTATTACTTTTGGATCTATATATTTATTACTTTTACTTATTTATTACTTTTCTTCTAATTCAGCATATCCAATGCACTACCCTATTTTTCACCCTATACCGCCCCAATATATCCTTTAGCTCAACTCTCTGACTCATTTCAAACCTCTTTCTGCTACTTTTTCCAATGCACTAGCCTATTTCTCACCCTATACCTCTATCAATATATCCATTACCTCCACCCTCTCATTCATTCCAAACCCCATACCACTACTATGATCCCCAAAATAACCCTTTCGAGACTCTTCCCTACTCCACCCCTCCTTGCATCATCTCATACCTCTTTTTACTATTCCGATCCCCCAAAACAAGCCTTTCTAAACCCTCCCTCTGACTCTTCCCCTTCCACCTCCCTTTTACTCACTCCCCTCCACCTCCCTTTTACTCAGCCCAAACCTCCTCCTACAGCTATGAGCTCCAAAACAAACAAACAAAAATTCTAAATCCTTCCCTTCTATCCCTCCACTATCCTTTTCAATCCAAATAACAGACTAACATGTCCACCACTCAAATTAATTTCATATTTCACTATACTAATTCACCACTAATCCTTTATGGGTTCTGGAGTAGCTTGCTACTCACCGAAAAAGCACTTCAACGCCTCATCAGGGGTAGCAAGTACTATACAAATGCAAACCTTTTTAACCTCTTCTACCCTTTCGCTCTCCTTCTCAATCCAAATAACTGACTAATATATCCACCACTCAAATTACTTTCATATTTCACTATACTAATTCACCACTAACACTGTATGGCTTACAAAGTAGTGTGATACTCGCCGAAGAAAGCACTTCAACCCCCCATCAGGGTTAGCAAGCGCTATATAAATACAAACCTTTTTCCCTTCTCTATCCCTCCACTATCCTTCTCAATCCAAGCCTCGTCAGGGGTAGTAAGCGCTATATAAATGCAACTACAATACAATACAATAACTCCACAGTGGTTTGAGTAGTAACAGGAAACAGATCAGTGCTTTCCCTGGAGGCCCACCCAAGCATCCCACAGAACCCACATCCTCAGTGCAGCCTACCTAGAAACCAAACAACCACAGAAATTCAAGTCAGGCGTTATGTTAAAAAGTTATGTTAAAAGTATTTATTAAGCGCACATACACCACGCGGTTTCATGGCGCTAAGAGCAAAGGGGACGATGCACTGACGGGACAATTACCTTACTGATAAGCTTGGGAAAACAGCCAGGTCTTAGGCTTTTTTCTGAACTGAGCATAGGGGGTCGCCGACCTCACTTCCATGGGAAGCGAGTTCCAAAATTGCGGGGCCAGGACCGCAAATCTGAGCCCTCCATGCTTTTTGCGTTTGAATGGTAGAGTGGTCAATAGGTTTAGATTGGAATAACGCAGTTCTAGGGAAGGGATATAACGCTGAATCTTTGAAGAAATAAAAGCTGGGCCATTCCCGGCAAGGGCTTTAAAGATGGTACATCCCAGCTTAAAGGTGCAGCGTTTGGCCACTGGAAGCCAATGTAGACTCTTCATCAAAGGTTTGACATGATGTCGGCTGGGCTGACGGGCGATTAACCTGGCCGCGTGGTTTTGCACCAACTGCAAACGGTGTAATTGATATGCTGGAATACCAACATATAATGAGTTGGCGTAATCAATACACGAGATTACCAAGGCTAGGACGACCAAAGTCAAAGCCTCAGTGGTCAAGAATCTACTGATCTTCCGGATTCTGCGCAGGTGGAAAAAGCAGGCGGAGACCACAGAGCCGATCTGGGCTTTCATGGACAGATCGCTACTAATCACAATCCCCAAGCTCTTAACGGAGCCTGCTGGAAGTGGGGAGCTACTCAGAGATGGAGGCCAAAAATTAGAGTTCCACGGGTTAGCTGGTCCACCTGTCAATATGAGCTCAGTTTTATCAGGATTCAATTTCAGTTGATTGTCATTCATCCAATCACTGATAAAGCTCAAGGTAGACTGGAAATTGGACACTGAAGAAATGGAAGAATTGATATCAAACACCAGCTGCAGATCTTCAGCATAGTTAAAAGTTTCAACCATTCTTTCACGTAGTGACCAGATCAAAGGTAGTAGGTACAAATTAAAGAGAAGGGGCGAAAGGGAAGACCTCTGAGGTACCCCACAGGTCAGTTTCATTTTTTTGGATGAGAAATTGGCATGGCGGACTGCTTGAAATCGGTTGCTGAGGAAGGAGGAAATCCACTTCAGCGTCAGACCCTGGATCCCGGCATTGCGAGCCTGAGTACCATCGCTGCTCAAGTAAGGATCACCCCTGTGGCGCAAGATGGAGTCAGTAGTATCCGGCACCACCTCACTGTCTTTAAGGGTCCCATTCGGGCAAACGACTATGCTTCCTTTTGGGTGTGCCATGCCCTGGTTTGAAGATGACAAAGACCATCTTTTCAGCCTCGTCGACTGTCGCACTGTTATTCAACGATTCAGTCCTCATGTTGGAGTACCCTCAGACGTTCCACCACTCAATGAGTCCAGTCACTTGGTCACCTCCACAGGGGTGTAGAAGAACAGGGCCTTCCCATCATGCACAATCCACAGTTTGGCAGGGTACATCAAGCTATATTTCAAGCCCCTGTTGCGGAGCCGCTCTTTGACTACCACATCGTTTTTGCGCAGGTCTTGTACCTTTTTCGTATAGTCGGGAAAGATAGAAATATTGTTCCCCTCAAATTGTGGCGTGCCCTACACTTGAACATGTTGCAAAACTATATCACAGCCACTAAAATTAAACAGATGGGCTATTATGGCCCGGAGGGGGGAGGGGCGGCCTTGGCAGGGGAACCAATGCCCTGTGCGCCCTCTCAATGCTGAAAAAATTGGACAACCTTTTGTGCCGTAGCACATTCGTAATCCATTTCTACAAAAAGAGGTCAGCAGGCTGGTCCTCCACCCTCTCAGGAAACCCCACAATGCATACGTTATTCCTCCTGGATCTGCCCTCTGCGCAGACATTTTGGACAGTCTGGATACAGTATCTTTCAGTTCTTTTACCTCCAGCTTAAGTTCCGAGACTGATC
This sequence comes from Calotriton arnoldi, assembly GCA_963921515.1. Classification (NCBI taxonomy): domain Eukaryota; kingdom Metazoa; phylum Chordata; class Amphibia; order Caudata; family Salamandridae; genus Calotriton; species Calotriton arnoldi. The sequence goes on along the minus strand of CAWUFW010000775.1, from coordinate 3,083,783 downwards.
CCTCCATCTCGGTAACCCTTTCTGCTACCTTCCTGAGGTCACCTCCGTGCTCTCCAGCCCCTGCACCTAGGGCAGAGTCTCCCCTTCCGATGAGTGTAGTTCACAATATTGTTTGTCTGTGCTGGCTTTGTCAATTTATCCTTCCCCATGCTAACTCACTGAACAGATTCTCTCCACCAGTCTCAAGCAACAGAAGCAAGTAGGGAGGAGGGACAGCGACTGCCAAAACAACCTAGTATGGGCCACGATCCCAAGAGCACACAGTGATTATTAACCAGGCCCTATTCCAGGTCTCAGGGTTCCTCACCAATAACTCAGGGTATTCCCCAGCTGCCAATGGTCGAATGCAGTACCTACCTTGACAGCCAGCATCCATGAAAACCTGCAGACAAGTACACCCCACACGTGCAGTTCAGGGGCCCCCAGACACAGATGGCCTCAAAGGACTACAGTAGCTCCCTCCGCAGGGCAGTAACATGCTTCACTTGGCTCCACCAGTGGCCCCTACATCCATGAGGGCTCCTACATTTAACACCCAGCACAATGCACCGCAGGTCCACCACTGGGTATCATCAGGTGCACTCTCCGTGTTGCAATAATGATTAGGGCTCCACAGGGGGGGTCCCCACTCAATGTCTGTTCGCAGGGAAGTAGGCAGGATACGGCCAATCGGCGTTTCCGTGAGGCACCACCAGCTTCTTACTGTCTACACGGGTGACTCTATTCAAGGCCTCAGATCCCAAAGGGTTCATTCAGGTCACACTGGCTGACTCATTACCCCGCGCTCCCTCTCTCATCTGAGTTTGCAGTTGAAGGAGCCTGGGCTCACCTTTTCAATTCAATCATATGTCGGATCCGCAATGGTTCTGTTTAGCAGCATGGAAGCATAGAGGGAAGATAAACTCATAAATCACTGGACATACAACGTAACACAAATGGTTACATAAGAACCCACATCGACAACCAGATGATGGTTAGTCAGATTTATTACAAATTCAAAAATAGTTGGACTTACACAAACCTCAGCATGAGAGTATAGAAATACAAGGGAAACAAAAGAAAGCCGAACCTCCTGAAAAGGTTCACCCAATGGAGCATGAAAAGAACAAGAAGTTCGATTACAATTATGCATGAGATGAGTAAACAAAAACTCAAGTCTCCTTGCATCGGCACTTCTTCTGTATGCAGCATTTAATTCTAACTATCCCTACTCTAGCTCCAAAGTGGCATCCCTTAATTAAGGCGCAAGCAGAGGACGTTAGAGAGGAAAAAAGTGTCAGTGGCAAAGCCTTCCTATGAAGTCACTTTGCCATAAGATGGGTCTAAGGCATGAAGCCACAAGCAAAGGAAAAGAAAGCACATCAGCATGCAGGTGCTCTCTGTCACGAAGTCAAGCGGGAATGGGGCGACTGTCCCTCTCTACAAAGCATCATATACATAAACAAGTGGCGGTTCCCTTTAAGGGGCAGATGAGCGTCGCCCCACCTGCTGCAAGCACAGCAGGTAGATGTAAAAAATAATGGTCATACTTCTTACCATTTAATTGCAGGCATACGAGTGTTGGAGCGTGAGGGTGGGGGTGGGGCTAATGGCAGCAGCAGGATTAAGATGACTTGAAGCTGGCAGCCAGTGAAGAGTGCGCATGTCGGATTGGCCGTGTGTCTTGCCACGGTCAGCCCGACATGCGCTCTTCAGCCTGCACAATCCTAGCAGTGTTAAAATGCCTGGGGATTGCAGTCACAGGCACCTAGCCTCAGAATGAGCGTTAGGTTAGCCTGCTCAAAGCAATCCTGGAGCTGCTCCCATGCTGAAAACAGCATGAGAGCAGTGCAGCACCAGGATTGATTATGTTTGCGTAGGAAGGAAGTCAACCAACTTCGTTCCTTCCGAAATTCGCCATTCAAGGCTGGTTTTTATTTACAGACGGTTCCCGATACATTTGCCACAAGTTTATCTACAATGCTTTCTTATGAGTGACTCTCTCAAGGTAAGGCAGCTGAAGACTTTCTGGTTTATGGATGTTGAGTTTTGAAATATCTGAAAAACTTGATATAGCCACAGTGCTTTTAAGATGTGAAATGGGAGAACTCGACCCGCCCTCTAAAGCGAAAAGCGTGTCGCTGTATGAGAGTGTAACGTCAGGAAGGCAACAGAAAATTAGCCTGGGAATATTTTCTCCAAATAAAACCCAAGTCATGAGCTACTTATTTTTGTCATTTAAATCAGAACGAATTTCAAATCCGTTAAACCATTGACGGAAGGGCAGCTCTTTGTGTATGCTTTCTCTAGTGGTGTCTGTTGTCTGTTTTGAGCTTTTCACTGTGGAGTTACTTTGTCTAGACGCGCGCTCTCCACCTATGCAGGGATTTTATGTCAAAGGGTTCCATTCCTAGCCAGGATTATGTTGCAAATAAAGCAAGTACCTAGAAATATTCGTCTGACTAAAACAACAAAATATAAACAGTTTAAAATGGCAATGCAAAACCGGGGATCACGTGCTGTAAGTGTAAGAGTAGTTGAGAGAAGGGGAAATATATGAGCACAAATGTTCACATTTCACGCCTTACTACATTGCCATGAATTCACACAAGTAAAGGCTTTGTAAACATTTCTCACCCTTGGGCCCATCAGTGTTACCCCCTTGCACACCTGTTCTTTCTCAACCTCTTGTCAGTGCCAATTTCTCATCTGGCACCTATCCTTGGGTATGCAGGCATTGCATGGTTCTTTTGCCTCTGCGGTCATTAGTACGGTGTGCAATATGTTTGTTTGGTCTTTGGTCTCACTATGTGTGTACTTCTACGAATCTGTGGTGTTTGGTTCATTGATTGCTTATCATGCGATTCTCATCTTTGTTGTTTTGGGCATGCTGTTGCCTTTGTGTTTACGGTGAATGCGGTTCATGAAAACTCATCCCTAACTTTTACGCCTCACCACTTTTAAATGTCACCAGCCATGACTGACATAAAGTTGTATTCATAGAATGTCCCATAATGCTTTTCATCTCACAAGCTACCCAATGAGCTCAGCCACGAACTTTTCCATGATGTCGACTCCCTTCACAGATTTTTCCACGCACACGCCCCTCTGTAAAAGCTCGTCCTTGGTCTTCTTTCCCTCTTTCATGTGAAAACACCTCCCTCACCTTATCTCCTGTGACCAAGCTAACTGTAACTCCTTCATTCTGCAACCTTGTCTAATGAAACAATACCCTTACTCTTCCCTAGTAACGTTATCCACCTGCAATGCAAGCGTGAGACAGAAACATTCTATGAATTTCATATAAGAGTTTGAACGTCACTTTCAAAAATAAAGACACTCCAAGTGCATTACAAATCAAGGCCTACAAGTTAAGCTAAATTAGTAAATTCACCATACAATGTAGACTAGCAAATACATCAACCATTAACATTCACTAAGAGCAGTTCTTTTGACTACATTAATACACATCCTTTATTTAAGTCATTAATCTAAGGAAGCATTTATCATCATTAGCACATCATTGAATCACATTTACCGATGAGACCCAAACAAGTTATATTGGTTACAATGGTCAGTGCACATTCTAAGCAATAAGTGCCTCAGGAGGACAGCCCAGATGCATATCAGAGGTGGTGCAGCCTTTTAAGGTCACCACTCTGATGTGTTACTTCACTAGACCCCTTAGGGGGAGGGAGGTGCGACCTCCTTCCTGACCAAGCCTCTGTTCTGACTCCTGGGAGTGCTCACATTGCTTGGCAGGAGGTCAGAAGCCCGTCTTGGCGGCAGCTAGGGATGGGAAAACCCAGGTCTGCCAGCCAAATCACATGTCAGCTAGGGTAACCAGGTGGGTAACCACTAGTTAAGCCACCTGGGTGCATGCCAGCCTTCCCTTGACACCAGATTTGTGTCAGGGGAGAGCATGCACCTTGTTTGACACCAAACCTGACTTATTTAGGTGGTACCATAAGGGATCTAGCAACCCAGGTCTGCCAGGGTGCAAGTCCCATGTTATCCTATGGATCCTCTATCACTTATAGTGTACTTTAATGGTAAAGCCACTAAAGAGACATATAAGCTTGCACTTACATGTCTACACTCTTAATATACTGCGCACTGTCTCCTGAGCACAAAATACCTTCTCTGGGGGTAACTGACATATATTTAAAAGCAGTGCTGTCACACATGGTGAGAACAAAGTTGAAATAGAGCAGTGAACACTGTTCCTGCAGTGTGCAATGACAGGCCTGCTGTCATCTGTTTTCCTGGGTCAGCCCGGCTGGTACAACCAGTGCTGCAGGCTCTCAGTACCCTTTACTTGCCGTGCCCTGAGTACCACAGTATCACTTACCAGGGACTTACAAGGGAGGTATGGTCTCTGTCAATTGGGGATGCCAATTACACATGTCATTGTTAGGGAGAGAGCCCCGGCACTGGAGCCTGGTTAACACACTTCAGGGCACTGTCAGGTTCAAAAACCAGCATCTAGTAGTCTAAATGGGGGCAAAAAGTGGGGGACTATGCAAAAAGCCCTGTTTTCTTACACAACCCCCCTCCCCAGCCAACAGCCCAGGAGACTCAGCCCAACCCTGGGAAAGTTTTCCTGGTCTGTCAGGCAAGGAAGAAGTAAACAAACTGTACTATTGCAGGGTCAACTCTGCCTTACAGCCTTCTGTTAAGGTCACTCCCCCTGGGCAGTTGACCCATGTCAACAGTAACAGGACCCATTCTAAACTGAAACTTCACTTCAGCTGTGTCGGTTTCTTCCTCCCCTTTTACTTTGGGTCGGGAGGTGCTCACCTATTCTATCCCTATCTTTGTTAGGGCAACACCTAGCTTATCCACAGAGGTCACCCAACACTTGCACAAACCCACCATGACCAGCAGGGCCAGGAAGCCTAACATGATTTTGGCTATGGGGTCTGCCTCCCATGTCAAGTACAGTGCTGCCATGAAGGCCAGAACAAAGAAGAGGCTACTGACAGCTTACAGCTGTCAGAATCCAAAACCACACCCTAATCTCTCCACTGACAGTTGGCTGAGCTGCTTTAGGGGCAACTGTGGGTTCTTGGAACCTCTTCTGCTGTTTAGAGTGGGGGGCTACCACAACCTGTGGCAAACACCCTTCTTCCACTCTCCCTTCTGTCAGTTCAGGGGTGACACCCTGATTCTGAATAGCTGCCTGACGTTTCAGGAATCTTTTGGGGTCAGGTGAGGCCTTACCAGTGCCAATCTTGGGTTTCCCCCTTACTGGGATAAAAGGCTCTTGGCTCACTGGATGTCTATTTAAGAGTGTCTCTTTTCTTTCCTTTCCTTTTTCCCTTTCTTTTGAGACCCCAGTCTCCTAACTGTAGGGACTGGATCCCCAGAATGTTTGGGTTGTGAGGCACTGGGATAGACCCCCCCATCTGAGATCAGACCAACCTCTGGGAGGAGGTCAGAACTGACTACCATCCAATGCCAGCTAAGGACTAGGCCTGGGCGGAGTTCGCGGAAAAATACTCCGCCAAGCTACACAGAGTTTCACGAGTGGTGGAGTGCGTTACCTCGCACCATTCGCACAGATTTTTAGTGCCATGTGTTTGTCCTGCACTGTAAAATCAGTGCAAATGGCATCACGCGCAGCGCAAGAGGGCGCTGCTTCTTTTTGACGCTCAAGTAGAAGTTCTACTCGAGCGGCAGATTCCTCAACGTGAACGAATGTTTCTCAACGCGAGCGGTAGCGATGATCTGCGACTGCCCGCGTTGAGAAATCTTGCTGGAAAGCGGTCTAGCGTTGGATTTTCCTCGCTTATGCTTGCTAACTTATCATTGGCAAGCACGAGCGAGGAAAAAATTCCGCTCTGCTACGCGATGCAGAGTTTTTCAGAACTCTGCGAGCTCCGCGGAGTGAGAAAAACTCCACAAACTCCGCGAACGGAGCAGAGTTCACCGCCCAGGCTTACTAAGGACACCCTCCCTTTCTAGTGGCACTAGGGCTACAGGTCTAACAGTGACCTCCCAGGGAGCTACCCTACCTCTTCTTGTCTCTCCTGGCACATACTGATCTGGGGGCACAAACCTGTCAACCACGATGGTGTGACTGGCACATGTGTCTCTCAGGCCAGTGGTAGGTATTCCATTCACCTGATTGGGGTGCAAGTGTCGACTACCACCCACAGGGATCACAAACTTACCATCTGGATCCTTCTCCTAGGTAAATGTGAAGAGGACCTCCTCATCTGAAGTGTCCTCCCCTATGGCTACACTGGACAGCCTAGTGCTAACCACCTTTTTAGAATAGGCTGGGTCACTCTGTAGTGACCTTGCTGCTGACAGTGTTGACAGTCAAAACACAACCTGCTCTCAAATAATATTTTTAAGCCCTGGGTCCCCTTGCCCCTCTTTGCCAGAACTGGGGTGGAGTATACTCTCTTCCTTTTTAGGACTCTGAGGTACTGAGTAGGCCTGGGCAGGGCTCACGCAGTTCACCTCCGCGGAATTCTGCAGAGTTACGGAAGAACTCCATCAAATTCCACAGAGTTCCGCGAGCCGGCGGAGTTACCGACTCCATGTGCACAGGTATGTTATGGAGCAAGAAGGGATTATCTGGTGGTTCCAGTGTACTGTCAAATGTGTTTCTTAGCTAAACACTATCACTGGTTAGCTCTCAATTCAGCGTATTATGCCCCACATCTACTCCTCTCACACCTGCGACTCTGCTTTCCATTCATGGATCTTGGCGTCCAGCTCGGGCAGAGTCCGTGGGCCTCAAGATTGCTCCAGTGATGGGAAGGATGGGCAGATCCTGCGCGTCAGGTTGGGGGGCCTTCACTCACTCAGCTTGCCCCGGCTCTCTCACCCTTTTCCCTGGTGTCATGGTGCTGCTCTAACCGTGGAGCTCACGCCATCCCTTTTTTGCTCGCATCTCTGCTCTGCCCCCTCCCACCACTACAACTCACGCTGGCTTTTCACCACGATTCCAGAAGTAGTGACACACTTGGTGCCTGTTGGAACTCAACGGCCACTGTTGCTAATGCCAACCACCCCGCCTTCCATCAACTCCCTCTGTGTCACGACTTCACTGCTTCCTGTCTCACCTCTCAAATGCACCAAGGGCCAGGACACTAAAGTGGAAGTGACATTTTCACTTTTCAACAGGCTCAGGATGAACTCTGTGCTGGCCATGGTGCTGACACTAAAGTGGTTCTCTGGCGCACCTCCCTCTGTCACTTCCCTTGTCCTCCCCTTCCTGGTCATACGACTCAGAATGATCGCGTACGGTACATCAACTAGCACTCGTCAAAAGTAAGAGTATAGTCAGTGCAAAGCACGCTCAACGTCACCTGCTGAGTTAATGAAGTACCGCACAGCTCAGAGAGCGAGGTACACCTGGGCGCCTTAGTGTCTTGAGGTGAGGGAGGCGTGCTATGCAAGCCAAACAGTTCTTACAAGTGCTTGGAACCCTAACTCAGCCTTTTAAAATTAAAGTGGTCTCTGCTTCCATTGTAGTTTTTGCTGTAGTTTTCGCTGATTTGTATGTTTAAAGGGGAAAAATTATTCAAATGATTAAAGAATAAAGAATGCCATAAGAGTAATAAATGTAAAGATGTGGTATAATATTCCCTCCTGAGTATCTGTGTGCTTTTACCACAAACAATTACCAAAAACACTCATTCGTTTTATCAACCTAGTAAAGCCTGCTTGGTTACAGTTTGGAGGCGTGGGGGCAGCAGTGGAATGTTCCACAAAGGACGAACCATGTCTAAATATCTTGTTGTGTCTCAGTTTTTTTAAAACACGTGTCTCATATCGGCGCTATATCTTTGATGAGAATAGCGCTGCATGATATCTCTACCTCACTTTAAGTACCTCAGGCTGCCAAACCAGCATTAACGATCTACCTATGTTTATTTATCATTAAGTTTTATATAGCTCAGACTGTGCCGTCATTGACGTCAAACCGCTTTACATACTTTGAGACATATTCATAAGGAATCACATTTCAAGCACTGCTGCTTCCCCAATGATATCAACTATGTAAAAGACTGGCACATGGAGTTTCTCAACACCAAGGGACTCTTCAAACTTACTGAGGGCAGGAAGGGCATTTCAATGTAATTTTTGCTGTGCATTTTGCTGCCACAGGTCAGATCGGACGTACAAGTCTGTGATCCTTGGCAACTTTCAGGGTCTGTTGCTTAATACTACACTGTTAACATTTCTGTTTGTTTTAATAAGTACGTTTCCACACATCATGGATCTTGCAAATCACCAGGACAGCCAAAGTAGTTGGAAGCAGATTTACAAGAAAGTGACGCATCTGTATAGATGCGTCAGTTTCCCTGCGCCTGCGTGAAAAAGCCTTGCGTCACCAAAGATGCGCCGTATTTACAATACGCCGTACTATGGCGCAAGGATTGACAGATGCGTCAGAAATTCTGACGCATCTGACGCATCTGTTGGCGGAAAAGTCACGCATTGCTGGAGTCATGTCGCAAGCACGATGCAACTCCAGCAATGCGTGTTGCGGCCTATTCCCAATACACTGCATCACTCCTTACGCCTGCTTCAAGCAGGCGTAAGGTTTTGACGCAGAGGCGTCCTAAAAGTCACGCAGTGAAATCTTGTAGATTTCACTGCGTCACTTTTACGAGGCTTTCCTGCGTGGGAACGCCTACCCTGCATACATTATACCTGACGCAGGTATAATGTCACGCATGGCTTTACAACGTGACGCATCTCCCTAGATGCGTCACGTTGTAAATTTGCCGCATTTTTCACACTGCCGTTGCGTCACAAAAGTGACGTAAAGGCAGCGGAAAAGCGTCGCAATGGGCTTGTAAATCTGCCCCTTGATGTTTAACTCCCGGGTGCAAATAACTAAACTGTTCCCGGCTCAGCTCGTTCAATCTAGAAAGTTCCGTCTAACACGAGGGCCTGTTGAGGCCGAGCCACAGACACGGGGATCCAGGAATCCTGCAAAAGACATTGTGTTGCATCATGTCGAAGTGTTTATCGTATCACTGGTTAATAGTAACACAGAGTACAAAAGAGCAGTGTTATCTTATTCATAAACACATGCATTGGTACACAACAGCCTGGAACCTGCAGGTTTCAGTTTCACATAAACTGACTCAAGATTTCACGTGAAACAATTATCCACACAGCACAACAGACTACCCGGGGTGGACCCAACCACCCAAGAATCTCATTTAAATGATTTTTCTTTTTGTTGTTTTATAAAAGAGGGCTAGCTTTAAGTGGAATCACATGTTAAATGAGAAACCAGTTTCCAGCATCCGACCCCCTGCAGGTGCAGCTTCCTTTTCTCCATCACTTCAGAATTCTGTGACGACTCCTAATGTTGCCTGCCAAGGATCAAAGGCGAGCAGGCAAGCGAGGAATATGGCAGCTCTCAGGGATACCCCACATGCTCTCCCTCCACACAGCAGCGCTGAAAGAGTCTGCCGAAATATTTCATACTCAAAGAGTACATGGTGTTCATTGTCCATCGATATTAATGTTATACTGGCACATGGGCACGCATTTACTCAGATGGTGTGTGAGAGACTTAAGATTAGAGGTGGGAGCTGGTAAACTCCGCTACGTGGTGGTCTGCTGAGTTTTTTCCGAACTCCGCTCACCAAGCAGAGCGCAGAGTGGGCAAAGCTCCGTGAACTCCGCCAGCAGAGCGGAGTTCACCGCCCACCCCTAGTAATGAGGGAGTATTTCTGGTGGGCTTACCACCTTCCTCCTTTGGTTTTTGTGGGTCTAACCTCCCTTTCTGAAGTCACCCCATGGGACATCTTGGGTACTTTTGTCCTTACCCACTCATCAGCTTTCTTAGCCAGCTCTCTGGGACTAGAAAGAGATGACTCTACCAGATGCTGGTGTGACTTGTTTGAGGTACAGTTTGTCAATATGTGCTCTTTCATAAGCAAATTATAAAGCCCATCATATGTGTCCACCTCATTACCTTTTATCCAGCCTTCTAGTGCCTTGACTGAACAGTCCGCAAAGTCCACCCATGTCTTGCTCTGGCCTTTGTGGTTGTCCCTGAATTTCAGCCTACACTCCTCAGTAGTGAGTCCAAACCCTTCTACAAGGAAGCTGAGGAGCCTTTCCAGGTCCTCCTTTTTAGCTGTCACCTTATAGCTAATGCCCCTTGCTTTGCACAAAACCCTTAAATCCATAATCTTCAGGGCTGGAATGATTGCCAGGTCCAGGTACTGAGCAAACTACATTGTGCTTAGACTTGTCTTATAGAAGTTTAAACCTTTTTAAAAATTACACACACTTTTTAAACCTTATCCTAACTTACCTAAACATTTTTAATGTACTAATGGAGTAGGTATCTAAACAGGACCCTATAAAGCCAAATAGAAAAAAATCTAAAAAAGCCTGAAAAAAATACTTTATTATGCTAAAAAGCCAATTTTGTGGATTTCTAGTGATGGCAAGTGGATGGCTAGTGCTACTGCAAACACAGGTTCAGGACCCACGCCGTTGGGGAACCAATGTAGGAAAGTGGAATATTATGTGATATGGTTGGGTAACCTTACCATGTAATACTATCACAATGCCTCAAAGAAGATCCTTGGATTCACAACAATAAATCCTTAGCTCAGTCCTGGCAGTCAGATTTTACTGAGGGATCATGTGTTAAGCACTTTACAGTACCATTACGGTTCATAAGTCATTGAGATGAATCGATAGAATTCAGGCACCAATTTATGAAAAATAGAGCTAATTTTTATATAATTTTAGACATCAAAACAAACTTTTTAGCATACATATAAGTAACCATAGGTATGCATTTTCAAAGCAATGGAAAATAAGTGCATTAAATACAGCTGTCATTTAACATTGCGGTCAATGGCAAAAACTACTAGTGACAATGGGTCACTTAGGGGGTTGATTGGCCTTTCAACCTCGCAGGGTAGAGGTGGTGGGGTCCCAGGTCCAGGCCACAACAGTCATTTCAATTTTAGCTGGCATGTAGCGCTCCGGTGCTGTGGTTGTCCTGGCTGTCAGTGGTTGTAAACATGACCAGCAGTAAAGCTGTTTTTCCCACAGAGATGGTTCCTACCGGGCAGGGGTTGAAAAATCACAAGAGCGAGGTCATTGTCGATGTTGGTCGCAGGTGTTGTGGAAAGTCCTATTAATGTAGCGTCAAGTAAAGGGGTCGGTTACCACACTAGTGACCAACAAGACGTGGCCGCAGTGAAAATAACTTAAAGGAACTCCAACATCTGGAGGTCCAGCAAAGTGCGGTAGCGGCTTGAAACTTCAGTGAAAGCCAGACTACAACCCTCAGAATCCACTACACCATTTAACTTGGGGCAATCCCCCGGAGAGCCTGACGGCCAGCGATTCTTTGGATCCTGAGCTTCGTTCTACCTGCATTTTCCAGGGGACTGGTCCCACGAATCCAGGGGAGTGTGAGGGGACTTGTGGCTTTCACAAGGGTCCCTCTCTTCAAGAGTGTTGAGTTTTATCCAAGGAGAGTTTGCAGAGGGAAGAACTTCCCCTAACTTTGCGATTTGATATCCCATATACCTAAGTTCTTGAGTTCGACTTTTGAATGTTACTGTCCTTTACAGTGAACCTTAACTTGACTCATTTCAGACTGACACCTGCTGCTTAGGATTTCCCCTTGCTATATTCGATGTTTTATTTTGAATAGAGAAGTTTCTTTATGAAAGCAAATACCTTTGTTTTTATTTTTGAATCTTAAGATGATTTGCATTGTCGTTTAAATGATATATCTAGGAGGATTCATTAACAATACAGAATCCTATGCGTATTTGATTGATTGATTTACTGAATGAATAAAACTTTTAAATTTGACTAATTGCTAATAAACTTTCATGGTTTTGGAAACCATGCTGTTTGTCTTTCTTGTGGAGCCAATTAGGTTTCACTGTAATTTGAAATTGATGTACTGATGTTAGCTTCCAGAATACACTTTCAGCTAGTAACCAGCAGTCCATATGACCAGTGGCGCAATCTGTTTGACAAATATACAAGAGCCAGAAGGTATAGAAAAGTGTGATACATACACTGAGTGACCAAATAAATTACACCCACCTTTCTAGAATAGTTTCTTTAACCCATACATCTATCTATCCATTCATCCTCCATCTACCTTTCCTTTAACCTTTCCACCCTTATATCATTTCATCCATCTTTCATTCGTCCATTCATTCACCACTCAATCCATCCATCTAGTTCCACATTCATCCATCCATCCATTTGTCCAACATTCATCCAGTGACCATTGTGTCACACACTGGCCTATCCATCTTTTCACTCTTTCATCCATTTACTCTTCTATCCTTTTACTCTTCTATTCACTTATCCATCCTTCCATTCATTTATCCATCCACCCGTACTTACATCCTTTCAAAGAGTGTTGCCTTTCACCTTCCATCCATCACTTAACCTTTATATCCGTCAAACCGTACACCCTTTCTTCCACTGTTCTTTTCACGCTTCTTTTTAACCTTTCTTCCTCCCTTTCCTGTTTCCTTAATTCCTTTCACTAGCTCTTCCTTTCATCCATGCTTCCTACCTTCCTGCTCCTCTTCATCCTTATCAGTTCCTACATACCTACCTGCAACATCAGTCGCGAAAAAGATGCCAAAATACAAGTTCCTCTAGTGGAACACTATAAACAACATGGACATTCACACAGGGATATGACATGGTGGGGTGCTAAATGCCATAAAGCCCTTAATGAGGAATCACAACAGCAACTGCCTACTGCTCTTAAAGAAAATTGGTGGATCTGGAAGCTTGATACTGGGAAGAGGGGCTTGAATGTATGTGTTGAATGGACTTCATGGGCTCTATTTTAAGAATACCTACATTACAGATATCATTATGACATATTTTTAAATTACCCCCCTTTTTTTGTTTCTTGGGTACGGTAGCAATATTTCACCTGATCCTGACACACAGGATATCAGAACCCGCATGGTTTGTCACTTTTTTACTTCAACATCCGGGTTAAATAATTCAGGAACCAGCTGCTTTTACACACTTTCGTTCAGCTAATACCCTGCAGTTGAATATAAAACCCAATTTAGTGAAGCCATGGCTGCACATGGTCAGTTATTTATGTATTTCACATATTAAATACTGTCCATATACAAGTGTCATTTTGGTGCCCCCTCACGCCTGTATTCATCCAAACGATGGTCAAACAACATACGACTATCAATGACCCATTTTAAATACCTTCTGCTGATTACCTCCAACATGGCAGCTGCTGTTCCATGAATTTAGCCCAATGTTTCTACATATCACTCAAATCTACCCATCCTGTTTGGTCCACCAAGATTTATACATGTTCTTTTAATGACCATAGTTGTCTACTGTTTACCGCACAGTGCTTTCAATTTAAATCCACTTTGATTTTGGTCCAAATAAAGTTATTCGTCTTTACATTAACTCATACAAAGTAGTTTCAAGGTGGCCACCATTTATTTTGACAATCCGATTATTGTTTCATACACTCCTGTTTTTTGGCTCTTAGGAGTCTCGATCCAAGAACCGTGTCTAAAATTTTGTTTTCAAATTATGTCCACTTTCAAATTTTCCCTCTAATAAAGTTATCAATCTTCACATTAATTCATATGAAGTACTTTCAAGATGGCCGGCATTCAATTTGGGATTCTGATTGCTATTCCATATATTTATTGTATCTTCCATTGTTGCAGTCTTGTTGCAAGAACTGCATCAGATAAAGAAACAAAATTCTCACCACAAGAGAATCACTTTTTTCATACTAGTGTGAAGATTTTTTAATGATTTTCCACTTTTCCTTAAATTAGAACTCAACCTAATATGGCCACCACATTGAGCAACACTCAAGTGTTGCAATCTGGAAGTATGAAAATTGCGTGTCACACGGACCTTTAAAAATGAACACAAACCGAAGCTTGGTACCTACTCCAACATTGAGGAAGGAGTGCTGGTGTGCTTGATTCATGACTGGCTACTGGTTCAAGTACTTCCACACCATACTAGAGGTAAGTGCAGCGCAGGGTACTTTCCATTTTGACACAGAACCCACAGACTGTGGTACCACTTTATAATGTCTTTTCACACTTTTTGCTTCACAACTGACGCCTGGCAAAAATACAGCTTAGGACTCTGCCATCATTGGGCATATTGAACCAATTTTATTAGTGAGTACTTATCTGCCATTTGGCTGACTGTGCTATCTTTTTGATCCTGCACTGCCCTTGTGAATCCTCTTCTTTATCAATATCTTACCCATATTTATCTATGTTCGATATCAAATTTGGTCCATTTTTTCTCGCCCTTACAGGGAATGGTATGTTTTTAGTAATCTTTTTATGGCTTTAGCACATGGTTAACATCACTCACACATTTTCAACATGGTTTTGAAGCACCACACCATACCATTACAGTGAGACACCTGTGCCTTCATGTGTGCAGTCTTCGTTACTTCTACAGGTGTACTTTTAATTCTTGGTTTTCTTTTCATTTAGAGACATCTTACGGAACCTCAGATTTCACAAATACAATTAGTCCTGATGATGGTCTCAACACTATGGAGACAAGACCAAAAATTCGACACAGATCCACTACTCTTCTGTAATTTACTTTCAATTAGAATGAATTCTACAGCTCATGGATATGTTCTTATATTTGTTGAGAGTGGAGATGACATACATTTGTCTCACAAGTGGTTATTGTAACAACACGGAACATTTGTGTGTCTGATTCGTTTCCTCTGTACCCTACTAATGTATGTAGTTCTGTAATACACATAAAGTGAATGCACTAGCTTTATTGTTGTACGGCTGTTTTTCATACATTTTGTTACCCATGATTTATTTTGTTTGCGGTTAAACACTTGATTATGCTTAATGCTTGTGATTCGATTCAATGTGTTATGTATCATAGCTGCCTGAATATCTGGACTAAGTATACTTTGTTTTATGAATTACCCCCTTTTTGGCCATTGACTTAAGTTAGTTTGCACCTACCTATAATTTTTTATTTTCTCACCTTATTTTGTCTTTCTTACATTTATCTTTCCCACTTGCTATTTGCTTTAGATGCACTTTCTGTCATTTTTCCTTGTTTTCCTCATTTGTCTCCTTTACTGAACATTTACTTAGCAGCCACTGCTCTTGTATTCCTTTCGTTCATTTTATGACCATTCTGGGCTAGGGACTAGGCGCAAAGCCTATGTGAACCACTCCGCCTCCTTCTTTTGGGGCTTATTTGCTCCTGGCACCTGGTGGGCTTTGATCTGGCTAGGCGCAGATTGTGGATAGACAACCCCGATCTGCCTCCACAGGGGAGTATAGACAGTTTTGGAAATTTTGTGGGTGGAGGCTCAGCCTGATGCTTGGAAGGGCAACCCCACCGATTTGAACATGGCCTATAAACTTTCCCTGGTGTCTAGTAGTCTTTCTGCACCCACAGAGGGTCAGATTGCTGCTAACAACCTCCTATCTGCTGTTTTGGTAATTTAGGCGGTGGGGGCTAGGAGGCAAGCCTGGCCGGACCTCAACCACAGCTTTTTCTTATGTAAAAATAACTCCCTGGGGTCTAGTGGGCTTTCTCCCCTTCACCCCCCTACCTCCTCTGACAAGAAGGACAAATTAGAGGCAAAAACCTATCTACCTTCCTGGACTGGCAGAAGAATGTTTGTGTGGGGTGAGGGAGCACTAGACGATTGCCAAGAGGGCTGCTCCCCCGTCAAAAAGTAATCCCTGGTGTCAAGTGGGTTTTCTGGACCTCTTGCTGGGGCAGATTTCCAATAAATACCTCCTAACCTCCCCCTGTGGGGGCAAAAAAGTGTTGTGCTTTGAGGCAGGGGAGGAGCACTAACCAATTGCCAGGTGGGAACTCCCCCCCTCAAAAAATAATCCCTGGTATCTAGTGGGCTTTTTGCCCACCCCAATGAGAGATTGGAGGTAAAGAAGTGAAGTGATGACTACTGAAGTGGGAACATAGAATGTTGTGACTTCAATAGAATGTTATGATGTCATCATTCCCTGGCCTCTCTCTGTGGCAGTTAAGACTGTGGCCCTACTGTACTGGATGGATTTACTTGGCTAAATAAACATCCACACATGACCTACGTTTGTGTGGCTTGCTTCATAATAAGACCTCCTATCTGTCCCTGGAGGGGCAAAAAGTTTTTTGTGGTCAAAGGAAAGGGGGGGCAAGTGGACCACTTCCCCCTTAAAAAGTAATCCCTGATATCTAATGGGGTTTCTGCCCCCACGTGTGGCACATTGGAGATAAAAACCTCCTATCTGCCCATGAGAGGGAGCAGGAACACTTTTGTAGCTAGGGTGAAGGGGGGGATTACTAGCCCATTGCCGGTGTGGCCACGCCATCTCATCAAAAAGTAATCCTTGGTGACTAGTGGGATTTCTGTAGACCCTTGGGGGACAGATCGGAAGTAAAGACCTCCTATTTGCCCAGGGGGGACAGAAAGACATTTGTGGCTGGGGGAGGGGAGAGCACTAGCCCATTGCCAGGAGGGCTGCTCCCCTTCTCAAAAATGAATTCCTAGCGGAGTGGGTTTTTTGCCCTGCCAGCGGCAGATTGGAGGTAAAGACCTCCCATCTGCCCCAGGGAGACAGAAAGACTTTTAGTGGCTGGGGGAAGGGGAGAGCACTAGCCACTTGCCAAGGGGGCTGCCCCCTCAAAGAGTAATCCCTGGCATCCAGTGGTCTTTCTTCCCCACCACCAGGTGCACACTGGTAGTAAAACCTCCTATCTGCCCTGAGGCGGGGGTCAAATAGACTTCTGTGGCTGGCGTGAGAGGGGAGTTTGGTGGTCAAGACCTATCTGCCACCCACGGGGGCTGAAAGATTTTTGTGGCCTGGGGAACACTAGCACATTGCTAGAGAGGCAACTTCCCTCCCCCCTCAACAAGTAATCCCTGGCGTCTACTCGGCTTTCCTCTAATCTGCCCCCGGAGGACAGAAAGACTTTTGTGGCCATGTTGAGGGGTGGAGCACTAGCCCAGGGCCAAGGGTGCCGCTCCCCCCTGAAAAGAATGTCCCTGATGTCTAGTGGGTGGATACGTGCTGGGCATCACTCTTCTGTGGTGATCCCCAAGCAGGGATCCACCAGAGAGAGAATATTCCCTTTCCAATGATACCTCTCCATGTAAATCGGTGCTTCAGGGGACTGAGATATGTCCCCAAAGATCGATGCAGTGAAAGCAAAATGAGCCAATTGTCTCAGTTTGCTTTCCCTTTCAGTGTAATTACTCTCTTCAACAGCAGCCTGACCTGAAAATTAAAAAAAGGAAACTCTCTGGTGTGAGCACTTGAGGGATTTACTGCCTTTAGTGCCAGGACATACTGGACATGTCCATAGCACCTGAGAAGCAGTGCTATGGATGTGTCCAGTTTGTCCTTAGTACCAAAGAGGTTAAGATTTCAAATACTGGAAGTAATTATTTGTGAGGCAGGTTTGGACATAATGAGGAAACTACTTCAAAGAAAAATCAGTTGGATGAGACTTGTTGACACCATTCAACTGAAAGGTTTAAATGATCAAATAGAAATGCCATGTTTCTTATGATAGTTTTTACAGTTAACTGTATCTGTTTTGGGCACACTGGATATACTGAATTATCATTATTGACTAATATTATGGTTAACTGTTTCATCCTCCTTGACAACTTTACCAGTCCATCTGTATGTCTTGGCTGTATTTTTGTGTGTGCACAACCATTCTGGTATTGTTCAGCAACCAGTGTTATGACACTTTTCATACACACAGTGATACCTCTATAGCCTTCATTACAATTTTTGCATTACATTACACTGATTTTGTCATACGCATAGCATCCCATCCTTCACGTTATGGATTTTCACTTGGTCATCATTTTGGGATATATTCTAAGATGGCAGGCTTACTGGCAGATTGTTGTGAACACAAATACTATCATGGGATCCAAATACACAAGACATATTCCATATGAGTACATCGAAGAGTCACGTTTGCATTATGAATTTGCACAATTGTAAGCAGTTGGTGTAATTTGATTACACACTTTACATCCTATTTTTATTGTGGGTTTCATACTTGGTCTTCAATTAGGGATACACTCTAAGATGGCTGCCTCAATGGTAGACTGTTGTGGATACAATCATCATCACGTGATCCACACGCACATGACATAATCTATGCAAGAACACAGAGGAGCCATGTAGAAAGCAGTCACAAGAGACGAGGGACACCTAGCTCCGTCAACCCGTGTACCAGCGGATTCTGGCCATCCAATTCACTCAGAGCAGCCCGGATAATGTTTCTATTGAGCCTCATTAATGCTTTTTAACAACCAAGACCCAGAGAGTAAAGCACTGAATATGTTTTATTTTCGCATCTGTAACAGAAGAACGCTTAATTGGGTTTATTCTTGATGTTGAGCATGTGTTTTACATAACTGGCAACTTTGTATTTTGACAATGACACCTTTTCCATGAGTTGCCATACTCTGCATTAGTTGATTTTTCCCTTATTTGATCACTACTGCATAGTGGAGGCCACTGTAAACACATGCCTACAGTGTTGGCAGCAATCAGATTAAGCACATGAAAAAGAGTCAATCTTTGTGTTTTTATTTATTTCAGTTATTCATTGTTACATCTTATACTTCAGCATATTTTAGGTGCAGCTCAATTATGGGTGTTCACGGATTCAATCTTGATTCTACACACTGTTTAGCATATATGTTTACAAGTATGAATTACATGACACAAAAGTTGTGATTTTATTAACTAAAATTTCCATATTTATCATGAACCAGAGTGATGCACATGTTCTACTTGACGATCAGAAATTATGCTAGGCAGTCATGACGTTGGGCCTGATTTAGATCTTGGCAGATGGACTACTCCATCATAAAGGTGACGGATATCCCATCTGCTAAATATAAATCCCATATCCTATGGGATTTATATTTCGGTGGACGGGATATCCCTCACCGTTGTGACGGAGTAACCCGTCCGCCAAGATCTAAACCAGGCACTTCGTGTCATGCTTTTAGTGATGCATCATTGAAAGACATAGGGCCTTTTTTGTTATGCTATGTTATGTGTATTTGTATAGCACACAACTGACATGGAAGGGTATCCATGATGCTGAAGCAGGAGGTATATGGGCTGAGCCAGGGATGAGGCTATGCGAAGGGTCACGTCGTCAATTTCTTGTGGAAATCAAGAACTAAGGAGGAGTCTCTGATGTGCAGGGGCAAGAGTTCCGGGTTTCAGGAGTGAGGTAGGAGAAGGCATGACCACCATATCTGGTTCTGCATATGCAGAGGTGTATGCTAATAGGAGTATGGCTGAGCTGAGGTGTCTGGTAGGGTTGCGGATGTTTATGCAGTTGTTGAAGTATGTGGGGTCAATGTCGTGTAAGGCTTAGTATGTGTGTGTGTGAGGAGTTTGAAGAGTGCTTGTTTGTGGATTGGAAGCCAGTGGATCTCTCTGAGGTCCTAGTAATGTGAGTGCGGGGTGGGAGGTGAGGGTGAGGGTGAGCCTGGCCACTAAGTTTTGTACGGTCTTCTGGCCAGTTGAGCATTGATTACAGTATAGAGTTTGTTGCCGTAGTCCAAATTGCTGGTGATGTGGGCTTGTTTGACAATTCTGCAAGTGTTGGTGGGGAGCCATTTGAGGATCTTCTTGAGCACCTTGAGTGTGTAGCCACAGGAGGCAGAGACTGCATTCACTTTACCGGTCGTGGTGAGTTGGTTGCTGATTACTATCCTGAGGTTCTGTGTATGGGTTGCTGGGAGGGGTGTGGATCAGAGTTCGGGGGGCCACCATGTGGAGTCCCAGAGCGAGGTGTCTGCCAAAGATCACTACTTCCGTCTTGTCTGTATTGAGCTTAAGATAGTTGTTTTTCATCCATCTGGTGACTTTGTCACACAGGTGGAGAAATTGGTCCGGGTGTTTGGTGTCTTGTCGAAGAGAGAGAGTATCAGCTGGGTGTTGTGAGCATAAGATATGATATTGAATCTCTGGGTGTGGATGATGCTAGCGAGTGCATGCATTTCTTCTTTCTCCTCTTTTTGATTAAATATTTGATTTGACTTTCAGTTTTGAGACATTGCATTTTGGAACTAAAGTGGAGGATTAATAACCACCTGATGAAGGACATCTGTCCAAAGGCATTTCGGATACCACGGCAAATAAAAATATAAGTGAACACATTGAAAACTGAGTTTGTGATGAAAGAATTTAGCCATGAAAGGTGTAACAAGCAATTTGAATATTACCATGTTGTGACTATTAACAAAATGGTGAAGCAATAATAAATGCTGGGCTTCATTTATGGAAACTGTGGCATCGCTGCGACAAAATAGCGATGCAACAGTTTTCACTGCGCCCTATTTAATGTACAGCGCTCCATGTCGCAAGGAAAGACAGATACGTCAGGAATCCTGACATATCTGTTGGCACAAAAGTAACGCACTGCTGGAGTTGTGTCACAAGCATGATGCAACTTCAGCAATGCATGGGGTAGGCCTATTCCCATTGCACTTCGTCACCTTTATGCCTGCCATGAGGCAGGCGTAAGGTTTTGACGCAGTGGAGTCCTAGAAGTGTCGCCGTGAAATCTCATAGAGTTCACTGCGCCACTCCTACGACCCTTTTTTACGTGGGAACACCCACCCTGCATACATTATACCTGACGCAGGTATAATGTGGCACAGGGCTTTACAAGGTGACATATCTGCCTAGATGCGTCACCTTGTAAATATGTCGCAACGTGGCACATTGTTTACGCCGCCGCTGGGCCATGAAAAGTGACACAGGGGTGCTGCAAAATTGTTGCAAGGCCTTTATGAATAAGGCCCACAGTCTTTGAATGAAACCATTGCTAACATTCAATATTTTGATGCAGAATTTTGCCATTAGGTCAGTGCGTCTGTGTAACTACTTGTCTTGAAACAGTTAGCATGGACTGCTTATTCATGATATGCAACAAATTATGAAGGGATGAAAGGAAGGCTTCAGATAATTTCAGTCATTGACTCTTGCTCTGGGCTGAATACCAGTCCATCATACTTCATCCACTGGACCACTCCAGACAGAGACCAGCCTTATGCAAAACAATTTCGGTCCTGCTTTATAGGAAGAGTCCCTTGCATAGCAAAATATACAATAAAAATCATATAGTCAGCACAAGGTGAGCAAAATATTACATAGGCTCTGCAAATCACAATACAGAATAAACTTCAACAATACCTAATACATCCCCTAAATGAATGACAATCAGTTTCCATTTGCCCCAATGTCCTCAAATGTGATAGTCCAAATATTGTTCTACATAAACAATGTAAGACTAATTAAATAAATAGGGCCACTGAGCCTCAGGCAGAAGAACCTTAAACAGCAACATTTTGAGAGGAAAGAGTGCCTATAGCTTAAAAAGAACAACATCTTATTATGAAAGGAAATGGCTGAACCATAATTCAAAAATATTTCAGTGCACGTTTTGCTGCGTGCGGAGACAGTAAGAATGAAAACATGGTCATATTTTAAATTTCAACATGGAGTCGGGAATAAAAGCCCAGTCTGGGCAATTTAAGGAACTGCAGTCCTATAGAGTGCAACACAGTCCAAACACAAATTGTTCCTGCCACTAGTCATCATTTATTAATTAGAAATTTGCTCTAACATTTGTTTGCATACGTTTTACATATCTCTGAATAGTGTGCTATTTGTTTGGAAAGTAATTTGAGCACCTCACATAGGGGTGGTAAGCACTACACAAATGCTACAGCACAATATGCTAGCCTCATGTAAATAATATTGTTTCATTATACAGTTTAACAATCTCATATTCCATGTTATTTCAAAAAGTCTCCTCTATATTCAAAACCATGCATTCTCTCTCCTTCCAAATGAATGACTTTCTCCTTACCCTCTGTAAATGTAAAAAATGTACTCTGCATACTTAATGAGTGTAGCCTACTCTAGACCACATGCCTGTCCGTCTACTCTGTTATTGTAGGCACATTACCCACACCTCTCCTCATAGCTTACAACCTCTTTCTTTGAAACCATATCCCTGCAATCGAACAACACCTAATCTCCTCTCACCTACCCATTCATCTCACAGACTATTGCACAATCTCACATGGACTCACATATACCCCACTAATGATCACATCTAACGCCTGTTAATTTAATCAACCACAAAGAAACAAGAGTATATGTACGGAATGGTGGATTGATAATACAAGACTTATCCTAATAACAAACAATAACAACCACTAATCAAACATAAATCAACAATAACCAATTACCACTGGTTCCGGAGTAGTGTACTACCCATCGAACGTGCTTCAACGTCTCATTGGTGACAGTAAGTGCTATGTAAATTAAATTACAATACAACACTATGGGGGTAATTTACTAACATGACGCAAACCAGCACAAATGTTTTTATTATTTACTTTCCAGCGAAAACCTGTTTTGCACTGGAAATTTTTAAAACAGTAACGCAATGCAGCGTGAAGCGCTGCTATGCATTACTTAGCGTTGAGGGGGTGTTACATGGGCATTCCCATGCAAATACCCACACTTTTTGACGCAAAACCCTATCTACCAAAAATGTGAGAAAGGGTTTTGCGCTAAATAAAATTGCCTTTTAAAACAAGGTGTTAAACGGAGAATTTTTTTTATTTCTCCTTTCTTTTGCGACTTTGCATGTGTGCTGCACTGTACATCACACTTACAAAGAAGGAAAAGTTTTAAATGTTGTCTAGGCATAGTATTTTATACTGGACGGGAACCCTTCTAGTACAAAACCTATGCTAGACTCACGCACACACCCTTGCACAATGGCGCACAGCAGCAAAATTCTGCGCCCACGCTAGGGAAAGGGGAGGAGAGCGCCTTAACTCTGTAGATATGGAGCTCTCCTGCTCCCTCCCTGTCACGCAGTGTAGCCTTTTTAGCTGCTGCGCTGCGTTGGGTGACACTGTATTAAATCCGCCCCATAGAGTTTCACTCTTACCTCTAAAATTGTCTGTTAAGCTCTCCGTACTTATATAGATGCTTATGGTGTTCGTAGCGATATGCCTATATACTTCATTCTCTGAGGGATATCTTGCATTTGAGCGAATAACCCATGAATTGTAAAGATATCTGAACGATCTCACAAAGCTTAAAAGAAGGGCCAGGGGAGCATATATGCCACACACGTTAAACTCCAACAACTAAACTTCACTTATTTGCATTTTAAGGTTTAATTTTAGATTCAAAGTATATTGCAAACGTTTGTAGACATGCGGCTAGGTACGCAGCTTTACCTGAAGGACAATCCCAGAGGTCTGCTCCCCATCTGCCTCGGCTCTGTACCCCAGCTCAGGCATGTTCACAGTAATAGCAGAAAGTGAAATATTTTCTAACAGGAGGTTGAGAACATTTGCTAATGGGTGTGGTTTCAGCCAAGCTGTCCATATTCCTGATTACTACTTGAACGTTTTCACAATAAAATAAGGGTTGTACTTTCTGCTGCAGAACTGTGCTATTTTGATTATCATCAGAAGTGCACCTATAAATCTCCTTTTTGCCTTACAGAGATGACTACATTTGCTATTTGTCAAGTGCACTGTGAATCATATGCCCAGCAGGCCTCAACAAGCACTCAAACAGCACTCAAACTATTTTTATTTGCTGAGTTTAAAAGTTTAGTTGTTTATTTTTTTGTTTAAATGTATTCGGGCTTCTGTAAAATACCAAAAGCCTTCTGAACACTAAATGACAGACTCTTAAATGGTGGGTTAGTACTATTTATTAACATCTCAGATTAACAAAACTAAGGCCCTCATTTATTGAATTTTGGGGTAGGTATTTTGCTGCGCTGCTCTATGCCAAAGTGAAAGAGCAGGAATGCACTGTATTTATGCAATACAGTGCATTCCTGCCCTTTCTCCCTGCACTGGCGCAGTTTCGGCAGCCTAGCGCCAACGTAGACACCCTTGCACCCTGGTGCAAGAGTGCCTCTATTGCATGCAGGATTGCTTTTGTGCAGGAAGGAACACCTTCCTGCACAAAAACAATCCTAAGAGGTGATTTCCTCTTTCTATGTGTGCTGCAGAATGCAGTGTAGTTTATCTAATGTATGGCATCTGGAAATCAGTATGAGTAAAGTTGGGTGAAGGAGTGATTAGCATGAGGGAAGCAATATGGCGGGTGTTTAGGCTGGAGCAGTTAGGGTCCCTTGACCCTGGGTGTGAGAAAACCTGTGCGGGTGACTTCAAGATTTTCCTGGACAGCATGTGGTTGTATTCTCCGACATGATCGATCCAGAGGGTAGGACTTGAACTTTGATTCCACTAATAAGGTTTTCTTTTCACGTGCAGGCACTGAGTCCAAATTCTAATTTCCACTGCATGTGGCCTTGTGTTTGGACTCAAAATTGGCTGATATCATAAGCGTTTTTGTAAATTCAATTCTATTCGTACAGAGACCTTAGAAAGACTTAATTAAACCAACACATCATTACCATAACTGAGAGTTTCAATAATGTAAACATCAGCATCATTTAATCATAAATTTGCTGAAATGTATGTACTAATGTTGTCAACATGGGCATGTATTAATTATGTGATGTGGTAGTCGATACACAATGCGTATATAACATCACAACATACATATGCGACTTTCAATACTCACCAGATCCAGGAAGTCGGTCTATTCAATGGCGGCAAAGTACTGGAATATGAGGGACCTGTTACAGAGTGGGATCCTGGGGCTGTCATGCGTTTCGCAGACGAGCTCCTGGAAAAAGTCTGTGAGTTACCTTCTTACATGCAAAGATATACATGGATATACTTTTGCATGAAAAAAACAAGCAAGTACAAATTCACTTGTCAGTCAGTCAAATCACTTTATTCGATACTTAATTAATAAGATCATAAAAGTACAAAGTACACATATAGAAAGCACGTTAAAAAATAGAGTTTTCACAGTGCAAACAATGTGACTGATAAGAGATGAATCAATAAAAACATTGAATTTAAGAACAAGGTTTAAAATGCGCAATTCATAAGGCAGGGATACCCAACTGCCTACTCTTCCATGAAAGAAGTAAAAATGAGGCCACAGAGAAACATATTAATTTGTCAGGTAATGATTGTAAAAAATACAGACCTGTTCATAAAATGATATTTGCGCATGAGCGGCCTGATGAATGTATTACGATGAGCCTTGTAAAATTTACAAAAAAAGAAGATATGTAAATTTGACTGAGAGGAGGAACCATCGCATGGGCAGGGAGGAAGGTCGGCCATAGAAGAAATGCCAGCAGGATAGGAGAACATGCAGGGTATGAGGTTCAGACGGAACCTTATTAAGATGAATCGGTGACGTGGATTAGTCACGTAAAATAGATAGCGTTGGGCACCTGCCTGATCAATTGGGCTCTCTAGATATAACTTTACAGATGCTTTCGAGCAGTTCAATTTGAATCGCTCCATTGCCCTTTGATTAAGAAATAGTGTTTTCATTTCTTTTTTGTAAACTGTAGCACAAATCAATGGAGATGTAAATAGATGACTTAGTCCAAGGGAAGTAAGACTATTTTTAATGTATGATAACCACAGAATCCTTTGAGCGCGTTCCAAACTAAGGCAGTCTTCTATTAGCCTCTGTGTGAGGTTCACTGATGCTCTTCTCCAAATCGAGTGCCACAAAAGTATGGGTGACAACCTAATTGTATCATCAATATAGGGGACGTCCAGCTCGGCATGGCATATAAAGTTAGAACAGCTTGCCGGAAGGCCAATTAGTTTTTTCCAAAAAGAATTCTCAATGGTCTGGAGAGTATGGGCGTTAGTGTATCCCCAAATCCCTGCCCATAGGTTGCCACTGATGTTGCTTTGGCAGAGTAAACCTTTTTGATCATTTCGAGGGGCTTAGCACCCAGTTTCTTGGTAAAGGAGTTAAGATCTATAATGCTTTTTTCCAGGACTAGGCCCCTAGTTGTGATCATGCTGGACCAGGATAATTGTCGCTCAAAGGTTATTCCAAGATAGGAAAAGGTATCTGTATGAACTATTTTGCGTCCTTCAATATAAAAATGTGGGACCTTCCTTTCACTCATCCCTGTAATCAGGACAAGGGACTTCGCCTCATTTGTTTTTATATCTAAACTACTCATGTAATTTACATAGATCCTCAATAGCTGTTGTAAAGCTCGACCAGTACGGGCAATCAGGACAGCATCGTGTGCGTATAGCAGAACTGGGATGCACACATTCTTGATCGTTGGGACGTCCGGTGTGGAGTTCAACAAGGGTGCTTCCACCCCATTCGTATAGATCGAAAAAAGGAATGGGGCAAGGACGCAACCTTGACGGACTCCCTCATAATTGGAAATGGCCTAGAGCACTCACCCAGATTTCCATAGCGCACAGATGCCGATGCTGATGAGTATAACTTTCTAATAAAGGTAATTATCGTAGCATCAATACCCATTTCTGCCATTATTCTCCAAAGATGGTGATGGGCTACGCAGTCGAAAGCTGCTGACAGATCCATGAATGCCAGGTATAGTTTTCCCTGCTTTGCTTGAGTATACTTGGCCATTAGTAGGGTTAAATTGAGGCTTTGGTCCTGAGTACCACTCCCCTTTTTAAACCCATATTGTACCGGGATTAGGATGTTATTGTCAGTGGCCCATTCCTCTAGTCTATTAAGTAAGACGCAACCCATCAATTTAGCGGTACTATCCAGCAGGGAGATAGGCCGGTAGTTTTTAGGCTGAGATTTATCTCCTTTCTTATGGATTGGGACGATGATTAACCGCTTCCACGAGTCAGGTGGGCCCTCAGTGGCAATTGCATTAAAAACATTAGTGAGGACCGGTCCCCATAAGTTGGGGTGCTCCATAAAAAAATCGGCTGGAGTGCCATCCGGGCCAGGGGCTCTATTAACGGAAGACTGTGAAAGGGCCAGTCTTATTTCATGTAGTTTAAAACATAAGAACGGTTTGGCAGGAGAACTACTAGGTAACAGCTGACAAGCCACTCCCTCTACCTGGGGGTTGAAGATGGAGGAAAAGTGTGCAATCCATGAGTCCTCGTCCACGTGGCACGCAGTACTCAAATCTTCAGAGGATTTAAGGAATGGGGCATTGATGACTCTCCAAAAGTTCCTAGAATTTTTAGAAAGGGCCGCTTGATGAAGGTTCTCCCAAGCTTCTTCTTTGAAAATTTTAGTTCTCCGCTTTCTGGCCTCTGAATATCGAAGCCGCAGATCTTGACCAGTGCTGCATCCCTAGGAGTAGATCTAAGTGCCTGATGTAGCGCTGATAGGGCATTAGTGCAAGACTGGTCAAACCACTTAGGGCCTGGGCTATTAGAGGTTGGTCTCTCCCTAGTTAGTGTCTGTTTTGCCTCCGATAGTATTCTGTCGAAGGCTGGGTTTACAAGTTTTGGATCTGGGATAGCAGCCAGGCAAGTCATGATGTCGTCGAGTCTGTTACTGACCACCACTGTGACAGTTTTCTCTTTATTTATCGTCTCCCATTTTAGAACTATGCCATTTTTCCTTGCTATTGCAGGGTTAACATGTCTCGACTGCTCCTGGGCGATTCCTCCCCATGCCAAATCGCAAATTATGTCATAGTGATCGCTAAAACCATATGGCATAATTGCGATTTTAGAGATAGACTTTTTCAAGGACGAAGAAATCAATAAATAATCTAGTGTTGAACCCTGACTGGGCAATTCAAAAGTATGTAGTAAGGAGCCAGAGCTAGAGTCAATCTGGTTCATAATTTCCAGATCATTAATAAAAAATAATCTGTTCAGGGCATCGCCATAGGAATCGTGCCCAAAGTGATGAATTAAATCACCAGAATCATTAGAGAAACCACATACTGTTTTATTTGAGAGGGTACAGCAATGTGCGTTGAAGTCGCCCACCCATAGGATTTTTGGCGGCAGCTTAAGGCTCTTGAAAAAAGTATTAACATCTCTTTCTAGTAAATCAACAACCTCTTTCATGTTTGCGTTAACATTTTTATTGTAATAGTTGATTAAAAGAATAGTGTCACCCTTCAATCCTTTTAGATAAAGAAAATGATAATAGGGTAAGTCATTAAAAAATGATAAGACTGCTAATTTCGAAGTATTTTTAACAGGGTTAGAATCCCTCCCCTTGCACGACCAGACACAGAAGGGTGGACTGGAGTATTAAAGGAACGATACCCGTCCAAATCAAACTGACCTGTTTCCCATGCTTCCTGTAGACAAATCAGGTCATATTTGTTAACAATCGCTAACTAATCTTATCTTAGATCTTAGCCCAGCAATATTCCAAGAGACTAATTTAACATGATCTGTGGGGATGTGGGTATGATTGGAAAACACCGTGTGGGATTTAGGAGAATTGGGCCCTGGGTTCCTGGGACTTTGGAGTCGATTAGTAGTGGTCCCATTCCCCCCCTGTCAATCACACTCATCAATGTCTGTTAAAGCACCGAAACGATTGTTGATAGGGAAGGTGGGGAGGGTAAGGTAAGGGGGCTCATGGTACTTTTTGCTGTATGGGATCAACGAAGATTGAGCCCTATTAGAGGGTTTAACAGGTTAGTAGAAAAAACCAAGTGGCAGTGCAAACATCTGAGATTGTTGCATGGCTGTGTCGGGTAAGCGCTCAAACAATTGCTGGAGCAGATGGTGTGAGTTAAAATTGACTACCACACAGTCCCCCTGAATTGATTTCCTCGAGTTCCCTACCCATGCCACCCTTCTTGCCATTAGAATACAAGGGATTAACTCCCCCCGACCCTCCCGTGTTTGCTAATCCAATGACACACCTTGGTGATAAGCTGGTCCGTGGTTTCTCTCTGTGTATCCACTAATTTGGGAACATTCGCCAGAACTATTACATAGGGGCAAGCAGCAGGGGGAAGGTCCAATCTTGAGTCACAAGGTGTGTTAGACCTATTTATCACTTCAATATCATAGGCTCTAGGGCGTGCCAAAGTCGATGGTAAGGATAGTAAAGATGGGCCAGATGTCCTCTGTGGTTGCAGGGCATGACTAGAGGGATAATGGGAAGCTTGCAAGTTGGAGGAATTAGAGTGATTTCTAGCTTCTGCGACAGGCATGCCTGCTGGATGGGGGCCTCTTGGCCTGAGAGGCTCACTTTCAGGTCTCTTGCTATCCTGTGTAATGGGGGGGCGCTGAGATGTTATGGTATGTTCACGGGGTTGTGGTGTCTTCTGTGTCCCAGCCTCAGTCACACCGCTGATACCTGTTATAGTGAGGTTTAGAGACTCCAAGGTTGCCTCAATTCTGCAAAGCCTAGCTGAAAAGGGCTGAAATAGGCGTGTAAGAGACTGTTCCATTTTTTGTGGGAAAGTGTCCATTGTAGG
Source organism: Calotriton arnoldi (assembly GCA_963921515.1). NCBI lineage: Eukaryota > Metazoa > Chordata > Amphibia > Caudata > Salamandridae > Calotriton > Calotriton arnoldi. The sequence goes on along the minus strand of CAWUFW010000775.1, from coordinate 3,054,404 downwards.
TGCAGAGGCTACTATAGCTTCTGGTGGAACAGCGAGAGTTGACTTTGTGACTAGTCTACCCCCCCCTTTCTTCCTTTTTGGGGCGGTTCAGCATGGGCAAGCGGAGAGTAAGCTCTGTCATTAACTCGTGGATTTAGGCATTTCGAGCGGGTTACAACTGGATTAGATGATGCGGAGGCAGTACACGGATCTTCCGTATGTGCAGGCGGGGGGGCCAGTGTTAGAACAGTCAATTGGGCATTCTGGAGCTACTAAGTCGCCCATTGATAATCTGCGTTCTACAGTCTGAATCTCTTTATTCAGCGCATCTGAGGCTCTTATGAGGAAGGCATCTAGAGTGTTAGTTGACTCACCTCCATTGGTGGTGGATTTCCTTTTCCCCATCGCCAAATTCGAGCCCAACTCTTAAAGGCAATATATCAGGCAGTGGAAGTTAGAGGGGGGGCCCAGCCCAGCCTCCTCCGGGCTCGCCCGGGTGCGTCCCACGCTGCGGGCGTTGCTGCGCTTAAGAGCGCTGTGTCATGAACGCTGGGCTGATGGGAGATTGATATTATACTCCCTCTCGACCCCAATCATTTAATGGGTGATCACTTTCCTTCCCCGCTTAAAAATGATTCACTTGGCCTTAGTGAGTCTTGAACCTTTTCCTGGGTTGGAAGGGGTCCGATACAAAATGGTGAAAACCCATAAATGCTGGAGTTCACAAACTTACGAGGTATAATCACTCTGCAATTCCCGCTTAAATAAATCCTCTGTCCCTTCTTGTAGATTTGCTAACATGAATATCTATCTTCCTGTGAGTAAATCCTTTTAGGGTACAAAATCGGCTTTTGATAACAAAAGTGTTTTTGCACTCATAAAATCATTTTGAGAAACAGGCCATTTCTTTTCCTTCGCATCAGAAATTAGTCTGATGAAATGCCTAACTAACACAATGCATAAAGCATGAATACCACAAGAATAATTTTTCAAAAGGTGCAGTGTGTCTACTGTCTCCTACAAGCAGACATTCCAGTCTCATAATGTTGGAAATATATTCTTTGACACAGACAGCGGATTTCGTACTTCTCAAAGCTTCAGTTATCAAGCATTGGCAAAGTCAATAGATCTCGCCTCTGAAAGAGTTAATGGGTTTGACAATGTGTTTTAGAACATTATGTACACCAGTGTGGGTGCTGTTCTGCATGGGTTAAAACTAGTGGCCTGGACTGGGTTGGGGTAGGTTAGAAAGGGTAGATTGGGGTGGAGTGGAATGGGGTAGATTGGGGTAGAGTGAAGTGGGGTAGATTGTAGTGGGGTGGAGTGGGAAGTGGGGTAGATTGGGGTGGAGTGGGTATATTGGAGTAGAGTAGATTGGAGTAGATTAGAGTGGGTAGATTGGAGTGGAATAGATAGGAGTAGGGTAGATTGGGATAGAGTGGAGTGGGATATATTGGGGTAGATTGAAGTGGGGTATATTGGGAAAGATTTGAGTGGGATGGATTGGGGTAGATTTAAGTGGAGTGGGGTAGACTGGAGTGGAGTCAGGAAGATTGGGTTGGAGTGGGTTGGGGTATATTTAAGTGGAGTAGATTGGGTGGATTATCGTAGGGTAGAATGCAATCGAGTGAGGTAGATTGGGGTAGTTTAGAGTGGGGTTGATGGGGTGGTGTAGAGTGGGGTAGGATGGGGGAGTGGGGTAAATTGGAGTGTTGTGGGTTGATTGGGATGGGGTGGGGTAGATTAGAGTGGGATAGATTGGAGTGGACTGGGGTAGATTGGAGTGGGGTAGGTCGGGGTAGAGTGTAGTGGGATATATTGGGGTCAATTGGAGTGTAGTGGGGTAAATTGGGGAAGAGTGAAGTGCAGTGGATTGAGGTAGATTGGAGTGGTGTGGGCTAGATTGGAGTGGGGTGGTTTGGAGTGGAGTGGGGTAGATAGGACAGAGAGGAGTCAATTGGAGTGGAGTGCGGTAGATTAGGGTGGAGCGGGGAAGAGTGGAGTGGGGTAGATTGGAGTGGGGTAGATTGGAGTGTGGTAGATTGGAGTGGGGTAGTTTGGAGTGGGATAGATTGGAGTGGAGTACATTGAAGTGGGGTAGATTGGGTTCGGTGGGGTAGATTGGGATGGGATCAGTTAGATTCGGATTGGGTGGGGTAGAATGGAGTGGGGTAGATTGGGTTAGGGTGGGGTATATTGGAGTGGAGTAGATTGGAGTGGAGTAGATTGGGGTAGACTGGGCTGGAGTAGATTTGAGTGGTGCAGATTGGATGGGGTAGATTGGAGTAGGATAGTTTGGATTGGAGTGGGATAGAGTAGATTAGAGTGGGATGAACTGGGATGGATTGGTGTAGAGTGGGTTAGATTGGACTGAAGTGGGGTAGATTTGGGTGGCATTTGAGAGATTGGAGTGAAGAGCAGTGGGGTAGATTGGGTAGAGTGAAATTGAGTGTGGTAGATTGGAGTGGAGTTGGGCAGATTGGGTGGACTGCAGTGGGTAGATTGTAGTGGGGTTGAGTGTAGTGGGGTAGATTGGCGTGTAGTGGGGTGGAGTGGAGTTAGATTGGAGTCGAGTCGAGATTAGAGTGGCATGAGATAGATTGGAAAGGAGTGTAGTGGGGTAGATTCGAAAGTAGTGGGGTAGATTAGGGTGGAGTGGAGCAGGGAAGATTGGGTGGATTAGAGTAGGGTACATTGGAGTGGGGGAGATTGGAGTTGGGTAGATTGAAGAGGGATGATTGGTGTGGGGTATCTGAAGTGGGATAGATTGGAGTGGAGTGGGGTGGATTGGATTGGGGTAGAGTGAGGTGGGGTAGACTGCGGTGGGGTGGAGTGGGGTAGAGTTGGGTAGACTGGAGTAGAGTGTAGTAGATTGGAGTGGAGTCCATATGGGTAGATTGGGGTGGGGGAGATCGGGGAGGGGTAGATTGATGTTGAGTAGATTGTTGTGGAGTGGGATGGGGTAGATTGGAATGGGGTGAATTGCGGTGAAGTGGGTTAGATTTGAGTGGAGTAGATTTGAGTGGAGTGTGGTAGATTGAAGTGGGGTAGATTAGAGTGAAGTGGAGTTGGGTAGAGTGGAGTGGTGTGGGTAGATTAGAGTGGAGTGGAATAGAGTAGGGTAGAGTGGAGTAGGGTAGATTTGATTGAAGTGGGGTAGATTGTAGTGGGGTAGATTGTAGTGCGGTAGATTGGAGTGGAGTGTGGTATATTGGATCGTAGTGGAGTGGATTTGGGTACAGTGGAGTGCGGTAGACTGGGTTAGAGTGGGGTATATTGAAGTGGGGTAGATTGGAGTGATGTGGGGTGGGTAAATTGGGGTGGGGTAGATTGGAGTGGACGGGAGTAGACTGGGTGGAGTGGGGTAGAATGGAGTGGAGTAGATTGGGGTAAGATTGTAGCAAAGTGGGGTGGGGTACATTGGGGTACATTGGAGTTGAGTGGAGTGGGATACATTGGAGTGGAGTAGGGTAGATTGGAGTGGGATAGAGTGGTGTGGGGTGTGTTTCGTGGAGTGGAGCGCCATAGAGTGGAGTGGAATGGTGTGTTGTGGAGTGAGATGTGTATATTGGAGTGACGTGGAATCAAGTGGCATGGTGTGTCGTAGAGTGTCTTAGAGTGGAGGGGTGTACAGTGGAGTGGCATGTGGTAAAGTGTAGTTGAGTGTTGTATAATGGAGTAGCGTGGCATAGAGTGGAAGGCCATAGAGTGGAGTGGAGTGGCGCAGTCTGGAGTATGCATGGTGTGGTAGCGCATTGGCATTGCAGACAACACATTTCAATTGAAATGACCATTACACTGAAATACACTTTTACGGGTGCAAATGTCATCACTTAGTTTATTGATGTGTTTTAATTGTATTCAAATATTTGTTTCCACCACACTTCAGAATTCTGAAACATCAGCACAGTTCGTTTTTTTTTGTTGTGTGCTAGAAAAATAAAATACACCTGCTCCTCTTACATTGTGGTGTAGTTTCCACTTATCAGTAGGAACTGTGTGTTTGTGGATGACATAAACTTTGGGGTGGTGCCAGACTGATTCCGTGCACCCCCATACGATATGTTGTCCCTTAGGGTACACTGACAAAATATCAACACCCAAAATATCCCCATACAAAAATATCTTGACCAAAATATCGATGTCACAAATATCTACAACCTATACTTATAATGGTAAGTACAAAGATATTGAAAAACAAATATCAATGTAATAAATATAGATGTACAAAATATCGTTATATATATATATATATAAATATATATATATATATATAAATATATATATAATAAATTAATAAATATTAAATATATTAAAGAATAAAATTAATTTAAAAAATTAATTAGATTTAATATGCATTTTAACAAATATAACAAATAAACTTAATTTAAAAAAGTTAAACACACATATATAATAAATAATATATATATATATGTATATTTACTTTAAAACACTTATTAAACTAATAATTTTAATGTATTTTATAATTATAAAATTATATAAAAATTTAACAAATAAATATATATATATATATATATATATACATATAGCAGTACCACAAAATCTATTTAAAAAAATATTCTATTATAAATTAAAACTATTTAAAAATCTTTAAACTTAAATTTCCCACTCCAATGAGGCAACAGTAGGGGAAGTGTTGGATAGCGGAGGGGTAAAAATTACTATTCCCACTCCAGTGAGTGCAACAGTAGGGAAAGTATTGGATAGCGGAGGGATAAAATGTACTATTCCCACTTCAGTCAGTGCAACAATAGGGAAAGTGTAGGATAGCGGAGGGGTAAAAATTACTATTCCAACTCCAATGAGTGCAACAGTAGGGAAACTGTTGGATAGGAGAGGGGTAAAAATTACTATTTCCACTCCAATGAGTGCAACAGTAGGGAAAGTGTTGGATAGCAGAGGGATCAAATTTACCATTTCCACTTCAGTCAGTGCAACAGTAGGGAAAGTGTTGGAAAGCGGAGGGGTAACAATTACTGTTCCCACTCCAAAACAGTAGGGAAAGTGTTGGATAGCGGAGGGGTATAAATTACTATTTTCACTCCAGTGAGTGCAACAATAGGGAAAGTGTTGGATAGCGGAGGGATAAAATGTACTATTCCCACTCTAGTGAGTGCAACAGTAGGTAGCGTGTTGGATAGAAGAGGGATACATTTACTATTCCCACTCCAGTCAGTGCATCAATAGGGAAATTGTTGGATAGCGGAGGAACAAAATGTACTATTTCCACTCCAGTCAGTGCATCAATAGGGAAAGTGTTGGATTGCGGAGGGGTAAAATTTACTATTGTCACTCCAGTCAGTTCAAAATTAGAAACAAACAAAATATCATCAACTAAATAAAAACATTTTTTAAAGTAAATAAAAAAGATATATAAATTTGTTAAAAATAAAAATAAAAATATATTTAATATTAAAAATAAAAAAATAAAACATATTATAATGTTAAATACATATCACAAATACCTACAAATAATATATAAAGTAAAATAAAAACATTATTTTCAAACAAATAAATATTTTTATTTAGAAATTATTTATTAACAAAAACATTAATTATTACATACATTTAGTCTATTTACTTCCTACACCTATAACACCACACAACTCACAACCCACATCGAAAATAAAAAAAAATTATTTGCATAATTAACATAATTAATTATGAATTAAACAAATATTATTAATTAAAAATAAATTAAAACACATAAAATGTAATTATCTTCCCACCCTTTACACCTATAGTTCCCACAACCCACACCTAAAATTAAACTGTAAGAAAATTAATTACACAATGAAAAAACTTTTTCAAATAAATAACTAATTGTATTTAACAACTAATTATAAAGTAAGTCAATTTAATTTACTCCCCCTTCACAACTATAAGCTCAAAACCCCACACAAAAAAAGTAATTAAACAATTACACTAATTAATTATCAATGTATTAATTAATAATAATTATCAACTAATCATTAATTATTGAAACATTAATTACTTCCCACCCTTTACCCCTAAAAACTCCACAACCCGCAACTAAAATTAATTACACAATTTCCATATTTAATTGTCAATTAATTAATTAATATTAATTACAACTGATTATTAATTAATTAAAAATAAATGACTTCCCACCCTTTACCACTATAAACCCCAAAACCTGCACCTAAAATTAATTACACAATTACCATAATTAACTGTCAATTAATTAATTCATAATAATTAACAACTAATTATTAATTAATTAAAAATAAATTACTTCCCACCCTTTAACCCTATAAACCCCACAACCCGCACCTAAAATTTACCCAAAAAAATTAAAAACACAATTAACATTATAAAATCTCAATTAAAGAAATATTAATAAATACATATATTCATTAATTTATTAGGAAGGGGTGGAAGCACACTGCTGACCTCCCAGCACAGTTCGCCCCTTAGCATTCTGGTAAATGCAGTTTGTAGTGCATGCTTACTTGGTCTTTTGCTGGAATGTTCCACCAAAGTTGGTGCAGATTAGTGCTGTCATCTCTAGACACATGTGTTTCTGGATTTTATCCGTCATCAGTAGAGATCAAAAACGATTTTCTTATGGGGTTGCTGAGCAGGCTGCCACAATTCTTACAGGTCTCAGTACCTCTCACAGGCGCACAGGTGCATCTCCACTAGCTCGTCAGCTCAATGGCTCAAGGGAGCCTTTTTAAACAGGAAGGGGTGGGAGCACACTGCTGACCTCCCAGCACAGTTCGCCCCTTAGCATTCTGGTAAATGCAGTTTGTAGTGCATGCTTACTTGGTATTTTGCTGGAGTGTTCCACCAAAGTTGGTGCAGATTAATGCTGTCATCTCTAGCGCGCCGGCCCTCACCTTCATTGCGCCACAGGGTTTCGCGAAACCCTGTGCACTACAAACTGCATTTACCAGAGTGCTAAGGGGCGAACTGTGCTGGTAGGTCAGCAGTGTGCTCCCACCCCTTCCTCATTAATTTATTATAATGAAATTACTTCCCACCCTATTCCCCTATAAACCCACAACCCATACGGAACTAAAAAACACATTTAATTAAAATAAAATTAATAACTACTAAATATTGAACGCATATATTAAAAAATATAAACAATACTTATCCAAAAAATACATTACATACATTTAAAATATATACTAAAATACATAACACTCATTAAAAATCAATATTTTAAACACATATATTTTTTCAAACGATATTAATGACTTCTATATTTTTAAAATCGATATTTCTTTCCTTAAAGTCGATATTCTTGACCACGATATTCTTGCTGTCAATATTTCTGTGTCACAATATCTAAAACTCAATATTAGTGTATGTCGACATTTCCAACTCAATATTTTGACTGAATACCATCCCTTAGACCAGCTAGCTCACAGTGCCACCATAAGCCCCTTAAACCTAGATAGGAGTGTACAGTTCTGACAATCTTTGAACATTACAAGCCTGTTCCCATGACAGACCTAGGACCTTTTGCTCAGACACTCGTGCTCTCCTTCGCTCAGAGAACTATACAAAGAATACACAAATACACCTCACATAGATGTCAGTCAGCTGCTGGGTAAAAGCTTCAGCATGCAGGGACCCCTCGAAGTCAGCCGAAGTGTCTCCTCTGCTTATACTCGGAAACAAAAGATTATATACAGAAAACGGCATCCTTGCCTTGGGCTGAGATTGTGATCAGGCTGCCATTGTTTGTATTCCACAGATAGCTGTGTCACCATATGGACGTAAATAACAAACACATTTACACAACGCACGTGACGATCTTGTACACAGTTCCAAGGCAATGTGATAGTGTTCTCGTGAAGTTTGTTTGTGTTAGCAAGGTCGGTGTTTCCAAGAAACTAACCCAAGTGTCACGAATGCTTAAGTGTTTTAAAAGTCGACGAGGCAAGGTGAAGGCAACTTTAGGAAAAATCTATGTACATGTAAAAATGTCAACGGGTCCTACTAGGCCTAACTGGGGCACATGACAACATGGATACTCAGCAGGATTGTCAAATAAATTCATTTTTTTTAGTTTATAAAGTAAGTTTATTGAGACATAATAAAGCATAGGAATATAAAACAATGTAGTACAAATAGTTATGCAACGAATAAGACATAACTAAACAGTTCAGTTCATCTGTGAAAAGAAAAACTATACACGGTCTGAAATAAGAACATTTTGGTTGTACAAGCAGAAGAAAACAAGTGTATTACATATGAATATACATACATAACTATATTAACAAGCAGTGTACTTAATTATATTAAACAAAAATAAAAGGAAAGTCAGGAAGGTTGAGAGACTTCTTGTTGGGCGGGTGTACGTGCAAAGGAACGTTGTGCACTATCATGTTATGTTATGTTAATTTATATTTGTAAAGTGCCAAATCACCAACGGTCTCTAAGCGCTACAAACCATAAACCATAAACCCATCTAAGAACTGTGTAACAGGAGACCACAAGATCTGGCGCTTCAGGGTTAAAGTCATGGGAGAAATGTAACTTGTGTCCAATCTATGATTATAGCAAACGCATACCACCAAGCCTGAAAAGACAACTTAAAAAAGTCTTTCCAATTCTTAGTGATCTGTTGAAAAGCAGCCGCCAACAACAGATCCAAATTACGTGTGTCACAAGAGAATGAGCGCCAAGCTTCAGATAGACTACCTGGAAAGACATTAGAGAAAGAAAAGGGAACTGTAGTGTGAAAAATGAAGTTAACCTGAACCCAAACCTGTTTCCAGAAGTGTAACACGGAGGGGCATGAAAAAAGTAGATGTCTTAAATCTGCCTGTGCCAAAGAACACTTCCAGCATGTGTCAGACATAGCCGGATTCATTGTATGCAGAAGTGCAGGAGTCAATATAAGTCTATTATACATAAAGAAAAGGGACTGCGTGGTGTTTGCCGCTCTAGATGATTTCCTGATTTTGGTCCAGGGAGGGACTGACCAGTTAACCTCCAAATCAGACTCCCAAGATAATTCAACCTGTGATTTGGCCCTATTAGAATCAGAAGAGAGTAAGAAGGAATAAATGGTAGACGCTATGGGAGAAGAATGCAACAGAGTGGACCAGTGATTAGTAGGGGAAGATGTTGAAGACAAAGATAGTTGACACTGTTCATAAGTGCTACAAAAGGCATTATGCAATATTCTATATTTGCTCTCAAACTCCAAAGGAAGACCAAATTGACGACAAACTTGAGAAAAGGATAAAAAAGTATTATGTTCAAAAAGTTGGCGTACCCAAATTAAGCCTTTATTTCTCCAGGATTTCCAGTAAATGGGTTTATTATTAACTAATATAGTTTTATTACTCCAAATGGTAGAACTAAGAAAGGTGTCAATGTCCGTGGAAGTATTATGAAGGATGGAGTCTAATAATAATTTACAGGAATGCTTAAGAAAAGGAGTAGGGAGAAATTGAGGCTTACGAGTGAAGGATAAATATTCCTTAAAGGAGAAGGGGAGGAGGAAAGTCTTTTCCACTTCAACCCATAATGGGCCTACCAAAGAGGAATTAGAGAGCCACCTAGAAGATTGATCTAATAAAAATGCCTTATGATATTTAGGAAAGTCCGGGAATTTCACCCCCCCCTCCAACTTTGGACGAGTTAATTTAAGTAGGGACATGCAAGATTTTTTATGATTCCAGAGGAACAAAATAAGGATAGAGCTTATCTTCCGAAAATATTTAAGGGGTATGGACAGCGGGAGATTTGATATAGTAAACAATATAATGGGGCTCAGCATCATTTTAATGGTATCCAAACGACCCCACCAGGAAAGATGCAGAGAATGACATCTATTAGTCAAAGGAGTTAATTTATGTATGTATTTTTCTAAATTTAGAGAAACTGAAGAGGAAATAGAGGGGGCAAACCAAAAACCAAGATATTTAATGTGCTGAGGATTCCACGTAAAATTGGACATAGCAAAATCTTCTTTAAAAGTAAATTTTGTCAAGGGTAGTGTTTCACTTTTCTCATTCTTCAATTTATATCCAGAGACTTTACTATATGAGGCAACTTCTTGCAAAAAAGCCGGCAGTGACAAAAGGGTTTGGGAAAGGAACATTAAGACATCATCAGCAAACGCTGCAAATTTGATCTGCAAACCATTAAAGGGAAATCCACGAATATCTTGATTCTGTCGCAACCGGGAAAGAAAGGGCTCTAGTGCTAGATTAAAAAGAAAAGGGGAAAGTGGACAGCCTTGACGAACACCCCTTCCTAAAGAGAAATAAGAAGAGGTAAGGCCGTTGGCACAAATAGCCGCTTTTGAGGCAGAGTACAGGAGAGAAATAAGGGAAATACTTTTTGGACCAAAGCCAAACCAACGGAGAGTATGAAAGAGAAAGGGCCAACAAACTCGATCGAAAGCTTTCTCTGTATCTAAAGCAATTGCTGCAACAGGCTCGGATTTAAGAGAAGATTTAGAAAGAATATCAAAGAATAAACAAGTATTATCGGAGCGATAGCGGCCTTTGACAAATCCAGTTTGCTCCTTACCCAGCAAATCAGGAAGATAGGAAACAAGTCTCAAGGCTAAAGCTTTGGAAAATATTTTATAGTCAAGGTTGACTAGCGAGATAGGCCTGTAATTTTTGCAAAAATGAGGATCTTTACCTTCCTTAGGGATAAGGTAAATTAAAGCATCCAAAAAGAAACCAGAGGAAGAACCAGAGAATGAGAAAGAGTTTATGAGAGTTTGCAATTTGGGGAGGGTTAACTTGGCAAAATGTGAATAAAATTCAGCAGTAAATCCATCAGGGCCAGGGGCTTTGTCTTTTTTGATTGTGTTCAATGCAGTGTGTAATTCAGTTTGTGAAACATCAGTTTCCAACAATGAAAGGTCAATACACTTATCTGCAGGTCTATGAATAGATGAAAGAAATTGAGAACTGTTTAGGTCAGAAGTTACATTGTCAGGTGTATATAAAGATTCATAGTACCGAACAAATTCACCCAAAATTTCAGAATCCTTATATCTTGGTGTTTGAGTTGCATCCATAATTGATTCAATATTAAATTTATTATTCTTAAGCTTAAGGTAATTCGCCAATAATTTACCTGACTTATTCTGACCACCATAGAACTTTGCGCTAGACTTTAGCAAAAATAAAGAAGCGTTATCTGTAGATTCCTTCTTAAATTGGAGTTTAGTGCGAATAAGTTCTGATAAACATTCTTTTGAATTGGATGTATAAAAGGAATGTTCCAGTCTCTTTATCTGTGCCAAATGGTCAATCGTATGAATATGTGATGCCTTCCGTTTTTTAGAAACATATGTGATAATAAAATCACATGCTGTCGCTTTAAAAGCATCCCAAATAACATGAAAAGGCATGGTATCTGATTGGTTAAGTTGGAAATAATCTTGGAAAAACAACTCAAAGGAGGAGGTAAAATTAGGATCTAAAAGGAGTGAGTTATTAAAACGCCATCTGCAAGGAGTGTGAGAGCAAGAATGTAAATCCAATTGAAGGGAAATAGGGGCATGATCGGATATTTGAATTGCTCCAATATCTGCAGAACATAGAGACTGTGAGATATTGTGTGATACAAAAAAGTATCCAATACGAGATTGAGTTTTGATGAACAGGAGACAGGAAAGAAAATGGAGAGTCTCATATAGGGAGGAAGAAAAAGAAAAATACAAACAGTTAATAGCAGTATATAGAGACAGGATTATAAAAGCTAAAGTAGCATATTTTACAAATAAGATTGAGAGCGCTAAAGACTCGACAAAAGACCTATTTCGCACAGTAACTGAATTAACAACCACACACAATACCAAAATTACAAAAGCCAATCAGCCCTTTTGTAACACGCTAGCAGATTTCTTCCTAGAGAAAGTAGAAAAAATTAATAAAAACTTCCTAGACGATCAATCATGCACAGAGCCAACACTTGGAACAGAGGGAAATCATGATCTTAATTTAACCAAGCCTCTGAAGGAATTTACCCCTCCATCAACAGAGTACATCATAAAGCTATTAAATAGTGCCACCTCGGGATCGCCAGAGGATTCATGTCCGCCTAATATAATAAAACTAGCAGCAGAAATTGCTGCATCTAAATTAACACCTATTTTCCAAAATATGTGTGAGACAGGAATGTTTCCTAAGATCTGGAAAAAAGCAGTTGTGATCCCTCTACTAAAGAAAGCTTCTCATGATCACAAAGATTCGTGCAATTATAGACCAATTTCCCGTCTCCCACTACCTGCGAAAATAGCAGAAAAATGTTTGAATGAACAACTGGTCTCCTTTGTTGAAACAAATAAACTCTTGTATAGGACACAGTTTGGCTCCTGGACAGGCCACAGCACAGAGACAGCATTGCTCAAGGCAACCGAAGAGATCAGGCGGGTATTAGATCAGGGAAAAGGGGCTGCCCTGATCCTGCTTGATCTCTCGGCGGCTTTTGACACTGTCAATCACCAACTATTACTAAACCGCCTAAAGACTTGTGGAATCACAGGTCAGGCGTGGAGCCTGCTGAAATCCTACCTGGCAGATCGAGAACAAGTAGTGAAATTAGAAAACTTCACTTCTCACTCATTCTCCCTGCCTTGTGAAGTCCCACAGGGATCATCGCTGAGCCCTACTCTTTTTAACATATATGTCTCCCCAATAGCAGCACTGATAAGAAAGTTTGGTTTCTCGCTGACGTCCTATGCTGACGACACTCAAATTGTCGTCTCCATAGAGAAAATTGATGGTAGTACCGGAAACAGATTTCACAATGGTATGATAGCTGTTCACAGTTGGATGGGAAACAATTGCCTTAAACTGAATTTGGATAAAACTGAGGTACTGCTGTTTGGTCCTGAACTACATCTCTGGGGCCCTGATGTATGGCCAACCACTATGGGTCCAGTCCCCCCCAGTAGAAAAATCACGAAACCTAGGAGTGATTATCGATTCAAAACTCATCTTCACAAAACAAGTAAATGCAGTCACTTCCTCCACTTTTAACACCCTCAGAACAATCAAAAAAGTTCTGCCTTTTATTCCGGCTAACCTGAAAAAGACCCTAGTTACAGCATTAGTTCTCTCTAAAATAGATTATTGCAACAGTCTGCTTCTGACAACCCCAAAATATAATTTGAACAAACTTCAGGTCTTGCAGGACGCCGCGGCCAGACTCCTACTAAAGATCCCTACATTTTGTTCAGTGGTTCAAAAACTAAAAGAGCTACACTGGCTCCCCATTAAACAAAGAATAACCTTTAAGGTACTCTGTTTAACCTGCAAAGCAATCCACAATTTGGGCCTAGTCTTTCTGAACCATAGTTTCAAGCAGTATGTTCCAGCTAGGAAACTTCGCTCAGCCTCTGCTAATCTATTGATACAGCCCAGTTTTAAAAAACTAGATGGGGTGGAAAGAGCATTGTGATGGAAGCAACCAAAATATGGAATACACTCCCTTTAAGCATTAAAAATGAACCCAGCCTTCTTTCTTTTAGGAAAGCTGTAAAGACCTGGTTGTTTCAATCGTGGTAATTCTGCCAGCAGTCTTGATCACACTCGCAAATGAAACAAACAGCGCTTAGACGTCCCAGGGCATTAATGCACTATATAAATAAAATTAACATAACATAACAGGGGAGAAGTAAGTGTATTCTCTCAAAGTGGAGTTGCAGAGTCACCAGGCATCTACTAATTTCTGTTGCTTAATAGTATGGACAAAAAGTTTGTGAGCATTATTTGGTATAAAGGTAACTGTACAGTTACGATCGATAAAGGGACCTACTATCTGGTTACAGTCACCAGACAAAATAAAGTTCTTTTCAGGGTACTTTACAAGAATTTGATTCAGACAAGACTAAAAATGGGAGTCATTGACAGTAGGGGCATAGATATTTAACAAAGAGACTGCAGCCTTCCCAATCAGTAATTTAGTATAGAGCTATCTACCTTCATCATCAGATTCCTGGGAAATCAGCTTTATGACATAAAATAATAACCCAATTCCTTTTACCAGCTCCTTGCGAGAAAATACGTCACCTACCCATCCCCTCTTCAATTTTAGGGACTCCTGCTCTGTAAGGTGCGACTCCTGGATTAAAGCGATATTGGCACCCAGATGAGACAAATGGGACAAGACACGTTGTCTTTTGATAGGAGAATTTAAACCTCTGACATTCCAAGAAATTATTTTTAAGGACATAAACAAATTTCAAAAAGTAATAAATTCAACAATTCGTACCAAATAAGGAAAAGAAAAAATGTAGACTGTAAAATGACATATATATACCAAACAACTGTAAAGCATAGATGATAAAGAATAAAGAATAGAAAAGAAAGAGAAAGAAAGAAGAAGCAATAAAGTAGTAAGAGAAAGAAATAATGAAAGGGAAAGAAGAATCCATAAAACAAGAAGGAGTACAGTAATGACAGGAAAGATGATGAGCAAAACATACCTATGAAGAGTAGTATTCTAAGGAAGGGTGGGGGGGTGAGGCCACATGGAACAGATGGTACGTCGAGAGTCCATTGGGAGAGCACGAGAGGAACAGCACTTATTACATCATACGTGGAAGACCACAGACGCGAATGAGATACCTGCTAGAAAAGTAAATAAATATTAATATTCAATACTAATAGTAGCAGTGTTAAAGGACAAGAAGACTCCTGAAAGCTCAACATGGAGCAACAGAGAGTTGATCAGAATATAACATGCATTTTATATAACCATCATAACTCTGAATCAAAAATTCCTAAGAAAAAACAGGGTTACATAAGTGAACACCGAGAAGCAGATGGTCATGAGGTGTCCATATTTTCGGTCTTGCAAGCATTGATGAAGCTATTCAGTTTAACAGGATCTTCATATGTAGTAGTCTTGTTTTTGTACGTAACTTTAAATTGGCAAGGGTGAAATAAGCCAAAACGAGCTCCAAGTAAATGATGATCAGATCTCAGATTATGGAATTCTTTACGCCTGTCAGCAGTAGTTTTAGCGTAGTCCTGGGAGAAAAATAAAGGTTTTCCTGACCAAGAAATACGTTTCAGTGACTTGACAGCAGCAAGGGCTTTAAGGAGGTCAGTATATTCAAGAAAGTACATAATGACTCCTCTTGGATTTCGTGCGTGGGAAACAGTTGTTGACTGATGACCTAACCTATGGGCCCACTGAATATTAAGATGGGAATCCTCAGGCATATTCAAAAGCTTGGGAAGGAAGGACTTTAGAAAAGTGATAAGATGAGAGCCTTCTGATCGCTCGGGAAAACCATAAAGGCGGAGATTATTCCTTCTGCTCCTGTTTTCCAGGTTTTCGACCTGCTGTTGAAGAGAGGAGACCTGGGTTTGAAGAGAATGTATTCTGATGGTAGCAGAACCAAAGGATGCAATGCTCTGCCGTATTAAGCCTTTCCTCCATTTGGGACCATTTATCAGTAAGATGTTGCAGCTTAGAGTTGGTTTCCTCCATAAATGGCCTTAAGACACATATCTCTTCCAACAAGAGCTCCATGGATACAACTGGAGGAAATTTTGTATGGGAGGGAGAATCCTTTTTCAGTCATTTGGTAGTAGCCTTCCCGGCAGTGGATAAAATAGAGGTTCCGTTGGACCCAGATGAAGAACTACCTTTATGCAAAGAAACCAAAGATTCCTCCATATTTGAAAACTTGGAGAAAATGGTGGAGTTCTTAATGAACTTATGAGCCGAAGGTGGAAGTGAGGAGTCTGCTTTTCTCAAACGTCCCATATACATACTGGAATATGGGATGATGGCTATTAAAATCTCTGATATCACCAAAATCTAGCACCTCAGTGCAAAAACATACACTTCGGCGTTATGTTTGAGGAGAACATAAGAGAACTGCCCATACAGACGAAAGTTATGAGGAAAAAAACACTCTCATGACGAAAAAGCGAAGAAAATCTTTGAAGAAGCAGATGTGAGGCAGTACACAAAATAAAGACCAAAAAGCAGGAGCAGAGCAAGACAGAGTACCTTCAATATCATCAGGTTTGTGAGGGAAAAAAAGAGAAAATAATAGTTGGCACCTGAAATAGTTCACTTCATCTCGGAGGGAGAGCATTCCCTCAACCAGCAGCTGAGCAGACAAAACGGCAGCCGGCACTGTGAGGTAAGCCGAGCCGTCAACTAAAACAAAAGCTGCCGCTGAATGAAAAAAAAAAGATGTCGGGTCTCACCGCATCGCCGTTGCTCAGGCTGGAATAATAGAAGTTGCAGGGAGAGCTGTAAAAGCGCTCACATCCCGCACCTACTCCCGAAACTCTACCCGACACCGCCATCTTCTGTGGGCTCCAAGCCACGCCCCCGTCACATAAATTCTTAATGAGGGAAATCCTGTTTGGGTAGACAGAGATTTTATCGAAGTAAAGGTGAAAAATCATCAAAATTATAAGAAGTTCAGCTGGGGGCACACCGGGAAGAGCATTGCGGTCCAGAGACGTTGGGGAGCGCCTCTCGGAGTCGGAGGAGGATGTGGTTCGATTGCGCCCGCCGCGGACCCTGATCAGGTCGGATGATACTGGCCATACTGAATTGTCCGAGAGAGAGGATTCACCAGATGTTGACAGTGAACACCCGCTACTTGAGAGCATCCAGCGACTGGAAGCGTCGGGGCAGACCCTGCCTGAAGCCGATGCACAGAAGCAGCAACCGACTAGCAATGGCAAAGAGGACTGAAGATTGGGGCCAGATGGCTCCCCAAAGACAGTAGGACTGTCCTAAGGCTTAGTGGGCGCTACAGGATTTAGACCTGAGCCGGGGCAGTGTATTGTCTGTTTGTGTTTTCTTAGTGTGTAGTTAATTAAGTGGGGGGAGGGGGGCTACAGACCTCTTAGTAGACTACCTGTGTCTGTGTTGTCATGTTGACGAATTGGGGAGTGGTGTGGGTACCTGAAGAGTGTGGGGTGGGGGGTGATTTGAACACTGTTTTGCGTATTGAGTTGCGATTGTTTTTTGAGAAGGGGGACTGTTTGGCATGATTTGAACAGCAGAGGGCTAGGGCTGGAGGGGGTGGGGGTGGGGGCGGGGGGGGCCGTCCTCAGGTGGGACACTGGGCAGGAGACAAACCAAGAGGCGCTTTACAATGGCCGATGACAAATATACAGTACTGACATGGAATGTCAATGGATTGGGCAACAAAATCAAGAGGGGGTTGGTGACCCGTTACCTCAAGAGGTTTAAGCCCCACATCATATTCCTGCAGGAAACACACCTTTTGGGCTCAAGCTGTTCCTTCCTGGGAAGGGGGCAATACACCACTCTGGCACACGCAGGATTTACGAAAGGTTCCAGAGGGGTGGCAATTCTTATTAAACAGTCTCCTCCCTTCCATGTCACAAAGAAATGGGTGGACGCAGACGGGACATACGTTGCAGTGCAGGGCATTTGGAGACACAAGACGTTTTTCCTTAGTAGTGTATATGCACCCCCCCGATTACAGCAGCGTACTCTAGATAGGTTAACGGAACTCCTCCTACACTCCGGCCCAGCCATACATATAATAGGGGGAGATTTCAATGACGTTTATGATCCTTCTCTGGACCGTACCCAAAATCGACCTGGATCCCACGGGCCCACAAAGTTAGCCCGATTTTTAGACACCCTGGGGTTAATTGACCTGTGGCGACGGCACCACCCTCATCTACGAGCGTACTCTTACTTTTCAGGGTCCCATAGAGTGTTCTCATGGTTAGACTACCTCCTTGCCCCGGCAGGCGAGGTCCAACAGGTGGACACAATAGACTATCTAGCTAGAGGCATCTCTGACCACTCGCCTCTGCTAATGAAGGTGGGTGGAAGGGAGGGTCACCAAGTAGCACAGTGGCGTTTGAATGCGTGGGCATTGCAGGATGGGACAGTGGCTCAGGAGCTTCGGGTGGATTCCGAGCTATATTTTCGTGAAAATGAAGGCTCGGTGGAATCGGCAATTACTTTGTGGGAGGCCTACAAGACGGTACTCCGCAATAGGGCGCAAAATATAATTGCCCACAAAAAGAAACGCGAAGCCCAGGAAGTTACAGACTTAGAACACAAGCTTATAAACCTAGAGGGAAGCGACCCTACCACGCTAACCGACTATACCCTTCGCCAAATCGATATAACTAAGCAAGACTATCTAGCACTTGCGACCAATGAGGTCCGGACACACCAATTGGCGACCCAGCATCGGCTCTATGAAACCGGGGATAGAGCAGGGAAGCTACTTGCATGGCTGGGGCAGAAGGAACTAGAGGCACGATGGGTGCTATCTATTAATGAAGGTACTGTCACACATACCACACCTTTGGCTATAGCAGGGGCCTTCGCTCGATATTACGCAACACTATACGCAGCCCATCCCCAGAAGGAGGAGTCACAAATACGCCAATACCTGAATGTGATCGACCTGCCCTCACTCTCACAAGAGGAGAGGGATAGTCTGGAGGAGATTTGACGTTAGCAGAAGTGACCGAGGCTATTGGCCGGCAGAAAGCAGGCAAGGCCCCAGGCCCTAACGGTCTTCTTAAGATGTTCACGGAGTCGAAAGACCAAGGGATTTTGCCAAGAGACCTCCGTGTGGCCGCGGTGGTGGTCATTCCGAAGGCGGTGAAACCGCCGGATGACTGTGGGTCCTATCGCCCCATATCCCTGCTCAACATTGAGACGAAGATTCTGGCCACGATACTTGCCATGCGCCTCTTGACCATTATTACCCCCCCTGATCCATAGGGATCAGTCAGGTTTTATGCCTAAGCGGGCCACACGTTTCAACCTCCGATGCCTCGCAAACTGGATGGACACGGTGCGGAGTCGGGACAGCCCCCACATGCTCCTCTCGCTTGACGCTGAAAAAGCGTTTGACACAATACATTGGCCCTTCATGTGGTGCATACTGGAAAGGATGGGCTTCGGCCCGGTGTTCCGAGAGTGGTTGGCACTGTTATATAATGCACCTGAGGCCACAGTCCGAGTCAATGGGGTGGTTTCCCCAAGTTGGCCGATCCAGCGCGGTACCAGACAGGGATGTCCCCTATCTCCACTGCTGTTTGCTCTCATCCTGGAACCGTTGGCCTGTGTGGTTCGAACCTGTCAAGGGCTTGGTGGTTTTGTGGACGAATCCCGTTTTTTAACAGAAGAACGCATATCGCTATATGCAGACGATGTGCTGCTTTATGTCACACAACCAGCTGAGACACTCCCCCGACTGTTACAGATCTTTGAAGACTATGGTGGCCATGCAGGCTATAAGATTAATTGGAATAAGTCCACCCTATATCCGTTGAGCGGGGCGGTAGAGCCTCAAACCTATCCGAGCTGTCTGCGGCTTTCCACGGAGGGGTTTACGTATCTGGGACTTTACATCACCACTGACCCCGCAACCAGGCTGGAGCGTAATATTCGACGGGTGCTACTGAACTTTCAGGAAGATGTGAAGAGGTGGAGGAAACTCCCTCTGACCATAATGGGGAGGGCCGCCATGTATAAGATGATCACGCTCCACCGGTTTCTGTACATTTTACAAAACACCTACTACAAACTACCAGATACTATTTTCACTGCCATCAACAGTGAACTACGTCTCCTCTTATGGGACGGAGCTCACCCGCGTATAGCGCTGCAAACGTTGCAACGCAATCCTTATAATGGGGGTCTAGCCTTGCCGGATGTCAGAGCATATCATAGAGCAGCCCATCTTATAGTCCTTAATGAATGGAACCATGCGCCGGGAGACCATCCTACTTATAGGCTGGAACGGTTACAATTCCGAACCCGCACTCACTTACATTACATATACGGGGGAGCTGGTAGTACGCGTCTCCTACCTGCCACTCAACAAGTACTGGCAGCCTGGAAGAGTACGGAAAGGCAGATGAAATGGGAGGGGAGGCCTACGGGGGAGACCCCTCTGTGGGAGGGTGCTAGATTACCCGAGATACGTAAACTGAGGGGATTTAAGAAATGGGACCTCATAGGTATCTCCAAGATAGGGGACCTGTTAGAGATGGGCTCCCTAGCATCATTTGCTTCGCTTCAGGCTAAATACCAACTCCATGATACCCAAGCGTACGCCTACCTTAGACTTAAGCATGCTTGGCACGCTGAAGGGTTAGACACTGCGACATTCCCGGAATACGCCCCGTTAGAGGGTAGGCTCCTACAAGAAGAAATCCCAACCCAAGCCATCTCCCTGACATACAAGACACAGCTCAACAATATACCCGACAACCTTGGTCTGCTCTGAGCCAAATGGGAACTTACCACCGGCCCACTAGAAGATATTGATTGGGAAGCGGCCCTCATGCACCCACGTGAAGTGGCGATCAGATTAAGGTTGCATCTCATACAGTATAAGATCCTACACAGGATCTATTTTGATAGGGCACGATTACATGCTATGGGGAGGGCTGACAACCCAGATTGCCTTAGATGCCACACAGAGCGAGGCACATATATCCACACCCTCTGGGAGTGCAGGCACATTCAGACCTACTGGCATAGGATAGTGAAAGAACTGAACAATATCCTTGGAGCTCAACTTGGGTTGGATGTAAAGTTTCTCTTACTAGGTATCTCCACGGATGTTGATCTGCCGAGACATAAGCTCCTGTTGGCTAACCTAGGGTTAGTAGTGGCCAAGAGAGATATAGCTAAAGGTTGGGGGGCTCAGCGACCTCCTACATTCGTAGAGTGGAGGTCCAGTATGGACCTATATATGGTCGCAGAAAAGGTGGTCTACAAGGCGAGAGGGTGCCCTCGTAAATTTCGGAAAATTTGGACGCCCTGGATAGAGTATTATGGCCTAGATTTCGAGCAGAAGAAGGAGGAATGGGCCTTACCCAAAGCAGGACAGGGATTGGACATTAACAACTGTGATGAATTGCCCACTCTTGACAAATGTACTCGTATTGGAATAAGACCCTTACATCTGTATATCTGTGACATTGGTTTAATCATGTGTTTCGCATTGGAGATGCTGCTGCCAAACCTTCTGCTTATAAGTATACCTTGCTGCCCACTGTTGTACCTATATCGTGCATTATTGCTTTCTTTTTTCACCTGAATGTTTCATCTTTTAAAAAACAATTAAAACATTTTTTTTTTTAAATAAAAATTATAAGAAGTGGTATGACAATAAATGGGGAGAAATCAAACGTGATTGGAGCAAAGGGCAATGGGTTGTGATCAAATAACCCTACAATACACACAACAAGTTCACATCATTCTCCAAACCAGAGAAAATTAAGTGTGTCAAACGTAATACTGTGGTGTTCGAGAATGGTCGCTCTAGGAGCATGGACAACGTAGTTTGTTGCCCCGAAGCTCTCATCCCAGGGAATGGTTCTCCTGGGATTGCACTCAAGGTTTCCCAAAATACCCCAAGATCTAGGGAAACTAGAAGTCTTCGTCTACCTTGTTGGTAATCCGATTACAAAATGGATTAATTCTATTTTGTAATAATCTGTTATGTATGTACATATAACTGTTGAAACCTTAAATTTCTGATAAATGGAGATGTGTTGTAAGATATTTTAAGTGGTACATTCCCCTTTCCTTTGTCGCTCCATTCCCCCCCCCCTTTCTGCCTAACCCTTTTTGTTGCCCTGCATTCTCAAATAGAACTCTCATAAGAAGCTTGTCTTAAAATGTTCATTGTAGATACAGAGAGGAACATGCTGATATTAGGAGCTGGCCAACAAGCTTGAATGTACTGAATTTGCTGTGCTGAAGAGTGGAGATTGTACTTCATGAGTAACAAATAATTATTTCATTGTGATTATGCTACTTACCTCCTTTAAGAACCCCTATATGCTGACTTAGTTTTTTTACATAATTATTATGCTGCCTCAGGGCAGCTTTACAGCAATTGTGATATAGCAAATGTCAGACATATACATGGGGACAGTGCAATAGTATAAGTCTTGGGTGTCGGCCTGCACTCAGTTATGTTTAGATGAATGCCCTATTACTTACCGGTAATCTTCATTACTCTTGGTCCCGTTGTCCCCGTCCCATTCATGACTCACTTGTCATGAATGGGACGGGGACAGGAGGGACCTGGGGGTAATGCCCTACTGCTTACCTGTAATCTTCATTACTCCTGGTCCCGTTGTCCCCATCCCATTCATGACAAGTGAGTCATGAATGGGACAGGGACAGGAGGGACCTGGGGGTAATAGTCTATGACCATTTTGGGAAAGGTGGATGTTCATTCATTCCATACACTTCTAGTGGTCAGGAAAACAAACCGAGTGCTGGGTGATAAAGCCATTTGCTTATGGCTACTTGTAATATCCCAGAGTCTTCTGTGTCACCCAGTGTCTTCCACCATGAGAAAGACAAGTTCGTTTTTTTTTTTTTTTGCCAAAGTCTGCAAATCTTATTTAGTAGCATAAAAATGTGATACCATGAGGTTTTGACAAGCAATGGTTTTCCTTGGATGACGTGTGACTATATCGAAGAGACAGCAGCTAAATGGTGTATTGCGTCCGAACTGTTTGAGCGCTCCAGTGTCATACATCCAGTACACGATATGTTGCAGTGGACTTCAAGCAAACTTATCTTTCTATCACCTCACTCATATTTCCCACTTTATGTTTTTGTTTAAATGATATAGAAAGGAAGACGTCTTTGAGCACAAAGTTTCCAGATTGCATTATTTGGATTCATAAATAAATATGGTTGTGTGTATATCACGTTTCTTGTACTGCTAAATAAAATGTTCCCGAAAAACACGCTGTTTTTAAGAGGAATGTGTCAACGGTCGTTGTAGTAACTGAGTGGGGTGGAAATTACTTATGATGCAGGCACGAATCAAAAATGTTTTATGACATAAAAATGCTAATTCAGTGTTCCTAACTGATTGAATAATGCATTTCTGATTTACAATAATAGCTGAAAAAAGTAATGCATGCGAATAATGTATTTTAATGTGACTTTTACTCTCGATGTAATGCACTGCTCCGTGATGTCGCTGTGCCATCCCACGCATTTATGTCCTCGTGCCCTCAGGTGTCCTTGTTGCTCGGTTGAGATGCAGCAATCATCGTACAGCTGTTTGCTCCACAGGTTCCAAGAATCGATGACCTGGAAAAGTTCCCACTGAAGAAGCGCTTGAATGGGAAGGCCACTGAAATCATCCAAAATGGCATATTTGCATTTCCTCCATCACTGGTCGCACACACTATCACAACTGTATAGCAGAGATACACCACACAGAACCACTCGAAAATACCCTCAATCACACTCACAAAATACACAAAAATAAGTAAAAAGCAAGCATTCTGAAACAGAACACACAGTCGAAGGCAACAAACTCATAACAAAGTACAGATGAATTAAGCTATCAATACAACTACAGAATTCTAGAATCCCTAGCAAGTACACACAAAGTACAAATGTATTAGGCTATCAATACAACTACAGAATTCTAGAATCCCTAGCAAGTACACACAAAGTACAAATGTATTAGGCTATCAATACAACTACAGAATTCTAAATCTAGCTGCAAGCACGCTTGCCAGCAAGGTATCATGATCCTGTGCTCTAAAACTTTTGATAGGGCCATGAACTTGGAGGGCCCTCATGGATTCTTCTGGGGTGGAGGCCATTGGCGTCCAGCCCTGCTGCTGTAGTTGCGCCCCCTAGCTCTATCTTTGAGTGGCCTCTTTCCTATAGTTGGTGTTCGAAGGTTGGCTGCACCTCAAACCTGATTAGCAAAGCTATTCCTCCATTTTTTTACATGTGTAAAACCCCATGATTTGTTTACAGTCCTAAAAGGGTTTGAAGCACACAAAGATTTTCGTGTGAGTAAATATACCGCCTCAGTGGTGAGTGGGCAGTTTAGGGGGCTCAAATGTCCTGAAATATTGTGCGCACCCATACACTTGAGGTTATTCACAAATGTTCTAATTTTCATTCGGAAAAAGGTCAGTGATTTACTCCTATTAAAGGCAGGAGCAAATCCCATTCCAGGGTTGGAATGAAGATGTAACACCTGTAACATTGTTGGGGGGCGTTAGGGTTCCTTCACAGAGAAAAATATTCTCCCTGTGTAGAAAAAAAGAATAAGTAGTAAATTTTCCACAGATGGGAAGACATTCTTCTATGCAAAAGTTACTTTGGAATGGAAGGTGCACCAGAAAAGTAGTCGGGAGAACAAATTTTGTCCATCAATCTTCTTTATTCAAAACATGTGTTAAAACCGGCACTCAGCCAAAGTCTTTCGTTCCTTGTGCAGAAGGAACTTCATCAGGGCTGAAACAATCACATAAGGACACAGAGTAAATTGGCACATAAAGACAAAAATGCAAAAAGACATCACAAACAATAATAATGTACATTGATATATACATATACACACCATAGTAGTTACACACAAATCACTCCGAAACGACATGGAGATGCCGCATAGCTTGGGTTATTACTAAAAAGTCACACTAGACATAGTCAAGTCGCTAGACAGCCCACATAACATATATCCACAATTATATACAATAGAGACAATACAGGAAATATAACAATAGAATCACACATATATACATATATAGAAGTTTGTGAATAACCTAAGAGTAAGTTCCAACAGTACTTTCCTTAAAATGAATTAGAATGTGCTCAGGTGGGAAAGGAATGAAGAAAGTAAATATATAGGTAAGGGAATACCCTAAAATCATAGCGAGGAAAGATAAGTACCTAAATATACAGGAAAGAATATGCTTACTTATCCCTGAATTAATAACTCAATGGGATCTCACCTTAATAAATAATGTAGGGTGTTCACAATAGATCCTTATAATGTGCAGAAATATTGTCCAGGTGTTCAACTCACATTGAGGGGAAAATAAATCAGATCCCAGCTCGAATTCTATTACAAATAATAAGTCCGTTAGTAATGGTTATGAAATAATAGAAAATCCAGGTACATAACATAACAACGAGAGTATAATCGGTGTCCAGGTGCTAGTCACGCAATCAAAAAATGAAGGTCCTATGTAAGACCTGACTGGGGGTATAGTAGACAACAAGGTCCAAATGACGCTTGGTATATTTGTAGGCATAAAACCGCATAGGGCATGCCTGAATACACAGGAAAGAATGTGCAAACTTATCCCCGAAAAAGTAAATCGATGGGATCTCACCTTAATAATTAATGTAGAGTGTTCACAATAGATCCTTGTAATGGGTAGAGGTGTTGTCCGGGTGTTCAACTCACGGTGAGGGGAAAATTAATCCGATCCCAGCTCGAATTCTATTGTAAATAATAGATCAATTAGTAGTAGTCATAAAATAACAGTCTATCCAGGTACATATCATATCAACCGGAGAATAATTGGTGCCCAGATGCTAGTCATGTAGTAGAAAAATGAAGGTCCTATATACGACTTAACCTGCGATATAGTAGACAAGTAGGTCCAAATTGACACTAAATATATTTGTAGGCATAAACCCACATAGGGTGTATGGTGCTTGCCCTGATAGATAATTCATAAGCATAGTGAAATTCGGTGATTGCCAACTTGAGTGAAAATAGTCCCGAAGTTATGGGTAACCGATGGTCACCAAGATATGGTACACATGAACCAAAATCGCCTATTCCTGCAAGAGGAAGAACTTAAATGTCATCACCACTAGAAAAAAAGGCATAAAGTAGTGCCATATCAACCGGCGTCAATTCAATCTAAATTACTAAGAATGTATATCAAATAATAAGAGGAACCACAAGAAGCCAAAAGAAAGCACGTATATACTGCCACAAGATCCTGTGGAATATCAGAGGGCTGCGAGGTTGAAGCCATGACATCCGGTGGTAATCAGGCGAATAATTTGTTGAAAAAGGGCCAGTATAATGGCATTGGATGTGTGCGTGACCCAAAATGAGCAAAAAACACACATATAGTGTATGCAATGTGAGACCAGTGACCCCTATTATCTGAACTTGAAACAAGGCACAATAGCGCGGACAGAGTCTATTCACAAAGTCGCCTATATCAATAAACACTTAGCAGATCTATTACACATAAGCACTTAACCATAGTGCGTGCAGGGAAGAAGAATCATGAGGGGCAAGTCGATCGCGAGTGGGCAATAAAAAGCACCAAACAACACAGCCCCCCCCCCCCAAGGTAGTGTCCGTCGCTGCCGGAGCCTGGAGTAACGCTCACCTTCTCAAATAGATAATCCTGGTAAAGGCATGGTGGCCGGCAGTAGTACGGTCTGTCTCGGCGCGCAATTTTCGAAAACTATATAGCGGAAACGGAGGCATTGTTTAAGTAGGCTCGGCTGAAGAACTAAATTGGCAATTTTCGAAAGGTAGTACTTAAAAACAACGTTTGTGATGTCTTTTTGCATTTTTGTCTTTATGTGCCAATTTACTTTGTGTCCTTATGTGATTGTTTCAGCCCTGATGAAGCTCCTTCTGCACAAGGAACTAAATGCGTTGGCTGAGTGCCGGTTTTAACACATGTTTTGAATAAAGAAGACTGATGGACTAAATTTTTTTTAATTTTTTTTTTTTAACAGAGTTTTATATAGCGCCAACTTGACCCGAATCGGGTATCAGAGCGCTTTACATAGCACCAGTTGCATTACATGACGACACATTCCTTTTTTTTTTTTTGTTAGGCACGGGGAGATTAAGCGATTTGCCCAGAATCACAGGATGTTCAGCGTCATTGACGAGACTGGAACCCAGTTCCCCAGATTCGAGGTCGACCGCCCTAGCCGTTAGGCCAACTCCTCTCCCCAAATTTGTTCTCCCAACTACTTTTCTGGTGCACCTTTCATTCCAAAGTATCTTTTCGACACAGTGGCGCTCAACGACGGCGAGTGCCGGAAGTAGATGCACAGGACACTTACTCCAAAAGCAACAGGGATTGAAGTGCTGAACCCTTGGGCAGCCGTTGTGTGCCTTCTTCTATGCAGAAGTGTACACAATGGACAAATGTGAACGCATAAGTGCCTATACATGAAAAGAAATGGAGATTCACATAAGGGAGTTGCAGTTTTCCAGACATGGAATTCTTCGTGGTAGCTACAACAGGATCAGCATGGAAAAGACTAGAATGTGCCTGGTGAATCTCAGGTGGAGTCCCACTGCGTATTGTTTCCACCCTACTTCACAGAAGCTAACTCTACGATGAAATGAAATGAAATGAAATGAAATTTGTACTTGTAAAGCGCACTTATACCCCCAAAGGGGTGTCCTGGCGCTGTACGCATACCGCTGTGGAACCCTTCCTGGCTTTTCCCTGTGAAATGTCCACTCCTGGGCACCCCCAGGGTGAAGCCAGGCATCCCAGCGCTGTTGGGGCTGTCGGTACGATGGTGAATTGCACACTCCTGACGGTATTCCCAGCCATCTTATCTGATCCAACAGGAAAGCTTCATCTGTCACTTGTAATCTAGGATAGGGAAGACAGTGATCATCTTCCTCCGACTGCGGGGGGGGCTTATTCACAAAGGCATTTTGGAGTATGTAAAAAGGTACTCATCTAATACTCTTTTACGCACTCTTACATGCGATTGTGAATTGGCCGAAAACAGCCAACTCCCTATTAGCAAATGTGCAAAGAGGGCACAGTCCATTCTATTTGAATTATAGTGTATGTGAAGATTTCCCTTTTATTCCCATTTTAGTTGTTTCATTTTGCGGTGAACTCAAAAACAAATGCAAGAGTACTAAAAAAATACCACAAGAGTAAGTTTTTACGAAATGAAAAACGCCTTTGTGAATAGGCCCATAGGTTTAGGCTTGGTTCATGTTAGGTAAAGTGGTCTACCAATTCCCAGTGATATTGGACTGAGATCAGGCTGTTCACCTCAATGAAATGACTTACAGCATGAAGTTCTTGATTTGGTAGATAAATTAAAATGATAACCTCCTATTTATATTAAAGAAAAAGGGCATTTTTAGTGCAGCTAAGGGTACGGGAGTCACCAACAGAAGGAAAAACTGGAAAAAACTTGTGAATAATGTTTTTTGTAGCAAAACAACAAGTCTCCTGAGCGATATACACAGTTGGATGAGGGTCATTATTATAGCGCTATGTTCGCCTGAGGCAAAAAAGAAACTACCGTCTGAACTTCGACAGCATGCAAAATGGTTATTATTTGTCAAAAATTAAGGGTCGTAGGTGAGGCTACTTGAAGATTGATAAAAGTTATGGCCAGCGGTGAGATTTTGCAACATGGTCCCCCAGGGGAGAACTGATCCCGAAAAAGCAGCAATTCTGTAACTATTGACCATACGATCTGAGAGGAGTATGTGCGTAGTTTGTATGATTCCACACCCTGGAGCCTTATGGGAAAGACGACTTCCCACTACTGGCAGATTGCATGCTACAGCAACTCAGCAATAAGAGTAACAGTGATCAGCATCCCAAACGGGTTTGAGAACCACTGTGAGAATGATACTTCTGGCTATATTCCTGGTGACTACAGCGAAACATTTGAATGATTAAGGAATGAACAAGGCAGCTAGAGAATGCAAGACTTCATTAATCAATTTCAAAACAGACTATCCAGCCTCGAATGTGAAATTGGCCACTACTTACAGTAAGTATTACCCTTTAAACAGTGATGTTGCGCAATGTTGTGTTGTGATGTTTCACCTTAGCACAATTCAATGGTACTCAGTTTACTGAGTTGGTGGTGTTGCACATACCAGTACGTTGTTGCAGTCAGGCCACAGTTCTAGTGAAAGCCTTGGATACCAGTTTTCTTCTCCCTTTAGTTTCAATGATGTGTATGTTGGTTTGTCATGCTGTAGTTTCAAGGATTTTGTTATGTGTGTACGTAGGCAATCAGTGGTCCTGGAACAGTTTTCAGAGTGGGGGTGCTGCCATCAATGTCACATCACTAAAGTCATTGTGATTGTGAAAAATCCAAACGCCATACCAAAAACAAGAGTGGCAAATGCACCACGCCTATTCAGTAGGAAAGTGGTGAGGTTCTGTTATGTAGAAGGGGTGCATTTTGGAGCACTGTTGTGGTAGTGCACTATCATTTGCAGACAACACATTTTCCTTTGGAATGGCCACTAAATTTTCATAGATATGCAGTTTTACTAGCAAAACTATATAGCACACAAATGATAACTTGATGAAATCAGGTTTCAGAAAAAATTTATAATTTTTACATCACCAAGTAAAGAGTCTTGATTTGTTTTGATCATATCAAAATCTTTGTTTTCATCACACTTCAGAGTTGCAATGTGCTTTATTTGTTCTCTCCTAATTGCTGACATATTTTGAATATATGTATAGTTGATTTTCATGTATTTAAATGCTGTAGTGTGTTAGAAAAAGAACTGACATTCTAAAGCCTTTCCGTTCACTTCCATTACCCCAGTAAGATTGTCACCTAGGTCACTTTTACGAAATGCTTTACTTTGCACCAGTTTCGAATAAGTAGCAAATTGTCAGAACACATAGCCTGACAATTCACCTCTGGCTTTGAAGGCAGACACAAATGTGACAAGATAACACAAAATCTAAAGTCATCTTTATTGCTCATTCACTTTCTAAACTCCAACATGATCATTTTTGAGGGTGCAGCACCCCTACTTCCAGCACCTCTGTTTAAGGCAATAATGTAATTTACTGGATTGTGTACTCCATGACAAAATGTAGGGAGCATCCGGCTTTATAAAACTGCACTATGGCTCCTATTGCTCTGAAGACAGCTTTGCCTACTGCTTCAAGCTCGAGTAAATACTTTGTGGTTCGTAATGGAATCATTCCACATATGAGTTAAACTGATCCACCTTAACCAAATAGCCCTTCATCAAACAGGTTTGGGCAAAATATTTCATGAAGTGAGCAGTCTGAAGCCATTTAATGAAGATATAAATAAAAACAAAATCCTCAAGTAGATAGAAATGGCTTCTATAATAAATTTAAAAAAATCAACAAGTAGATATAAATGGTTTACTATGGATATTATGGCGATTTAGAATTAGCTGTGCATCAGCAGTGCTTGCAATGACACTCTGGAAATGTCCGTGGTAAGGAGATCGAAAATTAGAATTGCTGTCAGAATCTGAGATTTTGTGGATTACCTGAGGGAGATAAAGAGAAGTGTCTGTTAAAATATCTGAAAACGTTCTTTTCCATGTTCTTAAGCTGATCTGGTTTGTTGAAATTAGTCAAGCCTGAGAAAATATTGCATTGATACATTTTGATGAAAATACGACTAACATAAAGGGGTAATGTTGTCCTTGAAATGTACAGAATTCGTGGTAATGGTTATATGGGAATGTATCATCAGTTTTACATTACTCAAGATCAGGCAAGAGTCATGGCTGCAAAAATAAGGAATATGTTTGCACTACGTCAAACACTGATATGCTTATTATATCTATTTACCAGAGGCTAGTATTTAATAGTTTATGCTTCTCCAAAATTTAAAATTGCTATATAATTCTGTTTCACTAAGGTTACTCTACTAATTTTGGTACTTGTGAAATATCAATACTTGGTTTTCTTAAGTTTTAATACATCAGTTTACAATTTTGTCTAAAATTCTCAATCCAGGGCACCTTCTCATGGACTACAATTTATTCTACCCTTATTTTCTATTTTGTTTTTCATATTTTCCTGCAAATTTCCCTTGCATGTTAAATGTGCAGTTTGGATTATCTTGCTCTCAGTGTACATAAATTACAAAAATAACGTAATTATATTTTACACCCCACACTGATCTCCTGTTTTAGTTTGAATTTCGTTAGTATTTCCCTAGTAGTGATAAGTGACTTCAATTTCAATTTCAAACAACTTTATTCGGTTTTAGCATTTAAAACCATAAAAGTTACCGATACATAAAATTCATTAAAATTTACACAATTCATCACATAATAATCCTAATACAAGTGAAAATCTATAAAATGCAGAGTTAAATGCACAATCCATTCAGCCCTTTAATAGAGACAAGTCCTGGCCTTAACAGCGGATTTCAGGAAACTGACGACAAAAAAAATACACTCTTCATGCAACATTTGTAAATAAATAAGCGCTGGGCGAACCTGCTTAATATTCGACCTCTTTAAAATAGAGATAATAAAAGTTTTCCGATAAGTGACTTAAAATTTTGTTTTTAGGCCCATTACATCCCACTAAAAAGGTAAAAACTCAAAGAACGATTTGCTTGATTTCTCTGTAGAGGGCGATGATGTATCTAATAATCTGCCAGAAAGCACTAGCCTTATACACTAGATCCAAAGGGAGCGATGCACTCTGCCACCCCTCACCGCATTCACTATCAATCCCAAGGCTGGCTTTAGGCATTAGTGAGTTGGGCCCAGCTACAGGGCACCTATTTTCAGGGTAGCACTCTGAGCTTTCCTAGAAACCTGCTTTTAATCATTAATTGGTCTTCCAGATCTCCAGTGCCTGTTCTTTCTCTTCAAGTACTGGATACATTATCTTGTTCCCCTCCCTTACTTTCACTCCTTTCCTGCTCAGTTCTCCCTCCCATGGCCTCATATTTCTAATTTTGCACCTGAAGAGGCAATTCAGATGAGGGGAGGAGGGGAACAGACCTGAGACCTCAAAGCCCCCTAACACTCCCAATAGCAATGCTAGCAGCAGCAAGGAGGAAACAAATATGGTCAAATGCAAAATTTCTCCCATTGGGAGTCCCCACTCACCAGCCCATTGGTGACCCCCACATGTGCAAAGCAGGAACTGCTGTGGTGCAATGCTTCTGTTCTTCCTCAAGCTGTTGGAAGATCAAAGAACCTTGTCCAGATCCCATCCTGCATGGAATAGCCTACTCCTGTGCATTTTTCTGCTACTTTACAAGAGTGCACAGGGCACTGCTGGAAAGCAGAGAGTAGTGGAGATCAGCGGGAGATCACCATAATGCCCACCACCTAACAAAATAATGCAAATTGCAAGTGACCCAGAACGCACTGCCTCACTCACACTACCTGTCAGTGGTTTCATGCATCCTTTAAAAACACAAATGTGTGCGCGGTACACAAGGTCCAGTAAACATCGTGATTTATGTGCTAAGCGTTACAGTTCAGAGCAAGTATCATCACACACAAATCATGTTTTTTATTTCTTCAGCATTGTAGGGGCTTGCAACCTGTCCTTGGACATCTCAAAACAAAAATCGTGAACCTCTTAAGTAGCAGTAGTAGTAGTAGTAGTAATAGTAGTAGTGATATCAGTATAACAGTAAAAAGACACATCATAAAATCTGCTAAAAATCCATATATAACGCTTTGCAGTCATAACATATCTTAACCACCAGAAAACAAGTTACAGTAAAGGGCTAAAAAGGAGATAAAAAATTAATCAGGTTACGTCAGCGCAGAGCACTTTATAAAAATCCTCTCACGGAGTGGCAATCAGCTGGCTCATACATAATTCGGAAAAAATAGAATGCTGGTCTGTATTGCTGTAACCCATAAGCTTTGAGAATTGTTAATAAATATCTTCTCTGAAAAGGCTCATAATAGCAGCATAACAAAGTAAAGTTCTCTAACGTTTGCAAAGAGGATTTATCACAGAAGCAAACTAATATACCTTTTGGGTCACACTGGCCCACTGGAAAGCAGAGGTGACTGCGGACTGAGCCTAGCTGAAACTTGGTTATAAGGGACCGTTACCAAGCATTCCTTACTACGGAGGGATAAGGCTCAGGACCATCACTAACTTTGATGGGTAGATACTCTCCAATGGTCGGTTTATCCAGTTTCTTTAGCTCCCCTGTAGCAGAGGCAGATCTCATGAATGATTCCGTGGCCTTAATACGCTCACCCTTACCCAGCTTATGAGAGGAGCAAAACAGGTCGGGCCTGCCCAGCGCCTTAGCAATGCTCTGTATGTATCCCAACCATGGGATCTTGTGGCCATTATCGCAACCTAGGCAATGTAAGATCATCTCACGATTAAGGGGCATATGCTGGTTGCTCCAAACCGACATCCATTGCAGAAGTGGGCGATTTTTATATTGGCTTCTACATATGGTAAGCTTAATTCCTAGTGAAGAAAAAAATGTGAGCTACTTGGGCCAAGGCCTACTAATCTTGTACAAAAACTGTTCTCCTCCAGCTGAAGTTTCGACCAGTCCTGGTAGCCCCATTAGGCTGCCTCATAGGTCGAACCCAGTAGACACTTAAATCTATAGACCTCCAGCAGAGGCAATATAGGCTTGCTTCCAACTCTAGCTGCCAGCACAAGCAAAATCCCAACTGATTGATCAAAACAGGAACAATGGTTTGACAGACACGATAACCAGCTATTCTTTGAATCAAAGGTGATCGCTAAATAGGGAATTTCGTTAACCCACGTGATGCATTTCCCCTTAATAAAAATTGGGCTGATTTTACAATTTTGCTTCCCTAAAACCATGTAATGGGTCTTGGCAAAGTTTGTTTCTAAATCTAAGTTGCCCATAAAAACAACAAAAGCATCAATGAGACCCCTATGACCATTTGGTGTTTGGGAAAGGAGAACCGCGTCATCGGCGTAGAGTAAGCCTGGAATAAAAGTCGATTTCACCTTGGGCATGTCCTTCCCCTGTGATACTAAAAGCAAGTTTAAACCATTGTTATATAAAAGAAATAAAATAAGAGCCAGGACACAGCCCTGTCAAACTCCCCTGGACAGGCGAAGGGAAGCTCTGCATTCCGTCTCGATCCTGTATCTTACAGAAGCGCTGACCCCGTAGTGCAAAGCGTGGAGAAAATTCACCAGGGGTAAAGGTAGGCCATTATTAATTAAAATGCCCTATAGCTTGAAGCAATTGACACAATCAAATGCACTACTATGGTCCATAAATGCTAAATAAAATGGGCCCTTCTTTGCAGTCACATATTTCCCTATGATAAGGTGCACATTTAAACACTGTTCCAGGGTCCCCAGGCCTACCTTAAATAAATATTGAGCGGCAAATTTGGAACCATTTTGCTCCACCTAGTCTTCAATTCTGTGCAAAATACCATGCCCCACAATCTTAACCACAGAATCCAAAAGCGAAATTGGCCTGTAGCAGCGAGCGTCCTGCCTATTACCTTTCTTGAATACAGGCATAATTGTAGCAGTCTGCCAGGAGTTATGGATGCCAGAAGAAGATGTAGCATTTAGAAAATTAGTAATTACAGGGGCTCATAATTTAATATTCTCCTTGTGGAGATCCATGAGGACCCATCTGAACCTGGAGCCTTATTTGAGGGGCAAGCCAATATTGCGGCCGAAACTTCATCCAACCCAAATCTAATCTCCAGTGGAAACTGTGGTACACTATTCACATCACCTGCCACGTGGCTACCCCCATGTTAACAGATCAATTTAAAATGCTCTACCAATTTATCAGGGTAATAATGGATCCTAGCCCTTCTGACATGGGATGTGAAAACTTCCTTTCATTTACAATTGCCCAGAATTCCTTTTTGTCCCTGACTTCACAAACATTCCCATATTTCCTCTTTGATTGCTGATTTCCTGTTTTTAATTGATTGTTTTTAGACTAACCTTTAGGCCTGGATGGAAAACTACGCTACGCTCGCGGAGTTTGCGGAGTTTGCGCTACTACGCGCTACGCGAATTGCACGTAGCACAGTGCAAAAAAGCTTAGCGGGCATTTTTTGCTTGCTCGCGGTCCTCAACGTCAAGTTGGCGACCGCGAGCGAGCAAAACCAACATCCCGGCGAGACTTTTTCCTCGTTCGCGATCAGCAACATCAAGTTGCCGATCACGAGCGAGGAAAATAAACCTCCCGGCGAGATTCTCAACGCGGGGAGGTCAGGTTTCTCATTGCGAGTGGTCGCGTATGCTCGCGACCGCTCGCGATGAGAAACTACCAGTCCGCGTTGAGAAAGCTGCCGCTCGAGTACAAATCTACTCGAGCGGCAGAAAACGACCGCTTGCACTGTGCAAGATGCCGTTTGCAATGATTGCACAGTGCGGACAAGCATCCGGCACTGTGCAATCAGTGCGAACAGCATTTCCCTACCGCACTACACAGTTCGCGTAGCTACGCGTAGCTTGCGTAGTGCGAAGTGCACTTCGCGTAGCTACGCGTAGCGCTACTGCGCGAACTACGCCCAGGGTTACTAACCTTGCCTCTGCAATACGCTGTTGATTCCTAGGCTTAGCGATAAGAGCTTCATGTAATCTTTGGTTAGCAATTCTACAATTCTTGTCAAACCACCCTGATTTAGGGACCTCTTAGGCTCTTGAATGACTTATATGATGTTTCTAGTGGCTAAATTTGGAGCACTGAATGTGTCTAGAAGGTCAGATGGCAAGTGGTTAAAGGTTAACAAAAGTTGACAAATAAATCACGATTGGACCCAAAAAATGAGGTCAGTAAAGCAGAGATATGGACACCTCTCCAACTTAACCTTAACCCCCTATCCTACTGGGACAGGCCAGTTACGCCGGGGGAAGTGGGATGTTGAATACAGTCTGGAAGGTTAAGAGCGAGGTCAAGAGGATTATGGTCACTAGAACTATTCTAAATCACCCCTCCCGAATTAGTAAATGGTACCAAGTTCTTGTAGATAAAGATATAGTGCATTCCTGAGCCTTTGCCCCAACCAACAAAGGTGGGGGGCTGTTTGTGGAGGTCTCCCAAAATTTCCACAGTTCAGTAAGTCAGAATTCCATAAGGAGTTAAACAGCTTTGGACCCCTGCGGTCAGAGGCTTGGGTACATAAAATGTTATCAGCTTTCAAAAAGGGATCATGTAACGTGGAATTAAAACCAAGCTTGGTATGAAAATCATCTCCTACCACCACATAGAAATTATTGGAGCGGTTTAAAGACCTCGCTTTATGAACCAATAATGCCTTAAACAAATATCTATCTGGCATCCTAGGTTGAAGATTGCGTTAGAGAAATTGACAAGAAAAAAGTTAAACTTATTAAATAAAATGATCCACAAAACGTGGATTCCATCATGGTAACAAACAATTGGGACAATCTTATAACACTTTGAGATTCTAATCAAAGTAGCTAGGCCTCCCCGCCCTCTCTGCCCAGGTGAAACAATGGCAGGAATTGAAAAACTTTCAAAGCCATCCCTCCCAATTTCCTCTCAGCACCAAGTCTCTTGTAGCATTATGATGTCAAAATTGGTGATATAGTCCAACCATGCCAAATCGTGCTGCTTAGATCGAATACTGGCGATGTTCCAACTAACAAGCTTGGAGGTAGGCCCATATGGGGAAAGCAAGTCTATTGAGAGGGGTCCGGCAGGGCCTTTGATGATTTTATTACATTCTTAGATGGTATATAAACCGATACAAGTCAATCATTGGATTCTGAGTCCAACAAAGGAGAAAATCGGTTTGAGTTTGGAATCGGAAAGTTGACAAACCCACAAACCGTGGGTGGAAAATGCAAGAGGTAAGGTTGCATCCTGGGTTGCAGATGTTTATAGAAAAACCCTAACGATGAACGTGAATGCAGCCGATCGAAGGAGCATCCTTCGTTTTGCTTGAGATTAAATGGTGAGCCAGACTTGGACGTATGCCAAAAACCAGTAATGCTACACTCAGTAACTCTCTACAAAAGAAAAAAACAAAGTTTTTCTTGTAAAACCCTCACCCACCAGAGTTACCCCTTGGTGGCATGCTTCATCATCAGATCCATCCCATTCCACTGCGGATAGGGGCATGCTGCAACCTACGGACTATGTGGGAGCACTTATTGATTTTATAAAATGATAAAGAAGATGTTATAAGGAGGGGAGTGGGTAATAGTTTAGTGCTAGGGTGTAGTTTAAAAATACCTGGCTAGTAGGTATATCAAATTGTTATTCCTGCCTCTAGTCGGTATGGTTAAAAAATCTTTTTTTGGGGGGGGAAATTAGGCTATAATGTACCTGCAATCCTAAAGGTCAACATGTTTCGAGCTGTGCCCCTATTGGCTCTTCTTTAGTCACTCGGAAACCTAGTTCCCTGGTACCACTCCTATTGGTTTACTCTAAAAAAACACACTACTTGCATGCCATATCATTATGTAAAATATTTACCTTTACCACCTAATTGGTATTCATTGTCTGCTTCTCTGTGGAAATATAAATGGAGCATTAGGTGTACCAGCCTCCGGCTGTATGTAGTAGTCTTTTACTTCATAGCCATTGAACACACTTGACACCTCAGCGTGATAAAACTGTGTATATCATTAAAAAGAAACATACATGTCATGGGTGAGCACTTCTAGTACAGTTCTAGTGAACTAATTAGATTCCCACAACCATTGGTCACAGGATGCTATACGTATTGTTATGACACACAAACATTGAATCGGTAGGGACATACATCATTGTAAACAAACAAAGAATCCACATACATATTAGATGCTATAATATCACATCATGGTTCCTCCGGGGGGGAGAGAGTGGCCTGTTGTCACTCTCTATTGCAAAAAAGGAAACAGTGAGAGAGATTATAGGGAGTCTGCCCAGGCATTTTGGAACAAAATGTTCATGAAGATCGCTTCCGATCTGTGATGCCCATCTGTGTCAATGGAAAACCTGCTGTATCCTTTTTATGCGATATCATTACACAGGCACTGATGAGTTGTCGGGGCAGTGTTTGAGGAACATCCGCTCCTCTAGAAAGGTCCGAGCAGCAGCCGCAGCCAGGAAAAGTGCTTACAGCATCAAGGCGAACCCTCCTCATTTTCACCTATTGTGGGCTTTCTCCGGGGACCACAT
Source organism: Calotriton arnoldi (assembly GCA_963921515.1). Classification (NCBI taxonomy): domain Eukaryota; kingdom Metazoa; phylum Chordata; class Amphibia; order Caudata; family Salamandridae; genus Calotriton; species Calotriton arnoldi. The sequence goes on along the minus strand of CAWUFW010000775.1, from coordinate 3,016,745 downwards.
ATTGCCGATGCGCGGTCTTCCGGAGTGCTAAGTCCGGATGGTTGCATGCTGATTGAACGTCCTCACGTTCATCCAAAAAAGGCTAGGCCGTTACCCTGGATCCAAAATGTCAGTCTACCACAGAACAGTGTAAAGGATCCATTGAGGTGTCAAGTCATTGTGGATAAAAAAAAACAAGTTGGGTTGAAAGGCCGCTATTTAGATAGAAGAAGATTGTCGGGGGCTCTTATTTATTATTTCGAAATGGAGGTAAGATGATAGTATACAATTATTTACTCGAGTCATAGTGGGTAACAATGACTCAGAACCAAAAGTAAAAATAAAAAGACTAAAGAAGTGAGCGGGGCTTTTTGTATGTTTACGTACACTGTTATTGTGATAATGGATACCAAAATATTTTCTTCTGACTACTTTATCTAATAAACTGGCCCCACGGGATATTATCGTTCAAGCCATCAACATGTGTTTTTTTAGTTTGAACACCATACATTGTTCCCTTTCGAATAGCCTAGTTTCTGAGTTCATTATGTCCCTTATGTGTTCTAGGATGACCCACTGATAGTCACGTGCTGTGTGCCTCATTTCTATGTAATGAGTTGACATCTTTGTGGTAGCCCGGACACACCTGAGGTTACTGCGATGTTCACAGATTTTGGTTTTTATCTTCCTGGCTGTCATTCCTACATATTGTAGCTTGCATGAGCATGTTATTAGATATACCACTCTTTGTGCATTGCAATTAGTGAAATTCCTAAGCTGCCATGTCATTTGGTTGTTAAAAACCACTGTTTGTTTTGCTTTTGTCAGGTGGCAGACGCTGCAGGTGCCACAAGGGTAGTTGTCTATAGTTGGTTTTATGGCACTCTGTGAATTCAATGTGATTTTCTGCGTTCCGCGTGGGCGTGTGTGTGCTAACATATCCTTTAAGCTATTTCCTCATCTGTGGGAGAGCATAGGGTGTGGTATCAACAGGCACCAACTATTCAGTATGCACCAATGTTTTTGGGTGACTTTTTGTTACCAGATTGGACGCTATACTGAAAGTGGTGATGCATATTGGTATTTCTTCATTGTTTTTCTGTGGAGGAGGTTCCAGGAGGGCATCGCTGTTGTTGTTTTGTGCTAGTTTATTTGCCCGGGACACAATCTTAATTGGGTACTTTCTAGCCTCCAGTTTTTTTGCTAGATGATTGGCTTGTGTCTTAAAATCCCTTAGCTCAGAGCAGTTCCTCCTTATTCTTAGAAACTGTTCGAAGGGTAGATTCTCCCTTAGATGTCTAGGGTGGAAGCTGTTGTATACTAAGTGGCAATTCTCCGCAGTGGTTTCTCATGAGTAGTGGTCTTCAGGGTCCCTTGGCTTGCTACTATGTTCATGTCCAAAAACACTAGTTCTTTTCTACTCATGGTGTTGGTGAATCTCTAAAATTCATTCTGCCCATTTAACCAGCTTAAGAAATTGTTTGCTGTGGTTTCGTTGCCCTCCCAAATTACCAGAACATCATCGATGTATCTTTTCCATAGTTTGATATGCTGTAGAAAAAGGTTGTTTGGGCAGAGGATCTGGTGTGATTCCAAATGGTGCACATAGGGACCAGCTACACTAGGGGCAAAGGTGCTTGCAATGCTGGTCCCATGTTGCTGTAGGAAAAGGGTTTCCGCAAGTTAAAAAGAAATTCCATGTTTAGGCCCATTTGCAACATTCCATCACCACACTACTTGTTGTCTGAAACAATCACTCCTCATTAAAGAGTACTTCTTCGATTATATTTAGAGTTTCTTCATGTGGAAGACTCGTATAGAGGCTATCGATGTCCAGACCCATCAAGATGTGTATACCTGGGTCATATTGTATGTCTTTCAGGAGACATAATACTGCTTTTGTATCCTTGAGGTACGTGTTGGTCTTCTGGATGGTGGGTCTTAGGAAGGCATCCACAAATTTGGATAGAGGTTCCAGGATTGACCTATTCCAGACACTATTGGATGTCCCAGGGGATTATAGAGATTTATTAATTTTGGGGATGGTGTAGAAATACAGGGTGGTAGGGTTCTTGTTGTTCAGACAGTCCCCTTCTTTGTGTGTAATCCAGCCATGCGCTAAGGCTTTTAGTAACCACTTTTATTCAGTTTATGACAGCTTTAGATCTCAACACGAACTTCGCCATGTCTCACAAAATGGCTTGTGCCCCCAACATCTCAAGCTTACATACTTTTTCCATTGATAACAACATGCTGAAAAAATTTGTACTTTAAGGTGTTTTTGAAGCTTCATCCACTTGGGGAACAATATCTCAATCCTCCAACAATAACTACAGCCAAGCACTAGGGGGCATATGTAAGAGGAAGTGGCAGAGCGAGGTGTTAGCCCTCATGGCTTAACGCCTCACTCCACCACTTCAGAAACTCAAGGCTGCAACATATTAAAAGGATTTGGTGCAGCCTTGCGTTTCCCCCTGCACTGGCGCTACACTTAGCAGTGTAGCGCCAACACAGGCACCCTTGCACCATAGTGCAAGGGTGTTTGCGTGCAGGGGAGGATTGTTCATGTGTAGGAAGGTGTCACTTCCTGCACATAAACAATCCTAAAATGCCATTTTGTCACTTTTATGTGTGCTGCTTCATGCAGCACACATGAAACTCACAAAATGGCATTTTGTTTACAGATTGTTTATGTACAGGAAGGTCCCCTTTCCTGTACATAAACAATCTGTTTAAAAAAATGCCATGGCAGTTTGATTTTTCCATGTATGCTGCACAAGACAGCACACATGGAAAAAGCAAATAAGGCATTTCTCCTCGTTTCGCCAAGTTAAGACCAGATTTTCCCTGGCCTTAATTTTGGTGCTGCCTCCTATGTACGCTGCCCTTGTACATAGGGGGCAGCGTCAAAATCAATGGGTGTTGCGGTGGGACGCCCACCCCAACACCCACTGCCCACTCCTTTCACGCTTACCATAGCATGAAAGGGGGCCTTATTTACAAGGCAGCGTTAAGCCACGTTAAGTGACTTAACGCTGCCTTGTAAATAAGGCTAAACCCCTATCGCCACCAATATGTCGGAAAAAGTTACATTGTGGTGGCGATAGGGGCTTGTACATATGCCCCTAGGTGTCTTGTTAAACCTATCTTCATCTCTTAGAGGTAAGCCCATCGCTCCTCTGTTAGAAATTTATAAGACTCAATATGTACCAATGGCTACATAAAGCACTGGGATCTGGGGCTCTGCTAATTTCTCTCCACTTCAAGCAGAGGAGAATCCCTTTTGCTGACACCTTCTTTAGCTCCCACATTGCACCTCCCATTACATCTGTCATAAGGAGCTCAGGCTTACCTACCTTGAATATTTCATCAAGCTGGGTCCTATTGTACTGTGGCTTTCAATCTGGAATAATTCTCATGCCACATTAAATTAATTGATTATTGGAGGCTGTCTATCCTGTGATAGAGGCTTAAAAGTTCCTTGGTTACTGTACATTAAACAGAGACTCTGCAAGCTGGGATAGCCTGTCTTGTTTGGCAACTCTTCATCTGCAAGTCAGAAGGATAGGCTATGGATTTAACTTACAGTTTTGGAAACTTCAGGCGTCATTTATGTGGATTTGGCATAGGACAGCGCAGCAAGTCAACTTGCTGCGCTGCCCTACATCAAAGTGAAAGGGCAGGAATACACAGTATTTATTTAATTTCTGTCCTTTTCCCGAGTTCTGGGACAGCTTCGGCAGCCTAGCGCCAACACAAGCTCCCTTGCACCATGGTACGAGGGTGCCTGTGTTGTTGACAGGATTGTTTTGGCGCAAGAATGAGCACTTCCTTCACAAAAAAATCTTGGGGGGATTTTTTACTTTTTCCATGTGTGCTGCAGAATGCGGCACACATGGAAAGAGGAAAAAACAATGAGAAATAAAGTTATTTCTCCCCTGGGGAGGCATAAGGTTTTTGAGCATCCCTAGGTGTACATGGTTTTGTAAATCTGGCGAAGTGTCAAAATCCATGGGTGTTGGTGGGAACACCCACCGCAACGCACAAGGAATGCCTCCTTAGCGCAGAGTAAAGTAACACAGTGACCTGCACTGCCTTGCCTTCCTCCATACCTATGAGGCTATTTCGAAGCCACGCTAAAGTGACTTTGCGTGACCTCATAAATATGATTATGTGATTTGCACCACAGGAGCGTCACAAAAAGTGATGCTACGGTGGCACAGGGGGGGTCATAAATATGCCCCGGTGTTTAGCTATGGAAGGCCATGAATTATCCAAACCAGCAGTGAGACATTATACTATTTTGCAAACCTGTGCTTGCTTAGAGCCTTATTTGAAGTTGGTCCTGGGTCATCGGGAAAGAGCCCTACTATTTAGAGCAGGAACCGTTCCCAGTAAACTCTGTTTTTGTTTAGGGCAATACAGTATCTAGCATCTGTGTCTGTCCTTGTGATGGTGTTTCAGATCAGTCACTCTTGCATTTAAAAAATGTTCTTGCAAATATTATGAAGTTTATACAAGGCAGTTGTTACTTCCTTTATTAAGAAAATAACATTTTATCAATTATAGAGTGGCATTCTGTTTCCTGCAAATGCTTGCAGATGAAGTTGTTTGTTTTATGATTGGGTCATTTTTTTAAATCTGTGATTGAGTGTGGTAATTCTGTACTTTTGTAGTTTGTTCTTTGTATATCTTTAGTAACCTCTACTTTCATGATTGTCTCTGACAATCAAATACATTTCTTTTGACTTTGGCTTTGACTTCAGTGCTTAACAGGTTTTTCCATGGCCAAGCCCAAGGGCAGATTAAAAACTTGCATATAGCGAGTAAAGAAAGGCGTTTATTTAGCAGCAGCAGCAAGACAGCAAACCAAGGGGTATGGTAGTGTAGCCCTCTTCACAAGGCAAGCTTCCAGTTGTTTTCTTTCCTGCTAGCATTTGGTTGCTCTGCTAGACTGTACGGTGTGCTTTGACTGAGAGTCAGTGTCTGTAGTAGGTGGAGTCTCGAAATTACAGAGTGATTCAGATCAAGGACGATGAGGATGTTTTGGGTCTCCTCAGGGTTTTTGCTTCATAGGCTTTGTTATTCATAGTAAACATGAGACAGAAGGGTAAGATCTATCTTATGGCATCTTTTTATTTCTGAGAATGGTCATGTCTGCTTAGTATCTTCTTTGACACTGACACGTGTGGCGGCCAAAATATCCAGAGACACGGAGATGCATGCGTTATCTTTGTAGAGTATTTCGTCCTCCTTTCTAGCAGTCACCAGTATGTCTTCTTTGGTCTGGTAGAAGTAGACTCTTGTCAACACATCAAGAGTTAGCTTCTTCTTAGCGTGTTATGTGAAAAAATACTCATTGGTTCCTGTCCAAAATGACGTTGGTCTCATCAGGCATCTGGAGGATATGACGAAAGAGGCCTTGCACATATGCTTCCAACTTTGCGTAGGAGATTTCATTGTTGAGTCTTCAGATTCATATTATTGTGCTGGCTGCAATTTTCTTCATCGTGGGTTTTTTCCAGCATCCAGCGATGTTGTTTCTCCCTACCCTCCCAGCAAGCTCGTCCTGCACTTGAATCTGGTCACAGTTCCATTCCACATGCTCCAAGCATGTTTCCGCTTTCTGTAGTGAGTGGTCCTGTTTCTGGAGGGATTTAGTGGAATCCTGCTGAAGTTCAATGCTTTCTACTGTTAAAAGCGTGATTGGACGGATTGTGCAGCATGAGTCCGAAAGGACAAGGGCTCTATGCATCGATTTGCAAAAAGCAATGTATATGAACATCCTAGCAAGAAAATGCACACTGGAAAATCTACACGGGACAAGATTCAAGTACAAACCTTAAAGGTTTCTGTAAATAATAAAGAAACATTACAAACATTACAGTAGGCAAATGGTTAGTTAATTCAATTCATAATTACTCAATCGTACAATATTATTATTACAAAGTCTTAAGGGCTGTCTCTAAATAATAGGCAGAATTCTCTGAAATTATTCTAAGTATAAATCAATAAACAGTCTAACATGAAGTCTGCTCTCTAAGGAAAGCCAGAAGGTCTCCTGAATTATTATAACTAAAATGTTAAAAAGCAGTCAATCATATAGAGTTGCTTGATAGGAGTCCCAGAAAAGTCTGGCAAACATCCCAGAAACAGCATGTTAAATACCTTTTCAAACAGAGAAATCATACTGTCGATGTAGTGTGAAACAAAAGTTACATCACAATATCCAATGGTAAAACAGAAAACACCACATGAAAAATGGCTTTTGTTCTACTACTAATGACTAATCCTGTATTATGTATGGAAGAGAAAACAAAGGCAAGTTTAAAACGATTTTAAAAAGTCTGCTAAGCTGGAGGAAGTGACCTTGAAAGATACAGTCAAGCTCTGGTCCTTCCTCCAGGAACATCACAAACACTGCAAAGAATACATTTTAAAGATACATCTGAACAAGACCATAAAACTGTTTAAATTATGATTATTTTACAGAGCGCTGTGTCACACATTTTTAACTAGAGCTGCACAGAAAGGGGAAAGCAGAAAACATGCCATCTTTAAATATGTGCAATTTATGACAAATGAGAATGGGTTTGAGGCCTTGTTATGTCAGTTCAAAAGCTTTGTTGTGTTAAATACAATTCATTTACATTCCTTGCGATTCATTCATGTTAATTAAACACATATTATTTGTTAATTTTAAATTCACTTCTACAATTCCTATCGTCTTGAATTCTTGTATGTTCTCATCTCAAAAAATATTCTGGGCGTGAGGTTTTCCATCTTTATTACATCTCCTTTTCTTTTCCTAGTCGTTATGTCTTCTTTGTTGCACCCATAATTTGATCCATTTTTACAATATATTACTTTTATGAACTTAAATATAAGTATTACACCAATTCAAGTTTGACTTTCTAGGGTCCAAGCCACTTCATCTGCAACCATCAAGTCATCTATGTATTACACCAGCACTGAATTATAGGACAGTTGCAAACTCTCTAAAACTTTCTTCAGAATTTTGGAGAAGATTGATGGACTTTTCGATAGCCCTGTGGGATCCTACACCAGACCATTACACTATTTAAAAATCTGAATGCAAAGAATTACTGACTATATTCATGAAAAGGAATGGAGAAAAATGCTTGACATAAATCAATCATGGTAAACCACTCTGCATCGGTAGGCGATTTTAACACCAAACATTTGGGCCGTCGACATAATGTGGGACAGAGTAATAGCGAATGCGATAAATTTAACAATCTACTTATCACATATGGCCTAAAATCAGCAAATCAGACTCCGGATGCCTGTCCCACGTTTAAGAAAATCTCCGCAATCGACTACATCTTCATGTCAAGTGGTTTGATTAATCATCTTCAGAGCTTTGCCATCGTAAATCGAACAAAAAGTGATCACAATCCCCTGGTAATAAATCTGAACTTAAATCACCAGATAGCAGATACAGGCCAAGAGCTAGGCCACTCCACAGAAGATGAACTAACCAACATGGTGAAACGAATAAAATGGCAACCATTTTATGCGCCCCAGGTGACGAACTGGCTCAATGAGGTGAACCTCCGATTACAGGAACACCCGGGGAATTTTCTTTTTCTTTTAGCAAATTGGGATTTCATGACCAGAGAGTTGGGAGCACTCCTTCAGGGCCATAAAGGCTTTTCAAAGCGATCCCAACAATTGCCAAGTGACATTAAAAAACCTCTGTCGGAACGAACCACTAACCTCACGTGGAAGAACCTGAGGAAGAAATCTCGTCTGTTTAAATTAAACCCAACTTACGGAAACTTATTGGCAGAAAAGGAAGCACGGAAAACTCATTAAAAAAACATCTGGGCCCTGAAACACGCTCAGCAAGACGAAGAATGGAAAAAGTTATTCATCATGCTCAAAGAAGGATCTTTAGCTCGTTTTTGGGAGTATGTGAACAGATTAAAATCTCTTGGACCCCTGAAGACAAATGCGGTCTCGGCCCCTGTCTGGGAGAATCATGTGAGAACTCAGTTCCAGACACATAATTTAACATCTACCATGGCCCTTGTCCCAACGAACAGAGGTGACCATCAAACCCCAATCCAACCAAGAGATATTACAAGACTAATAAAATGCATGAAATCAAGCGGGGCGCCGGGCCCAAATGGCCTCCCTGCGGGGATCTTCCAGTCTGCTTCAGAGGGCTGGGCAATGTTATTGACCCCACTATTCAATACCGCTTATACCCTCGGAAAAACCCCAGAAGCCTGGAAGGGATCAATATTATGCCCGATTTACAAAAAAGGAGATCGGCTTAATCCAAACAACTATCGCCTAATAGCTTTGTTAGAACTGAAAGCCAAAGCATATGCATGTATCCTCTTGAAAAAATTGGAAAATCAGGCCGAAGAAAACGAGTTGCTCCCTTTCTTTCAAACAGGCTTCCGAGGAGGAGCCGCAACAACTGATAATATAATCGCATTATCTGCCCTCTGTCACCACGCAACTCAGCTGCACCAACCTCCACTATTTTGCTGCTTTGTCGATTTAACTGCAGCGTTTGACAAGGTTAACAGACAACTGTTGTGGAAGAAACTAGCGAACTGGGGCATTCCATCCTCACTTTTAACAGCTATAATGTCCCTCTACTCAGAAACCTGGGTGCAGGTGAAAACAGGCCCCACGTCTCTCTCGGTCAAAATCTACACTGCTGGTGGTTTGAAGCAGGGCTGTGTGCTTGCCCCCCTTCTTTTTAATTTGTACACTGCCGATTTAGGAAAATCTCTTGTTAATAAATGCCTGGCCCCTCCTCGACTAGGAAATCGTTCTATACATATTCTTCAGTATGCAGTTGACATAGTCATCATGGATCATACCAAAGTGGGCCTCCAACGAGCACTGACTAGTTTTCATGAATATTGTACATCCAACTATCTTACCATCAATCCAGATAAAACCAAGATTTTAGTAATAGGTCGGCAAAAACACAAAAACTTATTACATGTACAATTGGCTCTAGGATAATTACTACAGTGCAGAAATATAAGTACTTGGGGATATGGCTCACAGAAACAGCAAGATCCACCGCTCATAAAAAGGATCTGATCCATAAATCGACGGCTATAACGTATGGTTTAACAAAATTGAACAACAAGCTAGATAGTCCGTCAGCAGAGGCTATAAGAAAGGTCACTCAAGCCTCACTTCTCCCAGCACTCTCGTACGGGCACCAAGCATTTCCGGGTGCTTGTTCAGAAACCTTAGAGCGAGCTCAGTGCGTGGCCTATAAAAGAATCTTTCAACTACCAAAACACCTTTCAAGGGCGAGACTTAGACTAGAGCTCAGGTTAGTTAAACAATCACTAAACCTCGAGGCCCACTTTCTAAAATACTATATCCGAATTTTAAAATCTTCAGGGGATACCTTAATAAGCTGCCTCAGAGACATATTTGAAAAAACTGGTTCGCCATGGAACACGCAGCTCATGAAAGCCATGGATTCCCTTGAAATAAATAAATCAGCACTTGTTCTAACTTGTATTTCCTACATCATCTGGAAAACGCGTATCAATAAACAAGTACAACAAGTTTCTTATCAGCAAGACCAGGCAGCATTAAAAACACTACCCTTCCAGATACCGCTGAATGATTCATATTTAATAAATAAACCTCAGCCTTATTTTACCGCCCTGCTCAACCCTAAGGCCAGAAGAGAGATTATGTATATGCGACTGCTGGCACTCCCAATCACGGATTTCAGTCGAGCTTGGGCAGATCAAAACACAGGAGGAGCATGCCGCTTATGTGAATATAAACGAGAATCATGGCTGCACCTTCTGTGCTGCTGCCCGACTTTAACAACAGAAAGGAGGCTTCTCCTTAGAGACCTTTGCTTGAAAGAAAAAGTAACCACCTGCCAGGGAGCCTCTGCTCTATGCTTTACACAAAATGAACCTTATATCCTGGCTCGCTATGGAAGATTCGTTCAAAATATCAGGGGTGCTATGTACCTTGGCTTGGACCCCCGACCCAGTCCTCGAACCGTTCAAACGCTGATACTGGACTGTTTCAAACACAGGCCTGCGAAAGTCCATTTCCCAACACAGTCGCCAAGTATAACCACTTGATAAGAAAAAGAGTATCAGCAAAAGAAAAGAAATTAAAGCAGCCTTGGTGATTTGAAGGAGCCAGCAGGGTGACACTTTCTTATGGGTCTAGCCAAAAGCAACGCCCAATTGAAACCATGATAAGAAGCCCTTAAACAAACGCTGGCATTTTAATTATTGCACTTTCTCAGATCCTGTTTTATTTCTATGAATTGTGATGTTCTTACTTTTTTAATGTTTTTATTGTAATGCAATGGTTTTAATTAACTTATGCAATTAAATACCAAATACCACTCTGCATCCGCAGGGATTTGGAACAAATTGAGAGTGGATTTTGCCAAAAGACCTGTAAACTGTAACACTGTGTGAATGTGAACATTGTCCACTTTTAGAGGTCCATATTTATAGAACTTCCTTGCTACACTAATTTCCACTTTCGATAGCCTGAGTGGGGTCCAGTAGGTTCTGTGCAGAGAAAACTAATTATCCTTTCTTAGGAGGGGCAGATTTAACCACCTTATTTAAAATGTGCAGAGATACTTGATGCTTACTCTCTAGATCCAGTATTGGCAAGTCTTACCTCCAAAACCCCTCTGGCAGCTTGAAGTCCCCATCCACTGCATCTATTATGCACCAGTGCCCAACTCTTTCTTGCTAGGCGAAATGTCTTGTAGCTGCTCCAAAAGGGAAATTTGTCATCGTTTTTCCACCATTTGTGCCCAGCTATTTAGTTGACTCGCATCGGGATAACTTGCTGTCCGTTATTGTTGTAAGATCTTCCCAGGATATGTTTTGCCCTTCCAGAAATGTCTGCCACCATTTATTCATCCCTGCTGTTTTCAGGGAGTCTGCTAATTTATCTCTCAAGTATTCAGGAGTCCCTAGCAAATCCCAGATAGGTGAGTATTCACTAATAGAAGGAATCCCTACCACAGTCCTTGTATTTGCCCAGTCTAATGGCTGGTTGAAGAATTTTCAGCTTAACTTTCCCAAAGAATGTTACTGCTCTAAATTTATATATGTGCAACTCCGCTTGATGCGTATTCTTTAGCATAGCACATAGCATAAGACTTATGTGTGTCTGGTTGGGGCCTATTAACAGCAGCTTATTGTTCTTCCATTGAAACGCCTAACATTAATAGTTAAAGTCTGGGGTTGCTATCCCGGACTTATCCTTTTTTCCTCCGTAACTTATTCCAAAAGATTCTGGCCCCTTTTAAAGCCCAGATAAAGCTTCTTACTTTCCCCTACAACTTGTTAAACACCACCTTTTCAAAAGTCAAGGGAATGGTGTTAAAGAGGAAAGTCAATTTAGGGAGAATTGACATTTTAATAGATTGAACTTGCCGTACACTGTTAGAGGGAGGTTTGCCCAAGATTTCTAGAGTTTATCTGTTTCTGTCATCATCTTGTTGAAGTTAACCTGAACTTGGTCCTCTAAACCTTGACCCAGCTTTACCTGTAAGTGCTTAATTTCCTGCTTAGTTAGTGCATTGTTACTGGGCATATTCTAAGCCTTGACCTCTGTTTTAATTGGATTCACCAAGTACCCCAACACTTGCCCAAACTCGCAGATTGTTTGATGTATTATAGGAAGAGAGTTTTCCAGCCTAGATGTATGAATCATTAGATCATCTGCATATAATGCTAATTTCCTCTCTCTTCCATTGTAGGAAAAGGGTTTCAATATTAGGATCTTTCCTTAATGTCCTAGCTACAGGCTCTATGTACAAGTTAAAGACTAAGGGTGAAAGTAGGCATATTTGCCTAGTCCCAGGTTGTAATTTAATTTGTGATGTGAGTTTTCCGTCAAAACATTTCCTTGCAGCAGGATCTCTATAAATTGATTGGATTGCCCTACAGAAATTTACCCCTAAATCCTTATGTCTAAGAACTGCATTCAGGTATTGCCAGTTGACTCTATCGAAGACTTTTGCAGCGTTAAAAGTTAGAATGGCTAATGGGAGTTTCCAAGCTGTTGTTTATCTATTGCACCTATATGCCAGTGTATCAAATCATATCACTGTCACCCCAGCATAAAAACTTTCTGAACCTCATGGATCCATGACCCTAGCCTTTTATTTAACTTTTTTTTTCTAAAATGCGTGTGTAAAGTTTGAAATCAAAATTGTACAAGAAGATTGGCCTATAGAAGTCACACAACATTGGGCTCTAATTTGATTCTAATATCATATTTATCATTATTCCCCCCAAGTGTGTGGCAGACGATCACCCCTGGAGAAGATGTCAGTGAAAAGGTTAATCAATACCAATATAATTTTATCTGCTACAGTCATACAGAGTTCACATGGCAGACCATCGGGCCTGCAGCTCTACTTCTTTTGCATTCTCTCAGTACTTCACAGACCTCCCCTTGTTGTATGACCTGATTTAAATCTACCTTCTGTTTTAAATCTTGCTTCAGAGCGAATCATTATTTATCTAGTTTTCTATTTCTTCCTTAGCACCTCAGGTCAATCCATATGTAAATCATGATACAAGACGACAAAGGCATCTTCTATATCCTTCCTGTTGGTTAATAACTCTCCTGAGGCCTTACACTTTATCTCTCTTATCATATTTTGGTTTAGATTTATTTGTTTTACCAGGCCAAAAGTTTACTGCAGTTTTCGCTGTAATCAAAGTGAGCTAACTTATTTGCCTCTCACCTTCTCTGTATACCCTCTTCCAAAAAACCTAACATCTCTCTTCTAACATCCTGCAGTCTATTTATTAAACTGGCCCTCACCTCTTACTCACTTGAATTATCGCATAGTGCCCCTTCCAATCCTCTGATACTATCTTCTAAATCTTGGAGCTTTTTTTCTCCTCTCTATTCTTGTGGGTGGCTACACTTATGATTCTGCCCCTGATATATGTGTTGAAGGTATCCAATGCTATGTTGACGGGTGCAGAGCCTTAATCTATTTAAAAAAGAAGCTGACACCCATATTAACCAATTCACCACCTCTTGGTCCATTAATAAATTCCTGTCCACTATCCATGATTGAACCTTTATCTCCTGCCTTAAGGAAATCTTCAATACAACCTCAGAGTGGTCAGATGGAGATGGACAATATTTCTGATGTCGTCTAAAATTTTCTGGCCAACTAAGTAAAAATACATTCTTAAATAATGCCCATTCTTCTTGTTGTGGCAAGTATATTCCCTGGACCCTTCTTCCCTCTGTCTCCAAACATCAGATAGGCCGAAGTCCTAACCTGTGCCTGTATATTAAGTGAGTTTGCTGCTTTTGGTGACATAGACTTATCAAGTGTGTTGCCCAAAAGAAATTAAAATCACCCCCACTATTATAGGAGTTGTGCACTCTAAAAGTGAGAGTAAAGTACACTGAGGGGGTTGGATCGTCAATATTTGGCCCGTAGGAACTTACTGTTTTGTATAGTAACTCCTGTATCTGGGCAGCTATCCAACTCCCAGCTCCATCCACTATGTCTTCCAGAACTTCTGTGTTGTCATTAGCTTTTACTAGTATAGTCACCCTTTTCGTACAATGCTCCTGCTCTGTGCAGACAAACTGCCTAATCCACCTCTGTGTCCCAAAGAGCTCACTACCTGTAATATAATGATTTGTGCCTCACATTTCCTTCCATATTGAAGGATCCTCTGTTGTCTACCCTTTTCTCTAAGCACATTGACCTTCCAAAACATAATGCGTACAAGCTCTCCTTTCCACTAGATGCCATACAGCTTGTCCTCACTCCTGTACTGATCTTGTAGGAAAATGGATTATTATGCATTGTGACTGGTTAGGCTTCGCTATGGAATAATCTCACAATGCCCCAAATAGGTCCTTTGGATTCACACTAGTAAATCCCTAGCTTAATCCTGGGAGTGTGGCACAGAGCAGTCAGGCTTTACTAGAGGAAAACGTGTTAAGCATTTCAGAGTACAAACATGGACGATAAGCAATTGGCATGACTCAAAAGAAATCCGACACCAATTTTTAAAAATAAAGCAGATTTTAATATAATTTTAGGCACCAAATCAAAGACAATTAAATTAAAGACAAATCAAAGACAATTAACTGGGGTTATGGATTTTAAAAGGGAAAATATATCAGTGCATTTCAATCTTGCAAAATGATAACCTTGCGGTCAATGGGGAAATACACTAGTGACAATCGTCACTAGCAGGTCAAGTTCAGTAGAAACCATTGGGGGTTAAGAGGATGTGGGTCCCAGGACCAGGCTCCGACAGCCAGTTGATTTGTACCTAGTTCGTAGGGCCTGGGTGCAGAGTAGTCCTGGCTGTCCATGGTGCTGAGAAACTGGAGCCACAGAGGCACCGGGTTGAAGATGGAGGGTTCCCTCGAGATACAGCATTAAACATAGGTAGTGGCAGCTGGACTGACTGGCAACAAGCCTTGGCAGCTGCAGGCTCAGCCTTCGGCCACTTTGACATTCTGGATTCTGAGGGCAAACGGTAGCCGCCTGAAACTTGCTGGCGGTCAGAACTACGTTTCTCACAATGAAGTAGAACATTTACATGTGGGCGATTCCCTCAGCGGGCCCCTTAGCCAGTGATACATTGGACCTGGGTGCGGTTCGTGCCTGCAGGCTGCAGGTGACTAATACCTCTAGTCCAAGGGAGTTATGGAGTTGCCTTTAGCTTGCAGAGGGGTTTCTCTTTCCTTTGGAACTGGTCTCTGGTCCAGGACGAGTCGCAGTCATGCAGTTGCAGGGTGGTTGCCACAAGTGCGGTCTTTAGCGCCTTTCCTTTGTGCAGGTCCTGAAGTTGCAGACTCGGGTCTATTCTTTGTCCTTTGGTTGCAAGTCAATCAGATCTGGGGCTCTGGTGTAAGGGGAGCTCATTAAATCCTAGATTTAGGGGTGTTAAGGGTGTGGGAGCTAGTAGCCAATGGGTTACAAGCCACGGTGGGTAATCCACCACTGAGGTGACCACTACCTGTGGAGTGTGCCACCTTTTTAACCCAGAAGCCTCTATTCTGCCACTCTTAAAAATGGCAGAACCCTTCTTCGGCTGTACAGACCAGGCAGCCCACCTTAGGGTTGTGGCTAGCCTTCTGGGGGTGTACGCCTCCTGATTATCTAATTTTCCACCCTTCCCAGGTTGCAAATGCAAACCTCTAGGGTAGCCACCTGGGTGCATGTCATATTAAATCCAACTTTGGGAAGATGTTGGTTTTGATGAGACAAGTTGTTTGCTACCAAACATGACCCTTTTCAGTGGGACCATAATGGAGCTGGCAACCTGAACACTTATAGTACCCCCTAATGGAAGGAGGCAACTATTCTCCTTTAATATAATGCATCCTGCCACCTGGACTCAGGAGACCTACCTTAGGCGTGACTGACATATATTACAGATAGTGCTGTGACCTTGCCACTCATTGTGAGGTCAAAGTTGAGTTTGAGCAGTCTGCACTGTTTCTGCAGTCTACAATGGCAGGCCTGCTGTAATCTCTTTACTTGGGTTACTTAGGGTGGCACAATCAATGCTGGAGGCCCTGGTGGCCCCTTTAACTCCCAGGCCCTGAGTATGGTAGCATTTACCAGGGACTTATAAACGGGTTAAAGTTCTTGCCAGTTGGGGTTACCAATTCATATGTATCATATTTTAGGGCTACAGCAATGGCACTGGGGCCTGGTTAGCAGGCTCCAGTACACTTTCAGGGCCCCATTTACAAGCCCATTGCACCACCGGTGCTTCACTTTTTTTTAACGCACCGGGGGTGCAGCGGGCTTGCCCATATTTATAAGGCCATGTAAAGTCACCCTGCATCACTTTTCATGGCCTTGTAAATATGGGCCCCTTTCACGCATTACTCTGCGTGAAAGGGGCGCTCCATGGACGTTGCTTAGGGGTGTTCCCATGCAACATCCCTGGAACCTGACACATTCCCAGATTTACAACATTTTGTAAAGCTAGGAATGTGTTTGAAACCTACGCCTCTCCAGGGGGAGGTGTAGGAGTGGCACAACGAGAAGAAATACTTTTATTTCTCCTTGTTTTTTCCTCCCTCCATGTGTGCTGTTTCTGCAGAACGCATAGAAAGAGGAAATTGCCATCAATTATTGCTTTTGTGCAAGAAGGTGTCTCTTCCTGCACAAAAACAATCATCCCCGCAATGCAGGCGCCCTTGCAACATGACACAAGAGGGCCTGTGCTGGCGCATTGCAGGCAATTGTGCACCAGCACAGGGGAAAGCACACAGGATGTGTCGTATTGTTGTAAATACAATGCATCCCTGTGCTTTTAAAATGACGCAGTCCTCCACAGCAAAATGGCTTGCGGAGCCGAGGCTGTATCATTTTGTAGTAAATGAGGCCCTCATTGTCTCAACCATCAGCATTGGGGGTGACCATAAGTATGGGGGTGACCATTCAAAAAGGGTGCTTTTCTACAGATCTCTTCTGTGATAGCTAACCCAGTTATGTGTTTCCTCATTCATTTCCCTTTTTTGTTCGTGGTGTATCTGAGGACAATTTCTTCCCCTTATACTCCCCACCCTCTGCCCCAGTTCCCCTATTCGGCCTCTCCCTTCCGTCCCTCTGAGAACTCCCCAAGATTCTACTTGGACATTGGTTTGTAACCCATTTTGAGATTCTCCTCCTAAGGTACTATGTTAAGCATTTTGTGATTTTTTTGTTTTAACCAAGTCCTCCGCCTTGCATGGCTCTCTTACATTATACATTTTGTTGTTCCACATTACACGTAGAGGAGCTGGGAATTTGATTTGAACTGTGGCTCCCAACCCTCAAAGTTCATTTATGTATTTCCCACTCTCCCAATGTCTTTCCTGCATTGCTCTGGAAATATCAGATCTTATGGTAAAGGTTAGGTCATTCACTTTCAGGCTCTTCCCTTTTAGGGCTGTGTCAATATCTGTTCTTTGATTGTATATGTTTTGAAATTCACCATGATTTTTCTTGAAAAGGTCTTGATGTACCCTCTGAATATCAGATGCGAGGTTTAATGTTGAGTCATTAAGGGGGGCAACTTTTTTTAGTAGCTCAATCATGAATGCCCTCTGATCATGCTCTTCTCCACCCTCTGGGACTTTTAAAATCCTTATGTTATTTTGCCTTGCACTATTCTCCAGGCTTTGCAACTTTTCCAGATTTTCTCTTTCTCTAGCTTTTAGTCTGTGAATGTCCTTTTTATTTTTATCGACCTCTCCCCTCAAGTTCCTCACCAAATCCTCAAGGGCTTGTATTCTTTACATAAAGTTATCTATCTTCTCCTTTAGCATTTCACTAGGCCCATGAATCTCTTTCTAGTAGTTCAATTTAATTCAATTCAATTCAATAAACTTTATTCAATTTATACCATGTTAAAACCATAAAAACATCATGACAATTGTAAAATATTATAATATGAATACATAGAAAATTCCATAAAAATAAACTTTTAACTGAATTTTAAAATATAAAATGAATGTTCATGTTAAGAAAAAAGAACCACAGTCCTGTATAAATGAAGCCTGCCAAAATCAGAATGATGACACTAAACTGTTAAAATCCTCACAAATAACGCAATACAGGATAACATCATATTGCATATTGCACAATCACAAATTGTCCTCCATGGGGGACCGTGGTTTAATAAGCTTAGACATGTCAATTCCTATATTATCTAGTGTGTCCCTATTACGCAGCACATTAGAGAGAAACATGGCTACCCTATAGCAGACTAAACCATCCTTAAGCTCATACAAAAATTGAAAGGCCTCCTGGTAGTAAACAAGTCTTTCATTCTAAAAGAGCAGATTAAGATATAGTTTTCTATATGACTGTTACAATTTACAAAAAAGTGCTATGTGCAGGGTCGATTGGTCTGATCTGTTATCACAGGGGCATTTTTGGTTAAGAGGGCCCCACCCATCATTCCTTGGAAAGGAGACCATTCAATGAAAGATAAGAAGTCGAAATTGGGTAAAAACAAATCTGTAGTGAGTATTATGGACTAGCGTAAGATACTTTTTGCACCCAGACTGAACATTTATAGCCAAATATCTTCCCACAGTGACCTTGGAATAGTCCGATTGCGCCCTTTCCTCATAGCAAATTGTAAGTATGTGCTCCTTAAGACATTTTTTTGGAAATCCAACAATATCCTCCGGATGGGCCCAAAGGTCCCCAACTGTCTGACCAAGCCCTCCCAGGATGTGCTTTATATGCTCAGCTAGGGGATCTTACTTGTCCGATCAAGACCCATACAATCTTGAATGACAGATCTAGTAAAATGTGTCTGTGCTTAAGACCAAACAGAATGGCTTAATAGTAGCAGTTTGTTTTTAATAAGTCTGTATCAAACCCAACACCCAATTCGCTATGAAGGATAGATTCTGATGTGGATTGGGGTACTGCTAGGAGTCTTCTTAAAAACGTATTTTCTTGTTTTTGTATCATTTCATTGTCCTCCACCCCCAGACTCCTGCTCCATATACTGCAGCTGAAATTGGTTTGGCACCTAACTTCGAGGCAAACCTAAAATGGCCCTCATTATTTCTTGCCTTATTCAATATATTCAATATGCAGAGTTCCCTGTGGGACGGGGGGCGGGGCCTCGTGCTGCCTGATCCTGTTCTCCCGTCTCTCTGTCGGGTACGGAGACGACATGCGTGGATTCCGGAGCTATTGGGGACGAATATAATTTTAAATACCAGGCTTCGGTGTCGGATGGAGCGCTGCTCCTGTGGGTGCCATCGAGGGCTGTTGGAAGGAGCTAAATGAAGAAGATTTACCGCCGCAACTCCGCTGTCCGCAGTGACGAAGAGAATCAAAATGGCGGATGACGTGAAATACCAATAATCCCGACATAGAAGGCACCGAGACACACTGGATTTCCCTCTTATGCACCCAGTTTAGGAGGATTTCAGCGGTCTGAACTTTTGTCAAGGTACAATTGCCTCTATTGCCATGCAAAAGGATGTTTGCTTTGCGGGGATCTCTAATTAAAGTGGCCTGACCCTAAGATGGCGGCCGTCTGAAGTGTACGGGAAACGTTGTGCCTGCTCTTGCAGAGCTGCGGTGCTAACAACTGGCGATTTAGACAACTACCGTTATGAAAGCTGTGTGTGCAACTTTTAAGGAAGTTGTCCCACGAATCAGACCTCATCAACACGACGATCTTTATCAGAGAGGGCCTGACCTTAAGATGACGCCCGTGATTTACTTGTCGGCAAAATCGATCGGCAATACAGCGGTCTGTAATTGCTGCTACACGGAGTTCATTTTAACCCCTCCTTGTCACACCAAGTTGAGGGGCACTTTGTTAAAATATCTGTCAGTTACCAGCTTGTCCTGTATTGTGCTAGTGCCCCTCACAACTTTATTGGATTTCAGCTTTTAAGGTCTCAGTTCCCTCTTTTTAGATGCATTAATCCAGGCATCTGTTAGTCACCTAAACTTCTAGGAGATACCACTGTCGCTAGGGAACCTTTTTCCTTTGACTTCGCCAGAGATTTCTCCCTACATCCTCCGACCTGGGGGCGAGATGGAGGACGATGCGGACGGCGCCTCCCTGTAACACCGGGACTGATGCCTTCTATGGAACTATGATGATGCCCCACGGGCTGAAACTATAACTGTTTGCACTTCCATGGAGCCCGAGTACCCTTGGCCGCTGCCTGGTGGAGCTCTCCTATGCAGCTATAGCGGAGTCTGGCTCTGGGTCACCCCCTCGGCCGTCACCTACCCAGCCGGACATCGGACATTGTTTTTCACGGTTCTTCACGGTTTTATCTGTCTCTCTCTTCGACTGCTTTGACTGCTTTGTTCCCCCTGGAGTACTTTCTCCCTTCAGATCTACCTGACTCTGTCTGCTTTCCTCTCCCCTGTTTACCTTTCCCCCACTACCTTCCATTCCCCATATGACGTGTGTCGTGGATATGCTACGCGCTAATATCTTATATTTTTGTGTAAGCTCACGTTTTTCTCCTAAGCATATACTGGTAACTGCAACTGTAACTGATGTAACTATGTAACAATGTTCTGAAACAATGTCCTATCTCATGTAAAGCGCTCTGATACCTCCAGGTCTAGCCAGCGCTATATAAAACTTTTCAAATCAAATAAATTTCAGACACTTTTAGAAGAGAACCGCATTCTGAGGTAGTTAAATGTTTTTATATTTTGTATTTGCTCCCCTTCATAAAAAAGGTATTACCCTTCTCCCTTGCTGACCACAGGTTATGGTAAAAGTTGTTGCTATATTTCTTTTTAAGTCTCGGTTTTCCTTATAGTCTGTAAAGAAGTTGATTCGTTTTTACAGACTTATAGGTGTAAGCCCCAAAATGGAGCATCGTCTGCAAATAAAAAGCAGTCGTATTGGCTGCTGTCGTGTAGTTCTATAGTACCCATGCAGGACCTGTGCATTTGGATAACATAAACTGTGGGCTTGGTGTTAGACTGGCTCTGTGCACCCCCACCGCGTATGTTAGCCTGTTTTGCATTAGCTAGCTCACAGTGCCACTAGAATCTCCTCTTATCGGGGAGAGATTAGTTTCTGGCAAACTTAGATCATGACAACCCTGATCCCTCAGAATCGTGGAAACAATGTACTACTTTTCGCTCAGTCACTCGTGCTTACTTATTCGGTTTGTCTCAGAGAGTTACACAGAATAAACAGTCTGGGCGTTTCAATAAGTATTTATTGAACAGTTGTTATTCTGGTATAGAATATATGTGCTGCAACAACCAGCAGACAATAGCAGAGATATATTATCAGCAGTACGATAAAAGTGAAAGGATAGTACAGTTCTACCATATTGCAATAATGATGGTTACATACATCAATATGTGAAATGCATTATAAAAGTGCGCGTACTCCTACGATGCCTAACTAGATGTACCTAAGTGTACATAGCATGGGTGTAGGTCTAAAAGCCTAAGAGCCAAGAATCCTTCTAGGATTTAGTCGAACCCCATTACCTGAATAGAGAGAGTGTGGGACCCCATCCTGGTCTCGAGTTGGACACCCCGCAAGGGCTGTGTTAGACCGCTGTCAGCTGGAGCGACTGCATGCAGGAGCCTCAGCGTCTCTGGTCAGTGTGTCAGCATGGAAGTCTTGGTTCCCTCTATCTTACCGTGGCAAGATGTGGTGTATTTATACCCTAAAGTGTCTCGCCCCTCAGTATGGTTTGTATTGGTCTTTGTTAGACATGAGGAAGACGTCAGGAGTGAGCTTTGTACATACATATTATGCGGGAGATGTAGCTAGTGAATGCTCATGCATAATTTATGAGTACATTGTAGGCCTGTGTTCGGGAAAAACGCTGCAGTGTTCGTTGTGTACTGTAGGGAACTAATGTAGGTGAAACATCATGCCTGTATTAGGGCATAGGAGATCATGACTATAATAGGGCATAGACGATTGTGACCAAAATAGGGCATATAGGATTATGACCATAATAGGGCATATACGATTATGACCATATACGGCATATATGAACGTGTCTATATTAGGGCCTCGATACGAAACATAACACTGCATTCCAATTTTAGGGGTATCTGCACCTTCCTGTTGAAGTTTTCCATCCACCACATTTATGTATAAAGAGAAGAGGAAGGGCGCTGTTAGATTTGGGGGTCTCTAGTTGGCAATGGTTTGCACCTTTGTCCAAATAGGGACCCTTGCGTCTAGTCAGGCTAAGGGGCTACACTCCTAAATAACCCCTGCTCACCCCCTTGGTAGCTTGGCACGAGCAGGCAGGCTTATCTCAGAGGCAGTGTGTAAAGCATTTGTGAACACATACAGTAATACAGTGAAAACACTACAAATGGACACTACACCAGTTTAGAAAAATAAGTAATCTTTACTAGACTTAACACAAGGTCAAACGACAAAAATCCACAATACGGTAATCAAAAATGAGTCTTTAAAATGGCAGAAATAGCTTAGTTCAATGTAGATGATAAATGCGACACTTTACTCTCAAAGTACCTTGGATGCGTCACGCAATACAAACAAAAGGGTCGCAGGGAAGTTGATGCGCCGTTCCTTACACTCAGGGGAGTGCATGCGTCGGTTCCTTACTGCTGCGCAGGGGAGTTGAGGCTCGCTTCCTTACTGTGTGGGGAGTTGATGCGTTGGTTTCTTACTGTGATCCGGTGCGATGCGACAAGATGGCGCCTCGATGTGATGACGATCCGGTGCGATGCGACAAGATGGCATCTTGGTTACGGTGCAACAACGTAGATGCGATGCGTGCACGCCTGACGGCCGTGCGGTGTCTCAGTGAACTTCTGAGCCGCGACAGGCCCTGCGACACGCTTCTCCAGTGATGCAACGGCGACCTCTGCGGCGGCGGCACGCTTCTCCGGTGATGCGACACGCTTCGTCGGTGATGTGACGGCGAACAGCTGCGGCACGCTTCTTCGGCAATGCGACGGCAATTGCTGCGGCGGCGACACGCTTCTCCTTGTTGCGTCGCGCTTCCAGCTCCCAGCGACACGCAGTCTTCTCAGAGGGCCCAACACAACAGCAGGCACCTCTTTGCAGGCAGAATTCTCAGCAAGGGAATTCAGGGGAGCTGGTGGGTGAAATCTTGTATCCCTGAGACTTCAGGCAGGAGGCAAGCTCAATCTTCAAGCCCTTGGAAATCTTCTTCAAGATGATGAAAGTACACACAAAGTTCCTTTCTCCTTTCTTTGGCAATAAAGTAACCACTGCAGGCCAACCCCAACAGCACACAGCACAGGGGCAGTCTCCTCCTTCAGTTTCCTGGTTCTTCTCCTCAGCAAAGGTTCGTCTTGGTTCCCAGAAGTGATCTAAAGTCTTGGGGTCTGGGCCTCAATATTTATACTCAAAAAGTATTTGTTCTCTGAAGGCAGAGAGTGTCTGTGCCTGACCAAAACCAGTTCTGTGCAGCTTCCTGGCAGGAGGTGGAGACAGCATTGTTTGAGAGCAGACCTGGCCCAGGTAGCTGAAAGGAAATCTCTTCCCCCTACTCTCTATTCTATGAGGGCTCAGGTCAGTGAAAGGAAGTCTCCTCCCCCTACTCTCTATTCTATGTGGGTCCTATTCAGCCCAGCCCTGACCCATCAGACTGCTGGAGCCAAGACCCTCTCCAGTCCCCTGTCACTCACAAACCAGACAGTGAATACACAACCTGAGCAGAGGCACACTGGAAGGTTAGGCAAGAAAATACCTACTTTCTAAAAGTAGTATTTTCAAACACAGAATGTAAAAATCACCCACACTAAAAGATGTATTTTAACATTCTGAGTTCAGGCATACCAAACTTGAATTTCTACCTTGTTCCCTGGGTCAGCTAGGATTATAAGGTATTATAATCAAACTGCCCATTCTGGCCTATGGGAGCAGGTAGCCTTGCAACAGTGAAAAACGAAATTGGCTGTAATTCACTATCAGGACATGCCACACACACCAGGGCATGTCCTACCTTTCACATACAATGCACCCTGCCCTAGGGCCTACCTTAGGGGTGACTAACATGTAGAAAAGGGAAGGTTTGGGGACTGGCAAGTGGGTGCACTTGCCAAGTCGACATGGCAGTCCCAGATTGCACATAGGGTCTGCAATGGCAGGCCTGAGCCATAGTTTACAAGCTGCTTCTGTGAGTGGCACAACCAGCGCTGCAAGCCCACCAGCAGCATTTGATTTACAGGCCCTGGGCACACACAGTGCACTGTACTAGGGTCTGACAAGTAAATCAAATAATCCAATCATGGAATCACTAATCCATACAACAATTTACAATAGGGAGCACTTGCACTTTGGCACTGAATAGCAGTGGCAAAGTGCCCAAAGCATCTAGACCAGCAAAAACATAGCAAAACACAGGAGGCAACAGCAAAAAAATGGAAGGGAGACTCACGCCAATGGTGCCAGGTCTAACACGTGTCCCCTCCAGCTGAAATGTGGGGAGAACTACCCTACCTCTTGGGAGTTCTCTTTACTAAGGCGGAAAAATCTGGACAGACCATCAGCATTGGCGTGTTCTGTACCAGGGCGGTGTTCCACCGTGAAGTCCATCCCCTGTAGGGAAATGGACCACCTCAACAGCTTTGGATTCTGACTCCTCATCTGCATCAACCATCTGAGGGGCCTGTGGTCTGTCTGAACCCGGAAGTGAGTCCCAAACAAGTATGGTTTCAACTTCTTCAGTGCCCAGACCACAGCAAATGCCTCACGCTCAATCGCACTCCACCTCTGTTCCCGTGGAAGTAACCTCCTACTGATGAAGGCTACAGGTTGGTCTAGGCCCTCCTCATTCATCTGTGCAAGAACAGCCCCTACACCATGCTCTGAAGCGTCTGTTTGAACAATGAACTCTTTTGAGAAGTTGGGTGCCAGGAGCACTGGCGCCGTGCACATGGCAGTCTTCAGGGCATCAAAAGCTTTCTGACAGGTGTCAGTCCAGTTCACTTTCTTGGGCTGCTTCCTGGAAGTCAGCTCTGTCAAGGGTGCAACTATGCTGCCATACCCCTAGACAAACCTCCTGTAATACCCTGTGAGTCCTAAAAAGGCTCTCACCTCTGTCTGGGTCTTGTGGGGGTTCCCAAGCCAGGATGGTATCAATTTTGGGCTGTAGGGGTGCCTCCTGGCCGCTCCCAACCTGGTGTCCCAAATACACCACGGAACCCTGCCCGATCTGGCACTTACTCGCCTTGATCATGAGGCCTGCCCTCCGCAGCGCCATCAACACTTCCCAGAGGTGGCGCAGATGTTCTTCCCAACTGGCGCTGAACACTGCAATGTCATCCAGGTAGGCGGCACTGAAATCCTCCAGTCCAGCCAACACCTGGTTGACCAACCTCTGAAAGGTGGCAGGGGCATTCTTTATCCCAAAGGGCATAACCCGGAATTGGTAGTGCCCATCTGGTGTGGAGAATGCTGACCTCTCTTTTGCCCCATCAGTTAAGGCGATCTGCCAGTACCCAGACATTAAATCAAATGTGCTGAGGTACCGGGCAGCCCCTAAGCGATCAATGAGCTCATCAGCTCTGGGGATGGGGTGTGCGTCAGTCCTGGTGACTGAATTGAGTCCTCGGTAGTCCACACAGAACCGGAGTTCGGGTGTGGCACCAGGCGCAGCAGCCTTTGGGACCAAGACCACTGGGCTGGCCCAAGGGCTGTTAGAAGACTCAATCACCCCCAATGCGAACATCTTGGAGACCTCCTCCTTGATGCAAGCTCTCACCCTGTCAGTCACTCTGTAAGTCTTGTTCTTCACAGGAGGACTGTCCCCAGTGTCCACATGATGGACGCACCACTCAGTGACACTAGGGGTCAGGGAGAACAGGTCAGGAAACTGTCCCAACAGTTGGCGACAGTCATCCTGCTGCTCAGGGGTCAGGGTGGAAGAGAGGTTTACACCATCCACTGACCCATCTTGCTCTGTCGTAGACAGGAGGTCAGGAAAAGGCTCAGTCTCCTCCTCCATTCCATCATCTGTCGCTAGGAGCATGCCCACTTCGGACCTCTCTAAGTGGGGCTTCAGGCGGTTGACATGCAGGACCCGCAAGGGGTTCCTAGGAGACTGCAAGTTCACCAAGTAGGTGACATCACTCTTGCGCTCCACCACCTCAAATGGTCCGGTCCACTTATCCTGGAGCGTGCAGGGCTCCACTGGGGCCATGACCCACAGTTCCTGACCAGGCTGAAGCTCAATCAGAGTGGCATTCTGATCGTACCACCACTTCATCTCCTCCTGGCTGGCTTCCAGATTCGCCTGAGCGAGTTGCCTGAAACGCCGGGTTTGGTTTCTGAAGGCCAGCATGTAGCTATATACACCCTGGGGAGGTTTCCTGGGAGCTTTCTCCCAGCCTTCCTTTACCAAACTCAGAGGTCCTCTTACCGGGTGACCATACAGCAGTTCAAAGGGGCTGAACCCTAGGGACTTCTGTGGCACCTCTCGGTAAGCAAAGAGAAGGCCTGGTAAGAGGACATCCCACTTACGCCTCATGGGTTCTTCCAGACCCATAATCATGCCTTTTAGGGTCCGGTTGAATCTCTCAACCAGCCCATTACCTTGGAGGTGGTAAGGAGTGGTGAACTTGTATGTCACACAGCACTCCTGCCACAGGGACTTCATATACTTGGAAATGAAGTTTGAACCACGGTCTGACACCAACTCTCTGGGGAACCCCACACGGGAGAAAATCCCCATCAACGCACGTCCCACCACAGGGGCCGTCACAGTCCGGAGAAGGATGGCTTCCGGGTACCGGGTGGCATGGTCTACCAAGACCAGGATGAACCTGTTGCCCATGGCTGTCTTGGGATCCAGAGGCCCCACAATGTCAATGCCCACCCGTTCAAAGGGGGTACTGACCACAGGGAAAGGCTGGAGAGGAGCCTTGTGCTTCCTCCCACTCTTACCACTTGCCTGGCAAGTCTGACAAGTCCTGCAATGAGTATCTGAACTCTTGCGCATCTGGGGCCAATAAAAGGGGGTGACAAGCCTCTCAAAGGTCTGGTCCTGCCTCAGATGTCCTGCTAAAGGTACATCATGAGCCAAACCCAGTAGGAAGGCTCTGAAGCGCTGGGGTACCACCAGCACATGGGCTGACCCAGGCTCAGCAACCTTAGGCCCGCTATACAGGAGACCATTCTCCCAGTAGATCCAATGTGATCCAGACTGATCACCTGCTGCCTGGTTTGTGGCCTGTTGCCGCAAACCCACAAGAGAAGGGCACTTGTTCTGCTCCTCACAGAACTCTTCCCTGGAGGGGCCTCCTTACTGCTGCCAATGGGTCAGCTCAGGCAGGTCCCCCAGTTCAGCCACCTGTTCCCCTGTAGGTTCCAGGGCATCCCCCTCAAGGTCTGCCTCCTCCTGGACCGTGGGAACTATGGGGGCTGGTTTCCCGCGCCCCCTGCCTCTTCTCTTTAAGGCAGGCACCTGGGCCACTCTTTCAGGCTCCAGGTCCTCTTGAACACCCTTACTGGCTGCCATAGACCGGGTGGTCACACACACCCAATCTGGCAAGCCCAACATCTCCAAATGTGCATTACGCTCCACCTTAGCCCAAGGGGAGCTCTCCAAATCATTGCCCAACAGACAGTCAACAGGCATGGCTGGCCTCACAGCTACTTGAAGAGTACCTGAGCCCCCCCCCACTCAAAGGGAACCTCAGCCACCTTGCAGTGGCTCTCTGTGTTGTCAGCGGCAACAACTGGGTAAAATGCATTGGGGATTACCTGCTCTTCAGACACCAGCCGACAACTGACAGTGTCTCTCAGAGCCTCCACCCTTTGGCCATTGATGGTCACCCACTGCCTGTACTTCTTAGTGTTATCAGGCAGCTGGGTCCTGGGGACCACCTCACAGTCTCCTAAAGAGACTAGGGACATCTCTGCGGGACCCCACCCACCTTGGGCACCCAACTCCTCCCCCAGGGCTACACTAGCGATCTGCTGGGGTGGTGCACCAGTGGGTGCTGTTTTCCCATACATGTGACATCTTGAATCATAGGAGCAGTGGCCCACTTGACCACACTTGAAACAGGTCTTGGGCCCCCTGTAAACAGGCTTATCTGTCGGGCCCCTGACTTCTTTTCAGGGGGAGGCTGGGAACCCTTCCCTTGGGGATTACTTTGAGGCCCTTTCTGGAACTCCCTCTGTTTACCCTTGTCCCCCCACTCCTCTGCTGGGGACTCTGCCCACCTTTGGCGGAGTCTCCCACATGACCCTTGTGGACCCGGGTGCTCACCCAGCGGTCCGCCTCCTCAGCAAGCTTCCTAGGGCTAGTCAGCTTACTATCAATCAGGTGCTGGCACAGCTCTGGAAAACAATTACTGGACAAGTGCTCCCACGCAATCAAATCATAGAGCGCCTGAAAATCATTATTCACTTTGCTACCCTTCACCCAACCATCCAATGCTCTGCCAAAAAAGGACACATATTCTACCCAAGTGCTTGACTCCAGTTTCTTGCAGATTCTAAACCTCTGTCTATACATTTCAGGAGTCAACCCATACCTACTCATCAAGGCTTCTTTCATGTGCTCATAAGAATTGTGGACTTCAGAGAGCAAGTCTAACAAGGTATCCCGCCCCTCACTGAGGAACCGCCCCCACAACCCCGCTCCCCAATATTTCTCAGGGACCCGGTGGGAGGTCATAGCTACCTCATAGGCCTTGAACCACTGACCAATATCATCATTTCTGTAAAATTCTTTGACCACCTCCTTGGGTATATATACTCGTGCCTCACTAGGCATGGACAGTGTGCTGCCACCAGAGGGAGTAATCTCTAAGCTTCTTGCCTTCAATTCCAACTCCCTCAAACTTCTCTCATGCTCCAATTGCATCCTCTTTTCCTCTAGGGCCAATTTCTTATTCTCTAATTCTAACTGCCCACCCATTTTGAGCTTGGCTAGCTCCATCTCATGCACCCTACTTCTGTCCCTGTCCTCCAGCTCTCCTGGGGACAGGCCTTTGGAAGAAACACTGCTGCCTGCCCTGGAAGGTACTTTCCTTTCCACTGGACCCAAGGGCTCCCCTTGCTGCTCATCTAAATCCTCCACCTGATCCTCAGGGTGCTCACTGGCACTCCTTGCTTCCAACCAGGCCCTCTGCGCCTTTTGGTATTCCTCTTTTCTTGTGAGGCCTTTCAGGGAGACTTTAAATTTCTTGCAAGCGGATTTGAGCTGGGGCACAGTGTATGCATCCAACATTTCTTCTTCAAATTCAAACTCTTAAGGTGCAATGGATGCTGGTCTACTCATGGAAACAACAACTGGCAGTTCTTAGCAAAAATAGAAATCCCAAGGAAAAAAATTCTACCAATAAGTATGTGGTTGCGTTTGATCTGCACTCACTAGTAGTGTACACCAATCACTGTATATTGTTATGTCCCGTATAGAGGCCCTAATATAGACCAGTTCATACATGCCCTAAAATGGACGTATTCATATTTGCCCTAATATGGTCATATTCGTACTTGCCTATTATGGTCAAAGCTGCATATGCCCTATTACGGTCATAACTGTACATGTCCTATTATAGTCATGATTCCTTATATAGGCATGATCTTTCACCTACATTGGTCCTCGCTAGTACACAACGAGCTCTGAGGGCTGAACGTTATCTAGTCTGTGGTTTTGAATACAGCAGGCTTTTTCCCAAACACACGCCCACACTGTACTCATCAATTATGCATGGCTCTCTAGGAATACACCACCTGCATAATATGTATGTACAAAGTTCACCCCTGACATCTTCCTCACGTCTGACAAGGGCCAATACAAAGCATACGAAGCAACTAGTCTTCAGGGTATAAATACACCACATCTTACCCCGGTAAGACAGAGGGAACCGAGACTTCCATGCTGACACACTGACCAGAGACGCTGAGGCTCCTGCATGCAGTCGCTCCAGCTGACAGCGGTCTAACACAGCCCTTGTGGGGTGTCCAACTCGAGACCAGGACGGGGTTCCACACTCTCTCTATTCAGGTATGGGGGTTCGACTAAATCCTAGAAGGATTCTTAACTCTTAGGCTTTTAGACCTACACTTATGCTAGGTACACTCAGGTACATCTAGTTAGGCATCATAGGAGTACGCGCACTTTCATAATGCTTTTTATACTCATGTATGTATTCATGATTATTGCAATATGGTAGAACTGTTCTATCCCTTTGCTTTTATCGTACTGCTTATAATATATGTCTGCTATTGTTTGCTGGTTACTGCAGCACATATATTTTACACTAGAATAACAACTGTTCAATAAATACTTATTGAAACGCCCAGACTGTTTATTCTGTGTAACTCTCTGAGACAAACCGAATAAGTAAGCACGAGTGACTGAGCGAAAGGTAGTATATTGTTTCCATGATTCTGAGGAATTTGGGTTGTCATGATCTAAGGTTGCCAGAAACTAATCTCTCCCCGATAAGAGGAGATTCTAGTGGCACTGTGAGCTAGCTAATGCAAATCAGGCTAACATACGCGGTGGGGGTGCACAGAGCCAGTCAGTCACCAAGCCCACAGTTTATGTTATCCAAACGCGCAGGTCCTGCATGGGTACTATAGGAACTACACGACATGGCGCCACCAACGTTGGTTGGGTACTTATTTAACAGTAGAATCTGAGTAGTTCAGTCGTGCTATTCTCAGAGAACCTACTCACAAAACCCCAGAGATGTCTGGAGTTGGTAGGCACAAAATCCGCCACAGCTGAGTAGTACGAGAATACTATTTATTGGCTGTTGGTTAATCAAGCTTGAAGGACATTTAGTTCCTAAATTGTGCATAACACCTCATCTTAAGTTCCCTGGGAACACCTCTTCCTCCAAACATGACTGGTTCAGGGGATGAGAGAGTTGACCTGAACATTTTAGAGGGAGAAGAAGATCCTGAAGATGCAATTCAGATTGCACCGAAATTCAGGACAGTCACCCTAAGACTCTTAGAAAATGGCTTACCGGCCAAGGGTGGCATGGTAGTTTTCGTGATTGCGGCACACGAATCAAATAAAACAGAGGTGTTCTATTCGTGGGTTACATTCCCAGCAGCAAATGCCATAACAAAGACATTTCACTACTATTTGAGAGGAGATGCACCACATGAATATGCCCCGTTTGAGGACATAGAGATTCCACTCACTTACCAGGAACATTATTACTGGTTTAATGGTGCCCTACCCCACGTACGAGGAAGAGTAAGATTAGGCCCGCTCGGAGGAGACGGGGCCACATGGCCAATACTAGCGGCTTACACACCGCATCCTGACATTGGAACAATGCCATAGCCAGAATAACTCGTACAACACAGAGATTTAATTAAAATCTACAGAAACCTGACACAATTCGTCATGAGGACTTGAACAATCCAACCTGCACCAGGTGCAGCAACTAGTACTCCAGCTCAGGGTACAGGAAATAAAATTACTCCTCAAACATTACACGCGGTAATGGGCAAAATGCCCGCAAAATGCAAACAAATACCATTCTGGATAGCTCAGAAAATAACTCAGCTTGAGGCAGTATTCCTGAATACTACCACCTATGAAAAACACAGAATTCTAACAATCTGCTTGCCCATGGGGATCACACCACAAGTAGAGGACTGCACCTCATGGGGTTCAGTCTTTGCTGCCATATATACCAGAACACATGGTATCCCGTCTTTAGCAGTAGTGCCAGACGTATTGAGACAGATACAAAATGAGTACGGCGCAGAACCTGCCCTAAACTTAGGGATGAAGTTACTAAACAACTTCGATCAGGTATCAGCCATAATACTAGCTAACATTAAGGGGGAAGCAGCTTCAGCGGCGATCCGCCAACGCCTAAGGGAGTTCGGTCCAATAGATCAACAACACGAACTACCCAAAATAATTGAAACTGCATATGCAGAATTAGGCAGAGACAGTCTAGGTGGGAAAGCATTAAAACCACAACTAGTGGGCAGTCCTGAAAAAGACACTACAAAGCAGACGCCTACTTCTTCTAAAAAGAAGTGGGAAAATAAAAAACAACAAAAGTCTAAAGACAGCAGATCTCAATCCAGAGGTAGGTCTCCTCAACAGGAGCCCTCTGAAAGGAGGTATAACCTCAGGAATAGGGATAATATTAAAAAACCTGACAGGTATCAGGATACTGATACTCGTTCCTTTCAGGGTTCATCAAAAACTCCGAGAGGGAAGGACGGTCAGAGGAGCGCAACGCGCTCGCGGACTACGCACCTAAAAAGAAGATAAACAAAAACAGAAACCTCAGTTCAAAAGAAGAAGGTAGCAGGTCTCAAGATCAGACATGCCCAGAATTCTGAGGACACAGCTTCTGAACGGGGAATGGGCTCTGACGATGCTAGACAGCGCGGCAGAAGTAACGATAGCTCGCCAGAACCTGAAGGAATTTCTGGTGACAGCGGAGTTGAGTGAGTATATCACGGTGGAGACACCTGATACTCGGGTAAGTGTCCCACATAAGTTACATGAGATAACACTCCGGATGGAGGGGGACATGCCCAGAAAAATTAAAGGTCTCTTTTGGGAAATTTGTCATCTGGATCTGATATCCTATTAGCAGAGCACGACTGGCCACCAGCATTCGTCATGGAGTGCCCTAGGGGAGAAACGATAATTTTTCCATCATTTTCCGACCTCGTTCCCATACATTTAAAACATGCATATGCGCAGGAGTGGGCGGTTGCCCTAGCTCCAGCATTGTATAAAAATCATGTTGGTTGGGATGAGGATTCAACCCACCACGTGATCCCGTTAAAAGTTTCCCCAAATGCTCAAAGGCAATACCCTATAAAGCAGGAAGCTAAAAAACAAGTCAGGGAGATCCTAGATCAACTTGAATACCAGGGGGTGATAGAAAATTGTACTTCACCTATGAACAATCCTTTGTTCCCCGTAGCCAAACCTGACAACACATATCATCTAGTTTTAGATTACAGACATCTAAACACTTGCACAAAGACATTTGCAGTTCAAAATGCACACAGTGCCGCATTAATGAATAACATTGTGCGCAAAAAATATAAAACAACACTTGATATCTCAAATGGATTTTTCTGCCAAAATATAGCGCCTGAAAGCAGGTATCTGACCGCATTCAGTGCGTTAGGGTCACAGCGGCAATTTTGTCAACTAGCCCAAGGTATAAAAATAGCCCCGGGGTATTTTCAGCAAGAGTAACAGAATTACTCCAAAATTTGGATGAAGAAGCATTGTCCTATGTGGATGATATTTATCTGACGGACGATGACTTACTGAGGCACTTGACCAGGGTGAGCACCATTATTATGGAATTCGCTTCTGAGGGCTACAAATTTAATTTCAAAAAATCAAAAATTGACCACCTCAATGTCCTATTTTTAGGGTATGAGCTGTCAAGTGAAGGAAAAAGCCTAGCAGCAAACTTTTTAGAAAAGTGTGCACTGCTCCAACCTCCAAAATCATTAAAGAATTTACAATCAATTCTGGGATTCCTAAATTTTGGTCGAACATACATTTTGGATTACGCAGAAAGAGTAAAACCTTTCTACGACTTGATAAAACCTGATTTTTCAATCAAACAATGGACACAGGAACATACAAATATCCTACGTTCACTACAGGAAGACATGATAGCTTCAAAACATTTACAGACACGCGTAAACGTACGCAACTTAGTGATCCGAGTAATAGCGGGTCAATGCGGGTACACTTATTTAACTTTCAATGAAGGCGAAATGGTACCAATCGCATACAAATCACACCTGTACACATACGCAGAAATGCGTTTCACTTCAACAGAAAAAATCCTGACAGCAGTGCAGACCGCTGTAGCAAGAGAAAGAGCTCTGGCTCAGGGAAAGCGCATAATAGTCGTGACCCCAGTACCAGCTTTAGAAGCAGTTACAAAAGCTAGCATTCCAAATGCGAAAGCCTTACATCCAAGATGGATACAATGGGCTAATTCTCTTACTGCAACGTATGTTGAATACAGATTTGATCCAAGTTTGAAAACACAGGCATTCCCGCAATACGAACAAGAATATCCTCTACCAAATGAAATTTTGCCTGTAGATCAGTATGAATACATTATTTACACTGATGGCTCTGCTCAACCGGCCATAGGGAGTAAGCAAGCTTACACGCGGCGTGTGCAATCGTTAAAGGTCGCATGCGTGATGGTAAGTTCCATCCAAGCTGTACTAAAACGCAATCTCCAGGAGACTGCACAGCTCAGTTGGCAGAACTAAAAGCAATGATACTGGCACTTATAAATACGGATCACGAATTCCCCACACTAATTGTGTGTGATTCCTTTTACTGTGTACAGTCGTACAATGAATATCTACATCATTGGGAACAAAACGGGTTCAAAGATGCAAAAGGTGGCACAATTAAGCATAAAATGCTATGGGAACAGGTAGTAGGGTTGAGAAACGAACTACCAAGGGCTCACGTGATACATACACTGAGTCATCAGCGTGATGGCGTTCACGTTGAAGGGAATTCATTGGCTAATGAAGCCGCAAAGGGGGCTGTACGCACAGCCGCCGTAGCTGCAGTTACTCATTCAAAAACGAGAGTAGACGGTGAGATTATGGTAGCTGTCAATGCTTCACGCAAAGGCAGCACAGCAGTACCTAAAAAATTTCCACTCAAGTACTCCTACAAGTTAGATGCACAAAACATTCCATATGCTCAGATTCCTGGAGTGGGGGATAGAGTGATACCAAATATGGATCGTAGGCAAGGCTTAATTCTAGCAGCACACGAGGGTTTGGGTTCTGCGCATACAGGCGATACAGCGACTATTTCTTTATTGAAACAGTGCTACTGGTGGCCAGGGTTAACAAAGCAGACCAAAGACTATGTCTTAAAGTGCGACATCTGCCAGCAGATGAAAGGCTCCACCGTAACATGCCCAGCGCAGACACCGTTGCTGAAATCAGACAAACCTCTCGCATGTGTGTATTTGGACCACTGCGGACCCCTACAATCTGATGGGGCCAAGAAATATATCATGGTTGCAGTGCACTCCTGCTCTAGATTCCAATGGGTTTGGCCACAGCGCTCGGCTGACGCTCGAACTGTTATAAAAGATTTGCGAGTCTTTATCGGTACATACGCAGTTGGCACGTTACATTCTGACCATGGTCCGGCGTTTAGCTCTTGGGCTTACAAAGAGGCCATGGAAGGAATGGGCGTAGCATTGCGGTACTCCTCTCCGTATCATCCTGAGGGAAATTCCGTTGTGGAGAGGAGAAACCGTGACTTAAAGCAATATTTAACAGCTAGGGTATTAGGCAAGGGCGGTAGATGGGTCAATCACTTATATGGAGTACAACGAGCGATAAACAATCAGCCAAGAAGCTGTCTAGGAGGTGTCACTCCTTACGAGGTCCTATTTATGACAAGAAAGTGGGTACCTGATCTTGATTGTGAAGGCACAGTGGCGGATGAGAAACCATTTGATATCCATGATCGTTTGGCTGTTTTACAGGATCTAAATGAATCCAGGACACAACAAAGTAACGTGCTCCAGAAACAGGCCACCACTGAGGAAGTCAAGGCAGTAACGGCAAGACCTGTCTGGATCCCAAAAGTCAGGGATCTGGTCAGAGAGAAGATTGCTGATAAAAAAGAATTTGGGCCATCCTACAGAAAGCCTGTACCGGTCCTTGCAATCCAAGGCACAAGAACTGTACTTCTGCCTCCTCTTGCCGGGAAAAAGGAGAAAAGATTTGTCTCAATTGACTTAATCAAACCACACTATGTGGGCGATACTAAACAGTAGGCCTCGTGGGCTCCACAGTATCAGACGCCCTCCTCTCGCTACAATCCAAGAAGTCCAAACAGAAAGACTCATCACGTTTGAAGAGCCACCTGTACGGAATGAAGGACTAAGCAACAATGCTATGGAACTCGTTCCACTTCAACAAGAAGAAAATCAACTTAACAACCAAGTTGCAATCAGACCGACTACAGAGATCTATGTCAACATGCCTTGTCAAGGGCAAAATCGGATTTCAACAAATCCCGATGCAATTCCTACAATTGATCGAACTGCTTCTGGCTATTTCATGAACTTTGATACGTTTTCACTGGATCCAAGCGAGCCGGAAACGACGCCAGCCAAAAAACCACGCAAACAGAAACTCACTGACTTTTTGAACTTTTTTAGAAAGGCTTACCTGGTGTCACCTTGGCTAGAACTATGGTATATCACTGGGATTTTATTTTTTCTTTTCTGGCTAGGTTTAATAATAACTTTTAGTATGCTTATTAATGGACGATACCTCCAGCAGAGCTCTACAGCCCAAAGATCATCAAAGTGACTAATTTGATTTTAAAACCACACCAGTCTTCACATCGTGAACCAAGAGACTTGTCTTCAGTGAACATCACAGCAGTTCCTATACCGGACGGTATAGTATGGGACAAGATTGATTATGATATATTCGGTCAGACTGAACTTTTAAAGCTTAAACATGTATTTAAAATTTCTTTAAGTGATATCATTACCTCCAGTACATTTTCTGATGATTGGGACACTGAAACTGTAAATGCTATGCTGTCTGATTTAGAAAAAACTGCCGCATTTCCGAACAATGAAATGTTAGAAGGTACTTCAGACTATGATACATTGTACTGTTATCAACACTATGGTCATCATTTCTTGCACAAATCTATAACACCTAGAAATGTATTTGAATACCACCAGTAGGAACACTGCCCAACTCCTCCTAAAGGTAGTTCGTAAACTTTTGCACAGAAATTCACATACTTTTCAGGGTTCAACACATCTGACCCAAAGTCATTTTACTACAAAGTGGCAAAAACATCAGCGCAGAAAATTATGTTAACTAACGCCAAACAGATTTACTCCGCTTCCTTTATGGCCCAGTTGTCTACACAGGGTTTCGACCTATGGAAGGACACTATAGATTTAAAATCAATCTGGGGTTCTAGGGACTGGCAAGTCCAGGGGAAAGAAGACTATGTTTCAGTTTCAATATTGCCTTGAGCAAAGGCAGGCAGGCAAATATGAAAAGATGAGTAAGGGTTACATTAAGGAAACTTGGGAGTTTCCATATAGATACCGATGCCGGAATGGGGATCGAGAAGTGTATCTGAGTGGTACAAACTGCAAGAACGCTTTAAGCGGTTCTCTCATGTGTCAGGATATTTCTTGCACGGAGCCTGTAACGGTTCAGTAGCAAACCTATCCTGTCACATGACAGGGACCCCAGTGGCCATGATCACACCGGTTTTTCAGCTGCTCTCGAATGGGAGTTACTTGATGCTAAATCATCAAGGTTGCTGTGGGATGCTTCCGGGCGTCGCCTATCTGGTCACTGTTAACTCCAGGGTTACTTGCTGTATGCAAGTATTGTTTCCGCCACTGAGCACAGTCAGGGAGGCGCCGCTATGGCCTTCACTGAACGTTTCTTTCATACAATTTAATACTCTGAGTAGACTGCAAGCCATGCTTTTACAGCAACCCGTGCCCTTAACCTCCGCTCGAGAAACCTATGAACTTCAAGTTGCAAGGACCTCGACTGAGATACAGGTGCTTATACGTACAAACTGCCCCTTTCATTTCGTAGAAATGGTGGGACGTATCTTCAATATGTCTGATACGAGCTTTATTGAACACCTATTTAAGACCATAGGGTCAGGACTGTTAAGCTCCTTTCAGACAGTCCTCGGAGTAATCCCAAATTTTATACACTCCGTATTGGGAAGCGTATTTGGAGGACTCACGCTTATCCTATTGCTGGTTGCAGGGGTCCTATTCATAATACTACTGCTACGCAATGGACGGCCCAATTCCCGAGGGAATGGCGAACATGCTCCTGGAGCGGAAATACCGTGAACGCATGGTTCAACTTCTGGGCATTTCTTGCCTGAGAGAACTCAATGCCTCCTGGTTTCTATCCTTTCGACCAGTCTGGGTAGACTGCATCTTACCTGTTCTTCGATGCCTGCCTTGCGGAGAAGAATGCACGTTGGATCTTTGTCTAACATTTCCATCAGATGCGCCTCCGGACACGGATGCAAAGCTGGACCCCATAAAGGCCCATGCTCTGCGTTGTCCCCAGCGGCTTCCAATTCTGATGAACGCATTCCTGGAGAATCCACAGGTGCCGTTTGCTCCTGCTGGGTTAGGTGAATCCTCCACAGGCACCCAGGTAACAACTGCCGCACAAGCTGCCGCAGCACCGACTGTTGGCAGTGCTACATACCATCTATGTGCAATTGACGTTCTCTGTGAGGCATTGGATTTGTCGTCTGCAGTAGCTCCAGTGCGATGCGACAAGATGGCGCCTCGATGCGATGACGATCCGGTGCGATGCGACAACATGGCGTCTTGGTTATGGTGCGACAACGTAGATGCGATGCGTGCACGCCCAACGGCCGTGCGGCGACTCGGTGAACTTCTGAGCCGCGACAGGCCCTGCGACACACTTGTCCGGTGATGCGACGGCGACGTCTGCGGTGTCACGCTTCTCCGGTGATGCGACACGCTTTGTCAGTGATGCGACGGCGAACAGCTGCGGCGGCAGCACGCTTCTTCGGCAATTGCTGCGGCGGCGACACGCTTCTCCTTCTTGCGTCGCGCTTCCAGCTCCCAGCGACACGCAGTCTTCTCAGAGGGCCCAACACAACAGCAGGCACCTCTTTGCAGGCAGAATTCCCAGCAAGGGAATTCAGGGGAGCTGGTGGGTGAAGTCTTGTATCCCTGAGACTTCAGGCAGGAGGCAAGCTCAATCTTCAAGCCCTTGGAGATCTTCTTCAAGATGATGAAAGTACACACAAAGTTCCTTTCTCCTTTCTTTGGCAATAAAGTAACCACTGCAGGCCAACCCCAACA
Organism: Calotriton arnoldi; assembly: GCA_963921515.1. Classification (NCBI taxonomy): domain Eukaryota; kingdom Metazoa; phylum Chordata; class Amphibia; order Caudata; family Salamandridae; genus Calotriton; species Calotriton arnoldi. The sequence goes on along the minus strand of CAWUFW010000775.1, from coordinate 2,978,389 downwards.
GCACACATCACAGGGGCAGTCTCCTCCTTCAGTTTCCTGGTTCTTCTCCTCAGCAAAGGTCCGTCTTGGTTCCCAGAAGTGATCTAAAGTCTTGGGGTCTGGGCCTCAATATTTATACTCAAAAAGTCTTTGTTCTCTGAAGGCAGAGAGTGTCTGTGACTGACCAAAACTAGTTCTGTGCAGCTTCCTGGCAGGAGGTGGAGACAGCATTGTTTGAGAGCAGACCTGGCCCAGGTAGCTGAAAGGAAATCTCCTCCCCCTACTCTCTATTCTATGAGGGCTCAGGTCAGTGAAAGGAAGTCTCCTCCCCCCTACTCTCTATTCTATGTGGGTCCTATTCAGCCCAGCCCTGACCCATCAGACTGCTGGAGCCAAGACCCTCTCCAGTCCCCTGCCACTCACAAACCAGACAGTGAATACACAACCTGAGCAGAGGCACACTGGAAGGTTAGGCAAGAAAAATACCTACTTTCTAAAAGTAGTATTTTTCAAACACAGAATGTAAAAATCACCCACACTAAAAGATGTATTTTAACATTCTGAGTTCAGGCATACCAAACTTGAATTTCTACCTTGTTCTCTGGGTCAGCTAGGATTATAAGGTGTTATAATCAAACTGCCCATTCTGGCCTATGGGAGCAGGTAGCCTTGCAATAGTGAAAAACGAAATTGGCTGTAATTCACTATCAGGACATGCCACACACACCAGGGCATGTCTTACCTTTCACATACAATGCACCCTGCCCTAGGGCCTACCTTAGGGGTGACTAACATGTAGAAAAGGGAAGGTTTGGGGACTGGCAAGTGGGTGCACTTGTCAAGTCGACATGGCAGTCCCAGACAGCACACAGGCTCTGCAATGGCAGGCCTGAGCCATAGTTTACAAGCTGCTTCTGTGGGTGGCACAACCAGTGTTGCAAGCCCACCAGCAGCATTTGATTTACAGGCCCTGGGCACACACGGTGCACTGTACTAGGGTCTGACAAGTAAATCAAATAATCCAATCATGGAATCACTAATCCATACAACAATTTACAATTGGGAGCACTTGCACTTTGTTAAACACAACAGAGCCGCTCCCAGTGGGGTGACCTAAGTGCTAATGTTTCTTAGTTCGTGAGTGCAGGCATCTCACAAAAAGTGAAGGACTGGTCTCACACACCACCTGGTGTCATGCTTCATCATAGACCAGTCCTCGCCCTCTAAAAACTCGGTTTGATAGAGGGCGGGCATGCACCTGACGACAGGGATGCACTTCTAAACTAAGTGGGGCCCTTACAGAAAAAGTGAGTTTAAAAAGCCATTATAGATGTCAAATTTATTTTAATGTTGCTGGCATCTATATGGTAATTAAAAATAGGGTGATCGGTGTGTCGGGGAAATTATTGTCCCCCCACCGATGTCAATGGGGTCGACATGTTTCTGCCAGATGGCCCAGAAGGGTCCGCGGCATTCATCAGGACCTAAGTGAAATAACTACGGGCTCCACTTTTACCAGACCGTGGTGAGAGGGTTTCCACTGTGTGGGGTGACCAGGATCACACTCCACTGTGATGTGGCCTGTGTTTTAAAGCCCTAAAGTTGGGACAGAATGCCCCATAGGAGGGTGAGGGCAGGAGACCCCTTTGGTCCAGCGTGATACGTGGTGCGATCTCCGCTTCTGCGCCTATGTGTGTGCTCCTCCTCTCCTCGAGGAGAGGAGGAGCACACACATAGGCGCAGAAGCGGACCAAAGGGGTCTCCCCACACAGTGGAAACCCTCTCACCACGGTCTGGTGAGAGTGGAGCCCGTAGTTATTTCACTTAGGTCCTGATGAATGCCGCGGACCGTTCTGGGCCATCTGGCAGAAACATGTCGACCCCATTGACATCGGTGGGGGGACAATAATTTCCCGACACACCGATCACCCTCTTTTTAATTACCATATAGATGCCAGCAACATTAAAATTAATTTGACATCTATAATGGCTTTTAAACTCACTTTTTTCTGTAAGGGCCCCCACTTAGTTTAGAAGTGCATCCCTGTCGTCAGGTGCATGCCCGCCCTCTATCAAACCGAGTTTTTAGAGGGCGAGGATTGGTCTATGATGAAGCATGTAACCAAGTGGTGTGTGAGACCAGTCCTTCACTTTTTGTGAGATGCCTGCACTCACGAACTAAGAAACATTAGCACTTAGGTCACCCCACTGGGAGCGGCTCTGTTGTGTTTAACAATTTATGTTGGAGGCTGCCGACTCCCAGTACCCCGTGCCTCTGGTTCCCTCACCCCAGATATACTCTGGGTTTTGTGGTTAAACAGCACTTGCACTTTAGCACTGAATAGCAGTGGCAAAGTGCCCAAAGCATCTAGACCAGCAAAAACATAGCAAAACACAGGAGACAACAGCAAAAAAATGGAAGGGAGACCCACGCCAATGGTGCCAGGTCTAACAGGCGCCAATACGCACCCTTGCCAAACTCCTCTCCCTATAATAAAAGGTGCAGTCATTGCCCTCGGTCCCAAAGTGGACTTTAGCACTTAGGTTAATATACAAAAATGAGAGGCACTTAATAATTTCCCCAGGTGCCCCCAGTTGTTGCATACAGGCCCAGGGTTCATTATGATTTACCAAATCAAATGCACAATTTAAATCAATAATACATAGATATAAAGAAGCCTCTTTCTCTCTTGAGTATTTTTCCCCATTAGCAGATTTAAGTTGAGCGACTTTTCAACAGTCCCCATCCCTTTCCTAAAGCCATATTGGGTGTTCGTTAGGATGTCATTTGCATCACCCCTGTCTTCCAATCTCTCTAAAAGAACCCTACCCAATAGTAGAGAGATTGGTCGATAACACTTTGGGTCCTGTCATGATCTCTACTTAAAAATTGGTATAATATATGAGCAGGTCCAGGATTGTGGTACTTGTCCTGCTCCAATGCAAAAAGAACAATTGATGGACAGAATGCAGAACAATGTCATACATTCACCCCAGCTACATTTAGAACCTTGGTCATAAACGGGGCCCAGACGGGCATTTCAGATGTGTAGATGCCCCCTTTTGACCCCATCAGGGCCAGGTGCCTTCTCCCAGGGCTTTCCTTCCCCCTAGGGCTTTCTTTTTAGTAGTTCTCAGACATTGAAAACTTTGATCTTGTTGTACGGTTGCTGCGAATTCAGTAAGACAGTGCGTTTGCGCAACATGATCATAAAAACTATGGGGGATTGGGTCCACTCTCATACCATCTGAATATGTTGACCTAGTTCCTGGCTAGCTCACAGTGCACCTTCTGGACCTCTAAACCTTGCAAGGTACTGGATGGTGTCTGCAACCTCAGAACACAATGACCCTGATCACCACAAGTAAATCGTGGAAACAGATCTACCCTTTCATTGTAAATTCAGGCATGCCAATAGGGAGACACAAGAAATACATAAAGCAGCATTTCAAACAATTTCTGAAGCAATTGGATTCTTGTGTAAAATACACTATCTCATATGGGCGCTCAAACAAACGTGCGTTAAAAGTCACAGTTTAAAAAGAGGTCAACTTTAAATGTGAACATGTAAAATGGAAGTGTTTGTGCACGGGGCATACTAACCTCATGGCAATCTTATTTCATGTGTGAGAATGCTCAACATTTTCTCGATGTTGATCTGCATATGAGCATGAATGAGATCTTCTGCCATCCCATTGGCTCCCTCTAATTTGATCTGGCTCTATTCATTCCTGCTGCCCATCCTCAGTATTAACGCCAGTCCTTTTGCCTGCTAACACCAGACATGTATTCCTCATTGGTATTACTTCATCAATTATGTCGCTCTGTACACTATTCTTTGCTGTTTCCTCTAGGTCTTTACCTGACCATATGTTGGCCTCACTCTTTGCCCGAACCACTAGCCCTTGCTGCGTCACTTCTACCTCATTTCCACCTTTACTCACAGCACTTTAAAATAGGATCTTCGGAAAGGGGTAATTTTGAGCCTGTTTGGCATTTTCTGAAGTACCTCCTGCATCTACCTTGCCTGATGTCCCTGGTGCACCGTTGCTGATTTTTTATATTTATGTTTAACAGCTTTTCCAATCAAGGGCCCTAAGGTATTTCCCACTACATCTCTTTCTTCACAGGATATTCCCAGAGCAACCTTTACTACAACACTTCTCAGGAAATACTTTTCCTTGAGACCACACCATCTGCTCCTCTTCTCACACCCTGCTCAGATTCCCTTCTTGCAGGCTGCCTTACCTTTTCCCCTGATGTGGCAGGAATATCCTACACTGTAACTGATGGGGCTCCCTCACAACCATCTCTCATACTTACACCTGTAGCTTCTGTTGCTACAGACATGTGAGAGATGTGAGACACAACCCTCTGTGCCTCTCCAGAGAGCTTGGTCACCTGCACTGGGCAGGATGGATGGGGAGACCCAAAATGCTGCCTGTTTGTGCTGGCACTGCATGCTCTACCTCGGAGAGGTATCCTTGCTGCCGCCCATCGATCTCGCCTAAGGTCTATAGCTGCTTTCTGCCAGACCACAGCGCTGTAAGAATAGGGCACTTAATCCCTCAATGTAAATCCAGGGTGCATCTGGTGCAGGTAAGCTCTTTCCTTTCTAGAACAAATTTGCGAGAAGACTACCATGATAATTTATTCTTGCCAAGGTTCTGTGCATGCAAGGAGGTTTGCTCCTGACCGGCATGTTAGTTGGCTGCCATGATCCCCGACTGAGTCCAAGAAGAAGCAAGCAGAACAAATCCACTCTTGGCTCCTGTGATTTAAATTTAAAATCAGAATCATCAAGTTTATTTTGCAAAGAAGGTAAAAACCCAACAAATTAACAGGACTAATGTCCCATTTTATAATTTGATGTTCATTTTTATTTGAACCAGTTTTTACAGGAATGTCTGCTGGCACTTTATTTGTGATTTGTTTGTTTTCTATACCTACAATAAGAAATTATTTTCCTGAGAGGGATAGGTTGTGAACCTCTGTGGGTCTAACGGCGGAGCAGATAGCACCTGTATCAAGCAAATGTGATATTGAGTGGCCAGTCTCATCACTATCTACATATGGGCCACTCTGATTTATCTCTAGTACTACACCAAATTTGCAATGGGCCTGATTCATTGTGTTGAGTCAGGCAGATAACTCAGTCCTGTAAGAACTCCAAGTGTACTAGCAATTTATGAAAAATTGCTACTAATTACTAAAGGATTTTCTTGAAAACCAGGATTCTGTTGAATATTATGCATGTTATTCTGTATATTATGATTCATCATTGGGGCTGAAGGCATGTTTCCATTAACCTGCCTTTAATTCTGCATATTTTGCACATAGGCCTGTTGGGCTGGGGCTATTGACTGTGTCATTCCATTCTGTGCCATTTCTTTGTGTTATGTCACATAAGAGGAACTATTTGTGACTCATTTTGCGGTCTTTCTGAATTATATCTACATTCTCATTTCCTATGCCCAAGCTTTCCACAAATGTGGCAAGGTGCATTTCTTTTTTATATGTTAAGGTTAGCATTGTCCATGTTCAAGTTATTGAGAAATCCTCTTAGTATACCCTGCAGAACAGCATTTCCAGGTTGCAAAAATTGAAAATGATTACCCTGCACACCAACGTCTTGCATTCCCAAATTTGTAGATGCAACCAAGCCAGGATCTGAAATGTGTGAACCTTTCTGAAAATACATTATCTGTGCTATCAGCAGCATTTCCTTGATTTTTCTGTTTAGCAGCGAACCAATCACTACAATACTTCACATATTTCCATATCCCGTACAAAGACTTTGTGTGCTAATTTCCAGAAGCTAACCCAACACACATGTTGAGACAAGTCTATTAATGTCCCCCTTTGTGGGGTCTTCAACTCTGCTGTACTGTCTGTAAATCTGCATCAATCGCTCATAGTATGCATGTACTGTCACTTTATGCTCCTGTGCCGCCCTCATAACGTTTGACAAATTTATTTCTTGTTGTAGAACTTTAGTTTAATGGGGTCATATATATCTAAAATTCATGCAATACAGTTTAACAAGCAAAGTTGCTGCACTGCAGTGCGTGAACGGAAGAAGCTGAAAAGCACCATATCTACTAAGATATGGCGCTCTTCAGCTATCTCTAAGTGCCGGCGCACTTGTGGCTGCTTATTGCCAGCGCAGGCACCCTTGCATCATATTCAAGTGTGTCTGCGCTACGGACAGGATTTTTTTATGCAGAAAGAGATACCTTCCTGCACAAAAACAATCCAAAAAGGTATACACCTCTTTCTATTTGTGATGCACAATGCATCACAAATAGAAAGATGAAGTAACAAGAAGAAATAAACATATTTCTCATTGTTACACCTCTCTATGGTAGGCATATCGATTTCATGCAATTCCAGCTTTACAGACCTTAGTAAATCCGAAATTGTGTGAAATCCATGGGTGGATGCACTGAATCACCCATGTTCTACCTATGGCGTGCCTACCACTAAGAAATAACATGCAACGCAGCGCATGCTGCTGCTTTGCGATATATTTCTACACAAAGCCACAGAAGGTCGCGCAAATCAGGCCATGCCCAACTTTGTAAGTTCCAAATAAGCCTTTGCTTACCTTGCGTCACCTTGCGTGACATAAGGGGGACGCAAAGGCTTAGCAAATCTAGGCCGAGATGTCCAATCAATAACTTAAACTCATCCATCACAACAGGAGATGAACTCTCGGAGACTCTGCATCTTGCCAACCAAGAATTCCTGTGCATTATATTCATAAATCTTTAGGGATAATAATCTCAAATAATGTATTCAAATCTATCCCAAGAGCTTTCAAAATTTCGACAATCTTACAATCTCTGTATATCACCTATCCAATTCTCCTCTAAGCTTTTGAAAGTTTTAAAAAAATCTAAGAAGATCAGATCTCGTTCATGATACATGACCATGTGCTCCTCCATGCACACTCTTTACCAGATACTCTACAACAACTTGACATTCAGAATTACTCACGCTTTTTTCTTCTACTTTCTCAAATTTCTTTTGTTTTTGTATCTTTCCCCTTTACATACATCAATTTACTCTAAATCCTTTCAAATCCTCAACTCATTTATATTTTTCAAATTAAATCTCTAACATGTGTTCGCAAACTCACAAATCCCCATTCCCTGTATTCTGTTTTAACTCATATCCATTCTATAATTTCTCATATTCTCTTTTTACACATACCACATTCCGGCCAGATTTATCAAGGTTTTGAGTCGCCTTGCGGCATGTAAGGGAACGCAGGCGTGATGCAAAACCTAAGTGAGATTTATCAAGCCACGCAAGGCCACTTTCTGTGGCCCTGCATGACATGATAAATCTAGAGTAATGCAGGGCAAATCGTTGCCTTGCATTACTCTGCCCCATGGAAATGTCCTATGGATGGAGCCTGGGCCGGCACTAGGCATGGGCAGCATGGGCAGCTGCCCAGGGCCCCGCCCCTGCTTGCAGCCATGGGGCCTCGCACCTTTAAAGACTTCAGAGTTTCGAGGCCCAGGGGGCCCGAAGAGTTTATATTTGTTCTTTTTGTTTTTATAAATCTCCCCTGCAGGCCCCTCTCTGTGGGCCTAATGGCTGCTTCTGCATGTTGATGACAGCAATTAGACAGGTAATTCAAGTGCCCTTGCGTATGAAGTGTGCCCTGCCCCTGTATGAATGAAAAGTAGAATATCCTGTGTGTGGAACGGTGGAAGGGTAGAGGTGGATGTAAAGGAGGAGAACAAGCAAAACAAGATAATAAACTAGGGAAAAACGTGGCGAAGATCAGCACATTGAGAGGAGAGGTAAACATTATGGGTCAGAACCAGCAAGAGGAGGGTAGAGGCGGAAGATAGATGAAACATGATGAGTAGAACATGGAGGGAAGAGGTGGATCTAAAGAGTGCAGAACCAGCGGAGAAAAGTTGAGACTGGAGGGAAAGGTAAAAGGTGTGAGATAGTGATTGAATGGGTGCAGCAGATATAAAAGAAGCAGAATCATGAGGAGAACTTAAGTGGCAGGTAGAGGGAAGGGTGAGAGGTGGATGTAAGAGGGCAGGGTCACCAAGAGCAAGTAAGAAGCTGGATAGGGACGCAGGGGAGCAGTAGCTATTACAGGCCAGAACCAGTGAGAAAAGATTAGAGGCTGGGGAGAGATGAGAGTTGAAGTGTGCAACAGGGAGGAAAGAGGGGTGTGAAAGAGGAGCAGAATCAGTAAGGAAAATCAGAGTTGAGGGAAGGATGAGGTGAAGAGTAGAGCATGGAAGAGAGAGATGGATGTAAGAGATTCAGAAACAGCGAAACAAGGTAAGAGGCTGGAGGTGAAAGAGGAAAAGTGGATTTTAGGGGGACAGATGAGCAAAAAAAGGTACAAGGCTGGAGTGAGAGATGAGAGGTGAAGAGTAGCACATGGATAAGAGCAGGTCAGAGAGGCAGAACCAACAGAGAAAGTAAGTGAAGGGGGAGAGAGTGGGGCTGGTGAGAGGTGCATGTAACAGGGGCAGAATCAATGGGTACTCTAAGAGTCAGGCAGAGATGAAGTGAAGTGTAAAGCATTGAGGAGAGAGAATACTTTATTGTTTAAAGTTTACATAAAACTATATACAATGATTATGTTACATAAAAGACATCACTAAATACTGATTAAAAATCAAAGGGAGATAAAAAAAAAACAGAATCTCAAAAACTCTGTCTTGTTCTGAGGCCACACATTAAAATCAAAGTAAGGTTGCCTTAAGCTAGAAAAGGTGTCTATAATATATTTGCTATGCTTACATCTGAAGACTGCATCAATGTTCCTACTCAAGGTTAGGCCTTTCTCTCCCTTTTTAGCACTTATTTGTGTGCTGATCTAGGCATGGATGCCAGTTTCAGCTATTAAGGGGAGCTTATTTTCTTCCAGTAGCTCTTCTGTTTGATATAAGAGACAGAAATAGTAGGAAACAGCACAATTCTGGGGGCATAGGAGAGATGGATGTAAGAGGGCCAGAATACACAAGGTAAGGTAAGAGTCTGAGGCAAAGATGAGAAAAAGAGTAGAGCATTGAGAGAGGAGGTGGATTTAAGAGGGCCAGAATCAACAAGGAAAGATAAGATGCTCCGGGAGGATGGGAGGGGAGAGATGGATGTAAATGAAGCAGAGCAAGGAAAGAAGTTATGAGGCTGGGGGAGAGATGAGAGTTGAAGGGGAGCAAATGAATAAGATGTGTGGATATAACAGAGAGAACCAGCAAGGGAACATGAGCATAGTGGAGAGAGAAGTAATGGTGGGAGGAGGATGGAAGAAAGCAGAACCAAGCAAAGATGGTAAGAGGTTGGGCGGGGGGACAAGGGAGGGGAGAGGTGGAAGTTAGATAGGCAGAACCAGCAAGAGAACGTTGAAGCAAAAAAGTAAGAGTCTGAAGGGCAGGTAAAAATGCTCTAAAATCTTCAGCTGGCTCAAAACTTAGCATCTTTGGGCATACGTTGTTGCACCTTTCTCGAAAACCCTGGAAAAAAGAAGTCAACTTCCAAATTTCTTTCATAAAAAGTAAGTTACTAATTGACATTGTGCAGGTTGGCTTCTGACAACTCTAGGAGATTGGAGTAGCATTTCGTGCTGAGTCAGATGATTTGTGGCTGACTGTTGATCATGGAGTTAGAGCAGCTTTAATACTACTAAACCTTAGTGCCACATTTGACACTGGTTCCCAGCCAGTGCTTACAAATCAAGTAGTACAACCTGGAATTTAAGGTATTCTCCTGGTGTGGCTTACCTCTATCCTATCTGGGAAATCTGAAACAATCCACTCGCCACCTCTGGCTTGTGGATTTTATTGGATCTCCGCTGTTTAATCTTTATCATCCCCAGTCAGCCTCACTCATACAGTCCTTTGGTTTCCTGCTGATATCTTGTGCATATTGATACCCAAACATGAGTTCCCTCAGTGGCAATCAGGTCTCTGCCGAAGAATATGTTTGTACGTGCATGCTAGCAGTTGATTTCTGAATGAAGACAAATTTATTAAAACCTTATATTGACAAACCAAGGGTTCTCATTTTTAAAGGATCTCATACCATATGGTGTTCTCTTTGGTGGCTGGTGGAAGTAGGTCAATTGCCCACATTGGCAGAGTCAGCAAAAAAATCTTGGATTCATTTTCCAGCATTTTCTCTTTTTTTTCAGAACATATTAACCATGTTTCATCCACTTGCCTTTACTACATCCATAAGCAACAGAAAAGCATTCCTTTTCTGCCCTCTTACTATCGTGAGGCTGTTGTACAGTCAATTGTCTTCTCACTAGATTATGCAAATGCCCTCTTTCTTGGGCTTCCTGCCTTTTTGCATTCAGTACCCTTCAAATCATTCAGAACCGTGCTAGACTCCTCATCTGAGATGTCTGCATCACTATGCCATTTTATCTCACCTTTCTGATGGGTTTTTGGTCCGAAACCCTTTATCTGCAAGGCTCTATCCATTTGCCGTAGAGCACTGCATTAAAAAGGTTCTCTCTTTCTACAACACTCCTTACATCCACTCCAGAACCCCATACTCTGTGCCAACCAAACTTCTGTGTCATCCTAAAATTTAGATTGGAGGCAGATCCTTCTCCTTTCTAGTTGTGCAGGACTGGAACTATCTGTCCCTGGAGCTATGATGTAAGTCCAGTCTTTTGAAAAAACACTCAAAACTGTCCATTCTCCACATTAGTAAAGTCTACACCTCTCCTTTGGACATCTTAGTGCCAGAATGCTCGGTTAGAATTTCATTTTCATTCATCCCATTCAATAGAACAATAACCAAGTTTAATTAAATTAATGTATTTCTACTTAATAGCGATTCAATATCTATGTACGTATTTTATTAGAATTATTAATGCTATTTTAACCATTTTACTGATATCCAAAGTAGGTAAGTAGTTTCTTGCAAAGCAGCTTCATCTATGCCGTATAAATAATGGCCAATTGATATTACTTCCTATGATGTCACTTCCTGTGAGGTTAACTCTTATGCAAATTATAGGGGCCTCACATGTTACTATTCTGCCCGGGGCCCCACATATCCTAGGACCGGCCCTGGATGGAGCGTGGGTGTTCCTCCGCATTCACCCATGGATTTTGGTGCATTTCCAGATTTACTGTTAGTGGTAGACCTGGGAATGTGTCAAAATGTGATGCCTCCCCAAGTGAGGCGTAACGAGGAGGAATTCTGCAGCACACATAGAAATAGGAAAATGCCTGTCAGGATTGTTTTTGTGCAGGAAGGTATCCCTTCCTGCACAAAACAATCCCACCTACAATGCAGGCACCCTTGCACCATGACTAAAGGGTACCTGTGCTGGCGCCAGGCAGCCAAAAGTGTGCCAACGGTAGGAAAGGACAGGAACAAGTTATACAAAATACAGGCCATTCCTTCCCTTTTACGCAGCACAGCAAGGTGGCTTGCTACGTTACACTGCCTGACAAAATGATAAATATGGCCCAAAATTCTTTTGCCAAATCTTCAAATTTGTCATATGCATTCTTTCTACACCACTCGTACAATTATAATTTGTCCAAATTCAACTTTAAGTCTCCAAATGTCAATTTAATTTGTTACCGGCTCACTTGGCACACACTTGCAAGCACATTAGGTCCTGCTTCATTTTCATATGGACTCGGCTCTCCAGCTCCTTTTCATGTGCTTACGGCCTTGGTTCATCATTACACAGTGGTTGTCTTAAATTTAACAAATCATCTAAAAACCCAATCTCCTCATAAATATCACTTTTTATCTCTATATTTTCTTTCTCTTTTTTAGTTTCAACTTTTCCATTATTTATTTTCTGTTCGTCTGTTTCTTCGGCAATCACAGGAAATGTGCGCACACTGTCTAACATGTCTTTTCTCCAGGCCTTCTTTTCATTACGCCGTCTCACGTCCAACCAATGGCTATCTGTGTTTCTAACCTGACCTTTCATCATTTTCTTACGCACTTTTTCATTTGCTACATAATCCCATTCATTCATTGCCTCACACTGTACATCTCTAGGCTGCTGCTTCACTTCATACATTGCACACCCCAAGTACTCGATCTTTTTCACAATAAAAGTATTATTCAAAGGAAATTGCATGTGTTTGTCATTAGCAATAATCTCTTTCCAATCTTTTACCCACATACAAATATGAAGTCCTGCATTTAGCAACATGTTGTGTGTAGATGTAACATGAAGGTTTATTTAAATATTAAAGAAACATTACAGAAGGCAAGAAAAGAACTAAAAACATGGCTCTTCCAGCAAGCCAAACAGGACATGCACATATATTGCAGGCTGCCTGAAGCAGCGCCGGGACACTACAAATCCTGCTAACATAACATAGCAAATGGTTAGTCAACTCAATTCAGCATCATTCAATTGTACAATATTCTAACTGTACAGTCATAAGGGCAGTTGCTAAAAATATATGCAAAAGGCTCTGAAATTATTTTAAGTGTCAATCAATAAACAGACTAACTTGGACTCTGCTCTCTAAGGAAAGGTAAAAAGGTCTCCTGGAATATTCTAAGTAGAAGGTTAAAGAACAGTCCGTCAGAAAGACATTCTCAATAGGTGTCACACAAAAGTCTGGCGAACTTTTCAGAAACAGTGTGTTATATCCCTGTTCAAACAGAAATCATACAGTCAATGCGATGTGAAAAATTTACATCACAATATTCAAAGTTAAAATAGAAAACACATCACATGACAAATTACGGTTGCTCTACTACTAATGAATAATCCTGTAATAGGTCTGGAAGAGAAAACAAAAGCACATTTACAACTATATACATACACTCTGCTAGGCAAGAAGAAATGATCCTGTAAAGATACAGTCCACCTCTGTTCCATCCTCCAAGAACATCGCAAACACAAAAAATAATACATTTTAACAATACATTAGAACAAGGTTGTAAAACTGTTTCAATTATGAGTTTTTTACAAAACGCTGGAGGACACGTTTTTAACTCGAGCTGCACAGAGAAATAAAAATGATGTCAACTTTAAATATGTGCCATGTCTGACAAATTAAAGAGGGTTTGGCCTTGCTAAATCAACTTAAAATGTTTGTTATGTTAAATACAGTGCATTTACATTCTTTGTGACTCATTCATGTTCATTTAACACACAGGTTGTAAATTTAAAATTCACTTCTACAATTTCTTGAACATTACCAGAAGTTGTTTGATGTCGTCCTTTGTGAAAGGGGCATGTAGGTTGCCAGCTGTCAAATGTTTCTCCAACAAGAGTTTACTGGAGGTAGTAGTCTCAACGTTTTTTTCTTTTACCTGAATTATTGGGGTCTATAAGTCTTTAATAGAGGGTACCTTGTGGAACCTTTGTGCTGCAGCAACCATTGTGTGAGTCAAATAATGTGTTGGCTATGTGGACAGTGCCACATCAGGGGTACCAAGCAGTTCCATCCGGGGAGGAAGCTTTCCAAAGAGGCCACTTTACAAAGCACTGAACTCGATTTACATGCACTGCAGAATGTATGTAGTTGTTTATTACTGACATGGCCAAATGGTGCTGAATGCATTCAGTAAAAATGCAAGCTACCTGTTCCCATTTTATAACTCTTCTCTTTCCTACGATGGGATCAGTCAGACTGCCTCCATTTTGTGAGGCATTCGCCACCAGGGGCCGTATTACGGTAAATGGACACTTTCATTGTTTGCGCCGGGTGCAAACAGTAAAATTGCACCCTATTACCATGAATGCGCTGCCTTCAGGGCAGCCGCGAACTCGTGCTGCCCTGGGGGCAGCACATTCCTGTGAAAAACTGAGCGGCTGCTTTACATCCGCTCCGTGTTTTCACAGAGCAGACGGCACTTGCCTTCACTTTCAAAGGGGGATTAGAGATCCCCTTGCAGGCGGGTGCAGTCAGTGACTGCATCCGCCTGAAAGGGGATGTCTGGGGTTCCATTTGACCCCCTTTCCCACTCCAGAGGGTTGCCATCAGGAGGCGCACTGACAGTGCGCCACCGTTTAGATAGCGCACTCTCAGTGCGCCTCCGGAGGGCTTCTTCGCCTCTGCGCCCGGGTCATTAATAAGGCGCAGAGGCAAAGGGATTCCCTCATTTGCATGGGGCATGCCCCCATGCAAATGAGGGAATGCCCCCTGCAGATAGTTCTGGCGCTTTATGTGTGCCAGCGCTATCAGTATTACAGAAGGGGCCGCATAAGCGTCTGCAGCCCCTTCTGTAATACCAAAATGCCCCGGGGGTGCGCAAAGCAGGAGCAAATGCTTGTTGCACCTTCGGGGCACTTTATGTAATACGGCCCCAGAAATTTCAATCTTCAGCAGACTGCACTCTCCAAGAGCCGCCGCTTCTTGCAGTTCAGAGTGAGAGGAAACCAGTGTGGTAAGTGCAGCCATTTTGAATGTTAGTTTAACATTACCTTATGGGGCAGGGCAGAGCGGCTGCTGTCGTGGAGCCAAAAAGCCTTTTTGTCCACTGGATGTGCAGGTTTGCATCGTGTTCCTCTCTGTTGTATCTCAGGATCAGGGTGGATTGGCAGTGGTTCACCTCATTAGGTGAGATATATTAATCCTGGTGAGCACCCTAGTACTAGACCTCAGAAGAAACACTTGTTTATGGGTCTTTGCTCCGTCCATGCCCCTTCTCCTTTATTGTTTAATCAGCAGTTTTCAATAAAACGGTCCAAACCTGAAAAGGTGACCAAGTGCTTTACACAGATTTGTGTTTCTTCATACTAATTAAATAAAATTAATATATATGTAATAAATACTGTTATAGGAAAAATGTATATGATAAAAACAAGGAAAAAGATCTTTACAAAAATCAGCGCTTAATTTGTGCTGGTGATTGCCAGTGTTTAGCACTGGTATATATGATCGGGACAAGGCAGTCTGGTTATGCAAAGGATTAATAATTGTCTTTCTTTTTCAACAGATGGATCAGTGAGTAGCAGCTCTGCTTTTATGAGCCTTGCATCATGTCAGTAATGGGGCAGCATATCACTTGAGTCCGCAGCCCTGGACCGGATTGCCAGTGCCTGGAGCACTGGCTCATCTGCAACCTTCTCTCATTAACTCATTCATAATCTGGCCATTCCCCCCTCAAAGGCAGCAGCCCAGACTCAGGGTCGTTCTGGAGTATAGGTCAATCCTATTTGCCTGCTCTGACAGGTCAGTGTGTAGGCCAGTTTTCTGGCTGTTTGTGGGCCTGTTTTCTGGACCGCTGGGCCATTTTGTACTGTTAAATTCCCTGATATTAAAACAAACATTACCCACAACTAGCTTAAATCCATGCAGTATTCTTTCCATACCTTGTAAAACACGTATACAGCGTGTGTTTACAAGTTCAAACCTGCCACAATTTGCAAACATTTGATACTTTTTTTTTAGCTATCCTATGCACTAATAGGGGCCACTTTTATTTTGGTGCCTGGGCCTAGTTTCTGTCCCAGTTCGACTCTGCCCTGACCCGAACCAACCTGAAGTGTGTTGTCTCTGTCTGCTCCCACTCCAGACCCATGAGGATGGCATAGTGTGAAAAAGTAACCCCAACACAGGGAAGTAGTGAATTCTCATTTATTTAGGTTCTAGTTAAATACACCACAGCCACCCAATATTGTGGTAGATTTACTCTTCTACTGCTACATTGTGGCCCCTCTCCCCCCAACGATCTATCATTCTTCCGTGATTCCTCCATACACTCCTTTCCTTTTCCTCCAAGTCTACAGAAGTCCTGACAATGATGGGAAACGAGGAATTACCAGCAGGAGCGAGGATTCTGCATGTCTCCATGCTGGGGAGAAATCTACTTCCGATTCATGGGTCCTTCAAATTGTAAAACGGGCTACATATTAGAATTCAATAATTCCCTTTCATGGTTACAGATCAAATTGAAAAAATGTCCACGATGCCAACTAAAGAGACATGGATTGCCAGAGGCAATTTTGTTGCTGCTACAGAATGGGGCAACAGTGACGGTCAGAGAGAAATAGAAAGGATTGGATTTTTCTCAACAATATTTCTGCCTCCAAAAATCTGGGGGTTTAGTGCATGGAGAAAATTCAAGATGTAAACATTGCTGTGCATAATTCCGTTAATTCAACCTGAGACTACATTGTAACGCTAGATCTTCGAAACACATATTTTCACATTTCGATAATGAATCAACATTATCAGTATGTACAATTTAACACTAAAGACAATGGATAGATCAGATGTCAACGCAAGCTTCTTGGACGTTGCAGGACAGTCAAAGATCACCCAATTGGGACAAGTTAATGGCAATTAACAAGGCTCTATTTTTGTGTGTGCAAAAAAAAGAGTTGTCAAATGATGGTGAGATCAGACAATTTGGTTGCAATTACATATATAAATCACCAGGGAGGAACAAGGAGGTCTCCCTGAGACTATTGGCAGTACAGTTAGGGCTTTGGGCAAATAATCATTTGTTGCCACTGAATGCTTTGCATGTGAGTGAGAAGGACAATGTGCAGGCAGATTCCTTGAGCAGAAGTTTTCCTCAGTGCTAATTTCTGTCATTAACTCAGGATATTTTTATGAGGATATGCCATAAATTTGGGAAGCCATTCTTCGATCTATTTGGGAACCCCCAGAACACACAAATTCCCAAATTTTGTTCAAGGACATGGGAGGAGCGAAAGTGGGCAGTGGATGTAATTGCATTCAGGAATTGATCTATGCTTTTCCTCCAACTGCCTTAATAACAAAGGTTTTTTTTTCATTTGAAGAGCAGCAGTAAGTGTGATGATTTTGGTAGTACCATCTTGGCTGTGGAGGTTGGCGTTTCCTCTACGGTAAACGCTGTTAGTATGCCTGTATTATAATAAGATCTCAGTGTTTCCCCCTATCTACGTCAGGTGTCCACAGCAGGAAACCTTTACCACTCTTGGTCTGGAAGTTGAGAGAAGAGGGCTAGAAAAAATGGCTGTGCCAAACCATTGTGTTGATGTAATTCAGTGATCTAAGAGATCATCAACTTTAAAATGTTATGCTAGGCATTGGGCATTCTTTCGGGTGTGATGTAAAGAGCATTCTGTGTGTTTATTAAAATGTCAGTTGTTGGCTGGTTTGGAATTTTTGTGGGATGTCTTCCATAAGACTTTATCCAGGGCTATTTTGAGAGCCCTATCGTTGGAAGTTAGGGCATTTAGAGACCCTTGGGAACATTTTAAGGAAGGTGAAAATGTGGTTAACATATGCTTGAAAAGTTTAGAATTATCACATCCTGTGGCTAACCCAGTGGCTCCAACATGTATCTGGCGTTGGTTCTTAAGGCTTTACAGCATTACCCATTTGAGCTTTTAGTGACAGTAGGTTTAATGTTTTTAACAATGAAGGTTGTTTACCTGACTTTCATTACCTCAACATGAAAAGTTGTTGAGTCGGGGATCTTGTTGTGTAGACCTCCTGTCACATCCATTATGGAGGATGGGATTGTGTTAAGAAATGGCCCAGATTTTCTTCCCGAAGAAGACATTCTGAGGTTGCATTAAGAGTGAATGCAAATCTGGAAACATATTCACCTGTTCGGTGGACCTACGGCATTCGTTGTGTGTTAAAAGAGCAGGATTTATGTATTTGAAAAGAATTAAGGATTTTAAACCTTCAGATAATGTATTAGTGACCTTTGGGTTATCTAATAAAGGTCAGAAAGCTTCCAATTTTACCATTTGCAGATAATGAGATCGACAATTGCTATGGCACTGTAATTTGCAGATATTTCTCCATGAGCTGGGGCTCAGGGGAGAGCCAAATGTTGGCTATGTTGACAAAGGTTCAGAGAGTTACAGTTTTGGTCAAAAGTAGAGCCACTACATAGGTTCCAGTGAATTCTTTTTGTTTCTAATTATAGGCTAAATGAGTGGGATATTAATAATAGGAGTTTTGTAGTGGGAGTTCCGAGGTCTGTACTCCCATAAGTTACTCACCTAATAGTAATAAATCACAGGTATGAATCATGCCATTTAGTACATATTTGAAATATGTTCTGGTGATATTTACCGAGGACCATTCAACTGCTTTGGTATACCTCACAATTAATAACTGGTACAAGGACAATGGATGTAGTTGTATTGTCCTGATTGCTTACCAGTAATCCTCTCAACTCTTAGTCCTGCTTGTACTTGTACCAGTCATTACAAGCCGTCCACACTCCCAGACTTTGTAGCCTTTGATAGTACTGAGTTGGTATTCTAGGAGGATGTTTGGAATCAAGCCTCCTCTTGTTGCCTATAGGGAGGAATGGTCGGGATTGGTTCCTAGCATTCTTCCTGCACTCTTTTTCCTGTCTCAGAGTGAGGTGGGATCCTCCTCCTCACAAGTAATGACTAGAATGAGCACATTAGGACTAAGAGTACTGAAGATTCCTGGTAAGTAATCAGGATATTGATTACACAAATTATAGTGAGAACAGAAAGCTGCATTCTGGGTGGCTTATTGAACACAAAAGAATAATCACATAATATGAGTGAGCAAAGATATTACATATTTCATGAAGGATGCAAAATGTACCAGTTTCCCTTTGTGGACCTTCTTTCCGATAACAGACAATTATAACTCTAATAGTTCTCTGCAGTGTTCCTTTTGCAGAGCTTTTCTAGGCACTATGACAAACGTTTATAGAATGTTTCTTGCAAGTTTATCCTTTTGCTAAATTTTCTGTGCACAAAGGCTTTGCCTAGGAAAAGAACACTTACGTCCACAACTGAGTCATGTGTTTATGTGGGCACGCGGTGAACTTCAGTGGTAGTCCTCTCAGTAGAATTCAAATGCTTATAATGAGGATGAGTAATCAGAAATTCGTAGTGCTTGCCGCCTACCCATGTCCTTTTGTCACTTTAGTCACTATTCTGCATCTCGGCAGCCTTGATTCCCAAATGGATTAGTCTACTTTGTTGGTCTGTTCTGTTAAAATAATTCAGTTTTGCTTTTAAAATGAATGATTGGGAGAAGATGGACACCTGCACTCTTTTTCTAGAGTTCTGAAATAGTTGAACCTGCTAAGCTTTGCACAAATGTTTTGCTAACCTGGAATGTTATGTTATGTTACCAGCCAGCTTTTGTTCAGCACATTCTTTCCGTTTGTACTGTCTTGTAGCAGTTCTTGGAATCTGGGTCCCGCAACAGCAGGGTTCCCATTGTGTCATGGTGATGTGTTATCAATTTTAAGTCGAGCCTGCGACAGCACATGTGCTGCATATACTCTCGGTTGTGAGACGTATTGTTTACAATAAAGGGCTTGGAGCACGCCCATTGCGTGCCATTTGTGGCTACATTGGCTCTCTTTTTTGCTGACTCCTAATTGGCCATTGCATGTCAAGCATAACTTCCTTTCTGTGGAGCATGGACCAAGCACAGATTGATATAACTTAATTAGTGCCCGTCTGCTTCTCATGCTGTGACCTAGTTACTTTTTCTTCTTCCCCCTGTGTCCCCCTTTTGTGCATGGTGTTAATTTCACCTCCCACCCACCCCTTCTCTGTATTGATTCCACCGTCTGGTGCTCCCTCCCTCCTCCCCTGCACCGCCCTTCTTTTGCTTTCCCCATACCTCCCTCCTGCTTTCTGTAATTGCTTCTCCTTCCTTCTCCCCTGCCCCTCACTTGTGTTTCTTTCTCCCTCCCGTTGTTGCTGCTCCCACCCTCCTCCTCCGTGCCTCCTTCATGTTGCTTCTCCCTCTCTGCATCCATTGTTGCTCTTCCCTCCTTCCTCCCCCGCAGCTCCCTTGTGTGGTTTGGCCCCCACATTTTTTCAACATATTGCACGGCAGCGTTGGCTGATGTGCAACATGGCTAAATAAAAAAGCACTATAATGCAGTCAATGCTAGGCACATCATAGTGCTTTATTTTTCTTGACTTTAAGCCATGCTGCCCAGCAACTCATGTCTCGCATAGGCAAGACTCATTGGCTTTGCCAATGCTTGTTTTTGTTTTTTTTGTCTGCGCACATGGTGTAGATCGCACTATTGCATGCATTGCTTGTGATGGTGCACCGGTGCATCTGTGCATGTGTTCAGTGATAAATAACCCCTCCCCTCTAAATGAAATGTTGTAAAAATGCACTTGGGGCATATTTCTCAATCTTTCACGCAGTGCAATGCAGCAAGCCACCTTCCTGTGCTGTGTGAAATGGAAAGGGCAGGAATGCACCGTATTTAACATTATACGGCACATTCATGTCCTTTCATTGCGATGTCACACTTTAGGCTCCCTATCGCCAACCAGGCAACCTTGTGTCATGTTGCAAGTGTGTCTGCGTTGTAGGCAAGATTGTTTTTGTGCAGGAAGGGACACCTTCCTGCGTAAAAACAACTCTTAGAGGCATTTTCCTCTTTCTATATGTGCTGCAGAATGCTGCACATGTAGAAAGAGGAAAACACGAGGAGAAAAAAAAATATTTATTTCTCTTTGTTACGCCTCACCTGGAGAGGCGCAACATTTTGACGCATTATCAGCTCTACCCCTAATGGTAAATCTGTGAATGCAACAAAGAAGTTGCATCTCCTATTAGGAGATGTCCCCCTGTGCACTGCTGCAAATCCCAACAAGGGTAAAAGTTTAAAACAGGAGTAATTATGCCAAGTTGAATGAATTGTAAGTGATGTTTATTCACATCTATCGATATTGATATATTGATTCAAAAAGTCTATATTTGGTAGACAATTCCATTAGAACATATGCATCATAATGTTACATCTATCCCGATGCATTTCGGGCAACGGTGTGCCCTTCGTCAGGGGAAAACATCTCGAGTGCTGGGGAAATTGTCACCCCCTCGTGTTTGTAATCCTGGATGCAACGTTGCTGTCAGCCTAAAGAAATGGACCCAGAAACTGTACTGTTACTTCCCGTACGGTTGAAGATACAACAGTTGCTGAAAGGTGTCTTGGATCCCATACATTCACTGGCCTCTTTAAACGGAGCTCAATGGTTCCTTCGTTCTTCTCCAAGAGCAGTTTTCAACTGACACGGAAATCTGTGAATGCACCAAAAACGACCCATGAAACACCTCCCTGCTGCATAGTAATGCAAGACAGCGGTTTGTACTGTCTTGCGTTACTCTAGATTTATCAAGCCATGCAGAGCCACGCAAGGTGGCCTTGCCTGGCTTGATAAATCTCACTTACGTTTTGCGTCGCCCTTGCGCCTTGATTAATATGCCCCTTAATTTACACTATTTACAGCGCCATACTTTTTCACCGAAGACTATTCACAACTGTAGGCTTATTGTTGGCAGACGTTCGTCAGGAAAAAGTTTTCCCAGGCACATGACCGTTGTTTTAATGAATTTCAAAATGTGTAAATGTATTTATTCTGTATGAATTGTGTAGGTGGTCGCCTATGTCTTGTCAGCAGGAATTACTCGCCTTTTATATCGTTCATTCTGTAAGCATTTATCGTTCGTCCTCTGCCTTGTCCCTGCTCTTTGTAAAATGACCCTGCAGCTATTTTAGGGGGTCACGTTGGCATGTGGCTCTCTATCAACATACTACATAAATACTATCTAAATATAAACATTGCGAAATCATCGTCTATTTCACCAATATTCATTATTCTGCAATGTGTTCTGCTGTACAGAAACTTTGCAGGTGAGCTTTCAATTATTGCATAAATGGATCTCAGCTGCCATCTACAGGCTGATACATGAAATGCCATCTTGGGCTGCCACTCAGATGCTCAAGGAATGTACTTCAAAAAACAGCAATTGGGGTGGAATCTAAACAAAGCTGTCAAAGTGTCTTGGTTTAATAGCATTAATGATAGAAGTCTATTGTTATTATTATTATTTTTATTATGATTATTATTATTATTACTTTTTTCAAAGCTCAAATGGGGAATGACCAAACTGCCTTAATGAACACTGCTCAGATATATAGGCAACAGATCCCTGCTGTTGAGTCGTCTCCAGCCCAGGAGCATGCACAAGAACACGCCACACACGGAGCTCGTAACCAACGTCTTTATTCATCAGCGTACATCATTCAAACTGAACTTCTCATTATCTCATAACCGTTAATAACCACACCTTAACACCTCCCAAATGATTATGTAATTCTTTCATTGAGTCTGCCCAGGGCCACGGCGTCCTAATGCTTACAGTCCTAAGACACTACATCTCCCCCTTGTTAAATAAAAAGGTATAAAGAAAAAGCAGCACTATATTACTTCGATAAGTTATCGAGATGCTCGCACAGTTCGGCCAGCCCACGTGTTATGAGGTCGTCGAACTGTACCTATAGTGGACACCAACGGTACAGGATTTAGTGACTGCTCTGGGCCTTCAGGTGGGCAGCCTCATCTGGGATTAAATGGACTGATGATTGTCGAAAAAGATGTATGAAATGTGATGAGTCCCTTGTGATGGTTTTGCAGGGACGGTGCGCTGTTACCATGTGTCCTTTACATATCACAACTTTCATAGGATCAGCAGCAAACTGCCGATCTGTTTTACGCTTCCATTTTTATTTGGTAAGAACCCAGTTGCCTCTGTTGAAGACAATTTTCTGAGTTCGCCAACGTTGATCAGCATACGCCTTCATCTGATGTTTACAAGCAGCATCAGTGGCACAAACATCTTCAACATTCCGAGTTCGTTCAGTAGTCCAATGTGGTAGTTTGGTTCTCATACCTCTCCCAAATATCAGGGTGGCAGGACTCTCACCGGTTGGTAGAGTGAGGAGTCGGACTATAAGCATGGAGGGCTTGACATAAGGCAAGACTCGGTTTGAATTCCTCCATCAATGCTCATTGGATCACTCGTTTTAGGGTTCCCATAAAACGTTCCACGACACTGTTAGCCTGAGGCCACAAGGGTGTACTTTTTTGATGCTTAAAATCGAGTCTGGTCAGAAACTCTTTAAACTCCTTGCTATTGAAAAATGGACCATCATCAGAATTTAGAATGTCTGGTATGCCCCACACTACAAATATGTCATCCAGTCGCTCAATGACTTTGTTGCAGGTTGTTGTTGACATTTCATCCACCAAAGATAAATGGGAATGCTCATCAATGATCACCCTTAGGTGATGGTCATTTGCTATGGCCCCAAAGAATTCTACAGCCACTCTTTACCACACACATGCAGGAAGATCAGACATGGTTAGAGGATGCTAGGTCACTTTAGGGTTAAGGCAATTGCATACATGACACTCCTTTAATTCCCTTTCAACTGTCTTGTCCAAGCAAGGAAACCACATTCGATCTCTCAGGGCTCTTTCAGTGGCAACAATGCCACGATGCCCCCTCACGAGCGAGTTCAATGACTGTTTCAGACTCTTGGGAATGACAATCCTGGAGCCTCTTAGCACAATGCCTTCTTTAGTGACAGACAGTTCATCTTGCACATTTTTATACTTTTCAAATTCAACGTCAACACTCAGAGGTCGAACACTTTGTCTTCATGACTGTGCTAAAATAATGTCTTTAATGGCAAGCATGTCTTTATCGGCATTTGTAGCACAACAATCTGTTTGATGGCTAAGGCCGCCGACATGCCGGAGCTTACAATGAAGTTGACATATTCCTCAGCAGTTTTCGATGTTGAACTGTGCCACTGAAGTGGTACTCGTGAGAAATTATCTGCAGGGTTTTGGTTCTTGCCTTGCTCATCACAATTGTGTAGTCGTACTCTTGTAAACGCAACCCAAACCTCTCAAAAAACACAACCCGAACCTCTCAATGCGACGGGCCATCTTGGCCTTTGGATTTCCGAATATGGTGACCAGTACTTGGTGGTCTGTGTCAATCATGAAAGGCTTTCCATAAAGAAACACAAGAAAATGTTCAGAGGCCCATACCACAGCCAAAATCTCTTTTTCTGGCTGGGAATAGGCTCGTTCTGTGTCATATAGACTTCAGCTGGCATATGCCACAACGTGTCTCTGGACATTCAGATGTCCATTGTGCTGAGCAAGGATTGCTACCAGCCCCACCTGGATTTGCATCAAAAGTAAGCTCCTGTGTAGTTTAGGATCAAAGTAATCATCTAAGTCACATTTTCAATTGCAAGCTTTATTCTTTTGAAGCTTTAAACACATTCAGAGGACCATCGGAAAGGGACATTTCGTTTGGTCAGGTCTCACAGTGGGACACTCATTGTAGCAAAGTCGCGAATGTACTTTGAGCAATATCTGGCCATCCCCAAGAAGGTCTGAAACATGGTGACATCTTGCGGGGAACTGGTGGCTGATAGCGCTTGTTCTTTATCTGGATCAGGAGTCATCCTCCTCTTCAAAAAATATGTGTCCAAAGAACTCGAGTTTGATTTTGTGAACTTTAAACTTTTCTGCATTTAACATGAGACCTGCATTTGTAAGAAATAGGCACACTTGTTTGAGAGCCTTATCGTTTGTCCTAACGTGTTGTTCCAAATACCAGTATATCATTACTGTAATTGAAAGCAATCTAACAGGTTGAATTATTCTACATATAACATCTTGGAAAATCTCTGCAGCAGATGACAATCCAAAACTCAGCCTTTTTTTTCTGAACAAACCAATATTAGTCGAAAAAGTAGTAAAGTACCAACAGTTTTCTTCCAATTCGGGTTGATGGTATCCCTTGTTCAAGTCAACACGGGAGAAGACTTTGGCTTCATTGAGCTGCATGATCATGTCTGAAATGTGCAGACCAGGATGTCTTTCCCTCTTGAGTGCTTTGTTGACCTGGGGCATGTCCATGCAAATGCGCACTGCACTTGCCTTTTTTTGGCACTACCACTATGGGCGACACCTATGGTGTGGGATCAGTAGAGCACTCAAGATGTTGTGTTTCAACAGCGATTCTAGTTCTTTTTTGACCGCTTCTTGTAGGTGAAATGCTCTTCTGCAGTGCGGCTGTGCAACAGATCAGATGTCTTCATCTATGTGAAGTTGCACCTTCATCATTTTGAGCCCTCCTAGGCCATTAAATAGCGATGGGAACTGACTCACAATTTCAGATTGAGTATTTAGGCTGTAATTCATAGATATTAGTCCCATGTAAGCAGGAGTTACAAAATTAGGTAGACATGCATTGGACAAATTACCTTGAAGAGCATGGATTGGGGCTTGCACAGACATCTTCTTATGGCACAAGGTCGCTGTGAATGATCCTTGACTCTGACACGGTTTGGACACAGCCCATGTTTACACCTTCATTTTTGACATGTTGAGTTGTGGTACCGGTGACAAACTGTTAAATTGTTTGACTGGCATGATGTTAATCAATTCACCGCTGTCTATTACAAAGGTTATGGGGCATCCGTTGACTTTCAGTTTGATCTTGGGGCAATGTCCATATGAATTGTTTTGTTTTGTTGACTCACTTGTTTTTGTTATTTGTTTGTCTTCTTTGCAAGCAGCAATGCCTTTGTGTGCAAGTTGCATCTTTTTAGATATAATCATTGCACATTCACCCTCTTCACTGTTGTTCAATGGTGACGTCGAGGAACTCTTGCAGGATGAACTTGATGATCGACTTCATTTAGTTTCCACTTGTCGCAGCTGGGATTGCTTTTTGTCATTATGGACATGGGGAGAATGCTTCTGGAACCTTCTGGCACCCATTTTCCCATCTCACCATGATGCAATTAGTTTCTCCTTTGCTTTGCAAACCATTATGAAGTGGTTCTCCATTCCGCAAACTTTGCACGGCTGTCCGATGGCTGGACATTTACTTTCATGTGGAATGAAAATCCACATCGGAAACACAGTATTTCTTTCTTCGAGGATGTCGAACTACGTGCATCTACTTGTGCTTGTGTTTGCTCTTCATAATTGACGCTGATTCACCTTTTGCTGTTCCAGCTTCCATGTCAACAGCTTGCCTATCTGCTCTTTCCTCAGCTCTTTCAGCCTTTTATACTTTTTCTCAACTGAGCGTCTCTCTCAACATGCATCTTCTGAAGGAGTCCGAAAGGCAACCATCAACGACTCTGAGGAGCATGGCTGCTTCATGATGAACTTACAGTGTTTGATAGGCATGTCAAGTCTCTCAACAAACTCATCCATCGTTTGACCAACTTGTCCCGCCTGTTTGAAAATGTACCTTTCATAGTGGACGTTTGGCATTGGATTGAATTCGTCTCCCAATGCTTCTTTGATTTGACAGTACAATATTGTCTCAGTCTGTGAGATTTTCTTTATTACTTCTTCTCCTCCATCACCAGCAAGATTCTTTAAGTATTTCATGATTTTCTCATCATTTACTTCTTCTAGAGCATCTATGAAGTCATCAAAAGTTTCGATTCATGTGGTCCATCTGGTGCTTATATTCTGCTTTTTGACAGTATCGAATGACAGTGGTGGTTTCAGAAATGCAGCTGCTGTGTACTTCGTGCTTCTTTCTACTGTCATTGAGAGTGTGCTGTTCGGACAGCGCTCATTGTGCACCTGAATCCACACCTTCTGGATGTCCAGCTTTGTACTTGAGATCGGGTCATCTGGTTCGCTCAACAGTTGTGTGGCA
Source organism: Calotriton arnoldi (assembly GCA_963921515.1). Classification (NCBI taxonomy): domain Eukaryota; kingdom Metazoa; phylum Chordata; class Amphibia; order Caudata; family Salamandridae; genus Calotriton; species Calotriton arnoldi. The sequence continues at coordinate 2,951,953 of CAWUFW010000775.1, read as the reverse complement.
CCTTCCTCGTATTTGACGGTAAGTGCATTTTCTGTTTCTTGCCTGCTCTGATTGCTGCTTCCTCCAAATGGGCACAAAAAATGTTTGGTTGCCCACCATGACCTAGGTGGAATCAGGACCACAGCTGAAAAAGCTCTTTGCAAAACTCAAAATGCATGACACTATACTGTACCTGTAGTGTCTTGTAAATAAAGAACAACAGAACTCTTTTGGTTCCCAATGTACACTTTAAGCCTGTGACATAAGCGTTGGAGAGATGAGTTGAAGGCAGGCATTGAATGTTAAGTTCTGACTTGCATGCAGCGGAATAAAGACATATAAAATTACTCCCCGTGTGTGGCATAGTTATTAGCGAGTACCTGGGCTGGTAGGACACTACAACTGGTGACGAGATAGGGGATCCGAAGCCTGTACACAGAAAGCGCTCTTCCAGAGAGTTTGCCGTGGTCCAGAAAACTGCTTGTGCGTGCCACGTGTGCCACAGTCAATGTGCAGAATCGACGCTGGCACCAGTGGAGTCTCAGCGCAAAACCAACCTGTGTAAACCGCTTGAAGAGAAAGAAAGCAACAGTGAAAGTCTCCATGTCGGTGGGCAGAACACAATTAAACCGCTGCCAATAAAAGGTACTGCGCCATTATGCAAATTAATGCCATATGCAATACGGACTAAGAACGCTAAAGGCGGATGCATCCAGGTTAAGAAAGTAGCACACAGCAATAGTTCAGTACAGATTAAACTGAAATTCATGTGCTATGAAACAGAGATTAGCCCGGTGTTTGTGAAGAAACATTTAAGCACAAAGCTGACCAAATATCATAATGTTATCTGCTTTCATGGACCAGTAATATACAAAGTTTATCTACTTACAGAAAGCATTAACAAATCATTATGCCACAACATGCTGTGAAGCGGCCCCAGAAGGAGGGTCAGGGGGTTGGGCTTGGGGAGCTGTCCCCAAAAAAAGTGGCCCCCACCAGAGCTGCTGCATAGGAGCCCAGAACAACTCCCTAGACTGCCATCAAATAAAGAGTTCCAGTTGAGAGCCAGGGCAAGGTCCAAGCTCCAAAATTTATTAAAGCTGAACCTGGGGGGCATGGCCAAGATGGTAGCCGTGGCGGATGCAAACTAAGGAGCTCAGCGCCTGCCCGAATATCGCCTAAATTTATCCTACCTCTCCTGCCACTTCCTGGAGTGTGGGGTGCCCTTCAGACGCCGGGAAGTCGTCGGAGTCCCTCAGCGGTTTGCGGTAACCGCTGGGGCTCAGTTCGCACAGCTGCTGCGAGCCTGATTGGCAGCGGCCTGACGCAGCCCAGAATCCTCAGCCTTGCATTGCCAGGAGGCCCGCTGGCTGTGAGACTGTGGCCAGTGTTGCTGGAGACCAGAGGTGATAGGCCCGCCCGTGCAACTGCGGAGATGGGGTGGGGCCTCCGTAACGGTGAATTGGCCCGGCACGTTGCAGCAAGACTTTGACTCTGGCTGCTGCAGCTAATGGCGGCTGGCTGAGAATCCCCGGATTTGCTGGGGCAGACCCCCGCCGCCTACTGTGCCACAACCGGCGCTGTCGCAATCTATAGACGGAGGCCCACCTACGCTGTCAAGAAAACAAGGTGAGTCCTCTGCTTTTTGGGGTGGACTAAAACAGGAATCGTGAGGCTGTCTGCTAGGACAGCACGGCGACAGCCTCCTGTCGGCACATTCTTACCCTGTGGGAGAGATCTTCGCAGCGTGGGAGCACTGCACATCACCAGTGTAGCCCTGTGGGTGTGGTGGGGTCCATGGGCGGGCCCCAGTTTGGAGCAGAGCTGAGCACCACATTTGTGGGACATGGGGTCCACTGACTGTGTGACGAGGGCAACACCCCCATACTCGACCCTCAGTAAGCAACATATATCACTACATACCACTGGGGCTCAAGGTCCACATCCAGGAGGTGCTTCTCACCCATCGGGCAGCACACTAGGAGGGCAAAGCGACAGCTGGCTTAATCAGAAGCCTCGTGGTGAGAAGCCCAGCGCCACATCAACTATACCACAGCTGTGAGGCCAATTGGAACTGCACTGCTACATGGGGAGACAATACTCTTTCTGCCTCTTTCTCATACTGAGCAACCCCCGAGATAGTGTGGCATACTGGTGCCTGATCCAGCACTATCACATTGACAGACCATTGGGCAAAATGAATACTCATCCTTGAAGTCCATCTACTGGGCCTGGGGGTCGACATGGTCAGGGCTGGGGCCCTAACCGACGCCCTTCAACTACATATACGTTGGCACGTTATTCCTGCTGGTACAAACTGTGGTGCGCTGCACACTAGACTGGGGTGCCCATACGAATCCCTGAGTGGCTGTTATTACGACATGTCATTTAATTGATTATTCCAAGCCCCCCTCGCCCAACCTTGCGCGTGAAGGGCGCGGTAGATTACTACTTTAGATACTTGTTGGCTACTTACCACTGACACGAGGAGCGAGACTTTGAGCCGCTGGGTGGGATGCTCATAGTTACCCTGGCGGCTTTCACAGGTAACATATAGCCTCGAGGGTGGAAGCACTGTTTCCGCTAAGCGATATCACTATCTAGGTGGAGCCGTAGGCCTACCCAAGCAAAGCCATGGGAAAGAACAGACCGCAGAGAGGGGCACAGCAGACCAAGATTGATCAATACACAGTGCAGGGCGCACCCCGACGGATGGGCATGCCTCAAGACCCCCTGCCGCATGCCGACACGCCACAAACGGACCCCACCGGAGTTCAGATCCTTGCGGCCATCGAAGCTTCAAGTGCCACAAAGCAAGCCAAAATAGAAGCTGTCTCCCTGGACGTGGGTCTTTTGAGGGTGAACCTCCGGTCAGTAGTGGAGTGTTCCATAGCTCCAGAGCAAACTGTCACGGAATTGCAGGCCAAAGTATCGACATTGAAAACAGGATTCTTGGACCTCTCAGCAAAGACAGAAGCTCTAGAGCGCAGAGCCGAGGATGGAGAGGGACACTCTCAAAGATGCAACCTGCGATTCGTTGGCTTCCTGGAGGGGGCTGAAGGAAGAAACCCCGAAGTTCCTAGAAAAATGGATTAAAGACACACTCCCGGAGGCCTCCCTGTCTTCCTTGTTTATAATAGAAAGAGCACACCGGGCACTGACCCCGGGCCCCCCGGCTGGTGCCGCACCCCGCACACACATAGCTAAGATTCTGAATTACAGAGATCGCGATTGTATCCTCCAAGAGGTCTGACGGGCAGGTGACCCCGATTTAAAAAAATCATACAATACGTATATTCCCAGACTACACGTGGCTGGACCAGCAACAGAGGATGTCTTTCACCAGTGTGAAGCAGAAGCTGAGAGCAATACAATTACAATATAAAATACTCTACCCAGCTAAGCTAAAAGTAATACACGAAGGCCGCTCTCCTTTCTTCACTACTCCTGAGGTGGTGTGGGACTGGCTATAGGTATGAGCCGAAGGGCGACCCTTATCTTCAAAAAACATTACTGCTACATCCCGGGGCACGCAGCGCTCCCGCAGGTCCAGCAGATGCCGACAATATAACAAACAAGCTTCCTGCTCATTGCAAAGAATAGTAGTACGACAGGATGGATCCTTAGAACTGGAGAGATCTACCTCGGACAGAGAGGACGGCCATTTGCCTCATGTTGACCCGATGCAGCTGCGGCATGAGCAGGAGGAAGCCAGGGTGCTGGTGGAGGTGTTGACTGCATCCAAGTCGGACACCAGCACCGGAGATGTTGTGGAAGACACGCCGCAGATGGGGGCTTCCTTACCTGCCAGGGTTATTACTATTATAGTTCTTCTTGTTGACAGTAATGGTGGAATTTGGCAGACAGAAAAGTCTTATACAACACATGGACTGATGGCTCAGTTTAAAATTGTGACATGGAATGTACGGGCCTAAACTCCTTCATTAAGAGATATAGAGTACATACTTACCTTCGCCATCACTGCATAGATATAGCAAAGCTACAGGAACCCATCTGACTGACTCAGAGGTATCAAAGCTTCACAAAAAATGAAGGGGCCAGATATTCGCTGCGACTTACTCCATTTATTCCCGAGGAGTGATTACATGGGTGGCCACACAAGTACTGTTCAAACTCCTTAGCAGCGAGGCCAATGTAGAGGGAAGATATGTCCTGATATATGCGGAGCTGGATGGTAGGGAGGTTTGCCTGCTGAATATTTATGCTCCTAATGTGGATGATCCATATTTTTTCTGTGATCAGAGGCCTTCCTTCTGCCATTTGTGAGTACACCGGTTGTATGGGCTGGGGACTTCGACTGTGTATTGGATAGCTCCTTAGATAGACATCCCCCCAGGATATCCTCTAAACCGAACATGACTGATACACTCCGGGGGGTCATGGACCGCCTAGGATACACGGATGCATGGCGCTCGATGCACCCAGGGGATGGAGGATACACCTGCTACACTTCCGCACATACAGTGTTTAGTAGACTGGATCAATTCTTACTCTCGGGTGAGGCTGCAGTGATGGCACTACACACACACAGGTGCTAGGATGATATCTCTCAGACCACGCTCCCGTACTCCTGCAGTGGGGGCCCTGGCGTGCCACCACAGGTTCCTGTTGTGGCAACTATGGCCAAGCACACTAAAGGATGACACATTTAGAGGGGAAATAAGGGGAGTGACAAGCACTTACTTTGGCAATAATTGGGGATCCACTAGTGGAAGGGGGACAGAATAGGAAACCCTAAAGGTGGTGACAGGTGGGGAATGCTGCTCGAGAGTGGGCAGCCTGAGACGACAGCTGGAGAGGGATTTGACCCAGGCAGAAAACACCCTAGTGAGATTGCAGAGGGTGGAACCTGACGGGGATACACCGGGAGAATCGCTACTACACACTCAACGTAGAGTGGGAGAGATATGGGACAAACTAGACTGTATGGTCTGATGCGAGTACCATCAATTACTTCACCGTGAGGGGGACAAATCAAGTAGCTTGCTGGCATGGTTGTTAAAGTGCCAGCGCCCCCCACCCGATTATTCTCACACTCCTTAAACCGGGAGGCAGCCAAGTTTCAACACAACACGGTAATAATTCCCTCTTACACGCTCACCTTTCCTCTGTGTACAAAGAGGAGGCGGGGTGGCCCCAGACATCCGGGATCATTTTCTGAATGATCTCGCACTCCCCAGCCTCACTGATGGCCAACGGGAGGGACTTAACATGGAGATCAGACTGGAGGACCTACAGGAAGCACTGGCAGATATGGCCCGCTGTAAGTCCTCAGGCCCTGATTGTCTACCGGTAGAATACTTTCAAACCTATGCGGACCTCCTGCTCCCTTGACTCCTCGAAACCTTACAGGAAGCTAAGAGGGAAGAACTCCTACCACCATCAATGAGGGAGGCTCAGATAGTAATGCTCCCTAAACCGGGTGGGGACCCAAGTATGCCAGGCTCATAACGACCGTTATCAATCTGGGTGTAGATGTGAAAATACTGACGAAAGCACTCGCAATGCGTCTGAGTAGGGTTATCACGCATTTAGTCCACACAGATCAGTGCGGTTTTATGCCGGGCAGCGGAACGCATATAAATTTACATAGGTTGTCTCATGTCTTGCCCACCATAGCAAATATGGACATTTGTGCTGCCGTACTGGACCTGGATATTGAAAAGGCCTTCGATACCCTACAATGGGACTACCTCTGGGAAGCGCTGACAAGAATGGGCTTTGGCCATGAATATATCTCCTGGGTGCACCTCCTATACAATCTACCAACTGCTAGGGTACGCAATGGTGAAGTGATTTCTGAAATTCTCTTAATCGAACGGGGCACAAGACAAGGCTGCCCTTTGTCCCCACTATTATTCGCCCTAGCGGTAAAGCCTTTAGCAATTAGACTACAAAGAGACATGAATTGCTGGGGCATCCGGCTGGATGGCCGAGTACATGTTGTACCCCTATACGCAGATGACGCCTTGCTATATCTAATTCAACCAGAGGAGGCAATGCCCATTCTTCTGGAAATGTTTTAAAGTTTCGGCACAGTGTCTGGACTGAAAGTCAATAAACAGAAATCAGTCCTATTCCCACTCACTACATTAGTAAGCACAGAGGTAACTGTCCTCCACCCAGCGGAGTTCCAATGGAAGTGCGATCATTTCTGCTATTTGGGGATCCAGGTAGCACATTCAGCAGACATGCAATATACACTGAACATGGGAGCAGTGATTACGGGTTTATGATCATCCATCAACTTCTGGAACCGCCTCCCTCTCTCCATCATGGGTTGAGTAGCTCTAGCCAGAATGGTGCTCTTACCATGCTGCCTATACACTCTACAGAACTCCTTCTGCAACATTCCCAGGTCCACCTTTGAGACTCTTAATAGCCTCCTGTTGTCACTGGTTTGGGCTGCAAAGCGCAGTAGGGTAAGATTGGAGATTCTGAAACTGGATGCTGAACAGGGGAGACTGGGCCTTTCGGATCTTCATCTCTATTATTTCACTGCCCTTCTCCAGTATGCGGCACTCTGGTGCATGGAGGGCCCTAATATGGAGGAGGACCTCTTGGCGGACTGCAGGCGGGAGAATAGTCTGCCGAGGTACCTCATGATGGGAACTCTGGCACCACCGGAGTGCCTGTTTGTGGTGCGTCAAGTTGCGGGGGCCTGGGAGAGGGCGGTCACAAAGGTGTTGCGTAGGGCACCATATGCACGAACGCTACCATTGCAATGGCTGCATAATTTTCGCCAAATAGAAACCGCAATGGATTTGACGGGGTGGTTCGAAAGGGGGTGCCTTACTGCGGGTGATCTATATTGTAATGGGTCCTTCCTCTCATTTGCTGAAGCGCAGGAATGCTTCGAGCCCCAGGAGGATATTTTCTACAATATGCAAAAATCTTGCGCGCTATGCGGGAGATCTGGACTTCCTTCCCCGAGGAGCGTACGGATTCTCACACCTTGATGGCGATGTTAGACCCAGGCACCCACAGGGGATTGATCTCCCTTTTATACTGAATGCTTAAGGGGGACCGCAGGGTCGATGTTTCTCGCGTTTGAGATAGATGGTTGGCAGACCTGCTAATACCCCTCACAGACAGTGAATGGAAGCGAGCGCTTGCACAGGTCCAGGAAGTGTCCAGCAATGCTCGATTCAAGCTTATACAGTTTCATTATCTACACCGCACATATATGACCCCCCTCAGATTAGCACACATCAATGCGGCGCGAACCCCGGGGTGCCCCCGCTGCGGGACTGAACCTGCTGCATTCGCCCTCATGACGTGGGATTGCCCTCGGCTCCGGCGCTACTGGTCAGGGGTGCTGGAGACACTCCAAGAGGCAACAGGCCTCCGGATCGAAGAAACGGTTAAGCATTGCCTTCTAGGAGTCCTACCGACCCCAAAGGCAAAGACTAGAATGCAATGTAGATTTGAGAACCTGGGACTGGTGCTTGCCAGGGCCGCATAGCGATACACTGGACACGGCAAGGGCTCCCTGGACTGCCCAAATGGATAGCAGATATGTGTGAATGGGGGGTTGCAGAGGAGTGACATCTGCGTATAGTCCGCACAGACGAGAATGCAGAACGGGATTTAGAGACCTGGGGATTATTGCTGGATGAATTGCGGACCTCTGGGCGGACGACTGTGGGACCTGATACTTAACTGCAGGCTGAGACCCCTGGCACACAGACGGGGGTGATGAATACTCCCCTGATAGCCCAAATAATACTAACTGACACAGAAGTTTGTTGGCCTCTCGGGTGATGAAAGAACCAGTCCAGTTGCCGTAAGGGGAAGAGACCTGAGGTCAAATGTTGCAAGGGAGTATGCTGTCCCCCACGGCCCGGGATGCCGCTCCCTTATACACTATGGGAGACACACAGGGGTAAAGGCCCGGTACTTTGTTACCAAGTACACCAACGATCCATTAGAGGTAGAGGAGGGATGGATATAACTGTAAAATCTTATCGGTCCTTGATGTCAGAAGATATAGAGGAGTGCTGCTCTGCCAACTGCTGCCCAGTTTCGTTTCTTTCCTTTATAGTTATATGTATATTGGTAATTTGTACTTCGATTGCTAAATTTCCAAAAAGAAAAAAAAAGAGGGATGTGCAGCCTGCAGCAACATTTTGACTATAATACATGTTTTGACATGCAACTTTCACGTTTTACAAATTAATTTGTGAACTATATGTATGAGATAAATGCTTCTATTGTATACTGCTGCTAAATATATCCCAAAATAAAAAAATAAGTAAAAAAAAAAAAAAGCTGACCCTGAAGCCAGCACTTCACAAAGTGCTAGAGTAGCTTTGGTGAACAAGTTCCACAAGAAGTGCCTGAGATACCATTACTGTCCACCAATGCATATACGGCTGCTACATTCTGAAAACCGCCATCAGCATTTGATACTGCCAAAAAACACAATATTGGCAATAAATGGACTGCATGGATTGAGACTTTTGAAGATTTATAGATGCAATAGATGAAAAGGACAATAAAAAGATTGTAAATATCTGAGGAACATAGCTGGTGAAGGAGTGAAAGAAGCCTTAAAAAAAGATACCGCAAGAAGGTGATGTGACGTATGATCAAATTAAAACAGCCTTGAATGTCAAGTTTAATCCAGTGCCAAATGTAGATTGCAAAAGATACATATTCAGTCAAGAACACCAGAGACCAGGTGAAACCATCAATGAATCTGTTGAGAGATTGGATGCTCTTAACAATTGAAACTGTAAACTATATGTTTATTCTTTTAGATGTATTTTATTGTCTGTACATTTATTGCTGTTTTTCTTTTAATATCCGAATAAAGATTTTGAAATTAAAGGATGTTCTGGTGAAGCACTGTAAATTCAATGAATTTAATGATGAGGAAGATACCCGCCTCAGAGTTATTGACGGATGTCTGTCAGAATTCTTTCGCCGGTGAATGCTGAAGGAAACTCTGAGCTTAGAACAAGTCCTCAAGGCTGCTTGCCTTGAACAGCGTGCTGATCATCAAGTGATTGTCATGGGGGATGGAGGCACCCAAAGACCCAAAGTGCTTCAGTAATGAACATGAAAAGTAAGCCAAAGTGCAAGGCCAAGGGACATAGAGTGATGTCTCCACAGGAAAAGAAAATGTGTTACAGATGTGGACTGTCATTTCCACATGAAGGTAAATGTCCTGCAACTGGACAGATATGCATTGACTGTGGTAAAGCAAACCATTTTATGACCACTTGCAAGGCTAAGAGAAAAGTAAAAGCGTCACAGTGTGAAGACAATATGGCCGTCCGAATGCTAACTCAGCGATGTTCAACGCGCTCCCAAAAGGCTAAGCAGTCACAACAACTGAGGCAAATTAACACCAAATGAAGTCGATCGTCATCTAAATTATCAACAAAGAGTTCCTCAGTATCAGTTTCCAGCAGTGGTCGAAGTGGGCGGGATCGTCAGGGCACGGCGTGCCCCTACTTCTTTAATTTCATAGAGTCCGTTCCCCTACTTTCTTATTTTAAACATGCCTCCCGGATGGCAGAAATCGCCAAGGCAGATAGTTAAGGCTCGGCTTTTGGGGATGGGCGGAACGGGCAGAGAAGGAAAAGGACTCTGTCTTTTCCTTCATGCCCAGAGAAGACAAGGACGGTGTCCAGTTCTCCTGCCGCTGGCAGCTGCCCCCTCCCCCCCTCTCTTTGTTCCCCCTCTTTCTGTCTCGCTCCTCCTCATTTAGTGAAAACAGAGACTTCAAGAAAGGGGTATTACCTTCTCTTTCCTCCTTTTGTGTATTTGCTCCCCTGTGAAATGGATCCAAAAAAGAAAAACACTTTTGCTGAAACGGTCGTCTTTTTCTGACATTTTTCAATTTCTAAGTGCAGCCTCCGGGAGGAGAGAAATAAAACATTCAAAATATGAAAAATAACTAACTAACTAACTAAAGCAAGACAGAGTGGTTGCAAGGTGGCCAGATTGATTTATTCACACCTAAACACATTAACACCACTTTACAGTGTTTGCCAGTGAAGCACTACTTTTGTTTTCTCGTCTCTCTTTGAACAACATTGTTTTCCCTCGGCTGGAAAGTGCACTATTCCTGGAGGTACTGAAATACCTGCTTGATGGGTGAATTGGAAAACAAAGGGCCAGATGTGCGACCATTTGAAATTGCGACTCGCAAATTGCGCTCGATTGCGAGTCGCAATTTCAAATGTACAACAGTGTCTGAGACACTGATTGCGATTCCCAATGGGGTCGCAAAATGCGAGCCTCATGAATAATATTGAGGCACTCACAATTTGCGTACCCATTGGGAATGGCTGGCCCTCACAGGGATGGTGGCCTGCTGGGCTCAGCAGACCTCCATGTCTGGGACTGCTTTTAAATAAAGCAGTTTTTTTTTTAAATGCAGCCCGTTTTCCTTAAAGGAAAACAAGCTGCATTTTTAAAAATAAAAATTAAACGTTTTTGTTTCATTTTTTAAGGGCAGGTAGTGGTCCCTGGGACCTCTGCCTGCCCCTAAAAAATATTTTCCCCTGCATTTGCAAAGGGGAAGGGGTCCCCTGGGGACCCCTTCCCTTTTGCCATTGCATTACCATCCTCTTGAAGAGGGCGGTAAATTGAGAGTGTTATGCAACCGCAATTGCGGTCGCAAAACATTCGTACATGGCTTGTGAGTCACAATTTGGAAGGGAACGCCCCTTCCTAATAGCGAGTCGCAAAACACTATTTTGTGAGTCGCAAATTATTTGCGACTCGCAAAATAGTGTTAGTACACGGCCCAGAGGAAAATTGCATGCGCAAACCCGTTTGCGCATGGAATTTTCCATCGTACATCTGGCCCAAAATGTGTACAGCGGCTGTGTGTTCACGAATGTGGTCTTTTTAAACCATACTCTTATGTTTTGTAAGGATATAAGCAATGGGCATTGACACGGGTCCCTTCTGGGCCCTGCAGTCATGGCCTTAACTCTTTAGGCAAAAGCACTCACTAATTTCTGACTAATGAGTGTAAAAATAAAAAGGTAACCATGTTGTTCCTGCTTACATTTCACATACTTTACTTAATCTTGCATTCCCTATGAGTGTTTGCTTTTTATAGGATGTTGTTAATTTTTTTTTAGGTATCATATTGCTCTTGTCTAGTGCGTAATTTGAATTGAATCACATCCAGGTGTTTATACCGGGTCAGTGCAGTGCAAGTTTCTCTCAGTTGGGTAGTATGGTGTTCAGCGGGGGAGAGGATGTGACACTATGGTCAGAGCTGCTGAATTTGGAACTGGGGAACCAGGTTCAGCCTTCATGACCAGTCCACCAGACCACTCCCCCTGAGGGAGCACATTCACATGCTAGATCTTAGAAGGCCCCGCAAGATCTTAAAAGCCCCGGTGTCTTAGCATCAGCATGTGGACCCTAGCAGTGGCAAGTGTGGGTTAACCTTGAAGGCCTGTCTGCCACAATTCATTCTGAAGTTCACCTCCAGTCTTACAGGCAGGCCTATGAAGCAGCACACCATAGAGTGACAGTGACTCTGTCACTGAGGTCACAGGACCCTTGAGCAGGGTGGCTCAAGGGCAGTGCGACTGCACCAGGTGCTGACTAGCCGCGGTCTGTGCAGGTAACAGCGGTGGGGCAGAGGGGCCGGGTAAGGGGGGATTTCGAGGGACGATGCCGGGGGGAAAACTAAATAAATAGTTAATTTTCCCTCTGCATCGTCCCTCGAATTCCCCCCTTACCCGGCCCCACCGCTGCAACGCTGTTACCTGCACGGACAGCGGCTGGCGCTGACTTCAGGTGGGGGCGTCGGGTTTGCAAGTATAATATGGTTTTAAAAGCACTTGCTGCCTCCTTCCTGGCCTCCAACAATTTTCGGCAACAATAAAAATGTCATGATAACTCCAATGATTAATGTTCTTAGTAGAGAGAGATGGTGTTTTGTCTAGTGGAAAGGAAGCGCAGAGGGTTAATGTGCCTGCTGCTAAGAACATGTACCATGCAGATCACAAAGTGCACATAATGTAAATAGGTCAGTGGGTTACTGCTTTTGTCAGAGAGACCCTATTGTTACTTGCAGTTAATAAGTTAAAATCCTAACATAGAACAGTGAGCTATTAACTGTCATGTAAGAGCTGCATACCAACTGCAAGGTATAAATAAGAACGCATTATAGTTTTTTCCCTAGTCTTTGATTATCCTAATGTTGCAAAAAAGGGTTCATTTGGGTAGAAATCAATTCTGATTAATAAAGAGAACCCCCAACCATGGTATTACATTTTAAATTCTGAGTTTGTGTTTCTCCAGACCAATCACTATTAAACTATGCTACCTATTAGTATGGTGGTCATGTGACTCCTAGTCCTTGTAGTCCTTTGTCTTATGTAACATTTCCTATACAGTGATTGACAGACGTATGATTGATTGTCTCTGTGTAATATGTGTGATGTAAAGTGCTCTGACACCCTACACTGGTATTAGTGGTGCTGTAAATTTTCTGATACTTTATTATTTTGACATTTTTACACATGCTAACAGTCTATGCAAAGATTGTTCCTTATTAGTACCAGTGGAACATACAACTGCAGCAGTGAGAAAGGTGACCAGTCAACCTTTGCAAAGGGCCCTCCACTTCACAGCAGCAAAAGTCACATTTTTAGTAACTTTTGATCCGTTTGAGCTATAAACAATTTATTAGTTAAAATCGTCAGATTATGCAGCAGATGATGTATTATGTGGCAAATATGCCAGAGCCATAATTATGTGGAAAACATTTGCAAACTAGGATATTTTGCCATTCATGTTTGAATTGCTCTTGTGGAAAAAGGGAGGAGAAGTGCTGATGAAAGAAACTCTATGGCTGGGAGACAAATGGCTTGCGATTCCACTTTTAAGGATATTTGGTACATTCTGTGATTGGAAACGTATCCCACTTTGTGAATGTATTTTAATGTCAATAACTCTTATTAAACCTTAAATAAACATGGGTATCCATTGATTAAATGAAATAACGTAATAAGCTGTAACCGGTTAGTGAAATGGGAAACAAATACTAAAAATTGGGATATTTTGCTCTTTCTGCCACACCTCTGACTCCGCCACTGACCCAATCCACGGGTTATTCCCGCCCTCTGATTCTCCGCCCACAGTTCCCCTACTTTTTTTCCCCCACTTCGACCACTGGTTTCCAGTGTAAGTGACAATGACAATTGTGCAATGTTGATGTTTACTTCAGAAAGGCATGCACAGGTGGGACTAGTCGAATGTGAGGAAAAATTGAAAGTGAAGAAAAATCGACATGAAAAAACACCAAAGACATTCAAAAATTGTCTGAAGAGTACCCTAAAATAAATGGCTGTTTAATACCATTCATAATTGAGAGTGGTGCGTCGATAAATATCATGCCTGAGGAGTAGTATCAAGAATTGCCTCTGTTACCACAACTTACAAAGTAAAAAACTAAAGTCTACACATGGGCTGCCTCAACGCTCTTAAAAAGTGGTACAAGCGCCCATTCATGTACTTCAACAAACGGCTACAAGTACCTGTTGCTCAGTTTTAACACTGCTGTTGATTTGGGACTAATACCAGTGAACTACAATATGAATTCTCATCATGAAATTGTAAGTCAATTTCCTTCATTACTTCATGGGTAATGAAAACTCAAAACAATGAAAGTGGAGTTATATATACATGAGAATGTTTGTCCTTGTTGCTCAAAGACACAGACAAATTGCATTTCACTTGCAAGAAGATGTGGAAAAGGAACTTAATTTGTTGCTTAAATAGGACATCATTGAACACTCCGCTGGTCCACCTCCATGGGTTTCTCCAATTGTAGTAGTGCCTAAAAGAGACAGTGAAGGAGCTTTACGAATATGCGTTGATGTGCGTCAGGCCAACAAGGTGATTGAGTGAGAGAGACATCCAGGTCCGCACATTGCTGATATGATAACTCAATTTAATAGTGTGAAGCTCTTCTCTCGACTTGACTTAAATAAAAGATTTCACCAATTGGCACTTGAAGAAAAATCCAGGTACAATACAAACTTATCTACGAATATTGGTCTTTTTCAAGTGAGTTTTGGTGTATCCTCTGCTGCAGAACTATTCCAAGACATTATTCAACATATCATAAAGCCTCTAGTAAATGCATTTAACTATAGTGATGACATATCAGTTTCCGGAGCCACTCAGAAAGAGCACAAAGAAGCTCTCATGCAAGTATGTAATTTGCTGAATGATGCAGGCTTAAATCTGAATGCTCACAATGTGAATTCCATAGGAAAAACTTGAAATCCTTTGGCCATGTCTTTCCTGATGGGCATAGGAAAACGGATCCAGCTAAAGTCCAAGCATTATCCATTGCAGATCCCCCACAGGACATTTCTATGTTACAATCATTCCATGGGATGGCCAGTTACCGTTCTAGATACATACAAGACTTTGCTACGGTCAGTGCACCGTAACGAGAAGTGACTAAAAAGAATGTGTAATTTCATTGGTCACGTGAATGTGAGAAGAGCTTCCAAAGAATCAAGCAAGCTCTCAAGAATGACAATGAGATAGCCTACTTTGATCCAAACCTTCATACAGAGGTTGTACTTGATGCTACCTCTGTCGGGTTAGGTACAACCCTTGTACAACACAACGGACAGCCAAATGCTCGGAGATATATCGTGGCGGATGCCAGTTAAAGCATGTCACAAATGGAAAGTGATTCCTCGAAACCTGAGAAAGAAAGTTTGGCAGTGGTCTGGGCTTGTGAATATTTCCTTGTGTTCTTATGTGGAAAGCCTTTCACAGTAGTGACTGATCATCAAGAACTGTTGAGGATATATGGCAATCCCAAAGCCAAAACGCCTCCTTGAATTGAATATTGGGGTGTAAGGTTACAAGAATACAATTATACAATTCTTCATCATCCGGAGAAAGATCAGAATCCTGCTGATTATTTTTCAAGAGTGCCATTGCTGTGCCCAGGTACCCCACCTAAGACAGCGGAGGCCTACATCAATTTTATTGTAAATTCGAGCATACCAGCTTTCATGTCTTTAGAACAAAGTGTCACTGCCAAAAGCCAAGATAGTAACATGTTGAAGTTAGGAGACATTATTGCTTACCAATCGTATTTAAAGTTAAAAAATGTAAGAGATGAACTTTGAGTGACTCAAGAAGGTCTCATCCTGCGAGGTACACAAATTGTTATTCCAGAGAGTCTACGACAACAAGTAATCAACGTCACCCATGTGAGACATCGAGGAATAGTTGCCCCAAAGAGAGCTCTCCGCGACAGAGTCTGGTTTCTTTATCTCGATGATAGGGACGAAAAAGAGTTAAAAGCCTGTCATGTATGCAACTTTAATTTGTCTCAAGTCATTCAGCACCATTTGAACATGTCAGAATTGCCACATTATGCTTGGGAGAGAATTAATGTGGGATTTTTTTTGGTCCTCTTGAGAATGGACAACATCTTCTAGACATTGTTGACGAATACTCCCATTTTCCATTGTTAGAAGACCTTTCATTCACTACACATAAAAAAGTTTTCCAAAGATTAGATGGCATCTGTGAAACATGGAGTGTACCTGCAGTCTTAAAATCTGACAACAGCCCACCCTTTAATAGTTGAGAATTCAAAGACTTTCTAAATCACCTCAATATAAAGCATCAAAAAAGCACTCCTCTTTGGCCCCAGGCCAATGGCCTGGTAGAACACTTCATGAGGACTCTAAAGAAAGGGAAGGTGGCCACGCGGGCAATGGAGTCAGACGTGCACTGCTGAGGCTCCGGCACGGGCTCCCCTTACCCGCTCCATAGATCCGGCCAAACTGCTCATGAGGCTACACGCCATGCTGACCGACCCCCGCTGTGGCCGGGGAGGCGGAGAGCTGCCCGGGGCCTTGGCGGGGAGGCGATCCGCTGGCTGGGACTGAGAGGCGAAGCTGGTGCCCGGCCGGAACTGCAGGACTCCCGGCTGCTGCGTCCAGGAAACGCCGGCGTCAGGCCCCACCCACCGGGCCGCGACGCCTGATACGATCGCCGGGGCTGCTGCCCTGGCTGGTAACAAGCGCTGCGGGTGCTGGACCGCCCGAGAAGACCTCCGTTATCCCCATCACATGAGCGCCGGCTCCGTTAGGCCTGCGGAGCCGACGCCGCTCGCACACACGGAGTGAGGCAACATGGCGGCCATCGGCGGAGGAGACCAGCGGTGAGTCCCGAGGCCCCTGGGGAGCGCTCCATTGATCGCAGGAGTTGTTGCTAAGGCCCCGCGAATTACCCGGCCCCACCCCACAACGACCAGCAGCGCACCGACCCCACTCCACAACAGCCAGCAGCGCGCAGGGCCCACAGATGTGAAGCCAGGGGTGCGGTCCATCAACCGGGAGGTGGGGAGACCCGGAATCACCACCGGCGTGAGGACCCCCCGAAGGACTGGGCCAGGAGGGTCCCACTACAGCGAAGTGCAGAGCCCATGCGAAGGTACTGGAGGCGGCTGCCGTGTGACCGCTCTCAGCGGGGGCCCGACTACACCGCGATGCCCGGCTGCGACTCACACTCTCGCTGAAGCACCCCGGCCGCGCGGCCTGCTGACTACGGGACCCCTTGCCACGGCTGCGAACATGGCACCGGCTGACCAGGTGCAAAGTGGCAGAAGGCGGGAGGGGCTGCCGGGGAGCCCGCTGAAGATACGCAGGGGGGATTGACGGAGACAGGGCATCGGACCTGGGAACTGTACCCTTACTGGATCGCCACCGCGCCACCCCTGGGGCCCTTGGCCTTCCCCCCCTCATCACAAGCGGCCACCTGTACCAAGGCCTGGGACTCTTGTTGGGCCATCGCCGTGCCTGGCCACACACACTCCCCTCTCCATCCTCTGCCTACCGCTTGAGAATTACGCCGCGTGGACGGCGTGTTACTCTAACCCCCCAACATCCATGCACACTGAGGGATACGCCATTTCTTGCCCGGTAGCACCCCTATGTCACACAGGGGCCGGCCTCGGACAGGCACTGGGGGCCCGGCATCTCAACCCCCCCTGACACGTGCGCAGTCTGACAAGATGGCTGCCGAAACCTCACCCAACCAAATGGCCAGCAAGCTGGATGCTGTCCTGGCGGCGGTGGAACAACTAGGGAAGACAATGGAACTGACACGCACCTCCCTCGAGAGTAAAATTGATAAGGTAGCCATTGACTTGAACCCCCTACATGCGGACCACCGCAAGCTGGCAGACAGGACTACCGCAGTGGAAGACACCATGCAGGCGATTTCTCCGCAGGTGGCGGCAGGGGAAAAACGGCTCAATGACCTCATGGACCGAGTGGACTTCCTGGAACGCCGGGCCGAGGACGCTGAAGGTCAATTGAGGAGAAATAATATACGCGTGGTGGGCCTTCCGGAGGGAGTGGAGGGAAGAGATGCTGTGACGTACACCGAAGCCTGGTTGAGAGACATACTACCGGAGGGATCGCTCTCTCCACACTTCGTCGTTGAGCGGGCGCACAGGGTGCCGGCTAAACGCCCTCCCCCGGGTGTGAATCCTCGACCGTTCCTACTGAAGGTGATGAACTACAGAGACAAGGATGCGATTTTCCAGGAAACCAGGAAACTGGCAGTCGTCCAAGTGGAAAATCAAAATATAATGTTCTTTCCTGATTATGCCATGGCGGTCCAGCGGCAGCGGTACTCCTACATGGCGGTGAAGGGCCGCCTACGGCAGCAGGATCTCAAATACTCCCTGCTCTTCCCGACACGTCTGCGGGTGGTAGCCGATGGCAAGACCAATTTCTTTGACACTGCTGAGACGGCCAGTGATTGGCTGGATGCAAGGACTTCCACGGAGGGCGCTCGCTCCTCGACAGCAACGATTGTCAACAGCCAACGAGGGCCTAACCGCAGGCGTGGAACGAACAGACGGCACAGGCCCAACCCATCATCTCAAGGACTAGGCCCAGACCCGGACCAGATGATACAGGATCAGCGCAGTGCCATCCAGGCAGTGGTGGAGATCAGTGGAACTTCAGGTGAACTGTCTCCCGCTCCATCGACGCAAGATGAAGACAGCGCAGATGATCTCTCAGATGGCACTTTGAACTCACAGGCATCGGGTGATGCTCCAGAGGTCACCCCTCAGACGGCGGACGGCATAATATAGCCCTTATGGGCAACTCCTATAGCAATGACTCTGGACTCGAACCAAAGGGCATGCAAGTATTTCGGGGCCACGGTCCCACACCTTTCCGCTGTCGTTGATTCATCAATCAATCAATCAATCACAGAATTTGTAGAGCGCACTACTTACCCGCGAGGGTCTCAAGGCGCTGGGGAGAAAAAAAGGGGGGGGGGTGCTGCTACTGGTCGAACAGCCAGGTCTTGAGTAGCCTCCTGAAGGTCAGCAGGTCTTGGGTCTGTCGTAGGCTTAGTGGAAGGGTGTTCCAGGTCTTGGCGGCGAGGTGTGAGAAGGATCTGCCGCCGGTGGTTGTTCTTCGAATGCGAGGGACGGTGGCGAGGAGAGGTCGGCGGAGCGGAGCTGGCGGTTGGGGATGTAGAAGAAGAGTCGTCTGTTGAGGTAGGCTGGGCCAGTCTTGTGGAGTGCCTTGTGTGCGTGGATGAGGAGTTTGAAGGAGATTCTCCTGTCGACGGGGAGCCAGTGCAGCTTCCTCAGGTGGGGGGTGATGTGGCTGTGGCTGTGGCGTGGTACGTCGAGGATCAGGCGTGCGGAGGCGTTTTGTATGCGTTGCAGTCGCTTGATGAGCTTGGCCGGGGCTCCCGCGTAGAGGACGTTCCCATAGTCAAGTCTGCTACTGACGAGGGCCTGGGTGACTGTTCTTCTTGTATCTGTCGGGATCCACCTGTAGATCTTGCGAAGCATGCTGAGGGTGTTGAAGCAGGAGGAGGAGACTGCGTTGACTTGCTTGGCCATGGAGAGCGTTGAGTCGAGGATGACTCCCAGGTTGCGTGCGTGGTCGGTGGTTGTCGGGGCTGCTCCCAGTGTCGTTGGCCACCAGGAGTCGTCCCAGGCTGAGGGGTTGGAGCCGAGGATGAGGACCTCTGTCTTGTCCGTGTTCAGCTTTAGTCGGCTGATCTTCATCCAATCGGCGACGGCCTTCATTCCTTCATGGAGATTGGATTTGGCGGCGAGGGTCCTTGGTGAGGGAGAGGATCAGTTGAGTGTTGTCGGCGTAGGAGATTATGTTGAGGTCGTGCTGTCTGGCGATGCGTGCGAGCGGGCCATGTAGATGTTGAACAGTGTTGGGCTGAGGAAGATCCCTGGGGTACGCCGCAGATGATCTCGGAGGCTTCGGATCGGAAAGGTGGGAGGCGGACTCTCTGGGTTCTGCCGTCGAGGAAGGAGGTGGTCCATTCCAGGGCCTTGTCTCGGATCCCTGCGTCGTGGAGGCGTGCGCGTAGAGTGCGGTGGCAGACAGTGTCGAAGGCGGCGGAGAGGTCCAGCAGGATGAGGGCTGCGTCTCACCGTTGTCCAGCAGGGTCCTGATGTCGTCGGTGGTGGCGATGAGGGCAGTCTCAGTGCTGTGGTTGCTGCGGAACCCTGATTGGGATGGGTCCAGGATGCTGTTTTCTTCGAGGTATCGGGTTAGCTGTTTGTTGACGATCTTCTCGATGACCTTGGCTGGGAACGGAAGCAGGGAGATGGGCCGGAAGTTCTTGAGGTCTCTCGGGTCCGCCTTGGGTTTTTTGAGTAGGGCGTTGATCTCTGCGTGTTTCCAGCTCTCTGGGAAGGTCGCGGTCTCGAAGGAGAGATTGATAACGTTGCACAGGTGGGGTGCGATGGAGCTGCTGGCTTTGTTGAAGATGTGGTGCGGGAAAGGGTCTGACGGGGAGCCGGAGTGTATTGTGCTCATGGTCTTGATGGTGTCATCGATGTTCACGCTGGCCCAAGCTGGCAAGGGGTCATGGTCGATGGTGTGCGGCGGGTCTGGTGTATCGATCTTAGTAGAGGCTGTCTGGGTGTTGAAGCTGTCGTGGATGTCGGCGATCTTGCGGTGGAAGAAGGTGGCGAGGGAATCGCACAGGGCTTGCGACGGCGGGATGTCGTTGGTGTTGGAGCTGGGGTTGGAGAGTTCCTTCACGATGTTGAAGAGCTCCTTGCTGTTGTGTGCGTTGTTGTCGAGGCGGTCTTTGAAGGAGATTCTTTTGGTGGACCTGATGAGGTGGTGGTGGTCACGGATGGCGTTTTTGTGGGCTGCATGGCTGTCCGGTGTCTTATCACTGTGCCATTTCTTCTCTAGTTTCCGGCAGGTACGCTTGGAAGCTAGGAGTTCCGGGGTGAACCAGCTGGCTCTTTTGGTGGTGTCGCTGTAGGTGAGTTTTTTCAGCGGGGCGAGGGTGTTGGCACAGTCGTCTATCCATCGTCTGAGGTTGCAGGCAGCGTCGTCGGTGTTGGATGGGTCGGAGGGAGGGCTGAGCATGTTTGCACTGATACGGGATTTACCATAAGTGGGTGGGAATGCACAGAAATATGCAGCTCTGGGTGCTTGCCCTCTGGGCCCCAGGCCCCGGAGGTCAACTATGCATAATGTAACCTTGCTCTATCTAAAGTCATACTAGCCCAGTAGATTGTATACATGGCGGGACTGGGGAGCCCTCATTATAGGGTGTTTCAGAACTTGCGGTGGTATTCTACCTGCGCGGGGAACCCCCCTTTCTTCTTTGACGTAATGTCGATTTCTAGTATTGTTTGGACGACTGCATGTTGCATTCTCGCCCTTATGGCATTATATGTTTTAGTTCACTGTTGGGTTTTCGTCAGCCATGCCCCAGACCGATACATCTCCTACACCACACACCCACTAGGCTCGAGATCATTGCTTCTTCCTGGCCTATGTTCCGCCTCCCGGAATGCCCCCGGGCACGTCCGTGCCGCACATAACCACCCCTATACAACACTATGGCCCCCACCACGATATGCACATGGAACGTGAGAGGCATACATAGCCCCTCTCGCAGGTACCTCATCTATTCATATTTGAAACGACACCACTTACAAATTGCTCTTCTTCAGGAGACTCATGTGTCAGGGACTGAGGTAAGCCACTTGCGTAGGAGATGGAGGGGACAGCTTCATGCCACGGGGTACTCTGCATACGCCAGGGGGACATTAATATGGGTACGACCAGGCACCCCGTTATATATCGATGACTCTATCATTGACCCGGAGGGCCGATATGTCCTTGTTAGGGGTAGGTTGGATGGACAGCAAGTAATTATTGCTTCAATCTATGCTCCTAATGTAGACCAGGCCACTTTTTTCAATACCTTGTCGACACGACTAGCTGCTTGGCACGGAATCCCGATGATCCTGGGGGGGGATTATAACTGCGTCTTGTATGCCTCTCTAGACCGTTTCTTTCCTCCTCTGCCTGGGGCTCCCACGACCGCTGCCATGAAGGTGCTGAAAGCATGGGCGGCCCAATGGCACTTGACAGACTCGTGGAGGCATAGGATCCCACAGGACAGATTGTACTCTTTCTACTCTGGTGCACACGGGTTACATGTCCGTCTCGATAGGATAATGGTAACCGCCGATCTTCTGCCAGTGATCGCGGAGCCCCTATATCTTGGGAGAACTCACTCTGACCACAACCCACACACCTTACAACTCGACTGGAATAGTGATACGCCCCCCATACCCATGTGGCACCTTCAACCGGACACGTTACTAGATGGGACATTTAGAGACACACTAGGCATGGCCGTTACACAATATTTTGAAGCTAATGAGGGTACCGCCTCATCCCTGCTGGTGCAATGGGACGCTTTTAAGATAGTGACTAGGGGACACTGTCTGGGAACGCAAGCTGGCATGCGGCGACAGCTTGAAAAAGACCTCACAGTTCTGGAGGGCAAGCTGGCATCTCAGGAAGGGAGGGCAGCTGAGGACACGAACGGGCCACTTGTGCGCAGCCGAAGGGAACACACCGCGTTGTTGGAAAGTCTTAGGTGCCTGAATTATGCGGCACACTCAGCGCGCACGCACCACTCAGGGGATAAAGCTGGCAGGCTTTTAGCATGGCTGATTAGGCAAGAAGACACTTCCTCACCCGTCACCTCGCTTCGCTCCGCACAGAACACCATGCTATACTCCCAACGGGACATACACCGGGAATTTGTATCCCATTATACCACTCTATACAAGTCACACGTCACAGCCACATCTGAGGACATAGGTCGATACTTAGGAGACATTACCCTAGCGCAAATCACACCCGAGCAAAGAGACGAACTAGAAGAGCCCCTAGTCCTAGAGGAAGTCTGGGCGGGTATACGCTCACTGGCGTCGGGGAAAGCTCCTGGCCCAGACGGCCTACCGGCGGAGTTCTACAAAGCCTATGCGGATACCCTGGCACCACAATTATTAAAAGTGTACAACACTGCGCTGAAGGACTTCACGCTCTCTGATTCCCAAAATGAGGCACTGCTAGTCTCCCTCCCCAAACCTGACAGAAACCCGGAGACACTGGGTTCATACAGACCGCTGGCACTACTCAATACGGATTATAAGATCCTGGCATCTATTATAGCGGCCCGCTTGGCTCCACTGGTCCGGACCTTGGTACATGTCGATCAAAATGGCTTTGTCCCCACCCGTAGCACGGCTTTAAACATTCGAAGACTTTTCAGGGTCCAACGTTACACAACTGACTTATGGCATAGGCCTGGCTGCTTGGTACTAGACCTCGAAAAGAACTTCGACTCCCTCGAATGGCCATATTTATTCGCAGTGTTACGGGGATATGGCCTGGGCGACTCCTTCCTGCAAATGGTCCAATTGTTATATACGCAGCCGTCAGTTAGGGTACGGACAGGCCGACTGATTTCGGAAAGTGTTCGGGTGCACAGGGGCACCAGACAGGGCTGCCCTCTGTCGCCTCTCCTTTTTTCACTAGCCATGGAACCACTGGCGTCGCGGCTCCGCAGGGAAGGGGCAGACTGGGGCATCCAACTGGGAGATACTCTGCACGCAGTTTCTTTATACGCAGACGATCTGCTACTGATCCAATTCTGGAAGGCTCTCCCATTGAATGTAATGGGCAGAATGGCGCTCACCAAGATGGTGGTGTTGCCGAAACTCCTATACTATTTTGCCAGTCTCCCGGTTTATGTCCCAGTGGCGACCTTCAGAGAGCTTGAGCGACTACTCCGCAATCTCATCTGGAATAAGGGTCGACCCCGGATGGCGCTCCGAAAACTTTACGCTCCCACTGATAGAGGTGGGTTGGCAGTCCCCAACCTGGAGTTGTACTATTTGGCGGCACAGTTGCAGTGGGTGACGAAGTGGTTGGTGGGAGTTAATCTAGAGGACACGGCTACTACGCAACCCCCATGGTCTCAATCACAGATCAACCACCTGTTTCATCCCATTGCTAGGCCTCCACGCCCAACACAAACATGTCTTGCCCTGGCACATCGCTGTTATAAAAGGAGTCTATACCCAACTAGGAACGCGACCCCTTATGCCCCGTCAATCCCACTCTTGGGGATGCCGAGGGGTGGGACGACTGTGTCCGGCCGGATGCTGGCATCCTGGCATGCGGCGGAGTTACACACCCTAGGCGACCTTTACGCCGAAGGTGCTCTAATGTCATTTGAAAGTCTGGCGGACGATGTGGGTCTACCCGCCGGCCAATTTCTACTGTATACCTCTGTCCTGCGGTCGATCACTGCAGCGTGGGGCGACGTCAGTACCGAACCCGAAACGCACCTACTACTACAGTACCTGCACGTCATGGGTAATGGGTCCCATATCATTCACCTGCTGGCGGAAGCAATGCTAACGCACACTACACAACTGCTGACACAACTTCGGACGAAGTGGGAGGCGGACAGAGGCACTCCTTGGACAGACAGCGAGTGGGCTCGGATATTAGCCACCCCCACAAACGTACTACGAAATGCCAGATTCAGGCTTATAGAAACATACATAGTACACAGGGCATACCTTTCCCCCGATAAAATAAACACGTACTTTCACACAACTACATCAGCATGTCCCCGCTGCTTACGAGAAAATGCGGACCTGCTACATATGCTGTGGCTCTGCGCTTCTCTACAAGAATATTGGAGGGAGGTCACCCAGGCGCTAATGACGAGTACCGAGAGGACGCTACCGCAGACGTGGGAGGCATGCATACTGGGCCTGTACCCCAGACCCAAGACACACAAAGCCACCTCTAGATTTATTGATATGGGTCTAATAGTAGCTAAGAGACTAATCACTAAGCGTTGGAAACGCGCTGACCCACCCGCAGTGACTGGGTGGCGGAACTCTCTTTCAGTATGGGCCCAAGCGGAGAGCACAACACTACACAGGGAGGAGGTAGCGGGGCTCCGCAAGTACCCCACAGTTCAGCACTGGGACACCATTTTGTCGAGTCTGATGGGTGCGGGTGGGGACAGGGGATGCGACTCCTCACAGGAGGCTGAACGACGTACAGGGGAGGACCAGGAAACGGTGGCTATCCCTGGGTGATCTTCTGGGCACACGCAGCCCAGACGTGCATACTGACACTCTCAACGATCATTCTAACGGGAGGATCCGCTGGCGTGGGTTGGTTACATAGCAGGAGCAATTACTGTTCACACTTTAGTCGGGGCATGGCAATGTGGTGACGACTTTTTCCCCCTTTTATTTCTTTCTTTTATTTTTTCTTTGAATGTTTTGTTTTGTTTTATGGTTACAGTTATGTTAATTATAAATCATATCTGACTTTGCTGTAATTTAATGCTTGTTTGCGAAGCCGTATGTGGTGAAGGACAGGTGTGGCTGAGACGGGGTGCTCCAATTCTCCTACTCTGTGCAGGCACTGCTACGTGTTCACTGGGACCTCCGTTGGTATGAACACAATCTCTATGAAACGATCCTGACCGCAGAACCATTAGACGTGATAGAGACAATGAATGTACCGGACAATGTAATTGACGCATCCTGATGCCGGCATTGCATGCCTGTCACATGTATCACAAATACATATGCAACGACTCATCTCCTAGCCCTCTCTCCCCCCCTTTTCTATTCTGTCTCAATGTCGTTTGTAAGCTGTCTATCTTATAAAAGCAAATAAAGATATTTAAAAAAAAAAAAATGAGTACTCTAAAGAAAGCTGTTCAGCATGCTGCAGTGGAGAAGCTCAACCTTAAAGTTGTTTTGAACACTACTCTTCGAACTTACCATTTGACCCCTCGCTCAAAGACAGGGGAAAGCCATGCAACTCTAATGTTTGAAAGAGCCATGACGATCAAGCTGCCCCAATGGACCAACCTCAGATCCAAGACAGAGGAAGACATTCATACTAAGGACTGGTCGCAAACGAAAGATCAAAATATATGCTGACAAATGACATCCTGTAAAATATGTCAACTTTACAAGAGGAGATCGAGTGCTTGTCAGGCAACCCAGAAAAAGAAAGTCTGATGCTCCTTTTGAGGCTGCACAATTTACTATCACTAGCACCTAAGGGCAAATAGTGATTGCCCAGCGTCCTGTGAAGTCTCTTATGAGAGATTCCTCTCACTTTCGACATGTGGCCCATCACTCACCAAACTACAATGTGAATGTAGAGAATGGTTCCAGACACACTGTTGATGACTCTGTGTCTGCTGATGATTCCACCTCACCTGTGCAGATCACTGACACTTTGACTGCCAGCTCCCGGATTCCAATGATACGATCAGGACGCGTGATTCAGACGCCAAAACGATGAATGGAAGAATTATAATTGCATATATATCTATGATAATCTGTGCATTTATTCATGTATTTATATATGTATTTATATATCTATTTTGAAAAGTTGTAACTTTTTATGTAACAAAGCAGGGAGATGTAGGGGCATATTTCCAAGAGAATGGTGGAGCACAGCATTAAGC
Source organism: Calotriton arnoldi (assembly GCA_963921515.1). Taxonomy (NCBI): domain Eukaryota; kingdom Metazoa; phylum Chordata; class Amphibia; order Caudata; family Salamandridae; genus Calotriton; species Calotriton arnoldi. The sequence goes on along the minus strand of CAWUFW010000775.1, from coordinate 2,926,087 downwards.
CAAAATTGCTAACTCCGTGCTCCACCATTCTGAATATGGAGGGATGCACCGTATTTACAATGATATGGCACACCCCTGTGGTTTCCCTAGTGCTGGCGGTAAATTCAGCTGCCTAGCACCTTTGCAGGCACCCTTGCACCATAGTGCAAGGGTGCGTGTGTTGAGGGAATAATTGTTTATGTGCAGGAAGATGTCCCTCCCTGCACATAAACAATCACTAATGGTGATTTGTAAATCTTATGTGTGCTGCAATGTGCAGCACACATAGAAGTTGGAAATTGTCATTTGTTTAATGGTTGTTTACGTGCAGGAAGGGACACGCTCCTGCATATGAACAATTATTCATGGCGATTTGCTGTTTCTATGTGTTCTGCACAATGCAGCACACATAGAAACAGCGAAAACGAGGAGAAATTAATAATTTCTCCTTGTTTTGCCATGCTAAGACCAGGGTTGTTTTGGTCTTAATTTAGGCGCTGCCCATATTTACGCTACCCTTGTAAATTGGGGGCAGTGTCATAAAGCAATGGGTGTTGAGGCAGAATGCCCACCACAACACCCATTGCCCACCCCTTTCACGCTAAGTGCTGCATGAAAGGGGGCCTTACTCACAAGGCTGCGTTAAGCCACGTTAAGTGGCTTAACGCCGCCTTGTAAGTAAGGTGAAGGGTTTATTGCCACAGAAATGTCATAAAAAGTGACATTCCTGTGGTGATAAACTCTTGTAAATATGCCCTGTAGTGCCTTATAAATATAGAATGCCGGAACTCTTTTGGTTCCCACTGTACACTGTAGGCTTGTGATGTAAGCATCAGAGGGATGAGTTGAAGGTAGGCTTAGAATGTTGAGTTCTGACTTACATGCAGGGGAATATAGATGTGTAAAGTTACTCTCCATGTGTGCAGTGCTTAATTTGAGCCGGTGGTTTACGGTGCCCAGCACCGGCACTTAATCATCAACCCCAGTGCTTTTCATGAGCACCAGTTAAGGATACATTCATTTACGGGAGATAAAGTGATTGGCCAAGAATCACAGGATGTTGAGCCCATGCCTAGACTCGAATGTGGTTCCCCAGCTCCGAAGTCGGCAGCTCTGGCGGCCGTAGGCCACATTCTTTCCCAACTTTCATAGTTAGTAGTTGATTCTCTTTTAGGTGGCACTAACAGGAGAAATGGGCTAGTGCAAGCTGCCTCCTGATCAACCACTGCATGTGTGGTGTAGTTATTGGTGAGTAACTGGGCTGGTAGGACGCTACAGTACCTTGCACGCGATACAAGGCAGGCCGATGCCCTTTACAGTGCTTTGCAGACCATGGAGATTTGAAATAAAGCTACTTGGATATTTAAAAAATGACGAATTTCAAAAAATGGGAGGCGAAAATAATTTATTAGGTGGAAAAATTCACATTTTACATTTGAATGTCATCATATTAAGCTTTATTCAAATATTTAAAAACAATCATAAAAGCAGAACAAACCATAAATATATCATTATTCAAATAAAACCAGAACAGGTATATTGCACAATTGAGAATCAAGAATCATAAAATAGAAAGGGATCTTTGTTTAAAGACTGCAAGTTTTACAAAGCTACTAACATTAAAACATACCTAAATACTTGGCAACATTTGTAAAACAATATAGAGCAGGCTTCCATTGTAGAAATCCATGCACATTAAGAATTGATTTTAAAAACGTGCACGTAAAAGGTCCATAATATATACAGAAGAAAATAAAGTGCTCAAGAGGTTGCTTAGCACATTCGTCGCATGGGCAAATTAGAACAGCTTCAGTATCAAATTGTCCCAGTGGAAAACAAAGATAGGCGAAACTTAGATAAAAGTGCACTTTCCTAAGGGCTCACAACCCAACACAAGTACTGCTCAAGATTAAATGAGGTTTGAATAATTGCGTAGTCTGGCAGGAGAGAGTTTTGCAATTGCTCCTGTTCCCTGGAGGCCCGGCTATAAAACACAAAAAGGCATTTAACCTTAAATAAATCAGCTTTAGTAAGCGAGGTCGGAGATAGAAACATTTCCTCCCATCAAATTTCTTTGGTCATGGATCTCACATAGCTCAACCAGGGAATAGCAGGACCCTCTCACTTCTCAAGCAATCGCAAATAATCTCCCTGTTAAGGGAGGAAGCCTATTTGCCCAGAGAGAAACCCAAAAGACCAGAGGGGCCACATCTAATCAAATGGTCACATATGGGATACCCAACTCCTCATGGAGAAAATAATGCGGGCAGAAAGAATTTTCCTTCACCTACATTTGTGCAACACACCGGTAGCCCCAGGCCCCTGCACCATATGTTAAGACTGATATTCACTTACACTGAAAAACCTCCAGAAGGCGCTGTTCTGGCTTGTTGCCCACTCTCTTGGAAAACTCAAAAAATGCACCCACGAGTTGCTAAAATGTAGGCACAGATTGGCTATGCAGGGCGACCAAGTGGATTTGGGGTCAAACACAACTTCCAAGTAAGGTAATTCTGTGACCCTTTTAATATACCTGCCTTTAATCTATAACGCGCCTACCTTCCCTACTGTCGTCTTACCTACCATATACTTGGTTTTGGCACTATTGTTGTCCAAATCTAATCCATTCATGAAAGTAACAAAGCTGCTAATTAAGGCCCTCAGTCCATTGGGGGTATGAGACATTAACACAGCATCGTCTGCGTAAAGCGGAGCTGGGATAGGCATTGCTTTTATCATGGGCATATCCTCTCCTGGAGCTACTAAGGATGCATTCAAACCATTAATAATTAATAACAACATAATAGAGGACAGGACACAGCCCTGGTGAGCACTCCGGTGTAATTCAAAGGTGTCAGTGCATTCTCCACCTGGCCCAAATCTAACTGAGGCACTGACCCCACAGTGTAGTGGCCAAAGGAAGGTAATCAATGCCTCATCCTACCCTAAAGTCAAGAGAATATCCCAAAGCTTGCCACAGTTGACCCTATCGAGATGCACTCGATAGATGTTAAAAAGAAATAAATAACGTACATCATTTGGCAAATTTATATTTACTGACAACAAGATGGAGGGTAAGACATTGCTCAATATTGGCAAGTACTTCCCTGAACCCGTATTGTACACAGAAAATAACCTGGTTAGCTCTGCATCAATCATCAATTCATCTAAGGACTATGCGTCCAAAAACCTTAACCATCGAGTCCTAAAGGGAAATTGGACTATATCAGTGTGGATCATTTTTACAGCGTTTTGTATATCCCAGAATAATGACATCAACTTAGGGAAACCATTTTGGGATGCACTATTAATCACATTTATAATAATCGGAGCCCAGAGCTCCACTTTTGCCTTGTATAGATCCATCGGGACCCCATCCGGCCCAGGCGCTTTCTTAGAGAGGCTATCCATAAACTCCTCCCAGACCTCTCTGGTTCAAACTTTATGGATAAGGGGAAGAATGAGGATTGATCAGCGGGCCTACTATCCCCAGGGCCCGCATAGGAATAAATGGCCCTACAATGTGAGACCCATTTATCTGCACCAATATTGGTCCTCAACCCAGCCAATACAGTATCCGTGAGCTTGGGCCTGTTGATGATTTTCTGGAAGCTTCCTGAATCTTTAAGCCAGATGGATGCCACCAGGCCATCCCACATCTCTTGCTTAGCAGCACACTTTCTGTTTATAATGGCTGTTCTATAGGCAACATGACAGACCCCTACTTTCACCTTGTCCCTGGGAGCAGATGACAATGCTTCATGCAGTTGCTTATTGGCATTCCTGCACTCTTTGTCAAACCAACCTGGTGCATTATCTTTGTGTGCCCTCACCTGGCCCAGGAGATTACACTTAATCTGGGCATTCAAGAGGTTTCTCACGGTTCTTTTAATTCTATGCACTGGAGGCACCAGAATAACATTTACATTTAGCCTACCAGGAAATAGTTTTAGATACACTGCTCTTTATGTACATAGCACTCTGCCTCTCACCCATACCTAGAGCTCATCTTGACCTTAAAAACACCTCAGCTCCTCTCCGCTGGAGAATTGTAGCCCTTGCGGTCCTGGTGTGAGGAGTGAACCCAATGATGAAGCCTGCCACCCTTGGGTTCGTGAGGGTTCTTGTCCTTAAAAAAACATTTTTTCCACATACAAGAACATTTTTCTATGACTAGATGTACACTTTTGTGTATTCAGTTTATGAGTAGTACGTTTCTGGTTGGGTTATTTACTCCTATTAGACCCCCGTGTGCATCGATTTAAACAGGTGCTTGGACAGGCGTTGGAAAACACTGACCAACTCAGAATCAGGGCTTATGTCTTTTGATGGAAATGGCTAACACTAGTTGTAAAGTTTGATAGTACAAGAAGAAGAATGGCAGCTATGAATTTTTTGTTGGAAATGTTTACAGTGGTCTCTTTAGCCCTGACTTAACATTTGACTAACTCCAGTGAATTTTGAAATATATGATTATTCTTCCTTATTTACCAATGTTGATTAATAAATGCAAATGAATTGAATAAAAAAAAAACACCTGCTATCATCTGCTTGAGGCAGGGCATTCCTTTCTAGCCCAGAGACTTGCTATCTGGGGCTTTACCTTCATGAGAGCAAGAAGGGGTAGCTTTTGCTTTGAGTGAGCAACTGTGAACACAATGGCACTTTCATATGAAGTGCAAAAAGGTTAACTGTCACCAAAAACACCAGAGGTATTCATTACTCTGTGGGTAGTCAAACGTTTTCATATGATGGAGTGTACAATTTAGAATGCCTTCTAAGCAAAGCAGGTATACTGAGTCAGGTGATGCCTTGCTAAAGTTTTGCAGTTTTTGATTCTTCAAATCTTTCAAGCAAATGAATTGGATCGTGCTCTCATTCCAAGAGTGCATTAAAGGAACAGGTTCATTGCAATGGATTTAGTCCTGGGAGAATCACATCCATCATCCTCCACAGCAGGAGTGACACTCTCAGAGTAATTTATTCTGTATATTCAGTGGTGGCTGCTCGGGACCCGAACCTGCGGGCAGCGGGGTGGGAGGCTTGCGGAAGAGGGGGAATACAAAAATAAGCACAGACAATAAAATAAAAAAATATATAAAACGTACCTACCGTTATAGTCGCCGCATTGATCCTCTCCTGATCCTCGACTCCAGGGCTGGTGCACACTGTGCAGGCTCGCAGATGCCAATCCTGACTCTGCGGTTATGCTGAAAATACTATTCCCAGCATGAGAGAAGTGCTGGGATTGGTCTGAGCGGCCTGATTTTCTGCTCAGACAGTGCCTGGGAGCCTGTGGCTTTCCCCCACCCGGCTGTACAACACAGCCGGGTGGAGAAATGCCAAGTGAGCGTGGCGGTTTGGATAGCCTAAGACAGCCAGCCAAACCGTCACGCGCAGTTAGTAGTGCCCTTCACTCCTCCTCCCCACTGCTGTTGGACATAGAGGGGCCGATTCCGATTCGGGCCGGAAATCTCTCCGACCGAGCCGGACTCGGAGAGATTTCCGACCGAATCGGACTCTGGCAGCCCGACCGAACGAGTACGATGCGCACGTATGGCATCGGACTCGAGTCGGTCGGACTCCCATTGAAGTCAATGGGAGCCTGTCGTACAACGCGTACGTGGGCTCCCATTGACTCAATGGGTGGGAGGCGGACAAGGGCGCCCCTACAGCGTGTACGCGGCGAAGCGACTCGCGCCGTACACGCACAGGTAGGGGGACCCATGGGTCCCCCCTGTGTGCGACTCGCGCGGCTACGCATACAGGGGGTCCGACACGGACCCCCAAAGTGCGGCTCCGACTGCTCTTTCGAGCCGGAGTGCGCGGCTCCGGTCGGACTGCTCGCGGCGCGCATCGTACTTACCCGGCCGGGGAACGTCTCCATTGCGCGGTGCGAGTCGAGTCCGGCGGAGTCGGTCGGTGCGGTTCGACCCGGGAGCGAGTCGGTTGGAGTGGTCGGGACGCCCGGACGAGTCGGTCGGCGAATTCGCATCGTACTCGCTCGTCCGGACGCGCGTACGAATCGGTCGGGAAATAGGGCTCCGAATCGGATCCGGTTAAGCCGAATCCGATTCGGAGCCCTACCGGCCGAGATCGGAATCGGCCCCAGAGTGCTGGCAGCCTGCAGGTAAGAAGAAAAATAAAATGATAATAAAATTCCTTTATTATCATTTTATTTTTTATGTGTTTAACTCTGCTGCCACCTAGTGAAGTAACGTTCCTCCGTCATAACGGAGGAGCCGCCCCTGTGTATCTTTTCAGAGATAATCAAACCTGTTGGTAAGCTAGGCATTTCGACTAAGGGGCAGTCCGTTTGCTTGGCACATACCTTAACTGGAACAAGACTAACAGAGTGACAATTTTTACACTAAAATGTAACAACAAATTCTTCCTTTTTATTAACAAAGCCTTATGCAGTGAACTTATTTTCCTCTGTATTGTAGAGATAGAGAGTTGCTTACAGCTCTTGAGTCATACAGACATGAGGACGGTTGACAATGCTACTGTTTCACATACTCATCAACTGTGCCCTAGAGACCAAGCATAGCCATTTTGAAAATGTCAACCCAAAAGATACCTGATACGCTATGAAGATCTTATAATTAATTCCAGGTACTCCTCCTGTCAACAGCAAGTTAAGACATCAGACTGTACAGCCACTGATAGAACTTCCACTGACTTGGGGGTATGTGTGTTTTGAATAGAAAACAGGTTAAACAAACATTTTAGTGAAGGCTGCTCTATAACAGTTTCTTTCAGAATCCTATTAAAGGAGTCAATTGGTGGGTGATTAAAATGCTTGTATTAGTGTTAGATGTGGGTTGCTGCAAGCTGAAGGTTTTTTACTCATATATTTATCTTGGAGTGAAATTAGATAATTAATTTAAGTAGGTTCTGATGTTTGCCAACAAAAGACTAATTGCCTTGGCAGAGATATTGGTTTTGAGTAGGTTAAACTGTGAGGAAGCCGGCAGCAGTCTCGTTGTCCCCTTAATGGTTTAGACTTATTTTTTACACTAGTAAGGTATGGGCAGTCGTTTTCATTACTTTTGGGTAATCATGGGATATGTTTCTGCCTTATTTGATGGGACTATAAGAAGAAAATACTTGTGGTACAACATCTACTGAAAACCAGCTAAATTGAGATTGAGCATTTGGTTAAAAGAACCAATGAGTTACAAAAATGGTGGTGTTACGCGGGTCAAAAGATGCACGCAAAGTCACTGATGGAGCAGGGTTTTGAGAAAATAAAACCTGCTCGGATTGAACCCTCAGTAACATTTATTAACAGTATGCTGTGAAAAATATTATTAAAAACCCTAAAATAAGGGGAAATGCTTTTGCGCATGTGTAAAACTAATGCGTGTATTAATGCACGGAACTAGGCCGCACAACTGCTTTGATTAAAAAACTAATGCTGCTTTTGTGCACGTTAATAATATTTCGCTAGGAATAACATGGGTTGTGCATGGGTTAGTGCAAATGCTGGGATGGTGTGTAAAATGAAATTACATTTCATGAAAATAATAAATGCTTGTATTTGTTCTTGTAGAAAAGGCAAGCATGGGCCTACACTTCTGCATGCCAGTTTTGGGTTAATTCTTGCTGAAAGAAAATAAATGAATTAAAATGGGTTTTGAATGAGGAGAGAAACGCAAAAGCATGGAAATGTCCTTCACGATGTGTTGACTGTCTGCCAAGGTTGCGGAAAGAGAATACTGATAAACCAGTAGAAGCGTACAGTTTCCTTCTCGAGATGGCAGAGGCGAATAATAGAGGCGTAGGGATTTGCAACATTCAAGGAACTGCAGGAAATGTTTACTATGATTGTGTTCAAAGTTGTTTCCTGGGATGATTCTGGTGTAATACTTAGGGGCCGATTCCGATCTCGGCCGGTAGGGCTCCGAATCGGATTCGGCTTAACCGGATCCGATTCGGAGCCCTATTTCCCGACCGATCCGTACGCGCGTCCGGGCGAGCGAGTACGATGCGTGATTCGCCCGACCGACTCGTCCGGGCGTCCCGACCGACTCGATCCCGGGTCGAACCGCTCCGACTGACTTCGCACGGACACGACTCGCACCGCGCAATGGAGACGTTCCCGGCCGGGTAAGTACGATGCGCGCCGCGAGCAGTCCGACCGAGCCGCGCACTCCGGCTCGAAAGAGCTGTCGGAGCCGTACTTTGGGGGTCCGTGTCGGACCCCCTGTACGCGTAGCCGCGCGAGTCGCACACAGGGGGACCCATGGGTCCCCCTACCTGTGCGTGTACGGCGCGAATCGCTTCGCAGCGTACACGCTGTAGGGGCGCACTTGTCCGCATCGCACCCATTGAGTCAATGGGAGCCCGCGTACGCGTTGTACGACAGGCTCCCATTGACTTCAATGGGAGTCCGACCGACTCGAGTCCGATGGCATACGTGCGCATCGTACTCGTTCGGTCGGACTGCACGGGTCCGATTCGGTCGGAAATCTCTCCGGGTCCGGCTCGGTCGGGGAGATTTCCGGCCCGAATCGGAATCGGCCCCTAAATGTTTAAACAAAGAGGTGTCTAATAAAATGGACACGACGAGAGTGGTGTGACAGAACACCCCCGATCTTAGCCAATGGGAGATGAATATTGTACTTAGATTGAAACATATGTGGGTTGGACATTTAGGTTTTAGGGTATAATTGAAAGTCCCCGGGGGGTGTAGTTTAGGGTTTGGCTGGTGTTTAGCTAGCGGGAGATCGTCGCTGTCGTCGGTTTGCTGTTTCCAGATAGAGGCCTACCTGTTTCCTGTTCCCTGACCTAATCTTTGTCACTCAACTCTACTTGAGTGGCCTTCCTGCCCTGACTGGCCAGTGGGGTAGTTTTCCCTGATTCTTACTTGGGTTAGTATAGATAATCTTCTTAATTTGCATATTCATTCGCAAATGTATTATGTCTCTGAAACTTTTCTCTCTTCGCCTATCCACTACTTCAATGCATTGTTTATTTGACATGAGTTTGAAATTATACATTGCCAATGTTTTCCCTCTGTGATAATCCATGATTTGCATTTTTGTGTAACTGTACTTGATGAGCATTTATTCTTACATTATTTTTACGATAAACAACATAAATTACACATTGAGTCTGTTATTATTTAGTAGCATAGATTTAGTACTTATTATTGTCATCAACTCTTCAACTTTAGGTTCATCGCCACATTTATTTGTAAGGAGAAATGCAGGTTCTAAAGTGTATTTAGTGAGTTAGGCACACTGAACCCCAGCGTGAAGAGATTAAGAGGCTGATTACGATGGCGGGCGGAGGCACATCCGCCGTGCTGGCGGTGGTGGAAAATGCCCTTTTCGGCACTCCATCGGCGGTCTTTGCGTCCGCCGTATTATGATGGGCATAGATAGCCCATTTCCCGTCCGCTGCGGTGTTCCGGGTTCCGCCGAAAATCTCCGTCCGCACCGGTAGCGGACGGAACCAAAAGAGAGGTACTGCCGTGCGGAATGCGGTCTCGACCGCCGGTCAAATCACAATGTCTCAAACAGCCCACCACACCGCTGCGGAGAATCCGGCCATTCGAGGATGGCGGTGGCAATACTGCGGATAGCTCCATGTGTTCCAGTCCGCTGGGGAAACGGCTGTCTTTGGCTTTTCCGCAGCAAATCCGACCGCCGCGGATGGATTTTCAGCTTTTCTGCCGCTGAATCCTGGAATCCGACCGCCGCGGTAGGGAGTTTCTGGCGGTGCATCTTAATCTGGCCGGCGGTTTTGCCGCGGTACCTGCGGGTCGAAATTTCACGCTAGCACAGCGGTCGGAATACTTTTCCGCCCGCCATCGTAATCAGCCCCTAAGTTGGGTAGTGAAAATGGGCCTGAGTTTGTGAAAATTATCGATCCCTGATCGCTGGATCAGTTTTGGTAGCAAAGGATGGTTAATTATTGATTAGTTTGGCAATAATTATTGATTATTGATTTATTGATTATTAATATGAAAGGTTAGTGTCTTTGTTTTATGTTGTTTGGAAATACGGGTACGGAGTTACCTAAGATCCTAGGATGATGTTATTTTAGCCTAAGTGGGAGAAGAATAGTGTGGGAAAGGTATCACACTGCAGAAGTACCTTGTCTGTTGTTGTAATATCGAACAGCGAAAGGCTAACAATGTTATTTAGGGACATATTCGATTGAAAGAAGATTGCATGAAATAGTGAAAGGTCCGCTTCCGAAACTCTGGCCTTACATCCCCAAAGGAGTACCAAGGCCTCTTTCTGAAAGGAAAGTCCTCTTCCGAAATTTTGGCTAGTATCCCCAGAGGAGCACCAAGACCTCCTTTAACTTGATTGAGAGTAGAGTAGCGTTGGTCGTTATTTTACTAGAAGTAAAAGAAAACTCTTCGAGTGAATCGAACTATCTCTTTAATTAGTGGAGCAGACAAAGTAGCATTGTTTTGTGTTGTTTCTAACAAGAAATAATTGAGAAAAAGTAGAAAATACATTACAGTATTATTTTGTAAAGGGAGGGTCAGTAGCAGGAGTAATACTGATGTCACAAAAAGCTGCGCTGGCATTGGTAAGGCAGCGGGCGTGTAGTGAGCCGTGATTGGTTGGTTGCTGTGAGTCGCGCTAGCATTGGTTGAGATAGCGGATACGTAGTGAGCCGTGATTGGTTGATCGTTGTGAGGTGCCCTAGTATTGGTTGGGATTTAGCGAATAGAGTGAGAGGGTTTACAGAAGTTTTCTCTTGTTTGTTTTGGTTTATTTAGCGAGAAAAAGAGTGTTTAAAAATTAAATTGGTAAAAAGAATAAAAGATTTCTTCAAAAAGGACAAGCCGATAGCTACTAGAGAGGGACTTCCTATACCTCCTCCGAGAACGCCTGCTTCTTTTATGATGTTAGAACGTGGGTATCATATGTGTACAGGGTTAGAGAACTGGATGAGTTATATGGAAGATGATGGAGTTTTAGCTTTTCCAGAGCATGGTACATTTAATGTAAGGATTTTGGAGAACTTGAAAGGACGAATTAATTCATTAAAGCCAAGTCCTAGACCTAAGCAGTATGAAGCGCTTTGGGAATGGGAACATGAGGCTTATAAAAGGGAGAGAGACAGGAATGGAATTAAATACAGGAATATAATAACGAGATATTCTGAGGCTAGATGGGATGATCAAAAGAAAAGATGGAGGAGAGATGTAATTGCATATGGATTATATCCAGTAATAGTTGCTGAGGATCAGACTGGAGGCAAAAGTAAAGAGAAAAAGAATAATTTAGAGACTTCAGAAATAGATAACGATTCAGATGAGATTGATGATGAGTTGTTGGATGAAATATTATTAAAGAGACCTCCACCATATCAGGAAAGTTCAGGGGAAACAATTCCAAATGCACCACTAATTGAAATACAAGTTCCTCAGGTTCCACAAGCTCCACAACCTACACAAGTTTCACAGGTTGCACAAGTTCCGGTAGCTTCACACACTTGAGTGTTGCAGGAAAATGAGATTGACATGTTGAATAAGGCAAGAGAGGAGTTAACTCAAAGAATTAGTCAGATGAGTCTGAATGCAGAAGCATTATCGGTACCAGTAACGATTGATCCTATAGTTCCATTGTATGGTGAGAGTCAGAATATATCTAGAGTACATGCATTGACAATTACCGTGAATAATGCCAGGAATGTTGGTGGATCAGAACTAGTTGAGATGAGTACTTCATTGATTGATCTACCAGTGAATGAAAATGTAAGTGAAACACCAAAGAGAAGTGTACAGATGGATCCTAGAAAAATAGTGCAGAATGATAGTGGAACAACTCCAGTATCAGGGAGTTCGGTGGGTCCTTCGCCAGGAGAAGAGGAATGGAAAAGAATAAGTCACAATCGAATATAGATGTAGCTAGATTGAAAGTGGATCTGGAAGAAATGATTATTGGTACAATTAGTCCAGAAAGATTGAGTAAGTACCGAGATGAAGAGTTGTTATTTTTGTGTAAGAATATTACATGGAAAGCAAGCAATTTACATGAGAGGTTGGCAGAAGCTGCACAAGAATATGGAGTAGACATAGAAAAGTCTAAAGTTTTGCAAAAAACGTACAGACTGGATTTTATTGATAAGGATTTGGAAAGTTTGAATACGTCTGGTAAACGATTGCAAATAAAAGAATTGATGAATACTTTCAAGAAATGGGGTGATTTAGAACAATGGAAAGATAGATGGGCGAAAAAGAAGGAAGAAATACTTGCAAGTAAAAATGAGAGTAACCATATTCACTGATTGTCAATATGGTTTTGGGGTGGTGCATGATTTTGCTCAGTTGTGGATGCAAAGAGGATTTCTTACTTCTTCAGGATCACTGATCCGGAACAGTAAACATGTGAAGGATCTATTGAATGCATTACAAATGCCCAAAAAGATTGTTGTGGTAAAATGTTCAGCACACAAGTCAGGAAATGACTATGTGACAAATGGAAACAGATACGCAGACCAAGTGGCGCGTTTCCGTGCACAAAATTCAATTTCGATCAACAGAGGGGTGGAGAAAAAACATACAAATTGCCACTTGATGTTTTCTTCTTTGGAAACATGGGAAGAAATTAGGCAGTTACAGGAAGAAGCAAATGAGGAAGAAAAAGAAATTTGGATAAAATCAGGTTGTAAAAGAGAGCAGAAGATGAAGTGTGGGTGTATGTTGATGGAAGACCAGTAATGCCAGATAGTTTACTTTCTCAGATGGCAAGAATGTACCTTGGAATGGCACATGTTGGAAGAGATGCTATGATTAGGCTCTTCAAGCAGTCATGGTTCAACCCAAAGTTTAGGGTCATTGCAGAGAGTCTATGCCAGAGGTGTATAGTGTGCCAGCAGCAAAATCCAGGTAGAAAGACAGTTGTTAGTTGGGGTCGAATAGGGAAAGCAGCAGGACCATTTACCCGACTACAGCTAGAATTTATAGAACTTCCCCCTTGTAATGGACTGAAATATGTGTTGGTGGTTGTTTGTTTGTTTTCTCGCTGGGTAGAAGCTTATCCAACAAGAAGAAATGACAGCCTAACGGTTGCTAAATTACTTTTGAGAGAGATAATCCCAAGATTTGGATTTCCAGTCTCTTTAGAAACAGATAGAGGAACACATTTTAATAATGAAATAATTCGGATGATTTGCGCAGCATTACAAATTGAGCAAAAGCTGCATTGTGCCTATCGACCAGAAGCATCTGGAGTGGTCGAACAAATCAACGGCACTATTAAATCCAGACTATCAAAAGTGTGTGCGTCTACAACACTGAAATGGCCAGACTCTTTACCCCAGGTATTGATGAGTCTTAGAAGCATTCCTGATAAAAAGACTGGATTGAGTCCTCACGAAATTTTGATGGGGAGAGCCATGAGACAAGCAATTGTACCAGCAAACAAACTGATGAATATTACTGATGATCTAGTGCTTGATTATTGCAAAGTATGGCTAATCTGTGTCTCATCAGGTTGGAGAAATTGCAACCACAACACAGCCGGATCAAGCACATGATTTGAGTCCAGGAGAGTGGGTTCTTGTCAAGAAACACGTGAGGAAGTCGTGTTTAGAACCCAGGTGAAATAGACCATATCAGATCATTTTGGTGACAACGACAGCAGTGAAGTGTGGTGGCTTGCCAAACTGGATTCATGCAAGTCATACAAGAAGAGTCCCAAGTCCACTTGAAAGACAAGAAGAAGAGCAGCAACTGGTAAAGCAAAGAAAAGAACAAGAAGCTGAAGAGCATGAAGATATAGAATCTAGTGTTACAGATTCTGAAAAAGCTGAGCAAGAGGAAGAACCAAGTACAAGTCGAATAAAGTGGGCACCAGCTACTGGGTCCCAAGAGACTGCTGTGGAGAAAGAAGAGGAGAAAGTGACTGATGAAAATCAAGAGCAAGTAAAACAAAGAAAAGCACTGAATAAAAGAACTTGCGAACTTGACAACGAAGGTGAAGAAGCAGTTCAAGTTAAGAAAGCAAGAAAAGGTGATGTGTGGCCAAAAGGAGTGAAAAGGCTGAAATACACTCTAGAAAAGAAAAGGCCAGAACAAATAAATGAAATATCAAGTCAAACTGGACAAAGTGATTCAGAAGAAGAATTGAGTACGAAAAACAAAAAGAATAAGAATTCCGGAGCAAGAAATACACAGCTACAGAATGGACATATGTGGTGTTGGAAGAGATTGAAAATACAAATAAGAAAGAAGAAGAAGCTGGTACTGATCAAAGTGATCAAAGCAAACTGAAACCACCTTAAAAGAGAACTGTGAAAATAAAGGTGCAACAATTTCAATGAAGAATATTCTAAAAATTCCAAATGATTTGAAGAAGAAGATATTAAAAAAAAAAAAGGAAAAAGAGGGGGTAAAGAAGAGAGGCAAGGCATAGGTTTTTTCAAAAGTTTAAAAGATTTTAGATTTTTAGTTTTTTTCTTAGATTTTAATTTTTTTAATATAGTGTCTAAAATGGCCAAGGTAACAGAGACTGGATATCAAAATCATAGTTTTAAACGTAGATGTATTAATGCTTGCTTATGTAGTGTCTTATTACTAACATTGGTATGGTTAACACTGATTATTATTATTGTCCCTGTTCTAATGGTGACTAATCACAAAAATAATACTAATGCTGTGGGAAGTGAGAGAATGGACACTGTTACTAAGGAAAGTATAAATACTAATGTAGAAAAAATAAATGATGATAGTGTTTATCATCATGATAAATCAATTAATGATTTTTCGTTAAATGTTTTTACTAAATTGTTGTATGAATATGTTAACACAATGAATGCGAGAGATTGTTATGTGTGCATGCAATTACCGTCATCTGTCTCAGAGGGGGTGACTTACCATCACCTACCTTTAACATATTGTGTGTTTTGTAGTGTCTTAACCAGTCTGTTCTACGAGAGGGAAGGACTAGAGTATTATTATTCTAATTTTGATCTATTTCCAGAAATTCCTATTAGAAGAGATTTAAAAAATGTTTATGGTCCTGTTTATGCAACTTATATGGGAGATTTTTTCATTAGTAACAAACCAATAGATACAATAGATGCACATAGAAATAACTTAACTTGTAAACTACGGCATGAAGACATTGAGTTTATGAACTTGGTAGAAGATAGAAGACGAGATTTCAAAAAGAAAGCCGCTGAGCAAAAGTCTCATGTACCTCCATGGGCTTTCAGGTGATTATAAAAAGGGTGAGACTTACGCTGCCATGACTCTAGATTTTCAACATAGAGGAAAGCTTTGTGTGTTTAGAGAAAAGACGGCTCTTAATAGTTACTTCATTGGTTCTGGTGAATGTGAGCATACTTTCTTGATAAAAGGGAATTGGGGACTGAAAGGAGGGACTGATCCTGTTTTCCCGGGAATTTATTATGTGTGTGGTAAGAATGCTTATTATAGGTTACCTACAGGTTGGTATGGTAGTTGTTATTTAGGTATAGTATTTCCGAAGGTTTACCACGTAGATAAGAATAATAGAGTTAATTAAATGAAACAAGGACTAACACGTAATAAGAGAGGAGCAAGTTATTCTGAAATAATTGGGGATATTTTTGGAGCGCTGATACCTTCAGTTGGAGTTATTCTGAATTCACATAAAATTAGAAAATTGTCCACAGTGGTTGATCGTTTATCAACAGATACTGCTGGTGGGTTCTTGATGATTGATACTGAAATGGTTGCAATTAGATCAATGGTTTTGCAAAATCGACTTGCCCTTGATATATTATTGGCAAAAGAGGGTGGAGTCTGTAGCATGTTGAAAATACAACAATGCTGTACTTATATTCCTGACAAAAGTAAAAATCTTGAGGGGTATATTAAAAATATTACAGAACTTCATGAAGATTTGACTGAACTGAAAGTTGACGGTGCATGGGAGAAACTTGGTAAGAGTTTTTCCTCAATGGGAAATTGGTTTTCTACTTTATGGAGTAGTTTGTTGGGAAAAATATTAATACCTGTTACTTCAGTAGTTGTAGTAATAATAATGATTATTATGATTTACAAATATTGCAAATGCAAGTGTAGAAAGAAAGAGACATCAGATCTTAAACGTGGAGCTAGAAAGAGAAAGAGAGAAGAGATAGAATTAGAGGATATGAGAGGGAATTACTATGAGATTATGAAAGACTTAGATGGAAGAATGATAAAACGAGAAAGAAGTACAGTATTTTAAATAAGTGGAAACTTGTATGTGATGGGTATTTTGATGATGGCTCAAAACGCCATCAAAGGGGGATTGATGGAGCAGGGTTTTGAGAAAATAAAACCTGCTCGGATTGAACCCTCAGTAACATTTATTAACAGTGTGCTGTGAAAAATATTATTAAAAACCCTAAAATAAGGGGAAATGCTTTTGCGCATGTGTAAAACTAATGCGTGTATTAATGCATGGAATTAGGCCGCAAAACTGCTTTGATTAAAAAACTAATGCTGCTTTTGTGCACGTTAATAATATTTCGCTAGGAATAACATGGGTTGTGCATGGGTTAGTGCAAATGCTGGGATGGTGTGTAAAATGAAATTACATTTCATGAAAATAATAAATGTTTGTATTTGTTTTTGTAGAAAAGGCAAGCATGGGCCTACACTTCTGCATGCCAGTTTTGGGTTAATTCTTGCTGAAAGAAAATAAATGAATTAAAATGGGTTTTGAATGAGGAGAGAAATGCAAAAGCATGGAAATGTCCTTCACGATGTGCTGACTGTCTGCCAAGGTTGCGGAAAGAGAATACTGATAAACAAGTGGAAGCATACAGTTTCCTTCACGAGATGGCAGAGGCGAATAATAGAGACGTAGAGATTTGCAACATTCAAGGAACTGCAGGAAATGTTTACTATGATTGTGTTCAAAGTTGTTTCCTGGGATGATTCTGGTGTAATACTTAGGGGCCGATTCCGATTCGGGCCGGAAATCTCTCCGACCGAGCCGGACCCGGAGAGATTTCCGACCGAATCGGACCCAGGCAGTCCGACCGAACGAGTACGATGCGCACGCATGCAATCGGACTCGAGTCGGTCGGACTCCCATTGAAGTCAATGGGAGCCGGTCGTACAATGCGTACGCGGGCTCCCATTGACTCAATGGGTGCGAGGCGAACAAGAGCGCCCCCTACAGCGGGTACGCGTCGAAGCGACTCACGCCGTACATTCACAGGTAGGGGGGACCCATGGGTCCCCCCTGTGTGCGACTCGCGCGGCTACGCATACAAGGGGGTCCGACACGGACCCCCGAAGTACGGCTCCGACTGCTCTTTCGAGCCGGACGGCGCGTGTCGGTCGGACTGCTCGCGGCGCGCATCGTACTTACCCGGCCGGGAAACGTCTCCATTGCGCGGTGCGAGTCGTGTCCGAGCGAGTCGGTCGGTGCGGTTCGACCCGGGAACGAGTCGGTCGGAGCGGTTGGGATGCCCGAACGAGTTGGTCGGCGATTTCGCATCGTACTCGCTCGGCCGGACGCGCGTACGAATCGGTCGGGGAATAGGGCTCCGAATCGGATCCGGTTAAGCCGAATCCGGTCGGAGCCCTACCGGCCGAGATCAGAATCGGCCCCTAAATGTTTAAACAAAGAGGTGTCTAATAAAAGGGACATGACAAGAGTGGTGTGACAGAACACACCCGATCTTAGCCAATGGGAGATGAATATTGTACTTAGATTGAAACATATGTGGGTTGGACATTTAGGTTTTAGGGTATAATTGAAATTCCCTGGGGGATGTGGTTTAGGGTTTGGCTGGTGTTTAGCTAGGGGGAGATTGTCGCTGTCGTCGGTTTGCTGTTTCCAGATAGAGGCCTACCTGTTTCCTGTTCCCTGACCTAATCTTTGTCACTCAACTCCACTTGAGTGGCCTTCCTGCCCTGACTGGCCAGTGGGGGAGTTTTCCCTGATTCTTACTTGGGTTAGTATAGATAATCTTCTTAATTTGCATATTCATTCGCAAATGTATTATGTCTCTGAAACTTTTCTCTCTTCGCCTATCCACTCCTTCAATGCATTGTTTATTTGACATGAGTTTGAAATTATACATTGCCAATGTTTTCTCTCTGTGATATTCCATGATTTACATTTTTGTGTAACTGTACTTGATGAGCATTTATTCTTACATTATTTTTACGATAAACAACATAAATTACACATTGAGTCTGTTATTATTTAGTAGCATAGATTTAGTACTTATTATTGTCATCAACTCTTCAACTTTAGGTTCATCGCCACATTTATTTGTAAGGAGAAATGCAGGTTCTAAAGTGTATTTAGTGAGTTGGGCACACTGAATCCCAGCATGAAGGGATTAAGTTGGGTAGTGAAAATGGGCCTGTGTTTGTGAAAATTATCGATCCCTGATCGCTGGATCATCACATTATATGGTGGTATACTTAGACAATTGTATTTGTATATAAATGAGAAAAAAATAACACAATCTTTTTTGTGTGGTTCTGGCTGGGTTTGCTAGTCGATGAGAGAAGGTGTTTCGTAATTATGGCCATCTTCTTTCGTCCGAACAGGAAGAGGTGAGCCCAGAAATTGTCTGCCAACAATTGACCTCAGTAAGAAGGATAAAGGCTACATAGTAGTACAAAGAAAGATACATATGTCATCCAAGCAAAATAAAAAATAAAATTATATATGAGCCCCACCCTTGGTTTCTTCCTATTATTAAGGAGTTGTACATGCACATTTGAAAATGAGTACAATTTTCGGCTTATCTCAGAGTTAATGGGTGCACTGCTAATCTCCCACTCTCAACAAGCAACACCCCTCTTATATGGGAAAAGGAGGCTTACATTTTGGAAAAAAGAGAGGACTCCATATTGGAGAGAGAAAGAAAAATGTGATGTCCCACGTTCCCCACCCAGCGAAAATCTTAGGTAGTGAGGGAGGACTCAGAGAAAGAAAAGGAGGAGGACCACTTTGCCCGTGTCCAACCACAGTCTCTTCCCTTATGCTTCCCCATCTCGCAATCCCTCTCCCCTTGGGTTAGTCCAAGACTCCTAGGGCCAGATTTAACACATTCAAGCAGCGGAGTGCAGCAGCCGCAAATGCTGCACTTCGTAAAAAGGAGAGTGCCATATTTACAGAAATATGGCACTGCTCCTCCCTCCCTTCTGCTGGCGCTGAAATCAGCTTCCGTGCACCACGGACACACCTTTGTTCCATAGTGCAAGGGTGTCTCCGTGAGTGTAGCATAGGTTTTGTACTGGAAGGATAGCCTTCCAGTACAAAATACCATGCTTAGACTAACTTTAACCCTTTTTCCTCTTTGTATGTGTGCTGTGAAGTGCAGCACACGTACAAAGTACAAAGTCGGAAAAGGAAGGAGAAATTAAAGCATTTCCCCATCCTTGCACCTACTTCAAAAGGGTGCAGTTTTCTGAAGCTAACCCCTATCTACTTTATTTAGTAAATAGGGTTTAGCGTCAGAAACCTTGGGTGGTTGCATTGGAATGCCCATGCACCACCCATGGTGCGCCCCCTTGGCGTTAAGTAATGCGCTGCTTCGGGTTACTTTCATGTTGTTTCCAGCGCTAAACAAGTTTAGCGCCGGAAAGTAAATCGGAAAAAAACGTTTTTGCACCAATTTGCATCACTTTTGTGATGGAAACATGGCTTAAAATCTTAGTAAATCTCCCCTTACGATCTATGGCTGTAGGGCTAGTTTTCAAGGAATGGCGTCACCACGAGGACACTCACCTGGTGAAGCATGAGCCCACTGGGGATAGTGGTGGGTCCTGTTTGAAAAGAGACAAGTCCTTGGGGCTTTCTCTGTCCTTCCAGAATTGCCTTTTCATGCCTATAGAGAGGGTGTGTTTCTTGCTGGCCGGCAAGTACCCCTGAAGTGGTGGAGCCTGTGACAAGAGGTTCCCCCCTGATGTATCCTGTGCGGCTTCCTGGTTCCCTCAGCATCTTCTGGGTTCCTGCGCTGCTATGGCCTTCTCCTGACCTGCTTTTTAAAAGGGCACATGTGCATAAGAGCGCTGTGCTTTCAATTACAGGTTCGCGCAACGACTATCCCCTTTCTAGATCCATAATTTTTTGTAATGTTTCTCTCTGTTTCCTTTTGCCTTCAGGCATAGCGTCAAAGGAGCAGTCGAGATTGGAGCTTGAAGTCGATGCACCATCAGG
This sequence comes from Calotriton arnoldi, assembly GCA_963921515.1. NCBI lineage: Eukaryota > Metazoa > Chordata > Amphibia > Caudata > Salamandridae > Calotriton > Calotriton arnoldi. The sequence continues at coordinate 2,905,967 of CAWUFW010000775.1, read as the reverse complement.
TAAGTTCGAGTCTCAGGAGGATTTTTGGTACCCACGTGATACAACCTCATTTTAAGATTTACTCAAAATCTGTGAGTTTGCTCGATTATAATATATCGTGTTGATCACCCTGGGATTGAAGGCAAAAGCTGTGCCTCTAAGATCCAGGCTAAACCGCATACATGTTATGGTCAAAACAAGCTTATAGTAGTGCATGGGAAGATCTAAACAAAGTTGTACCGCACGCAGATTTGAGCATATTATGAACATATCATAGCTAGGTGTTACAGACTAAATGGTCGTAGGGCTCCCTATTTCCAAAAGCTCATACCAGTTTATCAATTGTGGAGCAGGAGTGATTTCATGGTCGTCATTTAGGGGTAGTCAGGGGTCGCAGCTGGGACCTCTAGCTTGCTCCCTGCTACTCCTGGCACTTCCTTTGCGACCCCTGGCCTCAGAGGGGGCAAAATGTTTTCCCCCTCAAATGACGTCCAAGGGTGATTTCATGAAATTGCAAATGCATTCTCTAGGAATTAATGTTTCAAAAATATTTTTTGTACTCAGTTCATAATGTTTCTAAACTTAAACTAACCTGAACCTGTCAAATATCTTTGTAATCAGGATTTTAATGTTCTTATTAATTATGAATATTGCAACTATTACCTAGATCCTCGGCTGGTTTCCGTTTTGTTTGTTCCCTTACTTTTCTTCACAAAGAAGGAGAAAAAAAGAAAATGATAGACAGAAAATAACTGCCAGCAGACAGAATATTTATAAAATTCCAAGTAATCAAGATTAAGGGCTGTATTACGAGTATGGTGGTCCTGGGACCACCGTACTTGCGGTGGCCTTCTGACCACCACCACCCCGGCAGTCCGACTGCTATATTATGATGGTGGCGGTGGGACCGCCGCAAGCCGGCTGCCACTGCCAAGATCCAGGAACCCGTGGCAGTGGGGAAAGCAGGTGGGAATCGCGGAAGTGTTGATGCTGGAACCGTCAAGCAGATTTCGACCTGCCTTTCCACCAAGCATTTCACGGTAAAGACCCCGTCATAAAATCCTTGGTGGAAAGGCGTGGAAAGCGGCTCCCAGCAGGGCCCTCGGGCATATCTGTGCACAGTCGTGCGTGTACTGTGTGGCTTGCACAACATGGTGCATTCCACACTGTGCACGGACCTGCTGGCGGCGATATGCTGTTTAGGCTTATGAGCCAAATATACCCGCTGCCGTACCGCCAGCCCTGGATTCAACTCGGAATCCAGCGAGCTTAGCGATCTTCCTGGGACCACCACAGTGGCAGTACTACAGGACTACAGGAAGACTGCTAAACTCGTAATCAGGGCCTTAATCACCAGTGTTTGAGGCAAATTTTTCCACATACTTATGCAATTCTCATGTCATATACACTCTCTGCTTTTCAACGTCATCCTTACATTTGAAGATTTTCTACTACATTCTAGAACAAGCATTGGCATAGCCAATAGGTCTCGCCTTTGGGACCTTATAAGTGTTTAGCCATGCAACAGTTGATGTTGTTGCACCAAGGATATTGTGCTGGATAACTAAACACTTATAAGGTCCCAAAGGCGAGACCTATTGGCTATGCCAATGCTTGTTTACCAAAGGCGCCCTCCCCTTCCCATGCGGTGTGAGGAGCTGGTTTGCGGGCGAAACGGGGCCGGCAGAGTGCTAGGATACCGGAACACAAATGACATAACGTGAACGTAAGCTTACGCCTCAGATGTTTTCCAATGCACTGGTACATTCTCAACAGGACATTGGTGGTGCATAAACGCACCTGCCGAACGCCTACATTTTGAGCGCCAAGAGGCGGGTACAGCGCGCTACATAAAAATGAATTCATACATAAATATACAATGTTTATATACAACCCGATCAACTCTTCCGCCTGAGGAAGACCAGTGACCTGAGAATCTCAACAATTCTGGAAGCGACTTAAGAGCCCCGAGCGCCCCCTTCCCGAGGGGGGTAGGCGTGTACTAAAGCTCCCCCAGAAGCCGCCCCCCTCCGGTACATATTACATAATAGGAAAGGGCTCGCTTGCCATTTTGGGAGGGAGGGGAAGGGCGCATGTGACAAACACCCGGACTCACGATTTGAGAGAAGGAAAACTACCCCCCACCCCTTGGCGGAAACTCAAGCGTATCAACAAAAATAAAGCGCGAATTGGGAAAGAAAGGATAATCAGAGGATCACTGAACTAACTGCCCGTTTTATATTATGTGGCACACCCCGTTTAAATTGGAAAAGGCAACCACCTTGTTTTGCCCTGTGAGCGAGGCTTCCTGCAATATGGGGCGCGGCAAAAAGAAAACACACTTTAAATATCAACGTGTTTAAAATATCAAACAGCGGAAAGACAAAATCGTGTGACAATGAGACACGAAGATAATTTTCAGGACACTTGGTGGTAAAGGTGTGCTTCCCAAGTTTGAAGATGCCCCCAGCACAGTTTGACAGCCTAAAGGGGCCCTCCATTGAAAAGGAAAAACGTACCCGATCACACGCACATCTTAACCCCTGCGTTCAAGGCGGAGGGTGGAGTGGGAGTTGTAAATAAAAACTGGGCGAGAAAAATAGCAACGCCAAATGTCCTCGGGATCAGTACATGCTATCTAAAAACTTATATATAAATCATTCACAGAGTGGCCCCTTTAAGTTCCTGTCTCACCAGAATAAGATATCTTCACATGGGGATGAGCTGTGAACCCGGAGTCTGTGAAGCTTAAGGTCTCCTTCCCCAGTTTTAGATGAGAATGTTTTATTTCAGCAGGAGATTTCCAAGAGGGGACATTTTAAGTTGTGTTAATGAAGGAAAGTAAAACAAAGCCAATAAAAAAATAAAAAAACTGGAACTCTTGGAACAGGGAGTTTGTGCACCGAGAACAGTCATCTAATTTTCACAAAGTGACCTTTCTTTCAACAGCGCGGAGACACGTTCACGCACCACATAACACTCCGATTATCCAGGAGTTCCAGCTCCCATGCAACAAAGCTCGCTCTGCCCTCAGACAAAAGAAGAAAAAAAAAGCGCGGCCACGCGGCCGTAAAAGTGAAAGCAACCGCGAATTGGAAACATGATCCTCCACAACAGATGGCACCCTGCGCGCCGCTGCTCGCTCCAGCAAGGTGGATGCCTGGCATGCACGAGCTGCTGAAAAGTGCAGACCAATTCCAAAAGGTCATTTCCTAGAGCAGCGCATGCGCGCTGCCCTAGGCTCGACCTAAAAAAGAGTTGGCCCATAAACATTACTGTGATAATCTGCATACCACCACAAGACAAATAATGCTTTGTCTATAGGCATCACTCTCTCTATTAGTTTAATCGGAAAATTTTTCAGGTAAACCGCATTTATCCAGTCAGGTGATAAAGGGTCAATCTATCAATATAAGTGAAAGAACAACATCTTTGTTGTGAAAACATGGTTGAGAACTAGGCTTCCTTACTGGTTCCCCTTATCACCAAAACCCTACCTACTCTTACACTAATAATAAATATATGAGTTTTAGAGACTTCATATAGAGATGTCAGCAACCTTGTGAGCGGGTATTGAAAATGTAATGCTTTAAGTACTTCAAAAAGAAAGTTCCAGCTCCCAAGGTTAAAGCCCTGCTTAGGATCAAGCAGAATAATCACAAGTGGGATTTTTTGAGTATGCAAAAGATTTGAAATTTCTGCAAGATAAGCAGTGTTGAATGCTAAGTATCGATTAGGAATAAACCTCACCTGAGTCCTGTGGAATGGTAGCATACAGTATACAGATAACTGATTAGCTAGTATCATAGCTAATATCTTTTAGTCCCAATTCAAGGGATATTGGAGACGCGCAACAGCGCAATCCAAGCTGTCCACCACATGATTAGTCTCAGTGAGCCCGTTCCAACTACATTTTATGCACATTAGAGGGTCTTTCTGAATATTTGAATCCGCTCCTGAACACCTGCAGCTACAGAAGTACACATGGTGCCTTTATTTGGGGGCTTATGCAGATTTGAATGACAAAGTGAGCCTTGAAACTGCACAGAGGCTCTCTGCTCACTGCACCCAAGATTCCTGCAGGGGAGGCACAGTTATTGCAGGAAAAGGCGCCGTCTCAGTTAGGATGTCCTCCCGCTATTGGTTTTAGCTGCTGCAGCTTTGGAATATTATGGTTTGACATACTAAACTTTTTTTTCGATATCATACTGCAATTCTGTGATTTTTCCTCTCTCATATTATTACTGTCTGCAGATTTTAGTCAACATGGATGGCAAAATTGTGTCTTCTAAGGCTAATAAGAGTATACAAACTGTATATCCACCACCTATTAAATCTAAAATTGTTGACTCCTCTGACTTATCACTTGTCACAATTTTAGAAGAATTACAAGGTCTAATGCTGACAATATTGTGACAGTAAAAATATTTGCAAGGATACGGCGGGTCTGTCAATGAAGATCTGTGATAAAGAAATTAAATAAGAGAAAACAAGTCTTAGATAGACCAATTACACCTAATTACAGCACCAGTTCTTCCTATTATTAAACTCCTGATGGATTTTGAAAATCGAAACAAACAATACAATTTAAGGATTTTCAATCTTCCTGGAGACATTAAGGACACATATTGCAGAAGGCATCTTGAGAACTTATAGCCTAATCTTTTGAATTTAAAATTTGCAGAGAAAGTTGAGATCATTAAGGCACACCACATCACACTATAAACCTGGTCAAACAAAGCCCTCACATGTCATTTTTAAAGTTCTACAATTCAAGTATTATTAAAATTAATAGCACAGTAAAAATAATTGTCATGCAATGCAGAAGGCAAGCCATCTATTTTGGTGGCTTTAGAATTCAGAAGTGAGGCAATGGCTTTGGTAACTTCAGGTTCAGAGAAGGGGACAGAGACTTTGGTTTTGGCCTCACAATCAAGGCTAAGAATGGAAATTTGACTAACAATCTGCATTTCCTCCTGGGATACCTTAGGAGCCGGTTCGTAAATGTCATGTTAAATCACTAAGGAGAGAGTGAAGGAGATAACACCTCAAGTTTGTCCTCCGACCAAATGCAGCACAAAAAAATGAAACTAGAGGGTAGTTTTGAGTCAGCTATGTTCTATTCGGTTTACTGACTACTCCTGGTTGTGAGTCATCAAAAGATTTTTGAGAGGTCATTTCACCCTCAATTGAGGCGTGCTCCATCATTTGACGACCGCTCACACCGGGGTAGGAACAATGCCGCCCGGTGGATTTGACATGGGAAAGCTATTCTATCCCTGGGAGTTCTTATAAATTTATACCTACGACAGTACTAGGTCCTATTTTTTGGGGGCGAGAATAAATATAAAATATAACTAGAGGTCATTGTTACAGCAGTGGAGGGGGGCACGATAGGTGAATACACCACGCCAACCTTCTGAAGAATGTGTTCCCCACACTCAGCTCTGGAGCCCGCAGTTTAATATCACTGGGGTATTCTCTGAATCAATAGAGGGACGAGTAGGGTGCCAGTGTTCACCTTCTGGCATGGTTTGAATGTACACCATTACACTTTAGCCTTTCTACCCTGAAGAAGACCCAATACCTTTTAGGCGTATACAGAGGTCGAAGCATATTGGTAAGCACATAAATACTAGGTCAGGTGATTCATTGTATTTCACCAATTGACCGGCTTGTTCTTAGTGTTTTTAAACATACCAGAGGTACTCACCAAATAAAGATTAATTAGGGTATACCCCTAGGTATATTTTATATTTATTCTCACCACCAAAACAAACAAGCCCTTGTACTGTCCTGGGTATAGATTTACAAGAACTCCCAGGGATTGATTTGCTTTCCCTGGTCGACTCCGCCAGGGCGGCATTGCTCCTACCCCGGTGTGAGAGGTCGCCAAATGATGAAGCATGCCTCGATAAGTTGAGGGTGAGACGACCTCTCAAAAATCTTTTGATGACCCAGAACCAGGAGTAGTCAGTAAACCGAATAGGATAGAACATAGTTGACTCAAAAATACCCTCTAGTTTCATGTTTTGTGCTGCATTTGTAAATGTCATGACCACCAGTCATTACATCATATTAGGTCATTCAGATTGTTCGATTCATAGTCATGCTCTATGGTCACTCATCAAGCATGCCTAATATGAACCCAACTGGACACCATGTGGACTTTCGAGGCATCAAATTTACTATTCTCACTCCAACGTAGGCAAAAGCAAGGAAAGTGTTGGACTTCAGAGTAGTCGGATTTGCCATTCTCACTCCTATCTAAGCAACAGTAAGTAAAGTGTTGGACTTTGAAGGGATCAAATTGACTATTTCCACTCCAACGTAAAAACAGTAGGGAAAGTGTTAGACTTTGGAGGGGTTCGATTAACTATTCCCACTCAAACCTAAGCAACAATATGGAAAGTTTTCGACTTTGCAGAGGTTATGTTGACCAGTCTCACTTCAATTTTAGCAACAGTAGAGAAAGTGTTTAATTTTGGAGGGTTTAAATTTACTAGTCCCACTCCAACGTAAGCAAAAGCAGTGCAAGCGTGGGACTTTGGCAAGGTTACATTTACTATTCCAGTCCAACATAAGCAAAAGTAGGGAAAGTGGCAGACTTTGGAGGAGTCAGTTTTACGGTTTAAACTCCTATTTTTTAAAATGTAAATGTATAACAAAATAAAATAATCTACATTTATTTAAAATTAAAAATATATTTATTAAATATAAATCAAATTAAATTCTAAAAATAAAATCTTACAATAAAAATAAAATAAAAAATATGGAACAAAATTATAAGTATTTAAAATAAATACACCTCCCTCCCTACTAACCCTAGAAACATGCGCCAACAAACAATTGAAATACATTTAATAAAAATAAAAAATGAAACATTAAATCAATTAAATTAAAACCATTAATAAATATAAATACAATTTATAATGAAATATACTGATCAATCAATTAACAATTCAGTGAAAACAACGCATTTAAAATAACAATAACTCAACTGAATAATTCACCTAATTAATTATCAATTGATAAATTAAATTACATAAAAATATAATTCTAATTTAAAATAAAAATGTACATTTTAAATACCTTCTCACCCTAGTCCCTTGCAAACCAGACAACCAGCTACTAAATTAAAAAAATTCTAATTACATTTAAAAAAACTTTAAATTTCACATTAAAAATTACAAACTATGCTAAACAATTATTGCAAATATTATCATAATACTAATACCATATAATGATAAATAACTAATATGTTAAATAACTAATTTGTATCAAATTAATTAGAAAATGAGATCTTACCCAATTATATTAGCCAATCTCGCTGTTCCCCACCAACTTCGTCAAAGCTTGTAGTGCTTAGAAATAGGTCACGCTCCAGTATGAAAGTAATCTATTACTTAATCTAATCATTTAGTTGAAAGTGCCTAGATGTGGCACTTTTTCCGTAGAATTGCCTTGATCGGACCTGTGTGATCTTTGGCACGCTAGCCAATCTCGCTGTTCCCCACCAACTCTGTCAAAGCTTGTAGTGCTTAGAAATAGGCCACGCTCCAGTATGAAAGTAATCTATTACACTCATCTACTCTTGTGGTTGAAAGTGCCTAGAAGTGGCTCTTTTTCCGTAGAATTGCCCTCTACGAGCCTTTTTACCGACTGGCTTCCTGTCTAGATGCAGGATTCCCGTCCGTATCTAAACTGAACATCATATTCACTTTGGTAGTTTAGATTTCCTCTACAGCCAATCTTTTTCGAGCACAGCCAATGAGTATTTGCAATAAACGAGGACTCTTGGTTCATAAGAAGCTTTCTTAACTAGTTCATGGAGATGCTGTTGTGACTCTCCCATGGGCTGCAAGCCTGATGGCTCACTCTATAGCTATAAATTGATGACACCGAAAATAAATATCAAACTGCTGCTTTTTGGCTAAAGCGAAGCTCTGGAAACCACTTAGCTTTGGTATGCAAGAACATGTATGTCTTTTTTTAAAGAAAAAACTTTGATGGCTTTATTTTCTTGCTGGAAGGTGCACTAAATTCTTTTTTCTGCTGTTCTGACATCCCAATCATAGGTGTCTATATATAGCATGGGACCCACTTTGAAGTCCATGGCAGAACACGTTCATCATAGCAAAACGGAAACATGCTGACATTTGACAAATCAATTACAAGTATATGATGGTGAGGCAGCTCAGAGGGTTAATGTGCCATCACAAAGAATGATATCCTAGAAGAAATATTCAGTCATCCACCAGTGAGAGTTAGATTAAGAGGATTAGCGTGGCATTGAGCAACTGGCCCACTGTTTACAGTGTAGAAAAACTGCAATACTGTTGTAGATACCATTTATGGAAACTAGTTACTGGTGTACCAGCATTTTGCCTTTTGGTGTTTTGGACCCCATTTTGAGGTGCACAGCCCAATGTGGAGAGACAAGGGAGCCAAAAATGAAAAGGCAGTACTTGTGGTATAACAATGAATGTTGTGCTATAAGTCGCTTATTAGTTAAGGCAGTAAAAATCAAAGAATTGGTTCAGATACCTGTTTTAAGGAAAGTACATAAAAAGGCTATTTTACATTAAAAAAAAGAATGGGATGAGAAAAGGTGGAGGGCCCTGCTGGACTCTTGTTCCATTGCTGATTCCTCCAAGTTCTGGGCTTTGGTAGCTCAGGATCGTTCAGGAGCCGCACAGAACTTGGATAATAAATTGGCTGCTTCTGATTGGGTAAAATACTTTGGTAGTTTATATGCTGTTGATCTTGTGGACCCCGCAACATCAGCAGCTTTGACACCTATCCAGATAACACCTAGTAGCACACCAATGTTTGAAATTGCAGATATTATCCAGGCCCTCAATTCCTCTTCACGTGGGCGTGCGGCCGGCCCGGATGGCATTCCTGCCGATATCTTTCTAAACAACATAGAACCCTGGTCCAAGTATATTTTAGCCCTGGCCAATGCAATTGCAGCAGGGGCCTCTATTCCTGATTTGTGGAAAGGTGCTATAGTCCTACCCATATTCAAAAAGGCGACCGTTCCTTACCATCTAATTATAGGCCAATAAGCCTTATAAATTGCATTCAGAAAGTGTTTGGTCGGTCCCTACTTAACAAGATACAATATTGGTTAGAAGAGAATAATATTCTATGCCCCTTTCAATCTGGCTTCTGCACCAAGGTTTCAACTATTGACCAGGTTTTTCGATTTATGAAAATATACTGCAGAACTGTATTGATCCGTGGTGGCAGCTTGTGTCGACCTAAAACTGGCCTTTGATATGATTTCTAGACTGAAACTGTGGAGTATTCTGGCCGATTTGCACATGCCCCCCAGGATGTTATCTCTTTTAATCCGCTTACACTAAGGCAACCATGCACGTATAAGATGGGGAGGTGATCAGACTCAGTTGACACAAAGAGTACCAGTCTGCAAAGGTGTCCGACAGGGAAGTGTGCTGGCACCCACCCTGTTTTCACTTTTTATTAACGACATAGCTTTCATCTTGGCTGAAGTGGAGGCAGACGCCCCATTGTTGGCAGGTTTTAAAACTCCAATTCTTTTATTTGCTGATGACACCTTGTTGATTTCCAAGACCCCGTAAGGCCTCCAAAACCTTTTGGATCATTTTAGCAAATTTTGTGAGGATCGAGCCTTGGAAATGAACACTTCAAAGGCTAAGGTGATGTCCTTCAGGCAGCATAAATCTTTTAAGAGCAAACTAATCCTGGGTGGCACTTCTCTTGAACAAGTCGACTCTTTTACATACCTAGGGGTTACATTTGCCGAGGGTATGTCTTGGCAACCACACATTAGCATGGCCACAACTGGGCTAAAACAGATCTCTGGCGCAATACTTAAGGAGGTTTTGACATCCTACATTCTAAACCCATTACTCCTGCACTTAAAATTTATGATGCCAAGGGTCTGGGCTCAACCCTGTATGGGGCTGAGCTGTGGGGATTTGCCAAACACGATGATATCGCAAAATACGAGAACAAGTTTCTCAGGAACCTGACTTCCCTCCCATCTAGTACCCAGTTACTCCCATTGTTTAGTGACCTAGGTGTTACAAGGGCCATATATAAAATCCGTTTAAGGCCATTGTTGTATTGGAGGCGCTTGTGGACCACTCCCGAGCTGGCACAATATACTGACAGCCTGAGGGAAGGCTGACCAATTCACTTCAATTTCATGGCTTTCAAATATGAAGTCAGCCTTGCATTCATTAGGCTTTCATGATTTGTAGAATCAACCCAATACATCTGTTTTTCCATTCAAAGATGAGCGGGAATTATTCTGGGATGTAATAACGGTCCCACTGCATAGGAAACTTTATTTCCAGTTACGTATAGGCACCCTGCCCCTTAGGTGATTCACTGCAGGTTGGAATGGTGAAGGAGGTAGCTCCTGCCCTTCGTGTGACCATCAGATGGAAAGTGTTTCACACTTTATGTTTGTTTGTCCAGGTTATTCATCCACCCGGCAAAAATAGCTGGCACCGATATGTAGGTCACTAGGCCCACGGAACCACCAAGATGCCCTCTGTATCCTCAGATCAGACTCTTCCATACCACTGGTCATCTCTGTTTCAAAACATTTGGGTGCAATATGGGTCCTACGTTAGAAAGCCCTAGGTCGATCACCTGCCTAACGATCCAACTCTCAGTTTGTCTTATATGTGCCCTACCTGTGTTATCTTTTGCAACACCCCATTTTATTTTTTTGATGTCCTATTTATATTTATCCGCTCATAACTGTCAATAGATATATATCCTTCATGTTTTTAGGAAAATTTATGTATTTTTTAACTCTGTTTTATCATTTATGCTGCTATGTGATGAATGTTCTTTTATGGCCCTGGTGGCTGAAATAAAGAATTTCAAACTGAAAATATATATATATTATATACAATATTGTAAAAAGCAATACTGTATTCCTAAAAACGTGATATTTATATCTCCTATATCTAGCCCACAATATTTTTGAAGTTGACGATATTTTTGACATAATATTTGGGTACAACTATATTTTTTTCAACAATGTTTGTGTAATTTACCATCTGAAAAATGACTAATGTTCATTGTTTTTCTTATACAGGCTAGCAGATGCATTTGTAACAAGCATTGGCATAGCCAATAGGTCTCGCTTTTGGGACCTTATAAGTATTTAGTTATGCAGCACAATATCCTTGGTACAACAACATCAACTGTTGCATGGCGAAACACTTATAAGGTCCCAAAGGCGAGACCTATTGGCTATGCCAATGCTTGTTTTACGTGCAGCAAAGGTTTTTAATAAATAATTAATTGCAGCTGAGCACATATTAGGAGGCCGTGGAGTACGTAGGTTGAACTACACTAAAAAGCGCCCACACAGGAAGTGCACTTAAGTAAACTTCAGGGACGTGCAGTAACAGTTAAGAAAGAAGAGATGTACACTGAGAACAATAGAAATTGCCCACAGACATTGCAGCGCACCAGGGATGGTGCTAGTTTGTGAAATACATGTTACGGAGGGTGGTGTGGTAAGGATTACTTAGCTGAGAAAGCAGCTGTAAAACACTCCCTTTGTCCACTGTGCAAACGTATGTAATAACGAGACCTATTGGCTATGCCAATGCTTGTTATTTGTTGATTTTGGGTGTCTTTTGCGAAGGCTTGCTTCTTTGTGGTCAATGTTTGTTATATGTCCCTCCTTTTTGTGTCTCGAACCCTCCCATGGAGCATGCCTCCATTACTTTTAGTCTTGCCCTTTTTTCCATGTAGGTTTGTTTAACCGCACTGTTTGTTTTCTTTTATTTCTGCCCGTGTTTTCGAAATGTTGGCTTTTCTTCCTGTATTGTCGCATTGTTAATCCAAATGCGTTCATGCGACGGGAGTTCTTCAAGGATTGCCATAGTGCGAATAAACCTAAAGGTATGGCATTGCATCGTAACTGGCGGTGATGCGTGTCTTTATGCTGCCGCTCTGTGCGGGGGCTCTGTGCGGGAGCTCTGTGTGTGGGGGCTCTGTGTGGGGGCTCTGTGTGCCTGCTGATGCCCTCGTGCTCTCTGGATCACCCATTCTTCCATTTGCTCTGTGTGAAATAGTCGATGTTTAAATCCTAGCGCAGCAGCCAGGCACACCTTGTTTTCTGAGCAGGGAACCCTGCTTGTGGGTGGCAGTCTTGCCTCTGGTGCAGACATTGGCGCTGTGACTGTTTAAGATGATGCAGCACCCCCACCCCGCTCCCCCCTCCCCCCACCACACCACGCCCATGGCATCTAGCCGAGAGTAGCGTTTCAACATGTGTCCCGATGTTCTTAGAAATAATGACTGCGGACTGGCTTCCTGATTTTCCTTTCTTCTGCTCCTTTGTTCCCTTTGTTAGGAAAATGAATGGTCTCCTGTGCCTGCCCGAACTAAGGGAAGCTACAGACCTCTTCAGGCTTTGCGGCGCTAGGCTGTCATGTGTACTGGCGCTTTACAGACCACTAAAGCCAGACACCAGCACAAAAATGTATTTTGTGTTAAGGTGGCTCCGCTGTGTGTGCTGCCCCCTAGCTCGAAAGCTGGCATTACTAAAGAGTTGAAGGGCAAACCCCAAGAGTGAGGCCTCTAACCGCTAGCCAAAAGCTTCATTACCCCTCAGCTCTTTTTTCCCCGTTGAGATGTCTGTGGTATAAAGTGTCAGTCAGAGACACACAAAGGAGCGAACAGTGCTCTGAAGGAGCAGATTCCACAGAGCCCTCGAGATGTCCAGGTCTCAGCCGGAACAGGTCGTCCACTGCAGGTTTTCTGTTCATTCTGAGACCTGTAAGCCACATTTTATAGTGACATAACAGGACTTCAAATCTATGACAAGCCTGGACTGTAGGAGTACTGGCGATGGAATGGGGAAACCTGACATCTGCGTGGTTTGTCATTAGTGATCCGCACACAACCTTTAACACTTGGCACTGAGCTGTCATCCAACCAAAACTAGTTTTCCTTTGTTTGACTTCAGAAAGCTAAAAATACCATTCAACCCTGCTGTGATCTGAATCTCAAGATCACAGCGCGCACTTAACTCCGCTGGGCTATCCTGTTGGGTCCAGATACACTCACAAAACGTACTGGTCTTTGCATTGTGAATTCAAGCGGCAGTGTTCCGGAAATGTGCTCTCGTCAGTGCCCCCCGTGACTGAAGGACAGGTGGCTCAGTGTGCAGTTTGTGAACGTGCCCTGCTGGCATCTGCCTGTAGCTGCCTCTCACACAGCTTCAAATGCAACTAGCATTGGCTCAAATAGTCAGCTGGAAGGGGAAAACAAGAGAGGAGCGGGGGCGAGTGAGCGCGGCAGCCTGCAGAGCTGACCAGACGCTCGTGCGTCATGGCCTTTTCCCCGCACGGCCAGCATGTGTTTCCAATTATCGCGCCCGCGTCTGGGCACGATAATTGGAAACACATGTCTACCTGCGCACGTAACCGCAGGTAAAAGGCCATGACGCACGAGCGTCTGGTCAGCTTTTCAAACTCCCTAACTATAAGTCTCGCAGAGCAGCGCTTGCGCGCTACTCGAGGCTCGACCTAAAAAGTGAGAAGTGGTGAGGTTAACATTTATGAGAAGAAGTCAGCTGTCGTGAAGCAAATGTCACTAAGCAATCCTTTCCTCTTTCTCACCATCCCTATTCCCCTTCTGTTCATTAAGTTTGAGTATTGTCAAATATTCACACTCACCTTGGTATGCCTAAATTGTGAAGGTTGGCAGTTATTTCTCCCGATAGGCCAGTGACAAACAGCTTAGGCAATCTAACAGAAGACTAGTAAAATAAGTAGATTTTGTGCTAAGGATCAAAGAAAGTTTCAGTAATCTTTATAACGTCATTAGTAAGCCCATCACAAAGCTGGTTTATCCGTTAATGGGCCCTAGCACTTTACTAGTCGAAATACTTGTTGACTTATTTAACACATTATGACTGGCCAACAGACCTCCTGATCCTTTTTTGTTGACAGAGCCAGGGTGACAAATCTATGATGAAAGATAATTGCCACTCCCCGATGTAGAGCCTTGACAGAGTAAAAAATGAAACTTCCTTAACCAATTAGTTATAAAATCCTGTCTTTACCTCTCTCAGGGTGTGTTTCCTAAAGAAATATAATTTTGATCTTTTGACAAGGCCATCAGGGTGGTTCTTATTTCTGATTGTTGAGCTCAGCACCATTCAGGCTGATGCTCTTTAAAGTACATAAATCATCCACAAATAAGAGCTAAAAAATAGCTATGCTCCGTCTTCAAACTCCATGCATGCCACAAAAATATAGATGTACTTTACATATCCAAAGATTTCCCTGCCGCCCCTTTACCAAAACCCACCTACCACCAAAACCCCTCACCATCAGTGCCCCTAACACATCCAAAAATGCCAACTCCACATGTTCCTAACAAATATAACTAGCTGTTCCCATACACATCTGAAACCATTATTCTCTATTGACACTTTGGAAATGCACCAAAAGAGGGGAACCTTGGCACAATACCCAAGGAGGAAGAAAGGAGGTGGAAAGACATTTCACTACATCCTTCCTCCCAACCTACTACACCTATTAAACAAGTCATTATGTAGCCAAAAAGGACTACATAGAAGTGAGAGGAGAGGAAAATAAGGAAATCAATTTACAAGCCCCATTGTATGTAGCTGCCTTTGAAGCAATCAAAAACTATGGTACAGCTTTAGTTTCAGAACAAATGTCAAATTTGCCTGAAAACAGAACTTTCAGTTTGGCCTACTGCAAAATTGTGGATTGGACATTGATTTATCAATCAATCAATCAAAATCTTTATTCGGATACAAATATATATATCCATAAAAGCAGAAGTTAGAATAGCAGCATATAACAATGATACCTAGGTCAGATAAGAGGGGGAACAATTAAAAGTGAAACATCGAAAAAAATCCATCGGAGATTGCAATACAACTTAAAAATGCAATATAAAAAGTTAAAAATACAGTATAAAATGTATAATTAACAAATACAGGCTTCAGAGGGTACACATTGAATTACGAGCACGTACTGCAGTTTTCAAAAAGGAACCTACACGAAAGGTTAGCTCTTCATCTTCCAAAGTAATAATTTTCCTATAGGCTGTCTTGTAATCAATTGAGGGTAAAATCTTAAAAAATGGCATCAAAAACCATTTAGTGTATATTAAATAAAAATTACAAAAAAATAAAAAATGCAACATTGATTGATTACATTGTTCATTACAAGGGCATGGCAAATAATCAAGATTGGAATTGTACCCCATAGGGAAACAGAGCAGAAATGTCATTGTGTCGACCCTTAATCGAAAGAGCAAGCCCCTCTCCCAACGGCCAATAGGTTTTAAAAGATAGCTAGATGGTAAGTGGGAGGTGTTCTCAATCATCATATATCTAGCGACAGAAGATTTCTGTTCCTCTGTTTCATATCTGGCTTTACTGTAAACTGCATATAGGGCCTTCTGTAGGGTTTTTTTACTTGTAACCTCTGAGTCAATAGGGTTTAAAAATATACGCTTAAGATTCACACTAATCAAGCTCTTCCTGACAGCAGCAAGCCAGGGTATTCCCCTTCCCTTGTCACAATTAAGGCAGTCTGTTATTATTTCCCTAGTTAAATGCGCTGCGGGATTCTTCCAAACCGCAAACCAAAATGTAGCGGGCGGGCCTTAATGTAATCTTCGATATAGGGCAGTTTCAGTTCACTATGACAAGCGTACTGTGATGAAGAAATAGGACCACCCAGCAGTTTGCGGCAAAATCTATTTTCTTCCCCCGGGATGCTATCACACTGTCTAAAACCCCAAACTTCTGCACCATAAGTAGCAGTGGGGGTGCATTGTAGTTTGAAAATTTTGATAATGGCCGAAACTACCTCTGTTTTTCTAGGTTGGGGCAGGCCAAATATGTTGTTGATGGCTTTAGAAAACTTTTTTCTACTATGTGCTACATGGTCAGCCCACAAACCATTTGCTGCAACAACCAGCCCCAAGTAGGGAAAAGTGCAAGTGCTCTGTAAACTTTCTGGGTTAAAGGCAATAGTATTGTTACAATACTTTTCGACCCACAAGCCATTAAAAACGATTTCTTAAAATAAGTACATAGGTCCAAACTAGCCATAAAATCAACAAAGCCCCGCACCAAAACACGTAAAGCATTTGGTGTGCGGGCCATTAGGACCGCATCGTCGGCATACAGTAGGGCGGGGAGTCTTTTACCATTAATACTAGGGACATCAGAGGTGAGTAATACCAATGACTTGCTCAAGTCATTAATATAAAGGATAAAAAGGAGAGGGGCCAGGACACAACCCTGCCTGACCCCTCTACCAACTTTGATGTCGTTTGATACCTCTCCGCCCTCACTGATCCGCACCCGAGCCTTCAGGTCCTTATGCAAATAAGCTAAAAAATTTACTAAAACCTCATCTAAACCATATTTTAAAAGGATAGACCAGAGCCGAGACCTGTTGACAAAATCGAAGGCCGAGGTGAGATCCATAAAAGCTAGGTAAATAGGGGATTTTTTAGCTATTGTATATTTACCGATAATCAAATTGAGGTTTAGGCACTGCTCAACAGTGCCGATTCTGCTTACAAACCCCAACTGACAATGATCTAAAATATGGCCCTCCTCAGCCCATATCCTAATCTTATTGAACCTGATCCTCCCCAAAATATTCAATGTATTGTCAATCAAGGAGATCGGCCTGTAACAACTTGGATTAGAACGGTCACCCTTTTTAAAAATTGGCACGATAATGCTAGTTGTCCATGTATTTGGTATTGGTGAAACTGTTACATTTTTAAAAATATTCAATAAAAGAGGCGCCCAGAATTCAGGCTGATTTTTAATAAGATCGATAGGCAAGCCGTCCGGGCCTGGGGCTTTATTGCCCAGGCTCTGTAGGATTGCATCCTCCACTTCGGACAGAGTTATCTGAACCCTGGTAGCAGCTAGATGCTCATTAGAGGCCCTATTTTGAACTGGAGCTGAATAGATCTTAGAAAAGTGGGCCTCCCATGTCTCACTGGAGATATTGCAGCTAATCGATGACATGGGATGTCCTAAGGACCTCATATCTTTAACAGCCAACCAAAAGCCGTTCCCGTTGTTTAGCGTAAAGGCGCATACAAGATTGTCCCAGCGTTCTTTAACTATTTCCTCCTTTCTTAACATGATGACTTCCTTATAGCGTTGTCTTAACAATTTAATGGCAGCCTGATCTCTGGGGTGTTTTGCAAGTGCCCTACGAAGATCCCTGTTTGCTGCGGAGCAGTCGCTATTAAACCATCTAGGGCCGAAATGTGTTTCCTTAATAGGCCTAGATAACATGTGTTTAATGCCCTCACATAATTGCGTGAAGGCGCCGACTACAGCAGGATTATGTTCTTTAAAAGACAAACAAGTATCAATTAGGGCCGAATATTCTCTTACCATCTTGCCAAATAAGACTGTGTTGTCAACGCCACACCAGACCAATCTAAGACTGTCGGTAGAGGGAGACAGATCTCTTGCGCCACACTCTTTACCGTATGTCGGCCTGGGGGCGAGTCTCAAAGTTAAGTTAATAGGGTTATGATCCCCGTGGACCATGGGGATAACCTCAACTTTTAGCAGACAATCTTCTAGTGAGGGAGATATAAAGACATAATCAATTATCGAGGCACTGCCCCTGCCTCTATATGTTGGTATAATATGATTATCCCATTTAGATACTGAGGCGATCTCCATTACATCTAAAAGGTTGTTGGAGCATAAATGGTCTGTTAATTCAACCCCCCTATTGCATAATGGTGCCTTACTGATAGAGTGGATAGCTATATGACTTCCACTAGATATCTTTGCATTAAAATCACCCCCTAAACAAATCCCTGCAAAACTCTTTGGATTTTGTATGGTAGAAATGAATTTAAACAAATTAATAAAATTCATGTTTGGAGTATTTTGAAAATCATTGTTATAAAAGTTAATTAAACAAATAGAAGCCCCTCTTTTATAAATAATGGCCTGAAATTTATCATTGTTAGTGTCAAGGACCCTTACACTGCCACCTGCAGAAATGTTTACCCAAATTGAGAGGCCACCCGACGGGCGGCCTAAGCTTGGAATAGGAACAACAATGTTAAAGCATTCAAATCCCTCTAAAAACAGATCACGTGTAGCCCATGTCTCCTGAAACATTAAAATGTCCTGTTTTTGGACTAGTTCTAACCAGTCTGGTAAATTTAGTTTGGATGCCAGGCCAGCCACATTCCAGCTTAATATTTTTAAGTTGGGATCAACAGCGGACTCAATTGAGATACACGGTCCACAAGATAGAGGCTCAGTTGGTAAAGAAATGGACTCAGATAATACTACTGAGGGGGGTAGTCAATCCTAACTATCCAGATCAGACAATGGCAGGAGCCTGTTGTGCATAGGAAGGGGAGGAGCACCAAGATTTTGAGCCCCCAAGAGTGGTTTATAAAAATAGCCCAGGGGCAAAGCCCAGATGTGCGTTGGGATGTTGGAGTTGATCTCCTGAGCCATTACTATAGATTTGACCAAAGATGGGTTACAGAAATTGAGGACTATACAGTCTCCTTCGATGTTCTTTGGGGACTGTCCCACCCAACCAACTCTACGGGTCATAATGATGTTGTGGATAAATGACGCCCTAAACCCCTTGTGTTTCTACAGCCAATCAACACTTTTATTGCGCAATTGGTCCCAGGTTTCAACTTGGTTTGCTTTAAGGGGAGGTACGCCTGCCAAAACCACAACATAGGGACAGGCTGCCGGTGGTAAATTCAGTGCCTCCCTACTACACTTTGGGCTTAGGGTGCCCACGGAGTCTGAACCACCCTCAAATGGTTTTCCGCCCCCAGAAATAGCACTGGCCCGAGCACTAATAGAAGTGCTAGGAAAATTACAAGGCAGATGCAAGTTTTTAGCTGGAAAACAATCAACGCCACCAATATCAGAAGAATTATTTTGCGCCCTACAGGACTCTAATACAAAACATTCCTTAACTTTATTACAGATACCACAAGAACCGGTCGATGGGGTGGATAATGGAGCGCTATTCAGAATATCTGTGTTAGGGGTATGGGCATCATTCTTTCGGACATTCGAGTCTGCCCTCCCAGGCTTAACAGACTCCATGGGTTTGATCTGGGAACTTAAATTAGCACCAAGTTTGTCTAAATGCTCCAATCATTTCCTCAGAGTAGCAAAATTATTGTCCAATAAGTCTTTTACACGCCCATACACAGTGTCCGCTACAAGATTGATAAAAGAGTCCCCTTGATTACAGCACTCTGAAGAGGGAGAACCTATATCAGTCTGGGTGCCAATAGAGCGACTAAGTTCCTTATTTGAGATGTGGACAGGAGCTTCAAGTGCCTTAGGCGAGGAAGAGGCATGTATCCATGAGCTCAATGCAGTGCGAGTTGAGCTTGGGCGAATAGGTTGTTTCCTCTTAGCGCTGATAGATTTTGTGGGCTTTCTCTTTCGTTTCGCTCCAGGAGCTGCCTCAGGGTCTACAAGGATTGCAGAGGGGACCGGGTTTAATGGAGGTGCTACTGTATTTACACATTCACTTAACTCAACAGTAGAGGCCTCAATATTAGTGTTGGGACCATTAGACGAGGAGACATTTGGATTAATGCCCGTCAAATTGCGAGGGGGGAAAGAGTAACACAAGCAGCCCCAATCATTGGGCCAGTCAGAGGAGCCCCGATACCAAGGGAAAGGCGCCTCTCAGTTAATTCAATCTCGTTGGCCACGATGCTGACAGCTCTTTCCAACATACTGTCAATACTAGATGTGGCAGGTCGCTGTTGGGGTAACCCCCCACGCTTCCACATGTTGAGTGCACAAGAATGAAAAGCTAAAATGTATCGCACTCACCTCGTTGGGGGTAAATGATTGACAAGCGACAGAGAGGTGGCCCAGCCCAGTCTCCTCCGGTCGCTGACGGGCTTCGCCCGCGCGCGTCCCACGCTGCGGGAGTCCTGGCGTCCTTTTAAGCGCTTTCTGGCGCTTCCTATGGGCGTTGGCGGCATGCGCGCCGCTATGGCAGATGGAGAATGTAGTCTCTTGCGGGACCGGGAATGGCTCCAGCAGCGGTGGTGGTAGCGGCAAACAGCAGACTGCCGAAATGATGTTAGGAACTCCCGCGCTGCGGGAGTCCTGGCGTCCTTTTAAGCGCCTCCTGGCGCTTCCTATGGGCGTTGGCGGCGTGCGCGCCACTATGGCAGATGGAGAATGTAGTCTCTCGTGGGACCGGGAATGGCTCCAGCAGCGGTGGTGGTAGCGGCAAACAGCAGACTGCCGAAATGATGTTAGGAACATTGATTTATAAGCACTGGGAGAAAAAATGTTTTATCTCTGAGCAGCACTTTGACATTTCATTACTCATTCAGAATACACTATAAATTCAAATTCATTTTCTTGACCCAAAAATCAGAAAAAAGAATCAAAATAATTGCTGGGAAGGAGCTCTGCTTGGGAGGAGTGGATGGGATGCCATGAACTCTTATAATGGATAAACTACTTCGATATCACTGCATTACTTGCATTGAATTATTCATCTTTTTGACTGCATTAACATATTTTTCTTATTTTTCTCATCACTCTCTCTCATTCTTGAATGATCCCAACTCATTGCTTACTATAACAGCGGGAACGGTTTTCTAAGTCTTGATGTTTGGCTCTCAATGCTGCCATTTATTGGTTAAGGTAATTAACTTACAAACTTGAAACCATACTAGTGGCTTATATATCTGAAACAGAGTGTTGAAGCTCACTCATTCAACCCAAACCACTCTCCAATTTCTGATAAATTGCTTCCATATTTGACAAAAAGTCAAGGTCAGCAAATCATGTGAGTGCTTTAGCCCATGAACATCCTCTAGAATGCGCTGAGGAAGGCCCATAATGCCTGAGTCTTATTGACCTGTATCGCCCTGCATAATGCTTGTTTTTCTTCCCATGAGATGTGCTACATTGGCTGCCTACTTATGATTAATTTGAGAAAAGTTCATTGCAGCCGTGTAAATTGCATCAACCTTAAAATTGGTGTGTATTTGGGGATTCTGGATGAATTTCTTGCTGTACTCCTTGGTGAAAAAAGAATCATCACCCAATTGTGGCCATTAAAATTGTGTGAGTTTGAGCAGAAGGTAGCTAATGCAAATTAAAGTTACTAGGGTGGAGATCAAAATCAGTTTTTCCAATTGGATAGTAACATGGTGTGCAACTAGTGTTCTGGTAAAGGCAGGAATATGACTGTCTATTTTTGAGTTAACTACCCCGACCAGCTGATCAATAAATCTTTCTATATGGGTAGTTCCATTATTTACTACCAACCTTTCATTAGCATTAGTATCAAGCACAGTGAGGGAGGTAGACTGGCTCATAGACTTTTATGGTGAATTATTTTCCACTGCATCAGGATTTGTGCTTGTCATGATTTCTCCTCCACGGGATACTTTCGGTTGAGCCCCAAGCATAACTCCACAGCAATGAAAGGTTCGCTATTCTGCAGCCATCTGTATCTTCTATAACCATCTACCAGTCTTAGCTTTCAGCTTGAAATCAGAATTTGTAGACATTGGTCCCTCTAGCCACACTTCTGGGTCACAAGTGCCACTGAAGTACAGAAGAGATGAAGCTGATGCAGGATGGTCTGCCCAATGATACATGGGCTCTGTCTAAATTTGGTCACTTTTTGTATAACTTGTAGGTCTGAGCCTGTACCACAAATACCTGCTCCAGCCCGGTGAAGAAGATCTAGAAGGAAATATCTCCTAAAACAATGGT
Organism: Calotriton arnoldi; assembly: GCA_963921515.1. NCBI lineage: Eukaryota > Metazoa > Chordata > Amphibia > Caudata > Salamandridae > Calotriton > Calotriton arnoldi. Next base: position 2,884,174 of record CAWUFW010000775.1, on the reverse strand, counting down.
GCACTGTGGGGTCCTGTAAAAAGTGTGATTGTTGTAGACTCGTTTCAGCAAAAAAATAACTTACCCATACATCAAAGCCACCCGGACAAGTATATAATTCTTTAATTTTGTAAAGTATTGGGGGCATCTTTAACAAAAAGTCATGCAGCACAGCAAGTCACCTCTCTACTTCACCCCTGGGAAGGCGTAGCCTCTTGACACATTCCCAGGTATACAATTATTGGTAAATCGGGGAATGCTTCAAAATCAATGGGTGGATTTGTGTGAACACCCACCCTCCACACATGAAATGCCTTCCCAGGGCACAGTAACGCAAAGCAGTGATTGGCTCGGCGTTGCGTTACTCTGGATTTATCAAGCCACTCAGGGCCATGCAAGGTGGCTTTGCATGACTGGATAGATCCAACTAACAGGTTGCGGCACTTTTGCACCCAACTGCGTGGTGCAAAAGAGACGCACCCTGTGATATATATGCCCCTTAGTGTATGGCAAGTCACATCTGCGCCACCTCCCCTGCCCCAGATATCGCCTCCTCACAGGTCAGTGTTGCCTGGCTCCCCTAGTAACTCCACAAATTCACACCGCCAACACAGAGAAGTCAAAGATGTTAGCTCTCAGTGAGGTACAAGTATGTCGACCGCTTCTGCCAGTAAAAGACCCAGAGAGCTGCTGAAGGTCTGCTTCTGATAGGCTTGTCCATGTGCTAATCCCTGTTCCAGTTCAATTGTAGACAGCAGACGTTCAGACTCCAGAGCAGCAAGTCTCCTGGAGCGAGACACAGAAGCCATAATATAGTTTGCCATTTTACTTACGGGCATGGCCTCTGACCTCCATCCTCCTGCAACTCAGGTGCTCAGATACAGCGGTTTCGAGCAATGAGCCTGATGAGAACCTCTTCCCAGAAGAGTAAAACTCAAATGTTATTTACTTCATAGAAACATATGTGTGAGTAACTCCTTTTACGAGTGCAAAGCGGACTTTTGTAAATAACAAAGTTGTTTTTTGCACTCTTACAAAAAGTCTGTTTTCATGTGCAAGTTAGGCTTGGGTGTGCACACAGCTAGTGAATTAGGTCCTCGGTCGCCATACAGCAATTATGAATCCTTCTTCTTCAGGGGCGTCCGTAGTACAGCAAGTGAAGTTGCACTGGCGCCCGGGGCTTGGAGGGGCCTTCAGGACACCAAATATGGTTTTATTTTACTACCAGACTAGTGGCATGGGGGCCCATTTTTCACGCCTGCATTAGGGCCTTGGCACTCCTGCTACACCACTCACTGAACGTCTTAACCTCTGGTTCTCAAATGTAAATAGAAGCAAGTAGAAAATAGATCAGCCTAAGACGTGCATGAAATGTAATAAGTAGTTTCCTGTTCTCAGCAACGCTTACTTTTGCAACAACAGTTTTTATATACTTACACTGAGTGGTGCAATCAAGTCGATTTTTGCCAGCCATATAATTTGCCTTGAATCGCGCCACATTACTAAGGAGCGAAAAACCATCATTAACTAATCAAAATGACATAGATTTCTGTTATAAAAGGTAGAAGCAGCAGGTTTACTTGGTTTCCCGCCCCTCACACATACACCAATGCAGTTGCAACCAACCATTATCTAACAAAAAACCTATGTAAATAGACAGATTCAGAACTTTGTCAATGGAAATCTGTGGCGACAAAATTCAAAACACCGCCTCAAAAACTGTGACAGTTAAGCAAATAACTGCCCAATACAAGTAAGTATCTTTGAACTTAGGTGGGAGTCATGCTGTGTTAGTGTTCTCTGTGCCTTTTTTGTTGGGAAAATTGGCTGGTGCTGAACACAGAATTATTTTGATTTGAAAATGTCATAGAAAGCAAAGGCCAGTATAAAAAAAAGTGTAAAAAGATCGGGGGAACAAAGGTGAAAATTCTGAGGCCATTGAGGCACAGTATTATTCTAGTGTTCTTAGATGGCAGAGGTTTCTAGACTTGCACGAGTAGGTGAGTTTCTATCTTCAGGGCTGATGCGTCGTGAACGGATGTTCCACCTACTGTGAAGAGCCTTGTAGCTCAGGTGATCTTTCACCAACAATCAATACTTGGCCTGTTGAACACCAAGCAGGTTGCAGGCAGCCATGGGTTGGTTGGTAGTGTTCAAAGATCCTACCAAGGTAATCTGGGGCTCATCCATATGATATTTAGAATAATGAAAAGAGAAATGGGTCTACGGAAGATCCTTCTAGCCACATGGTTTAAAGTTTGCTCAAGGTATTTGCAAGCAGTACGTAGTAATTAGCATTTCATTATCCTCAGAAGGCTCCTAAACGTTTCCTCTTCCCTCACTAGTAAAGGGGTTGGTGGAACCCTAAATGAAGCTGTCAGTTCAGGGTCCTGCCTGCAGGATTTTACTTGATATGTAGCAGAGCCTTGATACATAACTGGTTCTGTCCCATCACTGGATGTGAAACAAGCATTCTGTGACATCTTGTAAGCCCTTGACCCTTCTGTATCTTTATTTACACATGGGTTCTGTTGGTGTGCATATGAAATTGTATTTGGTCGTAAGCCAGGGCAATGACCAGCACAGCCCTGTAAATGTTGAGGACAATCAGAGGGTGACCTCCTTGGCACCATACAGCTAACGTTATCCGTCTTAATCTGAGCTTCCTTTTTTGATAATCGAGTTTTAACTGTAGAAAATTAGGTTTTACTCCGTGGGAAATGCAATGGCCAATGCAGAGAGCTGTGAAAGAGATTCTGATAGATATTGGACACTAGTGCAGAGCCGTGCATACCTGAGTGATATAGTTGCATTGGGTCATGTTTAGCACTTGTTGAGGTGCATTGGCTCAGGTTTAGCACTTGTTGAGATGCATATCTGGTGTCACTTCAGTTTGAAGATTAGAGGTATCAGGAACCCAACATAAAGTCCATTTTCATAGTTAATTTGTGACAGAACTAGAGAGCTCTTTGAGCGAGAACTCTGTGTGAGGGTCTCACGTGGGCAAAGATCCAGCAAAGGATTCCCATGGTGAAGAAAGCACATTGATCACTCAGTTAATATGTGGTTGGAAAGACAGGTTGAAGTGAATGGTTGGAACCCAGATCCTTTACGTCTGTATAGAGGTTTGGTAGCAATCTAGTTTCACTTGACCAAATCATGGTGGGGTCATTTTCATGCCATTGTCCACAAGTGAGGATCTTCATGTTATTAAAGGTGAGCTTAAAGAAGTGCTGTTATCGTTTAAGTGAATGCTGCTTGTAAGCATTTTCAGTGTCCTGACATGTCTAGGTCAGAAGGCTTTTCCAGTTTTAGAATGAATGGCTGTTCTCAGAGTACTTGTAGCAAGTAAGTTTGAAGGAGTTGATGAGATAAGGGAATGGGATAGGTGAATATTGAAAATTAGGGGGCGATTCTTCAGCCTTGAAAGACAACTTCACTTTAGAAAATGGTGGTGAGCAAGAAGGAATAAGATAGATTGAAATGAATTCTACCACTGAGACAGGTCTGTGTGAAATCTTAATTACATGAATTTTCTGAATTTCACATTATGCAATATTCTTTAATTATCTCAACATTTTTCACCATGTACTTTGGAATTTGTTTTTAAAGTGAGCATGCATCTCACACAGAAAACGTCTAGCCAATTGAGATGCTCGCTCATTTAAAAAAGTCACACAAGATAACAGCACACCACCTTTCATTTTGAAAGTGTAACTTTTTGTAATTTCACAAAATGTTCATAGAATTCTGGGAAATTTTATGAAACAAAGTATGCAATTTCACACAACCTGGCCTTAATCCAATTGAGAATGGTGCCTTAAATTCCTGTGTCACTGGAGTAGAAATTTACATGTGAAATTGTCAAAGGCCGATGAGAGGTCAAGAGTAGGATGGTGGCAATGCCGTTTGAATCTACAGTACTCTTGAGATCATCCTACATTGTAATTAGCTCAAATTCAGTAAATCTTCTGTGATGGAAAACTGTCGGTCTGAGAGGAGGTTGTTTTGTTCAAAGTCAGAGACTTGAATGGAAGTTGTTTTTCAGTGAGCTTCCCCAGAAATGGTCCTTTTGATATTGGCCTGCATTTTACCAGTTCCAGTGGATCTTGTCCTGACTGTTTAGGTCTTGCCTACAAACCTATAGTGGATGTGGAAATTGAAAATATTTATGTAAATTTAACCTCATAATAATATAGAAATGTGCTTTAACATTAACATAGAAAATGCATATCAAAATAGTGGTTAGAAAATGTGCCTTTATTAAACGTGCAAAAAGTAAAAATGCTGCTTATTTCTGCAGAAAGCTCCCATTTCTATCTTTACTTCACTGCTAGGACTCAATATTTTCTCGATTCTTTCCCATCGCTTTAAGAAAATAAATGCCTTTTTGTAAATGAAGATTTAACATTATAACTGAACTGTAGAACTTGACATCTTCATGACGTGCTCTTTGCTGCAAAAATCTATTTCTTTCCTTCCTCCCACCATATGACTTAATTATATTTTAGATTGTCTTCTCTGCCACATGCTTATGATGAACAAGTATATTATTGAAAGAAATACTAGCTGTAGGTTTAAATTCCTTGATCTAACCAGGACATGCCAGATATTAATGTTTCATTTCATAGAGCAGCTCATTCTTACACTATGGGACACTGAACAGCTAACAGAGTAGGTTTGCAAAAGGTGTGCATGAGAACCTTCCTAGATGTATCTTCTTGTAATACCCTGTATCCACATCCAAATAACTTCATGTCGACATGGACGTTTACCATGGGAATTGAGGGAGAAGAAGACGGACCATCCGAAGATGCTTACTTATTGGCTATGGATGACATAACCACCAGTTTTTGCAACATGTTTAGTGCTTTCTATATAATACGTGTTCCTAGCTAGAGAGTTAAGGCATTCTATGAACCCCTACCGTACCATGTCCCTTAGCACTTTGTTGTGCTGGCCGAAATTGCCATAAGCGACTGCTAACAGTGATTTCTTTGTTTCTCGTACACTTTGAGAGGAGACTTTCTACGTATATGCCGATCATAGCTACTGCTGTGATTCATTCCTTCTACTTATTTTAACGGTTGCTACTACAGCTGTTAGGAGACTCAGCTGAGTTTCCAGAACTACTCTTTATGGGGAGTTCGACCTTTTCATAGTTAGCAGTCTTTTGCTTCAAAATTTTAACTTGCTCTTTTCCAAAAAGAACTCTTTATGCGTTCTTGCTACGATAGGTTAAGCCCTTTAGTTTAGGATAGTGACTAAGGGCCTGATTACGAGTTTGGCTTTCTTCCTGTGGGCTGCCACGCCAGCGCCCCGCAGGAAGACCGCCAAACTCGAAATCAGACCAACAGCCGGACTACGATTTTAATCCTGGTGGACGGTGGGTGCTGCGGCGGTCCTACGGCCACTAAATCACGTTCCTGCACGGGAAGAAATGCACCATGTCATGCATTTCTTCCCGTGCAGGAACTGGGGATGCAGAAAAACAGGGGGGCACACCATGTGCCCCCCCTGCATGCACTCCCATACACAGAGGCGAATTAGTTTCCTCACGGCCACCCTTTTCATGGCTGGCTCACCGCCATGAAAAGGAGGGCGTGAGGAAACTCGTAATATGCTTGGCGGTGCCGCAGCGGCACCGCCAGCATATACTTCCTTGGACCACTGCACCACCACCGCGAGATTGCGGTTCCCTGGCGGTAGCAGCGGTCCAACCGCCAAAGTCATAATACGGCAGGTGGAATGCCAGTCTGGCAGTCACACGGACTGCCGCCACGACTAAGGTGGTCCAACGGACTGCCGTAGTCGTAATCAGGCCCTTATTCATTTATGTAACACGCTGTTATTTTGTATGCTTGTTCTAACTACATTTTCTCAGTATTTCTGTAAATGGATTTATTTGACTAATCTGAATAAAAATACCAACTAATCTCTTAATGAGAAATAAAGCTTTTAAAACTTCTTCCAACCTCTCATCATTGACTGAACATTAAATGCTGTAAGTTGATGATTATTTTTAGAATTGTATTTAGGTTGTGCTCCATTCTAATACGGTGGCCAAGATTCATTGTGGGAATTGGAGGTTCACTTCTTAAGTTTAAAGTGGAGTTACCTATAACATTTTTATGAGATTTCCGAGCTCACATGGACAATACCAAAACTTACAATGGGCTTTGGACCAGCCCATTTCTTACCATTCTGGCATCTGCTTGTTGACAGTCATTGGCAGGTTCAGCATCTGCGTAGCAGATAGCTCTAAATGAAAGTCTAGATTAAGATTCTGCCATAGCCTTATAAGTGTTTTTGTGTCAGAGGCAAGCAGGGAGGTGGTTGGAATGAGTAAGTTGAGGTTGAAAGTGATGATGTGAACATCACAGTAACATGTTTGTTTTCCTGTAAATTAGTTCAGTTCTTTTGAAGCAATTAAAGAATAAAGAGTATGGCCAGCAGAGAGAGTGGATCCAGTCCCTAGCTGTTGGAAATCAAGAGGCTCAAGGCTTGTCCTAGCGATTGGTCTGGAGCATTTCGACCTGTTGTACCAACTGTTGACATTACACAAGATGCATAAGCTGCCTGGTTAAAAGTGATGTTGAAGATATAATCCAGGAGGGCCTCTAGTAAACCCATGTTATATGGTGTAATTAGTAATAAGCAGGAAAGAGGCAGAGAAAGCCAAAGTTTGTGACCAATGTGCTAGTGAAGACTCACACTACGATGCTGTGTAATCATTTACACTGATAGTCTTTAATAGTTTTATGTATTCAGTCCTAGTCCTTTGCTCTATTTTTTCTTTAGGTGGTTACTGAAAAGGATTATGAAGTCCAGAGGTATGTCCTTGTGTATTATGAATGAGACATCCTTCTCCTAGTCAACATCTTACGATCAAGATAATGTCCAGTAGGAGTCATATAGTAGGTCAAGTATATAGATTCTGTTCTTACTTAAAGGATTTTGCAGTGATCAGGATGCATAAAAGGTGGTTGTGAGGATGACCAGATGCTTGGGCATTCTCTGGTGAACGGAATGCAATCAGTGGTGTCTCTTGCAAATGATAAATTTACTGGACTACAGTGGTTACAGGATTTGAGGTTTCCCACTGCCTGTGGACAAATCAGCTGTGTACTGATTGCTGTATATTGTATGTCTTGCTACCATACCTCCCATCACCTTTTGTGTGTTTAATGTAACCTAAATGGTCAAGGGTATGCCCATATGTGGATCCCTTGCTCTCTGTGCCACAGGCTTCAAGTCATACCTCACTGACGAGGCCTAAGAAAGCAGAAACAGATCAGGGTTCTTAGTGTTTCCTCTGGAGGGGGCTTCACCCAACATTTCAGTATGGACTTTTCCCAGGAGCAGGATCAATACTGATTTACATAATGCAGACCTCTGGCTAGAGTGGCACTGTGAGTGAAAAACAATGGTTTGGAATGTTATCCAGAGCGATTGGAGGTAGTGTAGACTTTTGCAAGCATTCTTTCCATAACATTTTCTGTGTTAGCTGTCTTTTCTGGGGGCACGAAGTGTAAACAGAGAGGTGTAGTAGACTTTTTAGGTGGTTGCTCAAGTGATTGCTCTGGCCTGTCCAGATACTGAGTGTGTGGAGATTGGGACTTGTGTTTGCCCTGGTATTTTCCTTGTTGATTGCTTTGGTGAGTTTGGCTGCATAAAGTCCGTTGTTGAGCTGGTAGCAGAGATTGAATGGGTTGGTTTGCATGTTTTGTGTGGTACAGCAATCGATACATGGAAATCTCTTGACTGTTCTTGATTGCTCTTCTTCTGCCAGTTTCTCACTCCAGTATGGCAGCAGAGTCGTCCATGTGCAGGTTCTTGTTTGTGGCTTAGTCAGTTGATCTAGGATGTATTTAAGAGATCTGACCAAGTTAGAATAGATGGGGGGGAGATGTGAGTGGGCTTTAAAGGTGATGACCTGGAGTGTGATCACTGAGTCAACAAGAAATAGGAAGTTTTTTAAGAGGGTTGCAAATGAAAGCAGTGAAATTCTGAATAGCAGAATGATTTGTAGGAGGTGATATTTTTGTTGGAGATGGAAGGGGATAGATGAGTGAAATAGGTCTGCATCTTTTATGATGGAAATTGAAATATGGTCCATTAGTGAGGGGATGTGGAGGACAAGGATTATATTATGATTTGTTTCACTATAGTCAGAGATAAAGGCAATGATTGAGGTAATTTACAAAAGAGATTTTTAGGAGAACAGAACGAGGCAGTTTGATGGAAGGAGAAGAATGGTGAAACAGATCAGGTGATTGGACTGATGGAGGTAGCCTATTTGCCCTTTTTGAAAAGGAGAAAGAGGAGGGAATGAAAGTGACATGTGGATGGAGTGCGGAAAAAGGTAAGGTGGTTAGGGGTAGGTACTGAATGGGAAAGAATTAATAAAAACAGTGAAAGTTATATGAACAGCTAGGGAGAAGAGTTAAACACTGCCCATCAAGGTAATTGCCTCACATTAACTACACACTTCACCGTATGCCTTTTTCAATAAAAAAAAAGGAGTCTCTCTGTTTGAAATTTGACCTTTCTGCAGGGTCATACCAGATGTTTTTGATTAACCCTATTTAACTAGCTATAAAGCTTTGTGCACTTTATACCTGCTAACCAGGAGTACATTTTTTGTGCTCCTCCTCCTTTCAACATGGTAAAACTCCTGATTGACACATTTAATGTACTTAGACGTCCCCAGAATATGGTACCAAGTGCACCTAGGGCCTGTAAATTAAATGGTACCAGGATGCTGCAGCACTCATTGTGCCACCTACTTCAGTAGCACTATAAAACCTGTCCTACCTCTGTAACCTGGCTGTGCAGTTTTAAAACTGCAAATTCGACTTGCAAAAATATCCCCTTTTGACAGGCCGAAAGCTTCCTTTTAATTATTTAGGTAGGGTGCGTGGTATTTAAAAAGAGGGCATGTAACCATTTAATGTTAAACATGTCCTTAGAGTAAAAAAACCTTAAACATTATTTTCACTGTAGCAGGGATGGTTGTACCATAGGAAAGCATTGGAATACAATATTAAATGTAATTAATGTTATCCCATGCTAGAGAACAGCTACAAATGTTGGATTGTTTGAAATATTTCTTTTAAGCCCAATTCGTTGATGAAGTCGGATTTGCAATAAATATTTTGGAAAGGAGACTCTTAGAAAATTATCTTTGCTTGCCTGAAATCAATGGAAAGTAACTCTGCATTTTGCTGTCCCACGTCTGCCAGCCAGTAATTAGCATTTGAATAGGTGTTAATGAGGTATGAGCTTGCTCTTAGGAGTAAGCAATAGTCTGACCTGAATGGGCAGAGATGACCTATCTGAACCTGACAAAATTTGCAGCGTAGGGCTTTGAAGATCCTTTTTGACATTAAAGTGTCAAATCCTGCTTGTTTGTTGCATCCTACTTGGCAGGTCTGCCAGAGGTTTACAACTGACACTTTTGACACACCTCAAAGATGATGATAATTGCATTTTATAGCACGCACAGCTACTCTATGCAGTGTCCTGGCACGAAAGCCGCTGGATCAGAATATGAAAAGAGGTTTAGAGTTGTGCAAAGAGCCATGTTCTAAGTTTCTTCTTAAACAATAACGCATCCCTTGTAGTCCGTAGTTCCAGCGGGACAGATTCCAAGTTGCTGAACCCAGGTACACCAGACCTTCCACCTGTTCTTACACAATGAATCCTGGGATCTCTGCACAAAAATTTGTTGGCTGATATTAGCTAACCAAATCTGGCTCTAAGATAGGTATGGCCCGATTGATATAAGGCATCATGCACTAATACAAGATCCTTAAATTTAACTCTTTCTCTGATGGGCAACTAATGAAGTGCACACAGAGGCCTCGAAATTCGTGTTCTCATTTAGCAGGAGTCGACCCGCCGCATTCTGAATCACCTGGAGATTGTCCATCAGGTACTCTGGTAGGCCAAAATATAGTGCATTTCCGTAATGAATTCTAGATGTCATCATTGCCTAGATGACCGTTTTCTTAGCTGAAAAGGATTGGAGAGGCAGAAATTTCTTTAAGGACCTCATAATACCAAAATAGTTGCCTACCAACCCCTTTACTTGAGGCCCTAAAAGACAGCCTGTTGTCAAATTTAATACCCAGATTTTTAACTAAGTCTTTCAGGGGTCCAGGGGGAGATGCATCATTTGGCCAAAAGGTTTGCCAAAGACCTGATGGAACCTTCCCAAAGAAGAGAATTTCTGGTTTCTCTTCATTGCATTTGAGTTGGGCAGTTTCTAAGCACTGAAAAATAGCAGTCAGGTAGGTTTTAATTCGACCACCCTCAAACTCAACTCCCTTATCCCAAGAGAAAAGCAGTTGTGTATCATCCACATAGGATATCACTTTAGCTCCCAGAGCTTCTGCAAGTTGAGCCAGAGGGGTGAGATATAGATTAAAAAGGATAGGACTAGGGCAGAGCCCTGAGGGACTTCTACCAGTACATCACATGGAGTGACAGCACAAGAAGGAATCCAAACTTGTTGGCTCCTCTTAGCTAAGAATGATGTTATCCAGTCCAGTGCCTGTCCTGTTACTCCAATAGCCTGGAGATGGTCCAACAGCATCGAGTGAGAAACTGTATCGAATGCTGCCAATAAATCCAGCATGATCAGTACAGCCACTCCCCCAGCATCAAAAGTTTCTCTAATATATTCAGACACCTCTACCAGTGTGGTCTCCGTACAAAGAGGCCTTTAGTTCCCCTAGCCAGTCAGGCCCCAATCACAGTGGGCCTCTTTTTAACATTACAGTATCAAAGTCTATTTGATAGGTCTTCTGGGTTTACTTATAACATTTTGGGGAACACTTCAAAAGAGGAAGACAGAATGGCAAAACAATTCTTGTGAGCCCCCTGTCTGGTTGCTGAAAACTCAGGTTCGTTTGACCAGACTTCTGTCTCTGAGGTTGTTGTGGGTACAGGGACTGCTGCAAAAGAGATTTTAGTGTTAGATGTGGGAGGACATGAGGGTTACCATAGTACACTCCCAGCCCTCAGAGCCCAAGATTTCGGCCATCTTGAAAATGCCCAAAGGGGCCAGGGTCAGCCGCAAGACCCTTTAACTGATTAGGCCGCCCTCAGGGGTCATTCCTGAACCACTAGGTCATGCTAGGCATAATAATAAGTGACATAGCCAGGAATCCACTTTAGAACACATGTGGAGGAACATAAGAGTACTGGACATGCTGTCTGTGACCCGAGAAGAGCACTAAAGACTGGACCTGCTCTCCCTCTTGTACCCAGGACAAAGATGTGGACTCTAAGAGTTCATAATACCTGACATCATGTTAAGCCTACAATGACAAAACAAGTTATAAGAGGCCTTTTCCTGTAACTGACAGGTGGCAACTGGACCTGAATTGACTCTCAGGTTGGCTCTGCTTACCACCGTGTGAATCTCTAAGTGCCTCTTCTGAGGTCTTGGGGAGCTTTAGAAGTTTACTCCTATGGTGGATCTGACTTGCGTTCCATTGCAGTCAGCATTAAATTGCACCTAGGTACTGTTCTACCGCAACCATTGACAATTAGTGGCACATTGTGCTTCATGGCACTATTTCTCCTTAAAAGTTTTTAAAAATCATACCTCCGGTTCCTCTTATTGAATTTTTGCAACTTTGCTTATTAAATTTTACTCTAATTTTCTAATTGGGTATGGGATTTTTATTGTTTTGCCTTTCTACTTTATTACTGTTTTAGTATACTGCATAAATACTTTACACGTTGCGTCTAAGCTAAGCCCGTGCTGTGTGCCTAAGCTACCAGGGAGTTTAGATCATGTTAATTTAGTGACTTTACTGTCTCACCCTGACAAGAATTGTGATTATTTTTTTAGGTGAATATTGACTGCCCTCAACTAGAAACCCAAATTATTACACTATCCTTCTCTGTCCAACATTTTGTCAGATACCAAGGGCCACATGTATCAATGCTAGGTTTTGCGATTCTCAAATAGCGATTTTTGCGAATCGCTATTTGAGAATCGCAAAACGAGATGTATGTTGGATTTGCAAAACAAATTGCGAATCCTACATATTCCTTAATTGCGAATCGCAAATTGCGATTCGCAATTAAGGAAACCCTCCCCATTCATTCCTATGGGCCTAGAGGCCCATAGGAATGAATGGGAAGACATTCTCAATTTGCGATTAGCAATTAGAGAATCGCAAATTGAGAATGCAATTTCAAGGTTGCAAGGGTGTCAAAAGAACACCCTTTTGCACCCCTGAAATATGCATGGGTGCACATGTGGCGCACATACATGCCCTAAAAGCATGTATGTGCGCCACATTGCACTTGAAAAATGCAAAAAGTGAATTTTTCAAAGAAATCGCAAATTACCACCAACTTGAAGTTGGTGGTAATTTCGCGATTCCTAAGACCAAATTGCACTTTTTTTGTGCTTCTTACATTGCATTTAAGGAATCGCAATTTGCGATTCCTTAAATGCATTCGCAAAATAGGGAATCGCAAATTTGGCGATTCCTTATTTTGCGAAGCAGTTTTTCATTCATACATACCACTAAGCCAAATTGCGATCGCAAACGCTGAAATTCTGCGAATTTTAGCGTTTGCGATCGCAATTTTGTTTGATACATATGGCCCCTAGTCATCAATCTTGTTGCTGAGACAGAGAGGTCTTTCAAAAAAAGGAACAGTGACTCAAAGCCTGGATCCTACCCCTCACAATCTATTTGCCAAGTGATGTTCTCTTCCTTTACCACATTAACCATAAGGGAATAAATAAGAAAAAGTAATAAGGCTTTGCAGCTAGCGCAAATGCAGTTGCCAGATCTCACCTGATTCCCTTTTTTAAGAACTTCCCTAGTTGCCGGGATACTACTCCTCACAAGTGCTAATACTCTGCGCTCTCATGTTTTTCCCAGTAATGTTAAGTAGGGTTGTAGAAAAAGTGAGGGATTAATTATTCCTAGCAGTTAAACAGTACATTTTCCAATTCTGGACCATCAACATGTGACGTTGAGCCATAGATTAAATTTTTTAAATCAGATTTTTACCTATTTGACTCCCAGTTTCCAGCCTTCAGAGTACTTCACTTTCTTGCTCAGCTCCTTTTGTCCTCTCCAAGTAATGCCCATTAGATAGTCTGAGAGTGATAGAGAACATTCTGTTGCACACTCTCACAGCACCAATCTCAATTGTGTGGAAATATTACATTCTTTACGCAGTAGCTGTGTCTTCCTCCTTTCTTCTAGCTAAGCTCTTTATACAGTAGTGGTTTTCAACCTTCTTCTCTATGACTATACCATTAGCGCCAGGACACTCTGTTGAGTAGCCGTGCATTCTATAATCTCCTTACATTAACATTACATTATTTCCTGCTGAGCTATTAATAATTTTTAGGAATGTATTATCTTATGTTTAGCACATTTTTTGCCTGACAGCGGTGTAGTAGTCATACACTACTTTTTTTGCTTCAGATAGATTAATAAAAGGGAATCAGTCTGCAGAAGAACAAGTGCATGATTTGATAAAAGGGGACACTTTGTTGCAGGCAGAAGAAGGGGCTGCATGTCCCGGTGAGCATTGCAGCCCGTGAGGCGGGCTCCTGCCGCACTGATATGCATAAAGCGCTTTCTGGACTGTCACTGTGCAGGGTCACTTTGTTGCAGGCACAAGAGGGGACTGCATGTCCCAGTGAGCATTGCAGCTCATGAGGAGGGGCTCCTACCGTGCCGACACCCATAAAGCGCTTTCTGGACTCCCGTGGCACGAAGACGCTTTGTTGTAGGGAGAGGGGATGCTGCCGCGCCGAAGCGCATAAAGCATATTCTGGACTCCTGTGGCACCTCGGACGCTTTACTGCAGGCAGAGGAGAGAACTGCATGTCCCAGTGAGCATTGCAGCCCTTGAGGAGGAGTTCCTGCCGCGCCAACATGCATAAAATGCTTTCTGGTCTCCTGCAGTACGTAGATAATTTGTTGCAGGCAGAGGAGACAGACAGAGCAATTAACAAAAGGGCATGTTGTAGGTCATCTGGTTGCATCAGTAGAATCAAATGAGACAGCTCAAACGTGTTGAAAGACTGAAAATCACAGCAATAGAACATATTTGCCTAAAAGGACAGAGACAATCAGAATATTGTGAGAGTCTCTTTATCTTAGTTGTATCATTAAGTAAAAGAGTTAAATCTAGTCCCTCATTTTAAGAACTGATGTTTCAAATTGCAGTTTGTTTTAGTTCTCCCTTTACAGTGCTGTACATGGTTATTGTCCTCATGTTCAGAGGGACAGAGTTCCAGCTCGTCTGGGCTTTAGCTGAGAGGTACTGTTTATAGTTTTGATTTATTAAAAGATGAAATTTCAAGAAGAAAGAAGTATACACTCAGTTGTTGACACTGCCCACATGAGATAGCTAAATTCTGTATCAGATAAGCTGGCAAGCCAGGGTACAGATCATTGTGACTAACAGGCAAGTTGAAAAATATTGCTTGCCTTTAAGGGAAGTCAGTTCAGTGAGATTAAGATCGGAGAAATGTGGTCATATTTTCTTGAGCCTATGGTCAGTCTTGCACCTGCATGAACTGTACGTTGTCGAGGGTTCAATGAAGTGTACAGAATTCCAACCAGAAATGAGTTTCCACAGTCTAGTTTAAAATCACTTGCAGGAATAAATGGTTTAAAGCCTCCAAGGACTTTAAGTTGATATTGCACCCATAACACCATGGTGTTCATATGCTCCTATAGGTTTAAGTTCTTGCCCAGGAAAAAGCCAACCAACTTGGCATGTTACACAGCGGTAGGCTGACAGTTCAAAACTAAGCATGAGATGAACTGTGTTTTGACTATTATTGTGCTGAAGGTGATCAAGAGTGGTGATCATTTGCTTAACAATTATATTGATCCACATTATGTACATTGATCTAAAGTGTAATTTCCATGTTATGTTTGACCGTAGTTGGTGATTCTTGTGTTATAGTTAACCATAGTTAATGTAGGTTCATGTTAAGTTACCCATAGTAAATGTAGGCCTCAGTTAACTAATTTCTACTAACATTGAAATTGTGCTTTTGGTTGCAGTGTATCTCAATCTTTATTCCATTCCGGGAGCCAAGCTAGCTGCAGGAGTTTGAATAATAAATGAAATGTTTTAATTTGGTTTTAATCTGTATGAGAAAATTTTACTTTGTTAGTTCCACTGTAACTGAATAATTGGTTTTGTGCACCTGTGCTCAGGACAGTCTGACAGTGATGTTTCAACCAGTACAAGATATCTTCTGAAGGACATGCAGTTGTGAGCTTCCTGTGTGTGATGCCTGGGAAGGAGAACAAAGACATCTCATCATAAAATGCTAGATTTGATTGGTCCCTTTCTCATGGGAACTGGAGAGAGTTGTACTTCACTTTAGAAATTGTATGTATAATTACGCTTAGCTGACTTAGTTAAATTCATATTGCTCCTGTCCACCTTTGAATGTAGATGCTCTTATCTACTCTTTTGAGAGCAGATGCAATGCCTCTTTCCACTCTCGAGACCCTCATGCTTATTTGTCCTATTCATAGAATTAAACTCTCAACCAAATCTATTTCTCTTTGTCTAACTAAACCTTCATTTGGTTCGGCCATTAGCGGCTTTACTTGCTGATACCTGCTACTTAATTTTTTTCCACCTCATCTAAATTTTTAGTTTAGCATTAGGGAATTTCCCTTCAGGGAAACCAAATATTGTCCAATTTACATATGAGTATCTTTAAATAGCTTATCTTTGCATTTGCTTTTTTGACCTGCTTTGTATTGGAATGATCCATTCTGTAATGAGGTGATTATTGATTTATGACTAATCCGACTGATTTAAACTTCTAACCTAGCAAATCTGTTATTAGACCTTCATGGTTTGCAAATGTACTACTCTCTGTTGTTTTTGTGGGGTAAAATGTGCTTCACTGTCACTATATATTGTTGAACTGTTGATGTTAAGCCTCAATGCGAGAGAAAAATCCATCCACTTGAGTACAGCTTGTACTTGAATTTGCACCAAGGATTTGCAAGCCCTATCCCCCGCTGCTTCAAGAGGAATTTTGTTTTAACGGGCTAGGCAGTAGGTAGTGAACCACCATCTATGTCTGTAGTCTAACAGCACTTGATCAATCATTATAAAGGGCCTGCTTTAAAAGGCGACAGAGGGAATACTCTATCACAAACGTGACAGATATCCTGTCCGCCATATTATGATCACATTCTATCCTATGGGGATCGTAATACGGCAGACAGAATATCCATCACGTTTGTGATAGAGAATTCCCTCCACCGACTTCTAAATCAGGCCTAAAGTCTTTACGTAACATGATTTTGAAATGTTATTGGGTGTTGTATGCATAGAAGAGAACAGAATCTTAGAATGCTCCATTTATAGGGGAAAGACCAAAACCTGTGGAACAACTTATTTTAGTGCTGAAGGGTTGGGGAGAATATTTGTCAGTTTTGCATACTAGGATCAAATTTCCAAGTAAGAAACAAAATAAGAGGAAAACTATCTCAGGACTGTAAGATCCAAACCCATTCAATATTTAAGAATTTTCAGTAGGATTAAGTGATGAAACATGTCAAACGCTGCTGACCGATCTAAGAGTAAAAGCAGCCAGGATTCTCCTTGATCTAGAATTTGAAGAGATCATTTGTTATTTTTAGTATTGCAGCTTTGTGTGCTACAGCATGATCTAAAACCTGAGCTCATTTTGAGAAGGTGATTTTCCTCAATGCAGTTTTCCTGGACATTGTTAGATGAATATAACATTTTTAAAATATTGTTTACTTTCATGTTGTGTTTAATATCATTTTTAGTTGTTTTTATGGTAAAGCTGCAAATGATGGTAAAAAGACCTTAGGTACAACAAAAGTCCACAGTCATGAACGCACTTTAACTATAGGGCCTCCCTAGAGTACAACGTTAGCAGTCACATATTTGCGAATAAAGTTATCCTATGAGTGAACTTTTGCAGACATTCCAGACCCTTTCTAAATAGGTTAGGATACCTCCACACCAATTGCAGCATCTCGTTTTGCTCCAATGTCAGAACTTGATCCACACTGTCAGGATCCAAAGTTATCCCCAACGTTGTCTGCTCTCTCTAACCCAATACTGTCCTACCTGTCTCCACAACATAAGCCTGCCCCTCTGCCATCCTCCCTTTGAAGGATAGCTCTGTAAGAACAGGTAACTTCACCCTGCAATATCCTGCAGGTGCCACTTTGGTTTCTTTCAAACACTTCTCACCCAGCCTCCTCCAAGTGTCCTTATCTATAAGTGTATGTGGCAAACATGAGTCAGCCCACATTGCAAAATGTTTTTCACAATCTCTACTTCGAATTTGGGTGGGTGGTATGGTTCCACCACCACACTAACATCAGTATTGTGTTCTTCTCCCTAGTCACAACAACCAACACCTCTACTTCGTCACTGGAGTCCAATTCCTCCATTCTATTATCACATGACAAGTTTTGCTCCTTCATTACATTCACACTTTTATGATTATCAGCTCTGCACACCCTAGAAAAGTGCCCCATTTTTTTTTTACAGTTAAAACATTCCACCTTAAAAGCAGGAGCACCGTTGGAAGTAGCCAAGTGCTTGATGCTCTCACACCTATATCATGTTTTTTTTTCAGGATTGAGAGAAGTTTGTGGCTTAAACTTGTCTTTTGTTCCAGACTGATCCAAACCTTTTTGTTTTGAGCTGTTGATTCCTTACACTCCTTCCTTACCTTGCATTGCTTCAACATAACGTGATGTATTTTCACTACATTTTGCTATAGTAATTGATTTCCCTAATGTTGGCTCCTGCGTGCCCAACAATTTTTAGATTTAGATTTGAGGTTTGGTTAATCAGCTGATCCCGTATAATCTCCTCTTGCAGACTTATAAATTTGCATGTTGCCGCTGGAGTTCTAAACTCAGCAACTTATTGATCTTCAGATTTGCCAACTAATTGTGCTCTAGAGAAGAACTTGTGTCTCTCTACCACCACACTCACTTTCCTTCCAAAATTTTCTTCTCATGCTTTCATTACTACTACTACATACTCATCATTCATCTCTTCGTCCATATCAGAATCGTTATTACCATTTCCAGACTGATTATTGCACAACGGTACAGTCTTAAGCCCCATCCTCCCTTCCACCTCCAAACTGTGTCTAAGCAGAGCCAACTTCCTCTTTGCAACATATACATGTCAACAGTGGCGGCTGGTGACATTTGAAAGTGGTGAGGCGTAAGGTTTCCTGATTAGGGCCCTATGGCGAGCGAGCGTTGCGAGCAAGCCCGACTGTTATAAAGAGGGATAGGGGGTCTCCCCCCTTAAAAAATCTTGAAAAAAGAATGTGCAAAAAGTGCACATTTGAGAAAGCAAGAAGGTTTATAAGGCAATTGTGAAACCGTAGTTATGACATCAATGACGATATATAGTTGCTTATTTAGCATAATCACAGTTCACCTCCTCTCTGGTTATTGACACAACCTCTTGTGCTACCATGCTCCACACATCTAAGACATAAAGCATGGCACAACATAGAGAGTAAATGTGATCTTCATGTGATGGAGCGAGGCTGAGCATTCAGTTCCTAGTGTAAGAAGCCCTATTCATTAGTGCACTCAAGAGAGTGCTGTTGTGCTTCCGCAAGCCCAATTTAGCACTCCCTGTCAATCCTTATACCACTCATCAAGTGTCAATGTACGCCTGTGCCAGACAATACCCAGGGGTAAAAAAAAAAAATAAAGAAGAAAAGTGACAGGAATGAAAGTAAATCTGACAGTATATCGGACCTTCACATCGTGAGCCACTGCACAGGAACACAGGTGGGATGGGAAGGTAGCAGATTTAAATTGAAGAGCTACTAACACATATTTGCAAGTGCTGTGAATGCGCTGCCTCCGTGTCTACCACCCCTAAAACTGTATCAAACTCTCCAAAGTGAAGATTGTGTTTGGCAGGGCTGACATTTTCTTTGCAGCCGTGAAAGCCTTCACTGCCAATTAAACGTAAAAAAATAGTTGAAGGCTGTTCCTTACAATGCTGGAGTAATGTATGAGAAAAGAAGCAGCAGCGCATGCTGGTACTTGCTACTCAATTACACGTTTCTATCTGTCATGTGACAGCATAGAGATGTAAAAACATCCATCCTGTGCCCAGAACACTTTTGTGTAGTAGTGCCACAGGGTGTAAAATGGGTAATTTTGTTTAAACCAGCCAATCATTCATTGCAGTAAATAGGACAATAACATTAATTGACCGAATATCAATGCAAATCAAACCAAACAAGCAGATTTAAATGTTTTTTTTTGTTGCGGATTACGTGGTCAAACGCTGCCTGCTTGATCACACACTGACTCCACGCAACAGGTGGGAGAGCTCGTCTCTCTGAAATGCAACTTGCGGTAGCTGCCAGACTCGTCCGCAGCGACAAATGCTTCACTTGGCTCGTTACATGCTAACAAAAAGGCCTGGAAAAGGATCGTGTTTCCTCCAGGCCCGTGCTGAGCACACTTAGACACAAGTATGTAAATCCTCCCAGATGACACAACCCGACTGGTACAGACCTTCAAAGAAACACTCAAACGAACAATCAAGTTCACACACACACACATACAAGCAAACTGTAGTCTGTAGCTTCGCTTACTTTGCTTGGAGGCATCCTCGCGCGGTGTCTCGCTCTTTATTATTGTTTGAACATGGTTCCACGATCGGCCTCTGTTCTTTGCGTGCCAGGATTCTGTCAACGTTAATCAGTTGGCGGAGATCCTGGTACGCAGCGGGAGCGCTCGGTCGGGAGTGCTTCATTTATTGGAAATAAATCCTCTTATACTCACCACAGAGTTTTCTCGTCTCCTCATTACTTCATTTGGCGACGACCGGAGGAACCCACACTGCTAGGACCCACCAACCAATTCTTCAGGACGTCTCAGCCTGCATCTTTGTCGACGCACGACACAGCGCTCCATTGCCATTTTCTACTTCACTGCGGATGGACGACGCGCAGCACAGCACCTTCGCCTGTCGTTTCCTGCCTTTCCTCATGCAGGGCGCAGCGGCAGTTCCATCGTTCTCCGCTGTTCCGGCAGTGTTTCGCGGCTGCCTCTCCTCGTGTCGTCACCCCTTCCTTCTCCTTGAAAGACGTCACCGCGTCATGACGCAAGCGGCCATATCTCCTTGGGCAGTCTACACGCTCAACTTGGGTGCTCCATCATCAAATCTCGATGCAGGCGGCCATATTGGATTGGTTTTCCACAACATCTTTACACAGGTATGATCCAGCCCGATTACGGTGACAGGCACACCTTATTTTCTTTATTTAAACTTACAAAAAAATTTCTAACTGGAGCCTAACAATTGGAATTCTCCAGCTCAGTGATAGGCTCACCTTAAACATTTTACTTAACCCCTTCGGTGCGCGGCCGATTTTCGCCCTGTGCGGGGCGTTTCATTAAGCGGGCGGGTTCATGACGAGCTCAGCTCGTCATGCGCACACGAGCACTGCGCAGCATGACGAGCTGAGCTCGTCATGAGCACCGAAGGGGTTAACTTCAAAATTTTAGTTGTTGTGGATTGGAGCCTTCAATTTCGGTGACAGGCTCACCTTTGTTATTTATGTGCCTGCAAACTTACAAATACATTTATTGTATTGTACCATTTTTGCATATTTCAGTTTTGCATATTTCATGTTAATTTTCCAATTTACAGGTGTTTTTCTTTACGTGCGTAATAGTTTATTTTCTTGAACTCTCTGCCTTCATCTATGGCTACCCCTCAGCAATCTGCTCAACCGCCTCCTTTCTTGCAACATCCAGGTAAACCCAGTATTCCCTGGCGACAATGGGTAAAGGCTTTTGAAAATCATGTAGTAGCAATTGATGCAGTCAAGTTTTCACCTGCTCGCAAAGTTGCCATTCTTTATGGTTGTTTAGGCCTTTCTGCTCAACATGTCTTTGAGAACTTGCCGCCTTTCCCAACACCCTTAGGAGAAGCTGGTGATGCTGAACATTAGGATTCCTACAAAGAGGCGTTAGCTCGTTTGGCAAGACATTATGCTCAAGAACCAACCATTATGCTAGAGAGACATCATTTTTTCAGGAGGAAACAACGTGCAGACGAATCTGTAGATGAATACAATGCTGAACTACGAGTTTTAGCTTCCACCTCTGAATTTGAAGCGAATCTTACATCCGTGACCAGTTTGTTTTTTCTTGTTTTTCAAGAAAAATTCAAGAACGCCTTCTTAGTTGCAGGAAACTCACACTCCTGGAAACTATTGACATTGCAAAGAGCATTGAGAGATCCATTATCACCTCCAAAGCTCTTCAGAATGATCAATCATCCAACTTTGTCATGTCTCCTACACATGAAATTGCAGACTTCGTCAATGCCGTGAACATTAATAAACCTGCTAAACAATTGATAAGGAAGAGTAACACAAGTTGTTATAGGTGTGGTTCAAAGTCACATCTTAGCAATCACCCCATGTGTCCAGCTATAGGAAAAAGATGTGTATTATGCAAAAAGTAGGCCACTTTCAAGGTGTCTGTAGGTCTGGTAAAAAACCTACTAGAGTTAACAGTGTAGAATTTTCTGAGACTCTGGATGACTGCACAGAGCAATTTCATGATCTGCTGTTAACAGTTGAATGCAATTCCATATCTAATAGTCATTCTATCAGAGGTCCTCTAGGTATTGCATTATTTGGGAAAGTAGAAATCCCAATTATGGCTGATTCTGGCTCGCCTATAACAATTTTATCAGATGTTATGTTTTTTGACAAATGGCAAGGTTCTATTACTTTAACTCAAACGGATGTCTACCCCAAAGCATTCGGCGAGTTTGATATTGAAATGTTGGGTTACTTTAATTCAAGATTGGAATGCTTAGGTAGATCAATGTTTACAAAAGTCTATGTTGCAGTCAAGGGACACAACATAGTTGGTTGGCAAGATCTTGCTAAAATGGGGTTGCTACTCATTCCTGGCTCTGATAACCCCATTGCTCTGGGAAATGTTCCTCAAGGCTATACTGGAGTTGGGTTTTTAGAGGATCAATAAAATGAGGTGCATTCCCTATATCTTGAGGATCATTCCCTAGATGTCAAAAATGTTTTGGACCAGTTTCCTAAGTTGTTTTTGAACAATTTAGGCACTGTCAAAGGTTTTCAACATCAGATTAGACTTAAGCCAAATGCCCAACCCATTGTTCACAAGGTTCGTCCTTTGCCACTTAGTGCTAGAAATGAGCTTAAGTTAGTCCTCAAGTCATTGTGTGATGAAGGGGTCATTGCACCGTGTGACTCCTCAGAATGGGTATCTCCCATTGTTAGTGTCAGGAAAAAATCTGGGGAGGTCAGGTTATGTGCTGACTTACGCACTTTGAATAAAAACATCTTGATTGACTGTCATCCCTTTCCCAAGATTCAGAGCTTCTTGCCAGTTTGGGTGGGGAAAAGCTTTTTTCAATCATTGACCTCCGTTCAGCTTATCACCAAATACCTCTTACAGCGGATTCTCAAGAGTTCACTACTTTTGTCACACCTTTCGGGATTTACAAGTATCTCAGGTTACCTTTTGGCCTGGCCTCCGCGGCTAGTGTCTTTCAGAAGTTGATGGATAATCTTTTTGTAGACATGCCGGAGGTCCAGGCCTATCGGGATGATATCCTGGTTTTTTGCAGAAAATTGGGAAACACACTTGAACAATTTGACTAAAGTTTTAAGTAAATTAGATGATGCAGGCATGACCATTAGGACAGATAAATGTCAATTTGGTACCCAACAACTGGATTACTTGGGTCATACTTTGTCATCTGAGGGCATCAAACCCAAGTTGTCCCTTATCAAGGCCATTAGTCATTCTGTTCCTCGCAAAGACAAAGATACCTTTCGGTCGTTTTTGGGATTAGCAGAATATTATGCACGTTTTGTTAAGGGGTATGCTTGAACAGTTGAACCATTGCGTGCTCTCCTGCGCAAGGGTTCAAAATTTGTCTGGTCTGACGAAGTCTCGTCCTCCTTCAACCAAGTCAAAAAATTCATTGTTGAGGCACCTGCTTTACACGCTTTTCAAGATGGTTATAAATGTTTCATCATGGTTGATGCCAGTCTCACAGGGTTGGGTGCAGTCCTAGGTCAATGGGTGTCTGGAAAGGAACACACCAAAGCCTTTTCTTCAAGAATGCTCAAACCCTCCGAGACTCATTACAGTACTATTGAAAGTGAGGCCCTCGCGTTTGTTTGGGCAATCAATAAGTTTAAAAATTACATTTGGGGATGTGAATTTGAACTTTTTACTGACCATAAACCCCTTACACATTTACTCAATGGTACAGGGCTTGGCAAGGCTTCCGCCAGATTGGTTAGATTACTTTCGCGGTTACAAGAGTTTCATTTTTCCATTAAACACATTTCTGGTGGTAAGAACTTCAGGGCTGACTGTCTCTCACGCATGGCTTTTGTCGATGACTCTGATGTTGAGGATTTTGAAGACACAGAATGTGTTGTGGCAGCTTTAGACGCCGTCAAAGAATGCCCCAACATTACTGAACAGTCATGGACAGAGGCTTACAGCAAAGATGAAATTCTCAAACAGGTTATGGAGTACATTGTCAAGGGGTGGCCAGAGAGCAGAAAGCTTTCTGGTGAGTTGAAAGGTTTTGCCATGGTGGCATCTGAGTTGTCCCTCGTCAATGGCATGGTCATGCGACACGATTCCTTTATTCCTCCGTCACGTCTCAGGGAGGACATCATCAAATCTGCACACCATGGTCATTTAGGTGTTACCAAAACTTCTCAACTAATCAAATTGTACTATTGGTGGCCATCCTTGGAATCCCAGGTCAAATTTTGTGTTGATTCATGCACTGAATATCTTTTGTCAGATAAAAATTGGAAATTGATGAGTTCATCATTGCATCCTGTTCCTTTTCCCAACAGACCTCGGGACAAGGTTGGTCTAGATTTTTCTGGACCTTATGATGTTTTACCTCATGTTTCTCATCCTGATGGTTGACTAGCATTCTAAATGGATTTATCATATGTTCTGTGATTCAGTCAGTACCTCTAATGCCATCAAATTTAAAAAAATGTTTTTGCTGTTGAAGGTTCGCTCTCTATTATTGTAACTAACAATGGTACCCATTTTGTCTCGCTCAAGATGGGTACATTTTTAGCAGAAAACGATGTTACTCATTATAAAGTTGCATTGTATTCTCCAGCGTCCAATGGTTTGGTCGAAAGGGTGAACAGGTTAGTTAAGAACGCCATTCAAGCAGCCCTTTCGTCTGATCAAGACATTCAAGATTGTGTTGAGGCTAAATTATGGTCTTATAATATTTCTCCTCACTGCACCACAGGAATTCCTCCTTTTACCCTTTTGAGGGATAGAAATGCCCACACCAATTTGTGTCCCAATTGGTTGCAAAACAAACATGATAAGGGAGGCCCTAGTAACAGTCTTGAGTCTTGTGTGTTGCATAAGCAGAATCTTATGAAGTCCTTACATGATTCAGGTAAAAAGTTTAATAATATGGAGTTGAAAGTCAATGATTGGGTTCTTATCAAAAACCCTAAAAAAGTTCCTAAGGGTTTGTCTAAATTTTCTGCCCCTGTTCAAGTCATCGGTGCAAGTAAAGGTTCAGCACTCCTTGGTAGTAAGGGGTGGTGGAATAAAAGATCGCTTGTGCATCTTTCCGAATCACAGGTTAAGTCTTTACTGAACGTGTCTAAACAAGAGGTTGAACATTGTGACTGGACTAGTTGGTTGCGTGATCCTACTTTTGGTGTTTCACCACCTGTGCGAGAACGTGATACTGGGAGAGTTTTACCCTCTCAATGTTCACCCTCACATGTCAGTCAGCACGAACGTCTTGTCCCTAAGGCTGTTTCGATGTCTGCAGGTTTTCCTGTGCGATCTGATGATTTGGGTTCTCGCAATAGAAGATTACCCTCCAGGTTCAATGATTATGTTTTGTCATGAATTTGTAACCAGGACTTTTCGCTACTCCTTTTGCATTCGTTTTCAAGTTATGCTTACCATTGTTTTTGCCACATGTTTTTCTTCTGCCTCCTTGTTCTATTTTCCTTTTCTTTGGGGGGGGAGAAGTTGTAGTGTGAAGCTTCGCTTATTTTGCTTGGAGGCATCCTCGCGCTGTAGCCAGCGCAAGGGTGTCTCGCTCTTTTTTATTGTTTGAACATGGTTCCACGATCGGGCTCTGTTCTTTGCGTGCAAGGATTCTGTCAACGTTAATCAGTTGGCGGAGATCCTGGTACGCAGCGGGAGCGCTCGGTCGTGGGTGCTTCATTTATTGGAAATAAATCCTCTTATACTCACCTCAGAGTCTTCTCGTCCCTTCATTACTTCACAAACATACACGCCAATGAAGCATATTATAAACGTGCACACCACTGATGACCCTAATCAACCACCAGACTCCGGTCTATGATGGAGTCCCAAAGACAAGCGTGCGAAGGTAGCCAAACTCCAACCACACCGCGGGCCGCATAATGGCAATATAGCGCTATGCTGTTGCTCTTTAACAGCATCAATCTAGCCCAAGAGCTTTTTCCTAAATTGCACCTGCTTCCTCGAAGGTGGTTTGCACTTAGCGCTATGGGTGATCGTACTCACTCACTGACACTGTCTCTGATGTCACGGCAGTCCCCCTCAAGGCCGCATAGGGCAGAATGCAGGAGCCCTCTGCGGCCTTTCACGTCAGCGCATGCCATGCAAAATCTCCCGCAGTTTTGGGGTCCCGGAGCTGGTCGAGCGGCAGTGGCTCAGTCTTCCTCTCACGGTGGCATGCCTCCCGGGTGCTGGAGCCGTGGTTCAGGGAAAGCAACACAACAACTATGTTTCCCGTCTGGTCAGAGATGTAGCTTTAGGAGGGGCTGTATGGGGTGAGACCCTCTAATTATTCCTCAGTTGAGTCTTGGCCTCCGAGTCAGTGAAATCTGAGCGCAAAGGATCTGGCCCCACCGCTGCCTGCACGTCATCATGCCGTGGTCCACAGAAGAGTGGCCCACCAACTACACCAATCCGATGCTGCTTTTATGTTGTTTGTAGTAGCATGACAGCAGCACCCAGATTGGAAAGGGCAGGAAGACACGAAGCTCCTCTAGAGACCAGGAGGCTGCGTCTCTGATCCCTCAGCTCACTTCCACAGCATACATGGTAAAGAGCTGAAGTAAGCATGCCAGGTTGGCCATGGAAAACAATACGGCCAAACTGACATGCGTACTTTATTGCACTGCAATCATTGCGATGGGCAGGGTGGGGCTGCCAATCATTATGCTTGGCCCAACCAGCCCCAGGGACGTCATCGGGCCAGGCGTGGTTACAGAAGTCACGGACGGGCCGTAACAAATTCACTTTAAAACTGCAGAAAAAAAACATATATATTTTATATGTGCCCGTGCGACGGCTGACAAGAAGGGGGGCAAAGCCCAGGTGCTCCTATGGGCACACCGCCCCTGCATGTCAACCAATAGCTTCTAAATATGTCTCAAAGGCTTCACTTCAGTCTTCCTAAGACATGATAGGTCTTGGGTAGCAAGAAATGTGGGCGGACATGAGGAGGATTGCACTCTATGTACAAATATACAACTTATACAATTAGCCACATACACACAATAAAGTCACAGCCTGTGTTGAAAATACACATTTATAACATAAAACATTAACAGAACAAAGGTAGTCACTGTTGTCTGGAAACAAAATAATAAGCTTACATAAGAAAAGTAGTTACTGATGTCTGTAGCCAGATGATGTAGGCCAATGAGCTTGAGTTTCACTACATCCAGTCCTGTTACACCAGTGGAACCAATAGCTAATGGGATTGCAGTTATTTTTAAAACTAATGAAATCTCAACTATTTCTCAAAACACATCAGACTTAGAAGGACTGAGATCATGTTTCCATAGTCAGACCAAGGAAGAATGTGGAAAGGCTCAAATTAGTTTATTTTTTCTTTGATCTGCACAGCTGTAAAGCTTCCAACCAAATTACCAAGCAGCTGGCATTAACGGAGGCCAATGAACTGACACACCAGTGACAGCAACGTGCACCACATCTCTCCGCGTGGTAAGATTCTCCTGGTCATAGAGGTTGTGCACCCCTCTAGCTGTACACGCTTCCCCAGCATTTTCAAAGTCAAAACAGCTGATAGCACTTGCAGGCCTGACGTGCCTGTAGGTGCAAGCCGCTTCCTCCGGCGTTCTCGGAGTCAAGGCAACTGAATGCGCGTGTGTTCCTGACGCACTCGGAAAATGTTAAGCTCTGACACCCACATGGGCTAGCTTTTGAAATGCGCATGCACCAGCTTGAGCCCAATATACCTCAGGTTAAAGTACAAAATGCTGAAACAGCTGAGAAATCACTCATCTGTAACTGTTCTCACGGTGTACCTGGCCATATCCCTCTCCCGCAGCTCTTTCCGCATTATGCATCCACACCCCTTTGCCCAACCTCAACCCAATTGTAAAATCAAAAGCACCTGCCCTGCTGGTCCTGGTCTCACGTAGGTAAGTCGTTGCCACGGTCAAAATACTCGAACCGTCGTGCACCTAATAGGACTGGTATTCTAACGGGATCAGTGAACCCTCCCAGTCTTCCACGAAGCCTAGCCAATGAAAATAAGGATTCGATCTAGGAGGCAAGGCTCCTGCCGGTGCCTGAGTCGGCGCTGTGCGACGCCCATCTGGCTCCATGTTGGAGTCTGGGATGACAATTGAGATGGCGCCACGAGAGCATCGGTGCCAGGGAAGGTCGAGATGGCACGACTGGCGTTGGTCCGGATCCAGGAATGTATCCCTGGGGCCCCAACCGGAGCCGGTGCTGCAGGCGCAGAACCAGATGGGGCCCGAAGGCGCGTTGATGGGGTCGGACCCAAATATGAGGCCCATGGCCGCATAGAATTTCTTCAGTTGGGCGGGTTCACTCCGGCCACAGGAGGCTTGGAGTGAGCCCAGGCGCAGGACACCGAGGCTCCCTTTTCTCAATGGCCGACAGACAAGGAGAAGTCGAAGAGCGGTCAGACTTCTTGCTCTTCTTTTTGTGCCTCGTACCGGAGTGTCCTGAGGACTTTGGGCTATGCAAACGATACCAGGACCTTCCTCTTGACCAGGATCTCGACTTCCGCAGAATCACATGCCAGGCCGCTTGCAGCTTCGGGGACCACTTCCTTAAAACCTTCGGACCATGGCCCGGCAATCGGAACACAAATTGCGTTGTTGCGCTCCAGACACCAAAGACACACGAGGCGCGGGACTGTTGCCGACATCGGTCGTGAAAGGCACTGCAGGGATTAAAATCCAACTTGTGTGAAGACATCCTCGACACACCAAGAGGAAAAAATGTCTAAAAAAGCTTGTAATAAAAAAAGGACTGAGGGGTAGCTCTTCTTCGAAACAGTGCTGGGTTGCGCAAAAAGAAAAGAACTGACGTCAGTGTGCCTGGGTGGCACCTATATAGGCACCGTGACGTAGCTTCCGGCACGGAAGACGCCGACGACGGAGCTGATCAACACTACCTACCGGCAAGCAGGGGCACTGCTCACTAAAAATCTTTTGCATCAAGTCTGAGACCTGGGGAAATTCAAAACGTAAGGAATCTACGGCTATAAGTTTCTATCAGATAAATTATTCACCTAAAAAAAGCCTAGCCTGCAAGAACTCCAACAGTGTGGTTTTCTTTATTAGGCAAAGATTCTATATCATAAACCTCACTCAATGACAAGCGATATGAACATCGACAAACTTTACACCTGTAGTTCTGAAATTAGGGCATTAGATCATGAACACACAACAAATAAATTACCCATCTGGACCATGCGACGTGTAGGCCACGTGAATACAAGTGAACATTCCAGTTACTCATATGGCCTTCTTTCCAAACGGAACAAATGAAATGTCGATAAAACGAAGACAAGTAGCAGGTCTTGAATACATTTTTGTTCTTCTTTATGACAGTTCTTTATATAACGCAAGTATTTTAAAAATTTCAGTATTTTTAAAAAATTTGAATAATTCAACAAAAATACTTTAAAGAAATAAGTTGAGCTGTTAGTATGCAATTTTCACACTAATACATTCTGAAGGGGACCAAAGTCAATTTTCAAGCATTTTAAAATGACAGTAATCCTCACCATTAAGAATATATTACTAGAGCTAATGAATGGTGTTTACATATACTTGAACTATAAAGCCTTACTACTGCATCGATCAATTATATCCTTCCATTAACTAACTTTATGTTCACTTTCTGAACATCTATTCTGATTATTTCTGTAACTTACTTTTTCTTTATTAGTACACTTCATGCCACTTAACTTTTTTTGTGTAGGAAATTCGTCAGTGTTCAGAGTAAAAACCAAGTCATTGATGTGCGCCTTGTTATCTGTATTCATTCACATATTACAGAACAATGAACTGATTATACAAATGAATGCTTGTGTTAATCTACTTAGGATGGTAGTTGCAGTTCTTGCCCTCCTTCATTTCTCTGATCAGCAAGGGGAGGGGGAATAATAACAGGTGTTAAAGGTTGCTGAGCAATCTGTTTTTTTAGCATTATTCTTGGTACCATCTTAGTGAGACCAAACTAGCATTGTGTTTAATGGCACTTAATATGTGAGGTTCTCATTACTGTCTACTTTATTTAAAATAGCCATGCCAATTTGTGGGGATCATTAAACTCTTTACCTATTTTGTTTGATTAAATGCCCATGGTGTGGGCAAGGCAAGTGTCTGTTTTAAAGGGCCTACAAAGCTTAATTGTCAAGCTGTCAATTTAAACAGCTTTTCATTTTTGTGATTTTGTCTCAGTTTGCACTGCAAACACAAAACCCTGCCACCATGGAAATTACTCTAAAATTAGAAATAATGATTAAATGGCATTTCAGCACAAGGAGAATACTTATTTACAATGCAAACTGCAGAAGCATCTTCTTTTACTGGTTTCACACCCAAAAGTGAGTAAACATTGCAAAGAATACAGAAGTGACCATAAAAGAGCAATATTAAATAACCATCATATGCCAAATAATTTTAGGTATCTGACTTTACAATTAAGTAGAACAAAGAAAGTACAGTGGCACAAAATGTAATCTTTGAAACAACAATGTTAAACTGAAAAAGCGTAGAATCCTGTTACACATAAAAAAAAATTCTGGTGTCTTCATTGTGATCTCTTGCTAGAAATCAAGTCGCTGCGGTCTGAGTTACATCCATATTCTGTGGTTATCAGATACTCGTAACTGTAAGTGGTTTAACATTTGGACACATTAAGAGACTGACAAACAAGAAACTACATTTCAATTTTATGGCTATTTGGTGTGACCAACCATGCTCATCTTAGTAAGCACACTGCTGCTGTAAAGCAGGAGCACCAGAACAATTCAATACATTCATCAAGCTTGAGCACCGGAACAATTCATTATGTTTTTGATGTAAAACTGGAATGCCAGAAAAAGGTCAACATGTCTCTCTTGTCTCATTCTCCACCAACTCCAGTTAGTGCTCAGTGACAAATAAACTGCTCTCAATGACTGATTTACACTACTTTTGAGCAATGCTGACCGTCATGATAATTTTGTCTAAAGCCAGTTCCACATTCCAAGTATCTTAATGTAAAGTGACACTTTATCTTCATCACTGGAACCAAAAGAACATCTTCCCTTCCATTTGCTCCATGAAGGGATTATATGCATAAACTGTGGATCTCCTAGTACTCAAGTCCATACTCTTTAAAAGAGAGCTCCGACACGCTTTGTGAAAGGAACTTTTAGTTGAAAGCACTTGAGGGTCGCACTTCCTTTGACTCAACTCAAGTAACACTTTAGCTTCATATACCTGAGATACTGTGGCCATGTTTATTTGCACTTTAAAGTAGAGTTCATTGTATTGTTAACTATAATGTAAGATAATGCATTCTGGAGAGGGACCTTTAAATACACAGAGATGCTTGTAAAATGTAGTCTCTTGTGTAATTCAGGTTTTGAAGTTTAGAAAACAAAGATGCCTCTCATTGATTTTTCCATCTTGTTTTCAAGATCACAATTATTACCGTGTTACACATGGATTGTTAAAGCTAGCTGAAGGGAGTCTAATGCCACAAGAATGAGGAAGAGGAGGATGGTGGATGAGAAGTGAGCTACGGCAGGCAACGCCTGTTAATCACATTGTTTCGATACAGCAGAACAATGGCATGAAGCTCTACATAAAACCACATTATTATCCAGTTAGTAGATAATCATTACAATACATCCAGTACGAGGGGCCACTACAACACATCTACAAGAATGAGTTTACCACAACAGTGAAGTTACGTTTACCATGCATTTATTGCTTTAAGGGTTGGTGGTGGTTGGTGGTATGTAGTAAGGGTGTGATGGATAGGTTTAGACATTGGGAATCAAGGGGTTATTAAGCTTTAGGGATGGGTAGTTTATAAGGTTAGCAAGGGTTTTTTAGGCTTCTGGGATTGGTAGTGTACAGGTTAGTCGGGGTTCAGGGATGGGTAGTGCATAGGGATAGCAGACGTTTTTAGGGGTCAGTGACTGGTAGTGCATGGAGCAGTGAGTTATTAGGGTTCATGGAAGGGTGGGTCGAAGAAGTTGTAAGGTCTTTTTAGGTTTCGGGGTCGGTGGTGTATAAGAGTTTTAGGAGTATTTATGTTTCAAATATGGGTGGGTATAGAGGTAGTAAGAGAATTTTAGGTTTAAGTGATAGGTGAGCTGTAGAGAAAGTAAGGAGGTTTTTTAGGTTTCAGGGATGGGAGGCGATTAGGGGTCGTACAAATATGTTAGGTTTCTAAAATGGTTTGGCTAAATAGGCAGTAAAAGGCAAATTCTCACATTAGGGAAACAGAAGTTGGCACGCCAAGGTTTGCTGTTGTTGCTTTATTCAGGCTGCTTGACGCATTTCAGCTATAAGCCTTTGTTGAAAACAAAGTGACATGCTCAATTGCCCCATCAAAATAGTTACATAAGTGAAAAGACATAGTGAAAAACGTGCGTCACTTCAGACTAAATGCCACCAACAAGTGCAAATATTTGGTACCCAAATATTATTCAGACGTTTCATAGATATTGTAATAAAAGAGCATTGTGATCAGACACATCCAGTGGTCATATTCTCTGCCAAATACAAGTCTATGAGCATTAAAATTATACAGTACTAATGTTTACGTTTTTTAAAAGATGTACAAACTGAAGGGCAAAGAAGGCAGACTAAATAATATTATTTACAAAGAATCTGCATAGGAGCGGCATTTACAAATTGCATGTCTGCAATTCAATGAAAAAGCCTTATACTAGAGGGGAAGTTTTTTTGTGGTTGGGCCGGTCAAGGGAATGTGATCAACTACAAACCAAAGACCAAGGGACCCCGAGAAAACAAATGTAGGCAGGGACTCTCGGGAACAACAATGAAAAATGGTCCACCCTCAAGGGCAAGGGAGGAAGGTGTCACCTGCCACAGAATACTAATGGAACGTAATAACGTCTCAAACGAATAAAAATAAACAATTCGCTTTGTTCAGGGGAGAACCAAATACATAGCGAAATTATAAACAAACAAGGATACAATACAAAAATTATTTATTTGGAAATAATGTTGATAGATTTTTTGAATTTCAAGTAATAAATCACGGAGCAAAATGGAGGCGAAGTACACAAAAATATATACAATAAACATACAAAACAGATATGCCTGGACTCGTAAGAATAGTTAAGTTAACAGGCTAAGTCTCTCTATCCCCACAAAAGAGCTCTAAACAGTGGAACAAACATAAAAGGCAAAAACATAAACATATACTTCCATCAATCTTACCATTCATGCACTCCACATTCTCACACATGTGAAATAAAACAGATGGAAGTATATGTCTGTTTTTGCCTTTTATGTTTGTTGCCTCCTTTTTGCTCCGTGATTTATTACTTGAAATTCAAAAAAATCTATCAACATTATTTCCAAATAAATAATTTTTGTATTGTATCCTTGTTTGTTTATAATTTTACTATGTATTTGGTTCTCCCCTCAACAAAGCGAATTGTTTATTCCTATTCGTTTGAGACGTTATTACGTTCCATTGGTATCCTGGGGCAGGTGACACCTTCCTCTCTTGCCCTTGAGGGTGGACCATTTTTCACGGGAATGTGATCAGACATGGACGCACTCTGAAGATGGACATAGTCTATGGACTGTTCCCAAAGTCTAATCAATATAATTATTTACTTAGGAGATGTTTCTAAATGACACATGATCTACCAAGAAATCAGGCAATAATTATATGGGTCACCCAGTATGAGTAAGTAGTGCAAACCCAAAAGTTGTAATTGTGCAAGATCTCAGTAAACACGTAGCAACCATATGAAATAACGATTATTACTAAATTTGTGGTAAGATATGGATGATGATATGGGACTTGAAAAGGGGATCACTGTTGTGTCGCTACAATGGTAGGTCTCAATTTGCTTAAGGTCTGGTGTGGTGGGGTGTTGGCCGCTCGAGGGGGTTGGAAGCATGGTCTTGTTGCCAACCCACTCGCCGTGCACGATAGGGTGGGATCACTGAAAAAGCACTACTACTGACCAAACAAACTGTAAAATTCACTAGTTATACATAAGTGACATAATTATAACTTGAACTGCAGTGATGCTGTCCTTATGACCTCACATTTTACATCACCGATATCTGAAATCTATGGTGGTGCAGGTTATACTTATGTCAGTTACGTATAACTGGCAATGTCACTGGTATTTAGATTAAACTGTATTGTTTCTTTAGTGGATTTTTAAGATTTTTTTGAACGAGAGGTAAAATCCTACTTCTTCCCTTACGTATAACTCCACTTTAACCTTCGGGTTCTTCAATATTTTTGACCTATATGTATGTGTATAAGTGTGTGTGTATATATATAAATATATATATATATATATATATAACTACCTACAATTGCCAGTAGGTAGCTATAGTTAGGACCTAGTTTCTGTAGGAAGAGCGTTTTTGATTTGCCAGTTACTTTGGCGTCGTTTAACGAATCTTCGCGAAATCTTCAAAACTATCAGGGCAGTCACTTCAGCTGCTGTCTTGAAAATTTTGGGGTGAATCGTCAAGCGAGGGCTGAGAAAAAGGAGAGGTCCCAAAACGCTTTTTCTCCATGTTAATTTCCATAGGAAACTTTAGAACGGAATTACACCAAATTTAGCAGAAAGGCAGCTGTTGGTTCAGAAAGTGTTATGTTTGTTAATTGGGGTAAATCAGCTCAGTAGTTGCTGATAAATTTAAAGAAATTTCCAGTTGTATATCTAGGGACGCGAAGGATCCGCGAATCATTCCGATCTCGTGCCTGAGATCTGATGTGCAGCCAACACTTCAAACCAGGAAGTGTTGGCAGCCATCTTGTGACGCGGTTGAAACGAGTCGCAAGAAAGAAGATTTTTTTTTTTTTAAAGAAAAGGGGCAGGGTAGAAACACCCTGACCCCCTAGGCCTGTTTAGGGGGTTCCGCAGGGATCCCCAGGGCCCAAAAAATGCATTCATTAAAAATTTTAAGTGGGAGTCGCGGTGGATCCACGAATTCGCTGAAATTGAAGCTCCCGCGCTTCGTTTAATTTAGGCCCCTGGGTGGGCCAGGTCCCGGGGACAATAAAAAATAATGATGGGGGGCCCTGAGTGGGCCCCCTACAGACCCGGGGACTGCCACCTCCACGGGGCTGAATCACTGAAATGCAGTGGGGGCACGTGGCCTCCCCTCTGCCCCAGGGACTGCCACCTCCTTGGGGCTAATGCACTGAAATGCGGGGGGCCACGCGACCCTCTCAGCCCTTGGGACCTCCATCTCCCTGGGGCTATGTTTACAAACAATGCGTGGGGTGGGCTTCAGTCCCCCCACACAGCCCAGGGGACCGCCACCTCCCCTGGGCAACAGTATACTATATTAGATACGGGCAGCCCCGGGGAACACTGGGGCTTAACATTTGTTGGAGGGGGGCGCGTGGCCCCCCTCGTGGAGCCGTGAATGGCCCTGGGGACCACCACCACCCAGGGCTGGCTCTAGCAATGTCCCGGGGATGTCCACCCCGGGACATTGCAGTTTGCTATGGCTTGGTGGGGGCACTGCTCCTGCCAAGCCATAGCAAACTCTGGCCCGCTTAATGGAAGTGAGAGCAGTAAAAATGCTCTCGCTTCCATGAAGCGGAGCAGAATTGCTTTTGGACAGAGGGAGCTGCATGTTTGCAACTCAGTCTGTCCAAAAGCAATGCATGCTCCCGCAGGAGGCGGGGAGCCAGCATGGACTGCGGGGGCCTTCAGGCTCCCCAAAGAACTGGCCGTGCCCCAGGGGATGGGGTCTTCGGGGCAAAATCGGCCCAGAGAGGGAATCCGTGGTGGCCCTCCCCTTTAAAAAAAAAAAAAGTTGTTGAAGGCCTGCCCTGGGGGATGGGTTCCCCGGGGCAAAAATAGACCTGGGGAGGGGGGCTGCGCAGCCCCCCTCCTATGTAAACAAAATAAAAATCAAGGCCTTTCCCTGGGCAATGTGGTCCCTGGAGCGGAAATCGGCCGGTGGGGGTTCGCACGTGGCCCCCGGGCCGAAAATGGCCCGGGAAAGGGGGGGGAGGGGGATGCGTGCGACGCCTCTCCCTTTTTCCAAATAAAAAATTAAATAAATAAAGGCCGGCCGCCGGGGCTGAAATCGGCCGTGTGCCGCTGCTCCCTTTTTTCAAATAAAAAAAATGTAAAAAAGGATCAGACCCCGCGGGATGGGGTCCCTGGGACCCAAAATGGTCCAGGAAAGGGAGGCCACGCGGCCCCTCCTTTCTTAAAAATATTTTTTTTAATTTTAAAAGCCGCAACTCGCATGAGGCCCGTCCCTCTTTCTCCACTACTCTGCAAATGTTGCTCCTGGTGCGCTCCTGGTTGGGGGATGAAGCCCCCTCAGGTGCTGAGGGTCCTTAGGGCCAAGACGACCTCCTGTTAGCTCCAGTAAGCCCCACACAGGGGGGATTGCTGAGAGATGGTCTGAGGCCACGCCTCCTTTCTGCACCACTCTTCAAATGCGCCTCTCAGCGCACTGCTGGTGGGGGATGATGTCCCCTTGCCTACTGAGGGCCTTAGGACTAAAGTGGACGTCTTCCTCCAAGCAGCAGTGCACCTGGAGGCATGCTTGCAGAGTGGTGGAGAAAGGTGGCATGGCCTCTGACCACCTCTTAGCAATCCACCTTTGTGGGCCTTCCTGGATGTAACAGAAGGGCTAGTTGGCCCCCAAGAGTCAAGGCAACTTCTTCCCCCAAATAGTAGTGCACCAGGATGCACGTTTGCAGAGTGGTGGAGAAAGGGGACATGGCCTTTCAGATCTCAGCAATCCTGCTGTATGGGACTTACAGGAGGTAATTGGAGGGGTAGGTGGCCCCCAAGGGCCCTCAATAGCCAAGGGGACTTTATCCCCTACTAGCAGTGCGCCAGGAGGTGCGTTTGCAGAGTGGTGGAAAAAGGGGCATGGCCAGCTTTCAGATCTCAGCTATCCAGTTGTATGGAACTTAATGGAGGTAATAGGAGGGGTGAGGGGTAGTCCTTGGGGGGCCAACTACCCCTCCTGTTACCTCCAGTAAGTTCCACACAGCAGGATTGCTGAGAAGTTGTCAAAGGCACGCCCCCTGTCTCCACCACTCTGCAAACATGCCTCCTGGCACACTACTAGTTGGGGGATGAAGACCCCTTGGCTCCAGAGGGACCAAACCCTGCAAACCAAGGTCTAACAGGGTGGTTTCCTTGGTGGTACTGTGTTGTTAGATAGCTAATAATATTAAAGCATAATTTCTATCAAATAGCTGATTGGATTTTCGCCAAATCACACTTTCTGGGAAAAGATCTAGCTATCTGCCAAATTTGGTGCAATTATGTTAAAATGTTTTGGCTCCAGCATTGTCTAAAGTTCCTATCGAAAATTGCACGGGGAAGCCGCGTTTTCGGGACCCCCCCTCTTTTTCTCCACCCCCCCCACTTGATGGAGCACCCCGAAATTTTCCAGGGAGGACCTAAGGTTGATGAACCTTTTTTTGGAACGTTTTGTGACGATTCCTAAAAAAGAACAAAGTTAGCCAATTAGCCAGCTTTTTATATTTTGGTGTTGTGACTCTTTCACAAACACAGTAAGTCTGCGTGAGTGTGGCCAGGACCTACAAGGCTAACTGTGCATGACCGAAGCCTGCATGGAGTCAGCTGCTTGCAAGGAGTTGGATGCAACATCTGACCACAGGCCAGGCCCCGCGTACAACCCCACATCGTGCACGGGTGCATGCCTGCGTGGGGTTGGACGCAGTGCCTGGCCGCAGACCAGGCTGTGTGGCCAACCCCACACATTGAAGGGGTGGCTTTGCATATGGTAATAAAATATTACTTTACGTTAAAAAAAGCCTGGAAAAGTATTGGGGGGAAAAAACAAAGCTTAAAGTGATGTTATAATTAGGAATTGTAATTATATCTTACTTTACATTTACAAAACCCTTAGAAATTAAAAATACTAAGATTAAAATAACTTTATAGTTAGGTGAAAATTTCAGTGACAACGTAGCTTTTTAAACACACAAAACCACTGAAATACAACAGTTATAGTTCTCTCAAGTAACTATAACTCATGTCCTAGGGTAACTATAATTTGTGCCCTGGCCATGCACTGCTAATTAGCCCACTTACTACGTCAATCATTTGTTATGACATCATTGATAATACCACTGCAACATTTGCTATGAAATTATTGATGAGAAAACTGTGCATGGCAAGGGGCGAGTTATAGTTACCTTAGGGGCATGAGTTATAGTTACTTGCGTTGTAGTGGTTCTTGTTGTAGTGGTCGCGTTGTATGTGGCGTACAATGTGTTTGTCTGTGTAGTAGCCCATATTCACTAACAATAGACTCATCTAAGTTTAATGACTACTAATGTTCAAGTGAGATTCGGAAACCAATTGGCAACTGACTGCAAACTGACCCTTAAACCCTGACAAACTGCGATTTGAGCAATTACTGTCTCACCACTGCTGTAAAGATTTATAAGTTAGAATCTGTGACACTGCACTGCTGTGGTTCGATGGACTCATGGCAACTACAGAGACCACTGTGTGTTGACAGTAAAATTATGCCCACATTTCAAGATGAGCCTTTTGACAACCACCAAATATCCATTCAATGGTGTTTACTAGATGTAAGAACTGGCACCACACTTCAGCTAAACATGAGTGGCAATAAAAAAAAAAGAGATGAACACTTGTTCATATGCACCATCTAGAGTTGTTGTGGTGGTGAGCAGGCACACACAACTCGGGTAAGAAGCTTGGCCCATTGAAACGTGAATCATTTGTTTTTCTTTCTTTAATATGAAATTTCTACTGAAGCATCTCAATAGAGAGCTGCTGCTATAATGCCGTCTGTGTCAGTGGCATGTTTATTTACTGGGTTTGTGTGTGGCACTGCAGAATAGTGTCATTCTTTCTTCCCGCTTTTTAATAACAAAGTGCTATGCATCTATTCTACATAAGTATGTGTAAAAAAACACAACCAGAAAGAGTCTCTTTATTCACTGAACATGCCAATGGTTGGTAAATAAATTTGACTAACCTAAACTTTGCTAACCAGGATCAACTGGTGAGCGGCATTGGCAGATAACGCACTCCATCTTGTTTACTTGTATGAGTCTACGCTAGCCTGAATATCATAACCAGTTAAGTGTCTAGATAAAGTTACAAGATAGTACATGGGGGAGAAAACTAGAAATTAAAAGTCTAAAAATCTTAATCGTATATTTTATCAACAACAGATCTGACTGTATGTTTTGTCACCAACAGTTCTGACGCTTGTCCAATCAGTTGTTACACACTTTTCTGCTGTAATTTTTTAAGATAATAAAACAAAGCATTTTAAATAAATGTACATTGATAAGCCATTTGCAATTCTACAACTTGGAATGTGCATTTTCACTGGTTATTTCAAATATTATCTGGATTTTAAAACAGTTGAAGCACCCTTAAGGAGTTGAAAAATCTTATAAATAAAAATCATTTTTACAAGTGGGTCCATTTCGTGCTATACAGTAAAGAATCCTTCTATTTAGTCTCATGAGTAGACGGGCAGAATCTCCACTCAATCGTTGTTGTCCCACCAGGCGGATCCTTAGTTTTTTTTTATTATCTTTATCTAGTATTCCAAATAAAATGTTAAATCAGATGAACAACGGCAATAGAAATGGCAGACCCAACTGCTAAGCCGAGGTTTAAGAAAAAAGTCATCATAACCCCAGCGGCTTCAGCCAATTCTTTGGGCACAACCTTGGGCCCATAAATCATGGCAAGGGAGCCCAAGTAACCATTGCTTATGCCTACAAGTGAGATGAAAATCACAGGATAGGCATCATGCTGAAAAAGAACAATATCTGAGTGAGCACGGGGTTGATAGTTGCAGTAGACGAACAAGGGGATGAACACAGTTCTCAGCAGGATCACAGCAGGAAAAAACTTGCTTTTTGGCCCAGGAATTTGAATCCAGACAGTGACCTGTCGGCCACACCAGTCAGCAAAATTGTACATGAGGAAGCACGTTAAAGGGGTGAAGTACTTGTTAGTCCATATGCTCCCAGAGGAATTATTCACAGAGGCAATACTGGAAGAAAGTGTGGGAAAGATGATTATGGAGATAAAGAAGACATAGAAAACGCAAGAGGCCAGGATGGAAATCTTCTTCAAGATTGGACGCCATGGTGGAATACCCTGATTTACACCTGTAGACTCTCCTTCTCCTTCGAAAGAATTGTTTGGCAATGAAGCTTCTTTGCTGACTTCTTCAATGCTTCTCATGTAGTATCTAAACAGAAAACAAAGAGAAATTATCGATGTAAGATCAAGAAAGAAAGTCGATCAAGAATCCGATGTACTACTTTATGGGCAATATGGAGTTGCATCAATTCTAAATAGCAGCTATGTTGGTCAATGAAATATAGTGCAAAACTGGTGTACTTAATGGCAACTGTACACTGTATTTAGCAGTTATGTAAAGTACTATGCTCAATTGTTTACAATTTGTGGACCTGAACATGTAATTATGTTGAGCTGAAGAATACACAAGAAATGTAATTTAATTTTCCACTGAACCCATTTTACATAAGATTGAGAGGAAAGCTTCATCCCTACAGACAAATGAAGTGTACAGAAAACTTCAAACACCTTGTTTCTTCTTCATTTAAGTTGCTTTTATTTCGTTTATTTTATTTTAATTTCGTTTTCCAACACAATAAAAATAAAAAACAAGGCAACAATTAATAGAGAAAAGCAACAGCAGAGATGAATCTGACAACTAAACATAGCTAAACAAAACTTTACAAAGACCTTCAAACATTCAGGAAAAATAATAAAAATATTTAGTGTTAAGGAAAAGGAAACGCAATAGCAGTAAGAATTTTGTTACTGTCCGATGTGTCATATACTGTTAACTACGTGAGTAAGTGACTTATAGTACGCACGAAGCAAAACCAAAGGGGATGATGGACGGAGTGTTGAACATTGCAAGCACTCACCCCCAGTCAACTGATCTGGGTTTAATCCACCATCATTCTTTAGCTCACTCCGCCACCCCAGTTCAGACATGGCCATATGCAAATCAGTCTGACCCTGTGCCTCATGGGAACAGTCCAGCCCGAACTGCCAAGCCATGTCTTCCCTGGACCGGAAACAAGCATCCTGGGACCGGTTTCGGGTTCATAACCCTCAGCAGCCAGGCTATCTTGAATCCAGTGGCAAAGTGAGCAAGGGACCCACGTCTGGGCATACCCTGCCAACTTAGGGCGAACAAAGCAAAACCA
Organism: Calotriton arnoldi; assembly: GCA_963921515.1. Taxonomy (NCBI): domain Eukaryota; kingdom Metazoa; phylum Chordata; class Amphibia; order Caudata; family Salamandridae; genus Calotriton; species Calotriton arnoldi. Next base: position 2,843,333 of record CAWUFW010000775.1, on the reverse strand, counting down.
AAGGGGATGATGGACGGAGTGTTGAACATTGCAAGCACTCACCCCCAGTCAACTGATCTGGGTTTAATCCACCATCATTCTTTAGCTCACTCCGCCACCCCAGTTCAGACATGGCCATATGCAAATCAGTCTGACCCTGTGCCTCATGGGAACAGTCCAGCCCGAACTGCCAAGCCATGTCTTCCCTGGACCGGAAACAAGCATCCTGGGACCGGTTTCGGGTTCATAACCCTCATCAGCCAGGCTATCTTGAATCCTGTGGCAAAGTGAGCAACGGACCCACGTCTGGGCATACCCTGCCAACTTAGGGCGAACAAAGCAAAACCAAAGGGGATGATGGACGGAGTGTTGAACATTGCAAGCACTCACCCCAGTCAACTGATCTGGGTTTAATCCACCATCATTCTTTAGCTCACTCCGCCACCCCAGTTCAGACATGGCCATATGCAAATCAGTCTGACCCTGTGCCTCATGGGAACAGTCCAGCCCGAACTGCCAAGCCATGTCTTCCCTGGACCGGAAACAAGCATCCTGGGACCGGTTTCGGGTTCATAACCCTCATCAGCCAGGCTATCTTGAATCCAGTGGCAAAGTGAGCAAGGGACCCACGTCTGGGCATACCCTGCCAACTTAGGGCGAACAAAGCAAAACCAAAGGGGATGATGGACGGAGTGTTGAACATTGCAAGCACTCACCCCCAGTCAACTGATCTGGGTTTAATCCACCATCATTCTTTAGCTCACTCCGCCACCCCAGTTCAGACATGGCCATATGCAAATCAGTCTGACCCTGTGCCTCATGGAAACAGTCCAGCCCGAACTGCCAAGCCATGTCTTCCCTGGACCGGAAACAAGCATCCTGGGACCGGTTTCGGGTTCATAACCCTCATCAGCCAGGCTATCTTGAATCCAGTGGCAAAGTGAGCAAGGGACCCACGTCTGGGCATACCCTGCCAACTTAGGGCGAACAAAGCAAAACCAAAGGGGATGATGGACGGAGTGTTGAACATTGCAAGCACTCACCCCCAGTCAACTGATCTGGGTTTAATCCACCATCATTCTTTAGCTCACTCCGCCACCCCAGTTCAGACATGGCCATATGCAAATCAGTCTGACCCTGTGCCTCATGGGAACAGTCCAGCCCGAACTGCCAAGCCATGTCTTCCCTGGACCGGAAACAAGCATCCTGGGACCGGTTTCGGGTTCATAACCCTCATCAGCCAGGCTATCTTGAATCCAGTGGCAAAGTGAGCAAGGGACCCACGTCTGGGCATACCCTGCCAACTTAGGGCGAACAAAGCAAAACCAAAGAGGATGATGGACGGAGTGTTGAACATTGCAAGCACTCACCCCCAGTCAACTGATCTGGGTTTAATTCACCATCATTCTTTAGCTCACTCCGCCACCCCAGTTCAGACATGGCCATATGCAAATCAGTCTGACCCTGTGCCTCATGGGAACAGTCCAGCCCGAACTGCCAAGCCATGTCTTCCCTGGACCGGAAACAAGCATCCTGGGACCGGTTTCGGGTTCATAACCCTCATCAGCCAGGCTATCTTGAATCCAGTGGCAAAGTGAGCAAGGGACCCACGTCTGGGCATACCCTGCCAACTTAGGGCGAACAAAGCAAAACCAAAGGGGATGATGGACGGAGTGTTGAACATTGCAAGCACTCACCCCCAGTCAACTGATCTGGGTTTAATCCACCATCATTCTTTAGCTCACTCCGCCACCCCAGTTCAGACATGGCCATATGCAAATCAGTCTGACCCGGTGCCTCATGGGAACAGTCCAGCCCGAACTGCCAAGCCATGTCTTCCCTGGACCGGAAACAAGCATCCTGGGACCGGTTTCGGGTTCATAACCCTCAGCAGCCAGGCTATCTTGAATCCAGTGGCAAAGTGAGCAAGGGACCCACGTCTGGGCATACCCTGCCAACTTAGGGCGAACAAAGCAAAACCAAAGGGGATGATGGACGGAGTGTTGAACATTGCAAGCACTCACCCCCAGTCAACTGATCTGGGTTTAATCCACCATCATTCTTTAGCTCACTCCGCCACCCCAGTTCAGACATGGCCATATGCAAATCAGTCTGACCCTGTGCCTCATGGGAACAGTCCAGCCCGAACTGCCAAGCCATGTCTTCCCTGGACCGGAAACAAGCATCCTGGGACCGGTTTCGGGTTCATAACCCTCATCAGCCAGGCTATCTTGAATCCTGTGGCAAAGTGAGCAAGGGACCCACGTCTGGGCATACCCTGCCAACTTACGGCGAACAAAGCAAAACCAAAGGGGATGATGGACGGAGTGTTGAACATTGCAAGCACTCACCCCAGTCAACTGATCTGGGTTTAATCCACCATCATTCTTTAGCTCACTCCGCCACCCCAGTTCAGACATGGCCATATGCAAATCAGTCTGACCCTGTGCCTCATGGGAACAGTCCAGCCCGAACTGCCAAGCCATGTCTTCCCTGGACCAGAAACAAGCATCCTGGGACCGGTTTCGGGTTCATAACCCTCATCAGCCAGGCTATCTTGAATCCAGTGGCAAAGTGAGCAAGGGACCCACGTCTGGGCATACCCTGCCAACTTAGGGCGAACAAAGCAAAACCAAAGGGGATGATGGACGGAGTGTTGAACATTGCAAGCACTCACCCCCAGTCAACTGATCTGGGTTTAATCCACCATCATTCTTTAGCTCACTCCGCCACCCCAGTTCAGACATGGCCATATGCAAATCAGTCTGACCCTGTGCCTCATGGAAACAGTCCAGCCCGAACTGCCAAGCCATGTCTTCCCTGGACCGGAAACAAGCATCCTGGGACCGGTTTCGGGTTCATAACCCTCATCAGCCAGGCTATCTTGAATCCACTGGCAAAGTGAGCAAGGGACCCACGTCTGGGCATACCCTGCCAACTTAGGGCGAACAAAGCAAAACCAAAGGGGATGATGGACGGAGTGTTGAACATTGCAAGCACTCACCCCCAGTCAACTGATCTGGGTTTAATCCACCATCATTCTTTAGCTCACTCCGCCACCCCAGTTCAGACATGGCCATATGCAAATCAGTCTGACCCTGTGCCTCATGGGAACAGTCCAGCCCGAACTGCCAAGCCATGTCTTCCCTGGACCGGAAACAAGCATCCTGGGACCGGTTTCGGGTTCATAACCCTCATCAGCCAGGCTATCTTGAATCCAGTGGCAAAGTGAGCAAGGGACCCACGTCTGGGCATACCCTGCCAACTTAGGGCGAACAAAGCAAAACCAAAGAGGATGATGGACGGAGTGTTGAACATTGCAAGCACTCACCCCCAGTCAACTGATCTGGGTTTAATTCACCATCATTCTTTAGCTCACTCCGCCACCCCAGTTCAGACATGGCCATATGCAAATCAGTCTGACCCTGTGCCTCATGGGAACAGTCCAGCCCGAACTGCCAAGCCATGTCTTCCCTGGACCGGAAACAAGCATCCTGGGACCGGTTTCGGGTTCATAACCCTCATCAGCCAGGCTATCTTGAATCCAGTGGCAAAGTGAGCAAGGGACCCACGTCTGGGCATACCCTGCCAACTTAGGGCGAACAAAGCAAAACCAAAGGGGATGATGGACGGAGTGTTGAACATTGCAAGCACTCACCCCCAGTCAACTGATCTGGGTTTAATCCACCATCATTCTTTAGCTTACTCCGCCACCCCAGTTCAGACATGGCCATATGCAAATCAGTCTGACCCTGTGCCTCATGGGAACAGTCCAGCCCGAACTGCCAAGCCATGTCTTCCCTGGACCGGAAACAAGCATCCTGGGACCGGTTTTGGGTTCATAACCCTCAGCAGCCAGGCTATCTTGAATCCAGTGGCAAAGTGAGCAAGGGACCCACGTCTGGGCATACCCTGCCAACTTAGGGCGAACAAAGCAAAACCAAAGGGGATGATGGACGGAGTGTTGAACATTGCAAGCACTCACCCCCAGTCAACTGATCTGGGTTTAATCCACCATCATTCTTTAGCTCACTCCGCCACCCCAGTTCAGACATGGCCATATGCAAATCAGTCTAACCCTGTGCCTCATGGGAACAGTCCAGCCCGAACTGCCAAGCCATGTCTTCCCTGGACCGGAAACAAGCATCCTGGGACCGGTTTCGGGTTCATAACCCTCATCAGCCAGGCTATCTTGAATCCAGTGGCAAAGTGAGCAAGGGACCCACGTCTGGGCATACCCTGCCAACTTAGGGTGAACAAAGCAAAACCAAAGGGGATGATGGACGGAGTGTTGAACATTGCAAGCACTCACCCCCAGTCAACTGATCTGGGTTTAATCCACCATCATTCTTTAGCTCACTCCGCCACCCCAGTTCAGACATGGCCATATGCAAATCAGTCTGACCCTGTGCCTCATGGGAACAGTCCAGCCCGAACTGCCAAGCCATGTCTTCCCTGGACCGGAAACAAGCATCCTGGGACCGGTTTCGGGTTCATAACCCTCATCAGCCAGGCTATCTTGAATCCAGTGGCAAAGTGAGCAAGGGACCCACGTCTGGGCATACCCTGCCAACTTAGGGCGAACAAAGCAAAACCAAAGGGGATGATGGACGGAGTGTTAAACCCAGATCAGTTGACTGGGGGTGAGTGTTTGATTTGCACAAGCGCTCCGTCCATCATCCCCTTTGGTATCGCTTGTTCGCCCTAAGTTGGCAGGGTATGCCCAGACGTGGGTCCCTTGCTCACTTTGCCACTGGATTCAAGCTAGCCTGGCTGATGACGGCTGAATAGCCAGAAACCGGTCCCAGGATGCTTGTTTCCGGTCCAGGGAAGACATGGCTTGGCAGTTCGGGCTGGACTGTTCCCATGAGGCACAGGGTCAGACTGATTTGCATATGGCCATGTCTGAACTGGGGTGGTGGAGTGAGCTAAAGAATGATGATGGATTAAACCCAGATCAGTTGACTGGGGGTGAGTGTTTGATTTGCACAAGCGCTCCGTCCATCATCCCCTTTGGTATCGCTTGTTCGCCCTAAGTTGGCAGGGTATGCCCAGACGTGGGTCACTTGCTCACTTTGCCACTGGATTCAAGCTAGCCTGGCTGATGACGGCTGAATAGCCAGAAACCGGTCCCAGGATGCTTGTTTCCGGTCCAGGGAAGACATGGCTTGGCAGTTCGGGCTGGACTGTTCCCATGAGGCACAGGGTCAGACTGATTTGCATATGGCCATGTCTGAACTGGGGTGGTGGAGTGAGCTAAAGAATGATGATGGATTAAACCCAGATCAGTTGACTGGGGGTGAGTGTTTGATTTGCACAAGCGCTCCGTCCATCATCCCCTTGGTATCGCTTTGTTCGCCCTAAGTTGGCAGGGTATGCCCAGACGTGGGTCACTTGCTCACTTTGCCACTGGATTCAAGCTAGCCTGGCTGATGACGGCTGAATAGCCAGAAACCGGTCCCAGGATGCTTGTTTCCGGTCCAGGGAAGACATGGCTTGGCAGTTCGGGCTGGACTGTTCCCATGAGGCACAGGGTCAGACTGATTTGCATATGGCCATGTCTGAACTGGGGTGGTGGAGTGAGCTAAAGAATGATGATGGATTAAACCCAGATCAGTTGACTGGGGGTGAGTGTTTGATTTGCACAAGCGCTCCGTCCATCATCCCCTTGGTATCGCTTGTTCGCCCTAAGTTGGCAGGGTATGCCCAGACGTGGGTCCCTTGCTCACTTTGCCACTGGATTCAAGCTAGCCTGGCTGATGACGGCTGAATAGCCAGAAACCGGTCCCAGGATGCTTGTTTCCGGTCCAGGGAAGACATGGCTTGGCAGTTCGGGCTGGACTGTTCCCATGAGGCACAGGGTCAGACTGATTTGCATATGGCCATGTCTGAACTGGGGTGGTGGAGTGAGCTAAAGAATGATGATGGATTAAACCCAGATCAGTTGACTGGGGGTGAGTGTTTGATTTGCACAAGCGCTCCGTCCATCATCCCCTTTGGTATCGCTTTATAGTACGCACGAACATGAGTCAGAGACTACCGAACAAGGTCACAAAATTAATAAGGAGTATTTTGAAAAACTCTGCCACTTTATTTGCTAATCTAGTCCAGTGTTGGAAATTGTTTAAACTTAGGGGCGGATTACGATGTCGGTCGGAAAGGCTCCGAACGGGATGTGGATTCTCTGAATACGATTCAGAACCTATGTTTCCAACCGAATTGGACACATTTCCGACCGACCGATTACGATGCAAGGAAACCGTTCGGCTGTCTGATTCAGTTCCAATCGGCATTCGGACAGCCCGAGTTCTTCGGTTGAATCGTACAGCTCTATGGACACGGTTTTTAACCGAGCAATTACGATGGCCGATTCCGACAGCCGTTCCAAATCGGTCTGCCCGACACGAAACAGCTGTTGGAATCTGACTTTGGGGGCCGGTACCAGGGCCCCTTTCACCTGTAGCCCTCCGGTTGCGGCCCGTGGGGGTACCCAAGGGACCCCTCTTTCCAACCATGCACAGTGTAGCAGGCACCATGAGGCTCCCACTACGGGTGCAGGGGTTTCCCCAACCACCCCTTTTTTCAATGGGAGCCTGTGTTCTCGTTCAGAACACCAGGCTCCCATTGAAGTCAATGCGAGTCCGACCGAACGATGTTCGGAAGCATGGTAATCGGTCGGTCGGACTCGCAGAACCTGATTCGGTCGGAAACAATTCCGAAACAGATTCGGTCGGAAGAGTTTAAGACTGACATCGTAATCGGCCCCTGTATGTGTATAGCAAACACAACAAGATGATGAACGGAGTGCTATAACTTTTCAAACACTCACCCGAGTCAAGAGATCTGGGTTAAATCCATTGTTCGTTTGCTCACCATGCCACCCCAGTTTGGACCCAGCCATATGCAAATCAGTCTTAGCCCTGCTCCTCATGGGAACAGTCCAGCCCGAAAAGCCAAGCCAGGTGCTCCCTGGACCAGAAACAAGCATCCTGGGACCTGGCCTGGCAGTTAAAGACTTTCCTACTTTGTGAATGGTATACATTGTGTCAACGGCATCCAGCTTCTCAGTAGGAAAATCATGGAAGTGTTAAAGATGAAGGAAGTTAGAGATGTGCAGTGTCGTCTTTGAGGGCATGCATGTTTGCTTATCATCAGAAACATCAGTAGCAGTAATCAAGGGATTAAATAAAGAAGGGGCAGCATTTCATAGGAGAGGTATACAATCAAGACGGATCCCTGTCTGCTGGTATCCCAAGTGAAAGGAGTGCAGTTTGAGGTCAATACAGGGTGGCCTTAGAAATGCATTGACAACTGTAGAGAGCCAATACCACTTGGTTTTGAGTGTGAGGGTATGGCAGTATTAGATCAAAAATCTTGCTCGAAAGTGCAACAAATATAACAAGGCCATGCCCCAGTGAGGTAGTGAGGTAGTCTGAAAACATTGTGCTATGAAAAGAAATCATGCTTGTTTTGACTTACTAAGGAGTTCCTTCGATCAAATGGTTGAGTCTAATTAGCGGAAGTTGTAAGAACAGAAACTGAGTGCAAGATTTCTGGAAGCAGCATAAGAGGAATATTTTACAGAGTTTCTCTCAGAAATAGATCATGCACAATATTTTTGGAGGGTGCATCTCAAAACTTCCCAACATCCATCTCAATAGAGAGCCAGCTCAAGATTTCTCAGCATCCATCTCTCCAGGAAGTGACATCACTGCATTTGCAAACATCCATCTCTGAAGGAAGCAACCTCAATGTTCGTTATCTGTTACTTTCAACCTTCTCAACTAGCTTGATCATATGTCTGGCAAATATCACATTGTGTAAACATACTCAGTCATGGGCACATATAATGCCTCTAACCTCATCCATAATATCGCTCACTACAACACACACCCTCCCACACCACACTCGATGCTCATCAATGCACACTTTGCAAGCATATGCGATACAGACATCACTCAACAAAACCAAAATGCACTCATCAATTAAACCTGTACATCCTCGTCCCCAATGGTAACAGCATCCAACGCATAGACCACACACTCAAAGTATAAAGGGGATTGCAGACAAACCCAAGACATCCTGGCCCTGTACTATTAGCAACTATACTATACCCAGGTTTTTCAAGCTCCCTTCCTGCCACTTCCCACTTTCAGCCTGCAAAACATCCGTCTTTCGTCTGATCTCCAGTTATCCAGACAAAATACATATGTCCAAGAAAAAATCTGAGACCTCATCGCCTATATCGCCATAGACCCACACCACACTCCTCGAAGACTTCGACCTCTCTGACAACTCCAACACAAAATGCTTGAAGGAAGATTTCTACACACTGGCAATAAAACAGCTCAAACTACAACGGCAATACTCTGGACCTCATCCTATCAGCACCCTCAAATATCCAGACACAAACAACTCTGGAATGTATCAACCACTTTGCCACCTACTTCGACATCACAAATACTACACATCAACATAATGGACAACTGAAAAGAGGAAAAATAAAAGCAATCTATCTGGAAATAAAACCCAAAAACTAAACACCTTCCAGAACACTTCCAGTACATCACAGGTGTCATATTCTCCTCAAAATACACAACTCTATGAGATTGCATGCTGAATGCTATGTTCTTGAAAAGCTGATCCACCAAGCCATCAGCACCTTTGTAGACTCAAAAGCTTAGCAAAAATAAATGTACCATAAGAAAAAAGGAAAACAAATGGAGAAGAACAAACCTCCCAGATGACCTCATTCTACTCAAAACACTCTGCTCTAATTGTTGATCCCTCATCATCATACTAAAACCTCTTAATAGAAGAGCACCATCAGTGAAGCAACCAACAGAAGTCCTCTTCAAGGATGTCAAACACTGCACCACTCCTCTACCAGAACCCACAGGCCCTGCGCTTCAGTTGACAAATGCCACACAATCAATCTCTTCTTCACTGAGATTAACAAAATCAGATCCAACCTTATTACAACTTCCAGTGCCCCATTTCCAGGTATCCCTTGTAACCTCACGCCAAATGGACTCCTTCAAACCTGTAGGGCATATGGTGCTCTCCAATACCCTGAATTCCATCAAGGCAACCTCCTATGAAGATGACACCCTTCTTTCTACCAACCTCATTTCAAGGAGAGGCTCTCATATCTTTCTCCATATTGTCACTGCCTCCTGAAGCCAAGGAAAATTTGCAGTTGCCTTTACAACAGATAAGATTCTTCCCTTGACAAAAAAGAAACCACCGATGAAACCAGCCAACCTTACCAGCCTTGTATGTATATTGAAAACTATTGAAAAAGCAGTCTCCACCCAACTACGGGAGCACATTAGCAAGAATGATCTTCTACGGGAAGTCCAATAAGGCTTCAGACCATGCTGCAGCACTGAGCGAGCCACACACTTCAAGTAGACAACAACATCCTCCTCTTCAATGACAGGAACTACCCTTGCCTCCTGGTGCTGTTTAACCTCTCTGCAACTTTCCACACAGTTTACGATCCAGCTCTGATCAACATGCAGAAAACACGCATGGGATTTTCAGGCAGTATCTTAAAATGGCTCACATCCTATTTCACCAACCAGCACAGACTTGCAGAAATAGGTCCCAGAACATCAAAGACACTCCCCACCTCCTGCGGAGTAAGCCAGGGCTACATTCGTATTTCCATTACCTTCACCCTCTACATGGAACCTATCAGATCAATTCTAGCAGACAGCAGCATCAAGATCCATTAAAAAGCAAATGACACCCAAATCCACATAAAAATATCCTCACCCAATGAAATACAGAGACTCAAATCTAGCTTCGAATATATCCAATCTTGGATGTGAACTAACGTCTTGTAGCTGAACCCCACAAAGACTGAATTTCTTCTGTTTGCCATCAGCCCCAAACAACGCCAGATTCAAGCCTGGCTCTCCAAATTAAAACTACCAGGCTCCCCTCCCCAACTAATAGACCATGCAAAATATCTGGGATTCACCCACGACACCCCGCTCACATTTAAGCAAGACATTGCAAGGTAGACCAAAATAGGTTTGTTCCAACTCTCGCTAATGAAGAAAGTTAAGCCATTTATTTTGGAAGATGACTTTAGAACAACTCTCCAATCTGGACTGAGGCAATGCTCTGCTAAATGGTGTAGGAAAGTGGGTTTCTGTTGCAGTAACCCCCCTCCACTTTTTGGCAGATTTCTGATGCAGTTTGACTGAGTGTGCCCTGGGTCCCTGACAATCAGCTTCCGAGGGCTTGTGTTCTTTTCCAAAATTGTACCTTTGTTTTCACAACTGGCACATCTCTGGCTCACATGCAAGTCCCTTGTGAAAGGTACCAGTGGTACCAAGGGCCTTGTGACTAGAGAGGGTCTCTAAGGGCTCCAGTATGTATTGTGCCACTCTGAGAGGCCCCTCACCAAACACATACTCACTGCCATTGCAGACTGTGTGTTTTGGTGCAGACAAATCCCTGTGTGCCATGCCCACCAACGTGTTCCAGAAAACAATGGTTCTTATGTGGCCAACATTGGTCCAAAAAAGGGGGGACGCAAGGGCAGCGTCAGAATTAGGAACAATGAGCTTACGTCTAGATCGATACTTGATATCTCAGGGATCACCCACCAACCACTGCATGTGGCATAGGTTAATCACCCCTCCAGCAAGCCTCACAGCCCTAAGGCAGGGTGCACTATACCACAGGTGAGGGCATAGTAGTATGAGCAATGTGCCCCGATAGTGTATGTGCCATTCACAGACAATGTAAGTGCAGTGGAGCCATATTGAGTACATGGGCTGGGAGTTTGTCATTAAGAACTCCACAGCTCCATGATGGCTTTAATAAATGCTAAGGAGTTTGGTATCAAACTCCTCAGCATAATAAACACACACTGATGCCAGTGTTTGATTTATTACAAAATGCACTCAGAGGGAATCCTAGAGATTCCCCCTGAAAAACTACCAACTCCCTCGTGTCCAGCTGGCCAAACTGCCACACACAGATATGTTTCTGACCCCCTGAGGTGAGAGCCTTGTGCTCTAGTGGGTCAGGGACAAATGCTGCTTGGGGTGGAGGTGCTTCACACCTACCAAGCAGGAATAGCATTCAGGGCGTCGAGCCTCAAAGGATTCCTACCATTTGATAAGCTAACCAGGGCCTCTCCAGCTAGTGGAGATGTCCGCCCCCTTGACTAAGCTCCACTTTTGGCGGCAAAGGTCGGGGGGAAAATTAGTAGTCAGGAGAGGTGTCTCCCCTCTGCCAGGACCACCGCTAAGGTGCCCTGTACCGAGGTGACCCCCTCCTTAGGAAATCCTCCATCTTGAATGGAAGGATTTGACCCAATCAGGTTAGTGGGATGCCCCTTCTCTAAAGGGAGGGGGCACTCTAGGGGTATAGCCACCCTAAAGGCAAGCAGCCCGTTGGCTTCCATCTGCCAGTGTCTGTAACACCCTTAAATTCAGTACTTAGGGGCACCCCTGAACCTTGATCCTCAGATTCCTGTGACCCAAGAAGAAAAAGGACGAAGAAGACACGTACAGTCGAGCCTAGAAGACGACTACTGATTTGGCCCCAGCCCTACCGGCCTGTCTCCTGCTTAGCGACCCTGCGAAGAAGACAACGCCGCCTGTCCCATGGCCAGCGACTTCCAGGAACCCCAGGAAGACTGCCACTCTTCAGCCAAGACTAGATCTCAAGAGGACAGCGACCCTGTCCAAAATAAACTTCACCAAGGATTCCGGATCCAGGCAAATCCGAGACCCCTGCCCACTCTGCACCAGACGCCCATGGCCTGAGTTGCTCACCTGTCCTGTGAAGTCTCACCTGGCGATCCTGCCCTCGTCTCCATCGGTGGCTGACCTCTCCTGGACATCACAAAGTCACCTGCAGCATCTACACAAAGGGTCCCCCTGACCGCGACCGACTCCGAGCAAGACCAAAAGGTACCCCTGCATCCACAGCCCTGTAGCCTTGTGGAGCCCAACCGACAGTGCCTCCACCTCCCCCAGCCCTCCAACTTACTTTCCCAGCTGGTGGTCACCATCAGCCAGCCTCCTGGTCCGAGCCTGCAGCCTCTTTGTACAACTGAGGTTCCCCATTGAAATGCATTGGGCGCACAACGCTGATTTTGCACCCTGCACCCGGCCGCCCCTGTGATGCTGGTGGTGTAGATTTGATGCTGCCTTGTGGCCCCCCTGTGCTGATCTTAACCCCCCGAAACCTGTGCCCTGAAACCACGGGTACTTACCTGCAAACCGTGCCTCTTCGAGGTGCCCCCAGTCTCTACTGATTTTCATTGGGCCCAGTGACCTCTAAACCCAGCCGCCCCAGTGTCGCTGGTGGTGCAGTACCTACCTTAAACTGAACCTTTACCAGTGTTGGTCCAAACACCAGAAGACTGGGATTGTAAGTCGAGTACTTACCTGCTAATGCATAACACTGTTTTCCTCCCATAGGATTGCATTGTATTCTATCTATTGCATTCAACTGTCTATCTTTTACATTGCTAAGTGCTACTGTTTCTGATTGACAAATACAAAAGTATTTCTAAGACTGTAAAACATTTCTTCTGCCTTGCAAACCAATTCATACTGCATTTTTGAAAGTATTACTACTTTGAAAACTGTAACTTACCTGCAACTGAGTATTTCTTGGTTCTAGAAAATAAAATAACCAAATAACTTTTTATACAAAACAATTGGTCTGGATTCAGTCTTTGAGTGTGTGCAATCATTTCTTGCCTGAGTGTGTACCATAAATGCTTAACATAGCCCTCTGATAAGCCTAACAGCTAGATCTACACTACCACAAACATAGCTTTTACGATTATCTACTTAAGCCTCTGAGGATTCACTGGACTCTGTGCACATTATACCTTACTTTGGTATAGTATATACACAGCCAGCTTCCTACAAACAGTCTCTGTGATACCACCCTAGCATCTATCCTGCACACAAGCAGCATGGTTCATCACTGTTTAATTTTCAAATTCCTTTTGTGCTTTGTTAATTTTTGCTTACAGGCATTTGTATCTTAACATTTAGCATGCTAGAAATGTTGTTTTGGAAACTCAAGGAAATTCACATTATGCATTTTTCATTGTTGTATTCTGCTTTAGTTTGCTGCACTTTTTTTGAGTCGGTTTTTGTTTCTTTGTTTTTATGATCGCGCACGTCTTGACGCCACTGATTACTTACAGACGGCTCCGCAATTCACTTTGTTCTCTTAATTGTACACACATGGGTGAACACTGGCATTTTAGTTAATAGACCTTGGGAAGCCCCACGTCTTTCCATTTGCACACACGAGGGTTTATACAGGCGTTACGATCAGCTCTCCTGTTTGTTTGGGTAGGTTTGTGTCTTTCCTTGAAGTGTATGCGGTGCATTAGCATGGAGTCAATATAACATTCATGGTGTTTTCTTTTCAGGCAGCCGACCGGTTAATTGTTTGCTCATATGCTCAGGTGTTTTGTGCTTCTGTCGATAGGCGTTGCCACAAATTTTCCCGTTTTAAAGTTTCATTTTGGCACTATATTTTGAACATGTTTTTTTACACTTACACATTACCAAAATCCCCTGTGTTGTTTCATTTTGTTTATAGGCTTTTTGTTAACTACAAGGTTAGTTGATGAGAGTCCATTGACTCATTAGAATACCTCTTATTGTTATCATGTCCTTAACTTTTCAGGCAAAAACACTCATTGATTTCTAAATATGTGTAAAATCATAAAGGTAACTGTTTTTCTGCCTACATTTCACATGCTTTTGCTTAATCTTGCATTTCCTATGAATGTTTGCTTTTTCCAGGATGTTGTTACCTTTTTTTTCCTTCAGGCAGCATATTCCTCTTGCCTCCCCTCCCTTATAACCTATTTCCCATTTTCTGGTTCTCCAGCGCCATAAGATCATACAAATGGCAATAGCGCTATGCAAATATGATTACTCAACTGCAAATAAAAAAAAAAAGTAAAAAACATTGTTATTTTCAACACCAAGAGCTCTAACTTTCACAAATGCGAGAGACCGATTTCATTGCAAATGCTTGTTAGGTTGAGGGAATGGAACAAGGTTGCATGTCACGTGAGAAGCGAGCTGCGTGAGTCGTGAGCAGCGTCCGATGAGCTGCGTCTGAGTCCAGAGCTGCCGGGCCGCACTCGAGAATGGAGATCCGGAAACCCGGAACTAACAACCCACTAGAAGACTCTTGGTCCCCCACACCCTGCACCTCCGCGCCATCTCATCGTTGTGAGTGCAGCGGCCGTAGTCGGCAGCTGCGGCTTGCGGTGCCCCTGATGAGCCCCACTCGCTTTAGCCAGACGAGTATTACCGGTCGCAGAGCGCCGGCAATTCAGTGAAATTGAGCCACGGCAGGACTACGACGTGAACCCCCGGGCCAGTTGGCCCACTCATTCGACCAATCGGAACCCAGGTCCAGATCTGAAAGATTGGCGAGCAGTTGTCGGCGTAGAGTGATAAACAGTGCCACTCGCCATAATTCTCACCTAGCAGCAAGTGGAACCTGCCAACAGTGTGGAGCAGAGTGGACTGGAGAGCACCTGAGCTGATGCCGGACCCAGTCACATCCACCTACATCTAGCACCCGGAGGTAACGCTCGTGGAGTATTGGAGGAGGGGGGGGCCTAATGGCTTCAGTTTGACCTTTGGGCCTTGAATATTCCACCTGGTTGAACTCATACCGGGTCAAGCAAGAGGTGCCCCCAGAATAATTAAGCATGAAGCAGACAGCCTCAAAGTCAGCTAAGCTAGCATTTACTCCTATATAAGTACTTATACTGCCAGTTTAGGAAGTTGGAAACTTGCATAAATAGCTTCCAGTGCACAAATCTCTGCAAAATCTCAGCAAAAAAGTCAGCGAAATTCCTGGTGGTTCTGCCACTGCTGATATTACTGTCTCTACTGACACTACTGGCACTGCTGCTTCGGCTTACTCTGCTCTCCTGCTCTCGCTCCAGGATATTCCAGGATAACCCTGCCTCTAAGGCAGCCTATACAAGTGCCTGCAGGTCTTCGATCTCCAAACTCCTGGTCTACATTCGCTATCAGCTGGCGAAACTGCTTGACCTGCTCCCCCACAGAAGTGACTCGGCTAGGGCTGGGTGAAGCTTGCTGGCTTGGGCTGGGTGAAGCTTGCGGGCTTGGGTGAAGCTTGTGGGATTAGACAGGGGTGCCAGGTACGAGCTTGAAGCTCAATAACCCTGTGGCTAGGAGCAAGGTGGCTAGACTTGGATTTGCAGCAGAATTATCAGTATTGAAGATTGTTGAAATGTGTCCCCTCAGGCTCCATCCGGAATCAAGATCCAAGGAGGGAGAAGAAGACGTGGAGGTTCTTTTTCTGACTAAGAGGTCCTGGTTATTAAAACGCAGTCCTCTGAAGATACAAAAGGGATAAAAGGGAGTCTTGAGTGTGGTGCTAGTAGACACCAACACTAAGTGAGAGTTCCGGCCTGTCGCGGAAGCGGCCCAGCCAGGTCTTGGTGCGGCTTGCAGTCGGCCTGGTGAGTTGCTACCTCAGGCTTTCCCACCCTCCCGTTAACAACAAGACTGAGACCCATGCGGAGTTATGACCGCAAAAAAATTGTGTTCAGGAAAATTGGTTTATATAAGAGCTTGAAAACAAAACAAAGCTAATCCTTTAAGCAACAAATCGATACTGATAAACACGCTAAAAGGATTTAACACCATTTCCACCATCTTCGCAAAAAAAGAGACAAGTCTAAATAAAGCGGCGACTATGGATTTTAAGCCTGAATCTTTTCCTGGAAAGGCTGAGGCGGAAACAGAAAAGTTGCTTTTGGCACATCCTACCAATTTTACACTGGATCAGAATGACTCGGTCTGTGGTTCAATTAAGCCATGAACTCAGAGTGGAAGGTTCTCCGCTGGCAAATCTTACCGTTTACTCTCCATGAAACAGAGTGACTCAGTCTGTGGTTGATTTAAGATCTGAACCCAGAGTAGAAGGCTCTCCGATGGAAGATTTTACTCTTCCAGATATTAATATCAATCTGAATCCTATTCCAAAGGTCCTTTAGTCTCCTAAGCCTTTCAGTTCTAATATTTCACCGCACTCAAATTCACAGGACTTTCCCCTTGGATCCACCTTTAAGATGCAGCTCTTTAGTAGTACACCCAGTGGAACATCTATATTAAACTCAAGGGCGTCTGTCACTCCTGACTTGTCCTTGAGTCCTCATCTACTAAATAATGATCCAGAGAATAAAATACTGATGTCTGAATCCTGCTCTGCCTGGGAAGAGTCCTGCCGTCCATCTGAGCCCTAATGGAGAAATCCATAAGCAACTCTGATTATTTTTTGGATTCACTTTTGTCTCTGACCAAATTTATAATTTCTGACCGAAGACCCCCAAAGGGTAAAGCTACCCCCTTCCCTCTCATAAGACAGGATCTCTTCTCAACCTCCTCTGGACCACAACTCTGATCAAACCTAATCTACCTAAACGTGTTCTGTTTTATACTCTAATTGTCTGGACTTTGGTAATCAGGCTGAGACGCCTTCTGGTAGTAGAAAACATAAGGGCAAAGAAACTGCAGACTGATTTGATGAAGTTCAGCCCCTGTCGCTACAGCAGTTCTTTGAACCTGAGGACCCTGTTCCTTCACCTGCATCTTTGTCCTCTCAGTGCTTAGAAAAGGAAAAAACAAATATAGAACGAAAAGTTTTTCCCATCTTCCTAAAAAGAGGGGCTATAAAAACCGAACATTCTACAACGCAGGAAATAAAAGCAGAACCCTCTGCATCAGAGGAAAAGAAAATCAAAATTAAAAGTAAATCCGCCCGCAGGAAGAAGGTAAAAAGGGAAAAACTTTGAAGGATAAAGAAAAAAAGAGCAAATCGACTGTGCTTTGACCCCAATTTAAATTTGATTCCTGACTCGAATGATTTAAAGAGGGAAGAAGGACAAGTTAAAGCTATCCCAAGGGGTCCTCGATCGCCATTAAGGAACTCCTGTGCTTCAATCTAGATCATACAAGAAGTTAACACTCCAGATTTGAGCCCTACATTGGTGGCACAGCGCAATCTGAATCCTAATACTGCACCACTTGCCTCCTCTTTAGGCAGTAATGTTATTTACAACCCTATTATAAATGCGCCTGAGGGAGTCTGCCAAGCTAGCCATTTACCTTCTGTACCCCCTTTTTTTTTTTTTTTTTTTAGACTTTTCTTTCATTTTTTATCATGAGCTGTCCATGAATAGGTCTTGCCTCTTGAGCTGTTTTGCTGAAATTCCTGACCTCCAAATGATCCAGAGTAGTGATCTTGCCCTGATTCAAGTTCAAAAACACGCCAATTACGGGGGAGCTAGAGTGATGTTTGGCTCTAAGGTGATTTCCTATTTAATAATGTCAAATAGTGACAAATTGCAATGCTGTGGTGTTGATGTTCTTGTTCCCAAAGAGGAGAAAGTTCTTATAAAAGCGACTTATAATAGGCTGCCCACTGTCCACTCAGTTCTCTCTTCATTAGATATCCCTCACCTAGAGAGAGAAAGTACATTGCAGGTCTCCCTCGGCAAGGGTGGAAGGAGTGTTTCCCTCCTTGCGGAGAAAAAGAATATCAAGCACTGACCATAGATGAGGAAAATAAGAAATAGAGTTGGGTAGCAGGGGATCTTAACACAAATGGATCTTTAGGTCTAAGATATGGGAACTCTTCCTAGCAAGGGTCTTAAATTGATCTCTTGGAACGCAGCCAGCTTATGCACGAATAAAAACAAATTGTTATTCTTGAAGATCAGAATGCTGACATAATATGCATGCAAGAGTCTTGGATTGTAAAGAACTGGTCCATTGAAGATTATATTGTGCAAAGTCGACCTGCGCTCCCTGTGAATAGAGGACACGCAAAAGGAGGTATTGTCATACTGCTCAGAACAAGTTTTAGATGGATATATAAAGTAATTCCCTCATGCCTCTAACTTAATTCAGGCGATTAAGCTAGATTTTAAGGAAGAACATGATAGCTTAGATACTCTGCTTATTGTAAATGCTTATATACCTCCTGACACACCTAACACTCATCTACTAAAAGACCTGTTTGTTTTTATCTCCATTATCATGGAAAGAGAAGATTGTAGGCATTTAATGCTGGTCGGTGATCTGAACGCCAAAGTCTCTACCCACAGTATAAGGTTATTTGCTAATGCCTCAAAAGACGAAGCCCTAAACATCCCCCCTGCTCTGTTTCCCAATAATAGTTAGATTGATAAAAGAAGCGCGATTTTACTCGAAGGCCTGAGAAACTTAGACCTAGTAATTGCCAATGGGAGATTAGGAAATGATATACCAGCAAAAATTACTCATAAAGCACCTATTGGAGGATCTATTATCGATAACCTAATTGTTTCAGCAGATTTTTTCAATAAGCTCTCCAATATGGAAATTCTGGAAAATGCACTTTGCGACCACATGGTGATCTGCTGTAAAATCGGGATGACCTGTGCTAAGGTGGGCTCTTGGAATTTTAAAGATAAATCTGTAGGTTTTAATAAAGCAAACGGCAGAATCTATTGGAATACTATAGCTGCCTCAAAACTTAAAGAGACCTCAACAGTTTTAATAGGAGATCAGCAGCATATAGTAGTGGGAGATCTACATCCTCCCCAAACTGATCTGTTGGAAGCCTTTGGCCGCAATATAAGTACCATGGTTACGTCATGTAAATCTATCCATTAACCTATTAAACAGAGACCACCTTTTAATCCACTACTTTATATAAATAGGGAAATAAATGAATTAGTGAGGTCCAGTTCCTGAATTTTTCCCTCGAGCGAAGTAAATTAATAACTCTACTAAAGAGGAAAAGACCGAGGAAAAACGCTCTCTAAGACAAAAAATGGAAGATCATGAATGGGTCCAGTTAAAAGAGGCAGCCTCAAAAAACAATGCTAAAAGGTATTGGGAAATAATTGCGGATTATTCCGGCACTAGACTAAATTCCCTCCCAATTCCTATAAAAGAAGAAGATTGGAAATCTTATCTTGCAGAACTTTATTCTGCAAACCCTAATTCTTCTTGCTCTGCCGCTATTTTGACTAATTCCCCTAAAATCCCTGAATCCAGCTATGTGCCCTCAAAGGGTGAAGTTATAGGACTTATTAAAAAAATGAGAGCTTCAGGAGCAATGGGTCCTGACGAAATCCCTATGACAATTATCAAAAACGAGCCTCTTCTGTGGGCTACGTACCTAACTCCTCTGTTTAACTGCTGTTACCTGCAAGGGAAGTCTCCCCTGTCATGGTCTGGTAGTATCCTAATTCCATTATGTAAAAAGGGTCGTAGACACTACCCGGGTAACTACCGGCAAATAGCTTTACTAGACGCAGTGGGGAAAATATTTGCTCATAGTATTCTTGATCATCTCACTGACTGGGTGGTGGAGGAGAAAATTCTCCCCATAGAACAAGCAGGATTCAGAAAAAAACACTCCACCTTGGATAACATCAGTATGATGAAATTAATAGAGGAGAAGTACACCTTATTTCGTAAGTCAAATATATATGTGGCATTTATAGACTTCTCAACAGCCTTTGATAAGGTAGACTGGCCACTACTGTGGAAAAAATTGGAAAACATGGGGGTGCCCCCCCTCTGTTATCATTAATTATTGCCCTGTACTCGTGAACATGGTGTCAGGTGCTAATAGGGGGAAATCAGGGCCCATCAACAGTAATACCCACTGAAAATGGCCTCAAGCAAGGCTGTCTACTATCCCCGCTACTCTTCTCTCTGAATGTAGCAGACTTACCTGAATGCTTTTCTCCCTTAGAAGGAGACGCTCCGAAGATAGGCAGCCGCCCTTTTGCATGTCTCATGCACGCAGATGATATTGCAATTATGGACCTGACTCCCAATGGGCTGAATAAAAAGTTGACATCATTGCAGAAATATACGATGGCACAGTTTCTGAAGATAAACATTTGTGAAAGTAAAGTTCTGATCATGAAATGTAGCAGGAGCTGAAAATTGTGTAATTTTAACTGGAAAATTGGCTCCGAAAAGCTTGAGATTGTAGATTCCTATCTCTACCTGGGGAAAGTAATAGAGGGCAATACAAAGAATAAGCCACATATTGAACATAGTTCTTGTAAAGTGGCATCACATGCAAATGGTTGCGCATATTCTATAGCGCAATGGGTCGAAGGCATTTCTTACATTTGCTTACAGTTTTTAAAGCAAAAATCCCCTCCACTTTGTTATACGCTATTGAATCTATTCCAGTAAAAGGCTGGAGTTTCCTAGTTAAGATTGAAGGCCAGATTTTACGTAAATTATGTAACTTTAATACTCTGGTTCCGATATCCGCTATTACATTAGAATTTGGTTTGGTAAGTTCATTTATTCAAGGCTTAGCCAGGGTATTACGTTGGGAATACCAGTTAAGGAATAGTGAGTTATACACATTAAGGGGGGTTATGTGTCAAGAAATATTTGGAGGAAAAACATACAAATATTCCTTTTCCCGTGACTTCACCTTGGCACTGAACTATTTAGCCATATCAAGTACCCCGAGAGTTCCCCAGAGGTACCCATCTTTGAATTTAGGTCATGGTATTCGTCGTTGGCTTACTCTATGCCGCATGGATCTTCTGCCATTAAATGATCTAACAGCTAATTGGTCACCCACTATGAAAATTGGAAAAAATTGTGACATATGTAACCTGGGCACTCTTATTCATATTCTGTGTGTTTGCCCAGCTCTGTTACCATTTCGCCATTGGTGGCTTCGACCAATGTTTATACAAAACAACAACAAAAATGTATCATCAGCCTGCGAATTTCTCCTCTATCCAAAGAATTAAATAGTGTGTACAAAATTATTTAACTTTTTTAAGGAGTTTATGAATATATTTTAGTCTTCACTACATTCCACTTAAGTAGGTCCCTCCCTTAGTTGTACATATCTAATCCAATTATATGTATAAAGAAGAGGATTAGTGACAGGACTTATGATCACTTAATCTGATACCCGTTATCTCTTGGGCTCTTTCAAACCTTTATGATTAGGCTCGTTACACACGAGATTCATGGCCCCCCTCACGATTATGCTCTTAAGTTCCGGGCCTTGCACTTTTTAAGGCTATTGGAGTTTTCCACTCTTTGGATTAAATTTTGCACGTTTTTGCTGCTACTCAACTGCTTTTTGTACAAAAACAGGGATATATTTCTGCTTTTTAACCTTCGCTGCTAATGGAAAATGAATGGCTAGTTATAAATGCGTTCATTTTTTCCTTAGAATTTCTTTTGGTCTATAACCTTCTGCTGCTATATGATGCATTTTATCTAAAACTGGATCCATTATGAAGCTGCTTTTGCATAGTCTTTTAATATTTACAAATTGCATATGTATTTAACTCAATTTACTTGTTGCAGTAAAGGATTTGACTCAGTTATTGTAGTTTGTTTTCGGTTATAATGTTGAATATTCTTACCTACATTTTGCTTATTCTGTGCCATTGCTTGCTCCCATCTGCCTGAGGACATTCGTCTTTGCTGCTTAAGGGAGAACTTAGAACTGGTTATGAAGGATCTCGATATCCCTTTGCTGGACTAATTTGCACATAAACTGCTGCTGCTATATAGTTATAATTTCTGTTACATAATGAACTTTTAAATCAATTGAAGTGATTTTACTTTAATTTTAATATATCATCTGTCTACTTATTTTACTCTATCTACTGTGGAAATGAACCAAGCTTGTATTTTAACATGCTTATTATGCATTAATTGTGTGCATACTTTATGTGGACCTCATTGGAGATCCAAATCTTAATACATATATTGAATTGTTATATCATCTGTCTACGTATTTTACTCTATCTACTGTGGAAATGAACCAAGCTTGTAATTTAAAATGCTTATTATGCAATTATTTTGTGCATACTTTATATGGACCTCATTGGAGATCCAAATCTTAATAAATATATTGAATTGAATGGTTAGGTCGAGCCTGAGCAGCACATGCACTGCTCTGCGAGGCATGCTGTATTCGAGTATGGACTTGAAGCCCTTCCCACTCTCCGCCCATATTTTACTTTGGCTTGTATCAATCTCCTTTGTAAATGCTGGCTTCTGATTAGTTAATAGGCTTGCTAGTCACTCCTTAGTACCGCCTTGTCTTCATCTGTAAACTCCCATTAGGACTGGTCCTTTTACTTCTGTTGTTACATGATATGTCTTATTTAGTCCGTAAGCACTATTTTCTTTAATGAGTTTCTCCTACTGCAGGCACGACATGCTTTCCTGCAACATTCAGCGCGCCATGTGCGTTTTCACTTTCCAAGCAGCCCAGGACAATAGAGGCTGCTTCTTTGAAATTAAATAGGTCTCGCATTTATTTACAAGAGTTTGAGCTAGTGGCATTGTAAATGACAATGCCTTTTATTTATGTGTTAATTATCAAAATAGATACACAAAAGGTATTGTCACTTACAATGCCAATAGCTTAAACTCTCGCAAATGCGAGACCTATTGCATAGCAAATGCTTGTTTTTTTTGCTGCTGATAAGCACGTCATGTGGGATGACGTCATTAACTGTGAAAGTGAAAGCAGCGAAGCGTTCAGTTCTGGTTGCTTTCAGTTTGATCAATGCTCAAGCACATACCTCAGTGCCAGAGAGGTACCCTTTGAAAGAGGAAATGCTCAGCATTCCAAAGTTACCTTTCCCTAGAGCAGTGCTTCCCAAACTTTGTAGAACGACCCACTTTTAAGAACGTCAAACTTTCCCCATCCATCTACCTTTAATGAACATGAGGTGGGCGATTTTTAAATGTAACTAAAGCACTGTGGCTGCACGCGGTCATTTACAGACAACACTTTTTCCATTGAAGTGACCACTAAATTTACACATCCATACAGTTTTAGTGAAAAAACTATATTGCACGCAAATGATAGTGTCTGGAAATCGGGTTTCAGTGAATATTTATCATTTGTGCATCACCAAGTAAAGTGTATTCTTTGTTTTGTTCCACACTAAAATCTTTATTTCCAGCACACTTCAGAATTATAAAAAAGTGCTTTATTTTTGCTTTCCGAACTGCTGAATGTGTACAGTTAATTTACAGTATTTATATTTTGTTGCCGGTTACAAAAAAATACATTTTACAGGCTTTCTTTTCACTGTCTGTGCACCCCAGCAAGATTCACAAATAATTCACTTTACTTTTCTTTCTCTGACTGGTAAGTGAGAGGAGTCAGTAAACATGAATTCCTGTGTTAAAAAACACATAAGCAGCAATGTCAGAGGTCATACCCTGGCATTTGACCTCTGCATAGCCTGGATTTTACCTGTCTTTGAAGCGCAGCAAATGTAACAACATAAACAGAGAATATAAAGGCAATTTTATTTAATGCTTGGACTTTCACGACCCACTAAAAATTGGCTCGTGACCCACAATTTGGGAAACCCAGCCCAAGAGAATTCCTAATAGGGGATCATCAAAAGAGGGCGATTCAGGAATCTACTCCACGAGACGATCATGGTCATTTTCAAGGAGGGGGAACGGTTCCCCAGGGATGGGCTTATGCTCTCTCTCCACCCAAACCCTTGACAGCCCTCCCCCCCCCCCCCCGTGGCAGGTCAAGGTGTTTACCCCGATTCTGCCCTCCCAGGGGCCAGTAACCAACACGAGACACCACATATTACTCTTCTTTATTATGTATGGGATGGGTGAGGTCCATATTGGTATCAGGCTGGACCTCTACCCCAAGGGCCCAGAAAGTCTTTCTGCCCCCTAAGAGCCATTCTCAGGAGATTATCCTCAATTTTCCCACCCAATTGGGCAAAAAGCACCACTAGACACAAGGGATTACCGGATTACTTTTTTTTGGGGGGAAGGAAGCAGGCCTTTATTGTTAATATGCTTCACTCTCCCACACCAGAGGACCACACAGTCTTTCTGCCCCCCACAGGAGGCAGAAAACTAACTAGATCACTAGTGATTACTTTTTTTTATTATGTATTTGGGTGGCAAAAAAGGCCTGGCATTGGGCAGTGCGCCGACACTCCTGGGCCCTAGACAGTTTCCCTGAACTCTCCATCGAGGCAGATTGGGGGTTTATTTCCCACCTCCCACAGGGTGGCGTAAAGCGCGCTAGTACACCAGGGTAAAAAATGTAAAAACAATTATAGGGAATGGGGGTTTACTCCAATATGTCAAACTATGCACAAAAGAAATCCTAATTTCCTCTCTTGTTCCATGGGAAATGGCTGCAGTACTCGGACTCTAAGAAGGCTGCTATCCCAAGGAATCTTACCTATGGAGGGTGTCTATGATCGTTAGAGCCTCCTGGAAATACAGGGTGGCAGAACTTGTGTGAATCCAACCATTTTTTATAACCCAGAATGCCTGGCGAACATCAAAGCTATGCCTGTAAACACTGATTTTACTTTCACTAGCCAAGGGGGAGTAAGAGTCTGCTATCTTCCTTATTATGTACTTCCCTGTTATTGGTGTCTTTCTACTGTTTCATGGAATTCCAAGTAATATTCTGCTTTAGAATATCTGTACAGTTAGGCGGAGAATCTGTGCTGGTTTAAATCAGAACCTCTTGGACTAGCTGTGACTGGGATGTCTTCTTTCATTAAGTCTTACCTACAATCTGGAACAACTATTGTAATCATCCTGAAATGAAATTCACATTGGTGGCCAGCGTGTTTCTAAGACACCTAACACGCATACAGTGTTGAAGACAGGCTCCGACCACTACTCAAGTCTTCTCGCATGTTTCTGACGTGCGCAGACCGAAAAAAATATAAAGTGGGCACATCTGAGAGAATGCTAGTTAAGTAACCTACTGCGAGTAAGCATTACAAATAGTTTGGTTGTCGACCTGAGGGGCAGAAGGAGGTCATGAAGGGTCAGGAAGCGCGAGACAGGAGACACTACAGAGTAGGCCTTATCGTTCAGTGCATGTGCGAGGGCGCACGTTAAATGTACTCGGGCTGTATCCTGCAAGCCTAAGTTTCATTGGCAGGTTGAACAAGCATTGGCAAAGACAACAGGTCTTGGCAACGTAATAACTATTCGTTTTGTCAATGTTTCATTTAGCCAAGTTGTAGAGCAACGCAGCTGCTGTCCAACATGGCTGATAGTAAAGAAAATAAGCGCTATGGCGTGGCCAGCGCTGACTTCGTCATAGCGCTTTTTTCTTTACTTTTATCTATGCTGCACAACAGCTGCTGCTCTACCACATGATTAAATATATCGACAAAGCCAAAAGCTCTTGCATATGCGACACCTATTGCCTTTGCTAATACTTGTTTTAGAGTCATGCCTGTCACATCAAAAGTAATACTTACATGTTTTGCTCTTTTGCAACACAAACGAACCCCGAACAGTTAAATTTCGTGCAATAAACAGTGGGCTCCATTTTCGTGTCCCCATGAGCAGTTACAGCGTCAGATTCAATTTTAATTCTGTTAAAGTGCATATTAGGTTGACTTGCATAGAGGCTGACAGGTGTGAAGGAAGTTTATATTATTAATGCTTAACAAAAATGCTTCTTCATCTAAAATCACAGCCGCATGTCTCCTACGCAAGAAGGGCCCCTTGTTAAACTCGAGAACACCGCAGAAAAGCCATGGAGCTTAGTGACGAGAAGCGCTTGAATCAAGAACCATTAAACTAATCAGTCTGCAATTACAAGTTTTCCAAAGCCGAGGTTTAAAGAGTTGAAAACGAGATGTTTAAAATGCGATAACCCGTTCAATGAGTCACGCACACAGATACACCCACCTGAACAAACACTGCAAAGTGACATCCTGCTTGCTGCTGCGGTTGACGAATCAGTATGAAGAGGAGGCAGGGAACAGGAATGTCCGTCACGTCGCTGACTGCTAAGATGCCAGATTCTGAATGCATGTGGGTATCATTTCATTGCGGTGAGCATGGCATGGGCACACGTTAGAAGTTAAAGTTCTGGTCAGTGAGGGCTGACATGGTCGGATAGAAGCTACTGCGGTTTGTGGCATCCATAAGTGGACCTACATACAAGGCCGTTTATTAAAAGCAGCTGCACCTAGAGTACAGATTCAAATAATTGCAATGGGTAAGGATTTGAAAAATCAGACTTTTAAAGGGCACAGAGAAACAAGTGAGGCTTGGCAGAAGAATGTCAGAAGTGACTGGATTCTGCCCCCGGCTGACACGCACCCAATGCTACGGCAGATCACAGCTGAAAGCAGAGGGTTGGTTATCTGGGTTATAGGTGGGCTAGGCTCGCCATTTCCCTGATCACCTACTTACAACACAAGTGGCTTGGGGTGAAAGCAAGGGTAAGCCGCAGCTGCTTGCACTCACCGTCTTTGAGGTTGTGGAGCAAGAAGGTGCCTCAGTCTTTGGTCTTGGCGTACATGCACACTAGGCAGTCAAGCAGGCGCTGCAAGAGGAAGTGCACCAGTACGGACCAGCCCTCCATGGCTGCTCTGCTGTAGGAGCGAAGGTCCCAAGAGGGTAGGAGATAGGCAGTTAGGAGTGCTTGTAACGCAGCCTTATTCCAACCCTGGAAAGGTAGTCTCATTACGCTCTAGGCTTTCAATGCAGACTTATTCAGCAAGTTACTTACCTGCGGTAACGCCTTGTCTGATGGAGACTATCTAGCCACAGATTTCTTACCATAGAATATTCCCCAGGCATCAGACTCGGTTAGGAAAATATTAAGCAGTACCCCTGCGTGCCAGTGGGTGCCATCAAACTCTTCCATGTCTGCACTGTCTGAGTTGATTGTGATGTGTGCTGTGAATATATAGGTGCCACCCCAGCATGCTGACATCAGTGTTTTCTGTGCCAATAGCACGGATTCAGAAGGGCTACCCCGGTCCCTTTTTGACCAATTTTTCGACATTTTGCCTGCCTTTTTTTGAGCATTCTGCTCCCATTGTGCAAGGGATGTCCCCTAAAAAGCCAGTAGGGTTTTACCTATGTGAAGCTTGGCACAGGAAAAAGGTCTGTGATGAACCTACATCCATCAGTGAATTAGAGGCTTTTAATCCTTTAGGTGCTAAGGACATGTGTTGGAGCTGTCCTCTGCACTTGTGTTCAGGTGTGGAGGTTGGCTCCAGCACCCTTTCCCAGGGGAAGTGCTGGCGCACCTCCTGTGGGCCCCCTCGCCACATGCCTTCTCCGAGGACCTCCAATCCTTCCCCCGGCGATCTGAAGGCATCAGCACGCACACGGCATGCTGACGTCATCAACAGGCAATGGGGGCGTGCTGGAAACCATCTGCTTCCAGCGCGCCAGGGAGAAGGACCTGTTTTGGGTTAATCTTTACTCCTGGGAGGGATCGGAAGGGCAGAGTGACACCATGGAAAAATACAATGTTTTTCCTTCCCCTGTGTATTTCTAAAGTGCATTCCTGCTGCAGGATCGCAGGTTGGACCACGATCGCACATTAGGAATACACCACTATACACCAGTGATGTCCTATGTGGTGGTGGGAGCGGCCCCTTGGGCAAGGGTCGATCCCTATATGAAAATGACCATGTTTTAGCGGTCCCTCCTTCCCCCGCGAACCAGTGCTAAAGTGCATGTGCTCTCTGCTTTAAACATGGTAACATTGGCATATCCACAATTGGCATATTTAATTTACTTATAAGTCCCTAGTAAAGTGCACTACAAGAGCACAGGGCCTGTAAATTAAATGCTACTAGTGGGCTTGCAGCACTGATTGGGCCACCCACTTCAGCAGCCCTTTAAACATGTCTCAGGCCTGCCATTGCAGAACCTGTGTGTGCAGTTGTAAACAGCCATGTCAACCTGGCAAGTTAACCCTCTTGCCATTCTCACCTATAAGTCACCCCAAGGGCATGGCGCAGTGTATCTAAAAAGTTGGACATGTACTTTTAAGTTCTACATGTCAAGGTAGTGAAAAACAACTACATTTGTTTTTCACTACTGCAAGGCCTATCTCTCCCATAGTTAACATTGGGATTACCTTATTACATTTTATAAGTGCAATTTCTAATTGGGAAAACATAGACATTTTGAGTTTGGTGTCTCTGGACTTGCAATTTATCATCATACCAAATGGTACAGTCGGATTTGAAGCTGCAAGGCTGAAAATGCCACTTTTAGAATGCTCAGTACAACGTGAACAAGAGCAACCCTAACGTCATTGTGAACATGGTTAACAAGAGACCTTGGAACAAGTATTCACATGGAACTCCTTTGGAGAAATGATTTGTAGTGACACAGAATTTTCTGTGTGGATTTAATCTATGCAAACATTTCAATTTAAGCTTTTTTATGACAGAAATTTTCTTGCCTTGATTAAATCAATATAAACATTATTTCAAAAAGAGAGAAGTACATATTGAACCTTTGTACGTGACTACTGCAAGATCAACATTCTTGGCCTTTCTCTATAACAGAGCTACTACATTTACCTAGTAACTGGCATGGAAGGATTGTAATGTAATTATTCACTACACCAACCCCAATACGTCAAATTAAACCCTAAATATAAACCTAATACCAACCCTTTCTCTAACAGTGTACCTCACCACCCGATTGTAGCTCTAATCATAATCTTAACCCCAAGAGCAACACTAACTTTAGTCCTAACCATATGAATACCATTTGCCTAAAGTAATCTCATAACCTATGCTTAATCCCACCACATGCCATATCCTTGAAATAAACCTAACCCTAAACACTATACCTTACCCAATCCTTAATCCTAACCATTCAACTTTAACTTAGCCTTAAATCTATACCTTTAACTAAACCTGAAGCTAAAGCTAGCCCTAACACCATGTATAAACTCTACCCTAAGGCTAACCCCAGCTCTTATTCTAAGACTATCTTTACACTAACCCTAATTTATCCCGAAATCTTGCCCCACCATATACTATAGCCATAAGCCTAAACTACCATAACAGTTAACCATATCCCCTACCCTAAATGGCAATTCTAAGGAGCGCCTCTGATGTAGTTGTAGGTCAATGTAGTGAATTTGAAGGCACAGGATAAACCATTATCATTATGATTTTTCACGTCATGTAATACCTTACTAAAAAGAACTTGGAACAAGAGCAACTATCACTCCATGATAAATGGGCGACCTTACGGTCTATCTTTTATCTTCCCATGAGTGCAGATTTTGATTGGCCAGAAGTTGTGTGATTCCTCAATACAACTCAACTGAGTTGGTTATAGTTGGAAGCCACTGAACAGGGCTATAGGCTTGATTTGTTTATAATGAAAACTTATGAAAAAGACAGTCTGACACTTATTGTGAAAAACAAACGTTAAAGTCTATAAATCTGTAAGGGTTCTATTGGCATTCCACTGTTTAAAAGCTTGTAGAAATGTATTTTGTTACATGGAATCTCTAAGTTTACCATAGTTGGCAAGGATTTTGGTGCTGGTTACCATGTGACAAACCCTTCTGTTTTTTTTAAATTTTAAATTCCTTATTATGCCATTTGGGGAAGAGTTGTATATTGTTTTGCCAAATGTATATCGAATTTTATGACATATCATAGTTGCCCTTTGTGAAAGCTTATGCGTAATACCGCACAATTGAGTTAATTATTGTGAGAAGCCAGGGATAAAGGGGGTAGGCCAGATTGGTTAGTTGGAAAAAGTTATGCTATAGGTCTAATCTTTTTATTATGAAAATTTACTTACGCGCTTTAGGCGGGTCTTATTCATTGTGAAAATGATATGTTATATCCAATAAGCCTTTAAGGATGGATTGTTACTGCACTGTTTTAAACCTGTAGACGTGTAGCGGACTACATGGTTTCACACATATTACGGTAATAGGCAAGGGTTTTGGTGCCCTGAGGGCACAAGATTTGCACTTTGATAATCCTTGTTAAACTCTTGGCAGAGGTTGAATATTGTTTTGCTAACTGTAATTTTGTGAATAATTTTGTGACTGTATGCCTGAGGGTTGCCTTTCGGCAAGGCATATGCGGAATTCAGTAAGCCCAAATTGGTTAAATTGACAGGTCAATATAAAAGTCTTAAGCTGGGCTAGTGACCCGGCCACTGCTTTAGTTTTCCATGTTTTCCTTTTATAGATCCTTTTTTAAGTCAAAGATTACCAGACAGCACAGCTGTCTGGTTTGCTAAAGACATCTTGGGGACATTTAGAAAACTGACCTAGGTATGCATTGCGCCTGTTGCTTACCACTTTGTGGTTTGTAACTCACATTTTCTGACTTTCTATTTGCTGGCTTTATTTGCTGTAGGCTGTCCAGCTTGAGTTTGTCCCTCCCATTGCCTAAACCTTGTTTACTGTATTCTTCCAGGTACTCGCTTTCTTAAAACAGGCCTTTAAATCTTGTTCTTATCTTGTCATATGTGCTGTACATTCAAAGACAGAAGTCAAATGTCAAGCACTCTCTTACGAGGAAACTTCGTGTTTACTTTTCTTTCTCTGACTTCAAAGTGAGATAATTTATGTGACAATCCTGCTGAGTATCCATGTAAGAGAATAGGGTGTAGGATGTTTTTTTCTTTTTTCTAGCACATAACAAAAAAAAAAACATGAGCTGTTTTGATGTGTCATAATATTTCAGAATTAGTACAAATGAAGCACATTTATTTTGTAATTCTGAAGTATGGTGGAAACATATCTGAATACGATCAAAACACATCAGTACACTAGGTGACGGCATTTGCACACTGTCGTTTGTGTGCAGCAAAACCGTATTTTTGTGCAAATGTAATTGTCATATCACTTAAAAATGTGTTTTCTGTAATGGCAGTGTGCTACCACACCATGCATATTCCATACAACCCTTCTCCACTCTATGCCCTTCCACTCTATGCCTTGCCTCTCCATTCTATGACATTCCACTCCACTCTACAACATGCCACTCCACTCCAAGACAGGCTACGCTACATAACTCCACACCACTCTAATCTATGCCACTCACTCCACGACACATGCCACTTCACTCTACACCCCTCCACTTACACCAATCCACTCTATCCCACTCCACCCCAATGTACCCTACCCCACTTCAATCTATCAGCTCAATCAATCTAGCTCAATCTACTTCAATCCAATCCATCCCACTCCACTATAATCTACCCCACTACACTGAATCCAACTCAGTCCCACTCCACTGCAACCTACTGCAGTCCACTTAAATATACCCCGTCTACCCCACTCCAATCCAATCTACCCCAATCCCCTCCAGTCCCATGTACCCCAACCCAACCCACTCCACTCTATCTGACTCCACTCCAATCTACCTGACTCCACTCCAATTAAACCCACTCCATTCAAATTTACCCCACTTCACTCCAAACCCCAACAGCAATGTATCCAACTCATCTCCACTCCAATCTATCCCACTCCACTCCAATCGACCCCACTCCACCTAAATGCACCCCACCCCACTCCAATCAATCCCACCCCACATCAACCCGGTCTACCCTACTCCAATCTACCCCATCCCTATATACTCAACTCCAATCTACTCCACCCAAGTCTACCCAAGTCTACCCCAATCTACCCAACTCTACCTCAATCTACCCCACTCACTTTACCCCACCCCAGTCTACCCCACTCCAATCCAATCCAATTTACCCCACTCCACCCCAAACTATCCGACTCCAATCATCTCTCTTTGATCAATCCCACTCGAATCTACCCTACACTAATCCACCCAATCTCCCCACTCCACCCCACCCTAATCTACCCCACTCCACTTCCCTCTTCTCCAACCTATCTCACTCCAATCTCGACTCCACTCCAAGCTATCCAACTCCACTCCAATCTACCCCACTCCAATCCACCCATCCTACCCCACCCACCCCACTCTACTCTACCATACTCCATTCTACTCTGCCCAATCTATCCCACTCCACTTCACTCTAATCTACTACGTCGCCCAAATCTACCCCACTCCAGTCTAATCTAACCCACTCCCCACTGATCCACCCCACTCCATCCTACTACGATCTACCCTACCCCACTCCACCCCAAACTACCCTGCTCCAATCTGGCCCACTCCAATCTACCCCCCTTTAATCTAGGCCAATCTACTCCACTCCAATCTATCTCACTCCAATCTACCCCACTTCACTCCAATCTCCCCTACCATAATTCACCCAATCTATCCCAATCCAATCTATTATACTCAACCCCTCCCCTCTACGCCACTCCCACTCCACCCTAATCTACCCCAATCTACTCCACCCCACTCCAATCTACCCCATTCCAATTCACCCCACTCTACCCCAATCTACTCTTCCCCACTCCACTCCAATCTACTCCACTCCACCCAATCTACGCCACACCAATCTACCTCACTTCTCCCCAATCTACTCCACTCTAATCTACCCCACTTTACCCCACTCCCCAAATCTACCCCGCTCCATTCCATTCTACCCTACTACATTTCATTCTATCTACCCCACTCCAATCTACCCCAATCCACCCCACTCCACTTTTCCCCAACCTATCTCATTCCACTCCATTCTCAACTCCACTCCAATGTATTTAACTCCAATCTACCTCACTCCCATCTACCCACTCAGATCCACCCAATCTACTCCACTCCATTCTACCCCAATCTACCATACTCCATTCCACTTTATCCAATCTATTCCACTCCGCTTCACTCCAATCTACTCCACTCCACTCCAGACCAATCTGACCCATTCCACCTCCTCCATCCCACTACAATCTACTCTACCCTACCCCACTCCACCCCAACATACCCTGCTCCAATCTACCCCATCCAATCCGGCCCACTCCAATCTACCCCACCCTAACCCAAACTACTTCACTCCAGTATACCACACTCATATCTATATCACTCCAATCTACCCCACTCCATTCCAATCTTCCCCACTTCACTCCAATCTACCCTACCGTAATCCACCCAATCTATGCCACTCCACCCTAATCTACCCCAGTCCTAATCATAATCTATCCTAGTCATAATCTGCTCCTTTCCACTCCAATCTACCCCTATCTATCTACTCTGCCCCACTCTAGCCCAATCTAACCCACTCACCATATCTACCCCACTCCACTATAACCAAAACTACCCCACTCCATTCCTTTCTACCCCACTATAATAAACCCAAACCTACCCCACTCCAATCTACCCCAATATATCCCACTCTACCTCAGCCTACCCTGATCTACCCCACTCCAATTCACTCCTCGAATCTCCCCCAATTTACTCCACTCCAATCTACCCAACCCCAATTCAATCTGCCCTACTTCAATCTACCAAGCTAATCTAGCCAACTCCCCCACTCCAATCTACCCCACTTCAATCAACCCCAATCAAATCTACCCCACTCCAGCCTACCCCACTTTATCCCCACTCCACTCTTCATCAATCTACCCCACTCCACTCTACCCCAATCTACCTCACTCCAATCTACACCACCCTACTCCATGCCACTAACTTTTAGCCATGCTGAACAGCGGCAACACTGGTGTACATAACGGCTGAAACACATTGCCAATAGGTCTAGCAAAGCCGAGACCTATTGGCTTTGTCAATGCTCGTTTTCTTTTCCTTCTCTTTTTTTTTTTTAACACCTTTGGTGCTCATGACGGAATGGTTCCATCATGAGCACCAGTGCTCCTGAGCTCATGACGGAACCATTCCGTCATGTGCACAGGAGAACAAAATCCCTCTGCTGCAGAAAGCAGAGAGATTTCCCTTTTTGTATTTTTGCCTCGGGAGGTGGGAAAGAGCTTCCCCAACCTCTCAAGGCTTTTTTTTTTCAATGTAATGACGATCGCGCACATGGCGCGCTGACATCATCACATTAGTTTCAGTTTCATTGTTTTGGTGCTCGTGGGCTATCTCAGTCCCCCGAGGTATCATTTTTATCGGGAGACCAAGGGGAACGCTGTGTGGTAGGACATTTGTGCCGGCACGTTGATCCCATACAGCAACGTTGAGGAAAAAGCGATTTTTCTTAGCTAAATTCGAGGTTTGCAGGGGATTCTGGGTAGGAACATGTTGGGGGATCCACACAAGCCACACATCCCTGGACTCCCCCGGGTGCCTAGTTTTCAGAAATGTGTGGGTTAGGTAGGTATCCCTAGATGGCCGCCGAGTCCGGGACCAAAAACGCAGGTGCGCCCCCTGCAAAACAAGGTCGTTTTGTGATAGATCATTTTGATGTCTCTGCAATACGTTGTGGGCCCTTCCCTGCGCAGTTACTTGGCCCACCCACACAAGTGAGGTACCACTTTTATCGGGAGACCTGGGGGAACGCTGGGTGGTAGGAAAATTGTGTCAGACTGGTGTTCCTACAACTTTCCCACACAGAAATGTGAGAAAAATGTAATTTATTTCATCTAAATTTGAGGTTTGCAGGGGATTCTGGGTAGAAAAACATTGGAGGTTCCACGCCTCCCTGGACTCTTCCGGGTGTCTAGTTTTTGGAAATGTCTGGGATTGGTAGGTTTCCCTAGATGGCCGCCGAGTCCGGGATCAAAAACGCAGGTGACTCGCTCACAAAACAAGGTCTTTTTGTAATCGATAATTTTGAAGTCTCCACAGTACGTTTTGGGCCATTCCTTGTCGAAGAAACTTTGGGCAATGCTGGGTGGGTAGAAGTTTGTGGATCCACAGAGATTACAGAATTTTCCATCACAGAAATGTGAGAACATGTATTTTTTTTTAAAAGTTTGAGGTTTGCAAGGGATTTTGGGTAATAGAACCTGGTGAGAGCCACACAAGTCACCCCATCCTGGTTTCCCCTGGATGTCTAGTTTTAAAAAATGTATAGGTTTGCTCGGTTTCCTTAGGTGCCGGTCAGAGCTAGGGTCTAAAATCCACAACTAGGCACATTGCGAAAAAAAGGTCCGTTTTCACTGGAATTGTTATGTGTCCACGTTGTGTTTTGGGCCGTTTCTTGTCGCAAGTACTAGGCCTACCCACACAAGTGAGGTGTCATTTTTAGCAGGAGACTTTGGGGAATGCTGGGTGGGTGGAAGTTTGTGGCTCCCCCAGATTCTAGAACTTTCCATCACAGAAATGTGAGGATTTTTTTTTTTTGGACAAAGTGTGAGGTTTGCAAGGGATTCTGGGTAATAGAACCTGGTGAGAGCCACACAAGTCACCGCATCCTGGATTCCCCTGGATTTCTAGTTTTCAAAAATGTATAGGTTTACTAGGTTTCCTTAGGAGCCGGCAGAGCTTGTCGTGTAGTTCCTATATATAACCTGTACAGAATCTGCGCGTTCGGATAACATGAACTGTGGGCTTGGTGGCAGACTGACTCTGAACACCCCCACCGAAAATGTTAGCCTTTTTGCATAAGCTAGCTCACAGTGCCACTAGTGTCTCCTCTTATTGGGGAGAGAATAGTTTCTGGCAACCTTAGAACATGACAACCCTGATGTCTCAGAATCGTGGAAACAATGTACTACTTTTCGCTCAGTCACTCATGCTCACTTATCTTGTCTCAGAGATACACAGAATAAACAGCCTGGGCGTTTCAATAAGGGTTTATTGAACAGTCGTTATTCTTGTGTAGAATATATGAGCTGAAACAACGATTAGACAGTAGCAGAGATATATGATTAGCAGTACAGTGAATATAAATGGATAGTACAGCTCTACCATCTTGCAATACTCATGAATAAAATACATGAATATAAAATGCATTGATAAAAGAAAGCGCGTACTCCTACAATGCCTATCTAGATGTACCTAAGTGTACCTAGCATGTGAGTAGGTGTGAAGCCAAGAATCCCTCTAGGATTTAGTCGAACCCCATTACCTGAAGTGAGAATGTAGGAGCCCTTCTTGGTCTCGAGCTGGACACCCCGCGAGGGATGTTCAGACCACTGTCAGCTGGAGCGTCTGCATGCAGGAGCCTCAGCGTCTCTGGTCAGTGTGTCGGCCTGGAAGTCTCGGTTCCCTCTAACAGAAAGTATCTAGGGGTCCTTTGTCCCTTGTTGCTTGTATTAGCCAGTGTTGGATGTGAGGATCACGTATGGGATGAACCGTGTACGTAGATATGGGGAGGAAGGTGGTGTAGCCCCAGCCTGGTTTCTAAGAACCCTTATGAATATTCATTCATACTGTGTGAGTCTATTGATGGAGTTATAGGACTCTATTGTTTAGGAGAAACCCTCCTTCTGCACCCAGGACTAGAACTAGGTAAAGGTTCAATCCTAAAAGGCTGTTACAGTGTAGTGTAGGGGAGGTAATGTAGGTGAAGGGGTATGATGTTACCCGGGCCTATATTAGGGTACCTATATGGAACATAACAAGCTAGGGTACAAAATCCACAGCTAGGCACATTGCGAAAAAAGGGTCAGTTTACACAGGAAAATGTGATGTGTCCACGTTGCGTTTTGGGACGTTTCCTGTTGAGGGCAGTAGGTCTACCCACACAAGTTAGGTACCATTTTTATCGGGAGACTTTGGGGAATGCTGGTGTATGAAAGTTTGTGGATACACGCAGATTCCAGAACTTTCCATCACAGAAATTTGAGGCAAGGATTATATTACTTACCCTGTGAGCATCTGTTCTTGGCATGTAGAGCGGTAGATTCACATGCTCTGCATACTCCTGCCCTCTAGTGTTGGGTCTGTATGTTTGCAAGTTGTTTTTCCCCAAAGAAGTATTTTCCAGTCACAAGGTAAGGCAACTCCTCCTTTCAGTGATATTGTGCATGTGCATCGACTCCATTGTTAGATTCTTTTCCCGCAAGAGAGTGAGAATGGAGTAAGTAAGTGTGGTATAGAGATGTCAATGCATATGTAGTGCGAAAAATAAGAAGTGCAACAACCACAGGTGTCTGGGGAGGAGGGGAGGGCGCATGTGAATCTACAGCTCTACATGCCCAGAACAGATGCTTACAGGGTAAGTAACATAATCCGTTCGAGGCATGTGTGCTGTAGATTCACATGCTTTGCATAGACTGTATAGCAGTACCCTCCGAAAGTGGTGGCTAACCAGTGGGTGTTGTAGTTGTTTGAAAAAGTGCTTTTAGCACTGCTTGTCCTATATTAGCTTGTTGACGTGCTTATACATCCACACAATGTTTTGTAAATGTGTGTGGTGTAGACCATGTAGCTGCTTTACATATGTCAGCTAAGGGAATGTTACCTAAAAAGGCCATAGATGTTCCTATTTTGCGCATAGAATTTGCTCTAAGAGGTATAGTTAAAGTTCTTTTAGCTTTAACATAACAAGTTTGAATACATTTAACAATCCACCTAGAAATACCTGATTTAGAAATAGGATTTCCTTTACAAGGTGGAACAAATGCAACAAAAAGTTGTTTTGTTTTACGGAAACCTTTTGCTCTATCAATATAGTACAATAGTGCTCTGTGTGAAGTGTGTGAAGAGCCCTTTCTGCTACTGAACTGGTTGAGGGAAGAACACATGTAACTCAACTTATTGGTTGATATGAAAAGTAGAAACAACTTTTGGAAGGAATTTTGGGTTTGTACGAAGAACCACTCTATCTTTGTGAAGGTGAAAGAAAGGTTCTTCTAAGGTTAATGCCTGTAGCTCACCAACTCGTCTTAATGAAGTGATAGCAATTAGAAAGGCGAATTTCCATAAAAGAAATTGTAATGCACAAATGTGTAAAGGCTCAAAAGGTGGGCCCATAAGCCTTGCGAGTACAATATTAAGGTTCCAGACACGTGCAGGTGGTACCCTGGTGGTATTGCCCTTCCATAAACTGTAACTTTGAATAAGGACAAATGTTGTCTGTTTTGCGGATATGCAGCTACTGCCGCAAGGTGTATTCGAATGGATGTGTAGGCTAAGCCTACTCACTGTAGATGCAAAAGATAAAAAATAATATTTTGTATAGATGGATCTAGCTGATCAATTTTGTTGTTATTACAATATATAACAAACCTTTTCCAATTTGCTGCATAACATGCTCTAGTGGTAGGTTTCCTTGCTTCTTTAAGAATTGTCATACAATCTGGTGGTAAGATTTAGGTATCAAAACTCTATGACTTCAGGAGCCAGATCGCTAGGTTGAGCTCCATGGGGTTTGGATGTCTGATTTCTCCATGGTTCTGTGTGAGAAGGTTGGAAGTGAGGTGCAGTTTTTGGTGTGGAACAACTGACAGTTCTAGTAGTGTGGTGAACCACGGTTGACAAGCCCACGTGGGAGCTACTAAAGTCAGTGTGAGTGAAGTCTGCCTGAGTTTCCGAACTAGAAATGGAAGGAGAAGAGGAGGCGGAAAAGCATAAGCAAATATCCCTGACCAGTTCATCCATAGGGCATTGCCTTTGGATAGATGGTGTGGGAATCTGGAGGCGAAGTTTGGGCATTTTGAGTTCTCTGCTGTGGCAAAGAGGTCAATTTGTGGAAATCCCCATTTCTGGAAGTACGGGAGGAGAACCTGGGGATGAATTTCCCATTCGTGTATTTGCTGCTGCATTCTGCTGAAGAGGTCGGCAAATTGGTTGTTTATTCCAGGAAGGTGTTCTGCCAGGAGATGAATTTTGTGATGTATCCCCCAACGCCAAATGGTCTGAGAGAGGCGTGACAATTGTAGAGAGTGTCCCTCCCCTGTTTTTGTACATAGTACATTGCTGTCATATTGTCCGTCCGGACGAAGACAACTTTGCCAACTACGTGAGGCTGGAAAGCTTTTAGTGCTAGCTGAACTGCTAGAAGCTCCAAGTAATTGATGTGGAGACTTTTGTGTTTGGTGTCCCATAAACCTTGAATTGTCATATGCTGGAGATGGGCACCCCAACCTGTGAGAGATGCATCTGCTGTTAGTACGACTTGTGGAATAGGGTTGATGAACGGCCGCCCTTTTGATAGGTTTTGTGTGTTCCACCACTGCAGAGAGTGATGAGTGCAGCTGTCTACCAACACTAGATCTGTTAATTGACCCGGTGATTGAGTCCACTGACGTGCTAAGCATTCTTGTAGAGGCCGCTTTTGCAGTCTTGCATGGGGCACTATTGCAATGCATGATGCAATCATTCCTAACAGTTGCATGAAAGTCTTGCTTGTATTGGTTGTTTTGAAACTGTAGTAATATAGTTTGAAAGTTTTGAATTCTGGCTGCATTGGGAGAGGCTAGAGCTGTGCGAGTGTTTAGCAATGCACATTGCAAAAAGAAGGTTCCGTTTTCTCTGGAAAAATGTGATGTGTCCACGTTGCATGTTGGGCCGTTTCCTGTCGCAGGCACTAGGTCTACCCACACAAGAAAGGTAGCATTTTTATCGGGAGACTTAGGGGGAACAGAGAATAGTAGAACAAGTGTTATTACCAATTGACTTACTTTGCATTTCTGCCTTCCAAATGTAAGACAATGTGTAAAAAATAAGTCATTTAGAAAAATGACCTCTAACTCACATGCTTGTATGGGTACCCACAATTTTGGAGATGTGCAAATAACCACTGTTTCTAAACTCTATATTTTGTTCCCATTTCGGAAATATAAGTGTTTACTTGGTACCTATTTTTCACTCTTTATATTTTACCAAATGAATTGCTATATACCCAGTACACAATGAAAAACCACTGCAAGACGCAGCTCAGTTACTGGCTCTGGGTTCCTCGGGTTCTTGGTGAACCTACAGGTCATATATATCCCCTCAACCAGAAGGGCCCAGCAGATCTAACAGTATATTGCTTTAAAAAAATCAGTCATACTTCGCGGAAGTTACAGGTGAAAACGTTGGCACAAATGGCTTTTTTTTTTCAACTCGATTTCAATATTGTTTATTTTCAACTGTTAGTTTCTATTAAAAAAAAAACCTTGAAGGAACTACACAAATGACCCTTTGCTGAATTCAGAATTTTGTCTACTTTTCAGAAATGTATAGCTTTCCGGGATCCATTATTGCTTTCACACCCATTTCTACCACTAACTGGAAGGAGGTTGAAAGCACAAAAAATTGCAAAAATAGGATGTGTCTCAGTAAAATACCATGTGTAGAAAATTTTGGTTTTCTGACAAAAGTCTGCCTGTCCCTGAAAGCTGAGAAGATGGTGATTTCAGCACCACAAACCCTTTGTTGATACCATTTGCAGGGGAAAAAAACTGATGCTTTCTTCTGCAGCACTTTTTTCCCATTTAAAAAAAAAATGCTGTATTTTGGCTAATCTCTGGGTCCCCTCCAGGGGAATCCACAAAGCCCGGGTACCTATAGAATCCTCAAGATGTTGCAAGAAAAGGACACAAATTTGGCATGGATACCTTATGTGGATAAAAAGTTACAGGGCCTAAGCGCGAACTACCCCAAATTGCATTAAAAAAACTTAGCACACCGTGGGTTATTGCGCAGAGTGTATTAATGTTTTTAAGGCTCCAAGATGGCCAACACGTTGCTTGTAAATGTGGCCGCTGTATAGGAACTTTAAAATAACCATACATCATGTACAATACTACTGTAAGACGACCGCCCTCTGCTATATTTGATGCTATTTTTCTCTTGCAGGCATTTGATCGCCATATTTAGGTGGTGGCATTCTTTTTTCTACTTCAATTCTTTTAATAGATCAATCACGTGCTTGTTGAGTTGTGTGTCTGTTTTATTGTTGCTGGGTAGGTATGTGAATGCAAGAATGATTCGGTGGGTAGATGAATGGATTTATAAGTGCAAGACTGAGTATGATGAATTATTAATTTCGTAAACTCATCAGTGACTAAAGAGGCACCTCCAATTGGAAGAAGAAATATTGGCACTGCCAATGCTTGTTTGTAAGCTTTATGGCCTTCAGGTCCACATAGTGACTTTTCTATTACATCGTTTAATAAACCATATATCTTACACTATAATACAGAACCTTTACCATACACCTGACTTGGTTCAAATATGTTATACAGAACTGTCCCTCTGCCATACTTCTGCCCATGCGCTCCCTACCAGCTGGACTAGTCAATGCCATATTTTGCTAACTGTGTCTTGTAAAATGCTCTTAAACCACGGGGTCTATCGATGCCGGGAATATACTGCCTACTGATAAAGGCAGGCATACTGACCTAGGAGATGCATAATAATATTGGTAAAGCAGTTGTCTCTGTCCCATCAAACATCAAGCATGCTCACCGACAGTTCACTGGAATTGAAATTCTCCTAGTATACGAACAAATCTATGCACACTAGTGATAATAACCACGTTTGCTAAAATATTTCCATAAGCTATAACATACCTCTTGTCTGAGGTAGAAGCGCTGGAACAATGTCAAAGTAATGCAATGCAATAACAGGGATGGAACATGTGATAACAAATTTGAACAAAATAGCATACCCTTTCTAGTCTATTCATGGCGTTAGCAAACATATACTTGTAGCCTTGCAGGAATGAGCTGTCAATCACCTCACCATAAAACACTTTACATTTATTATCCTTGTGGATACTCAATATTTACCTACTAGCTAACCCACCTTTAAATCAATACCTCCAGTGCTATTATTTATTACCTTCAAAAATGCATCCAGCTCTCGTAAATCATTTGCTCTTAACTATTCACAATGTGTTATACAGCTCTTCTCAAACTCTTTTCTGAAGATCACACTCTTCAATCCCTTTAGTAATATCCTTGACCTTCTCATTTTAAATTACTTTAAACTTTTTAGGTCGAGCCTAGAGCAGCGCATGCGCTGCTTGCTCGACTTTTACTAAGGGGTTTTTAAAGTGCTACCAAGCCGGCCACCAGCTTGCTGTTACGCGCACAAGCACGCGCGACGTTCACAGCAGCTGCTGCCATCTGGCTTTCAGTGCGCGCGACGTGCACAATCCCCTCCCCCTCCCACTCCCTCCTCGTCAGCTTATTGCGCGTGCGCGCGCACACAACTCCCTATTTTCACCGTCTTCATTTTTTCTACATTCCTTTCCATTAATTTATTTTTCTTTTATCGGCTCGTTTCCTTCCTTTTGTTTTTGCTGCCGTCTCCCCTTGTTCCTTACTGCCCTCGCTCCTTTTTCGTCATCCCATTTCTTTTCCTTTCTCTTCCTTCATCGCTTTCCTCTTGGTTTTCTTTCTTTTTACCACTTCCCTTGTGCGCGCCTAGCTCTTATAGAAACCGCAGGTTACATTTCAGTTCCATTAAAAAACGGGAGATGGTTTGCCATTATCGAGCCCGTATTTCCATTGGCGTTGAATCAGCAGGATCATTCCCCATTCCAGCATGGCCGTCATATACAACAAACGTACCATCGATACTGTGGCTGCTTCAAGGCATAACAAGCATTGGCATAGCCAATAGGTCTCGCCTTTGGGACCTTATAAGTATTTAGTTTATGTTGTTGCACCAATGATATTGTGCTGCATAACTAAATACTTATAAGGTCCCAAAAGCGAGACCTATTGGCTATGCCAATGCTTGTTTAAAACTTCTTTATCTTCTCTTTAAAACATGGTCAGATTGGTACTTCGCATTTCTATTCACAAAGCCCAATCAAATGTTTTCTTTGCTTTTGCTCCAGAATAACTTTAGCTTTCA
Organism: Calotriton arnoldi; assembly: GCA_963921515.1. Classification (NCBI taxonomy): domain Eukaryota; kingdom Metazoa; phylum Chordata; class Amphibia; order Caudata; family Salamandridae; genus Calotriton; species Calotriton arnoldi. The sequence continues at coordinate 2,800,921 of CAWUFW010000775.1, read as the reverse complement.
GATTCTTGTTTTTGGGCTACCCGGATCGCTCTTGCTGCAGTAGCTCTAATCTAAAGACGGTATTAAAATAAGCATTTGTTTAAATAATATTTTAATATTATTATATTATTGGATACATGTTATAATTCCGGAAACCAGAAACTGCAAGGAGCAGTATAACTTGTATCGCTCTTTTTTTTCCTCAAGACCGCAGCAATCTCGCCGAAACCCAGAATTGTCAAGAGCAGTTTTTGCCAGTTTCGCTGTGTGGTTAAGTTAAAAAAGGAAGTCCAGCAAAGCACAAGATACAGTTTCGAGCATGTACAATGAGCTGCAGTCTCTTTAGAAGTAAACTATCTTTTCCAGGTTTCTGCAACCCGGAAACCTTTTTTTAACGATAGTAAGGTCACTTAATCTTGTTCTGAAGTTCGTGCATGTGCACATATTGAAAACACCACATTTCAATCATTTTAAACAAAATAAATTACGGCAACTTTTAATTTAAGAAATAAAATACACTTATTTCTAACGTTGGAAGCGGTTGAATGTTGTCTGAACAATCTTACTTGATTCTGAATAAATTAGCAACATTCTTGAAGATTTTTAAAAACCTTTTAATACTTTGCATAGTTGTCCAAGTGCAAAAAATAAAAAAGCCTGTAAAATTACATTTTGGCAAAAAATCTCAGCAAAATTACAAATTTATTGGGAGAATTCTCTAACAAACATGTTTTTGCAGGAACATGATGTGAAAGGAGAAACATTCTCACTTTAACCTTTCAAGAGAAGAGGTAAATTTAATTTACCAACTGAGAAATTTGCAGGGCACTCAAGTGTTGCAAATACTCCTATACAGAGATATCAGGTGGGTCATCTGATGGGAGTGTTCTGCTAAATTCTGCCCACCACAGGTCTCTGTTGGGCTATTTAGGGATCAATTTAGCCCTGAAGACATCAAAGCAAATGGATGTGAGCAGATGAACAAATACAATAGTCTAGCAAAGGCTGGTGTCAGAAGTCTAACAGACTTAGCTTAGCCTGCAAAGAGGGATATCAAATAGTATTTAAACGGCAAAGGGAATGGGGTTGAAATAATTAGCATCTGCAGAAAAACGTCTGAAAAAAAGGATGCATGATTGTTAAAAAACATTCCATGTGAGAATCCTGAAAAGAAATTAAGATTCAAGTATCCGCACTAGCTACGCTATTAGCTTTGGCCTGTTCTGCATAAAAGGCTCTAATTCCATACAATACTTGTTCATATTGTTCAAAGGAAAATGGTGATGGGGTGGGCAGGTGGTGCTAGGTTAAAAATACTGTTATTGAGAACATGCAGGAAAAAGTAGCATAAAAAATGACTTATTGCATTTAATTATCATTCAAACAATATTCAAATCATTTTGAGCTTGAATGTTCTACATAAATCTCCAAACTAAGTTATTTCTAAACAAAAAGTCAATGGCGCTAACAGCAAACGTTCCTGATAAGAGGGTGATAAAACTGGGTATAATATGTATGGCTTGTTATGCTTCAGAGTTCAAAACACAATTAGCTGACAACTTTACATTTAAAGGACTGCTACATATTTCACTGAATTTATGGTTGCATAACTGTTGGGCAAATTAATAAGCAAAGTAAATTAACTCTAAAGGAGAACAACAGAAGAGTATTCTATTTTTCCAGATAATATGTCTACCTTGTAATTGGACACAGCAGGTTGGCCACCTAGTCTTGCACGACAGGACTTTAAAAGTGCCAGCAGAAAGGCAGGGACTACGTTGAGCAGCAAAGGCATTGCTGCTTTAGGAGTTAAATAAATGCTGATCCTCATAGGTCAAGACTATGTTGACAAAAGGTTGTGTTAGCTTTATTCAAACATTCAACAACTGTTCTCCGGGGTTGGCTAACAAACCGTTATAAAGACACAATTTAAAATTCTTAAGAGTAGACAACATTCAGGAGTTAAGTTTGACGATAGGAATTACATTCAAACTATGGGAGCATTTGACAACTATTTTTGAGAGGCCAAGCTCTTTCCAGTCTGAATCAGTCTACTGTTGTTGTTCCATTTTGTTTCTAGAAGAGCGTGACTGGCTGATCTCTAACAAGATTACCTAAAGGGAAGATTGCTTCAGCTTTGTTAGATGTGTAACTGTCACAGTGATCTGGTTGTTGAGACCTACCTTTACACTGAGTGCAATAGTTTATACTCTTTGTTCAAGCTATGACAGTGGTATATACTTGTTGATAAGAAAAATTATGGCTTTTCCTTATTTAGCAAGAAAAGTTTAATCGCAATACATAAACAATTAGGTGCTGTTCTTCTTTCTTTACACTTTTATTTCCCAGCCTTTGACATCTGCAAAGGCAGTGACCACAGTTCCAGCTTTAGAGCAGCCTTGTATTAACCTTTCCTATTTTTCTGTTGCAATCTCCGGCACATTCCTAGCCTTCTTACCTAGAAGTGCCACACTTTTCCAATAGAGATACTTAGAAACACTTTCTTTTTTATGAAAAGACAATCACTTCCACTGCCAAAGAAGTGTTCGCAGGTAGGATCTATACTCGTGAAAATCTGAAACACATTCTCTTTACTTTTCTTCCTCTGGGGAGACAGGTCGAGGCCCCATGACAAGTATTTGAGACCTTCAGTTGCCAGAGCTTCAAAGTTTCATGTTTCACAAGCCTCCAAATCATGGTCTTCTGTGAAACTATACAAGCAGTGACAGAATTCTGATTAGACACCCTTTCGGAGGAACAGATGCAGTATCCAAAATGGCTTTTCTCAATTTCTCTTAAGAAAAGAAAACCAATGTATGGCTTCTAAAAGATTAGCAGTGATCATTTAGACCACAGCAGGTGCTCCGCCTTTTTCTTGCTGGGGCTTCTGCTCCACCAATCTCTAAATGACTACCTAAATCAGCACAAAATAAATAAAGGCCCATAATTGTGAAGAATTCATCAGGTTCTTCGCACTACAGTGGAACTAAATAAATATCAAAATGGCACTTACAGGAAAATGATAAAAGCCTCATAGCAGTAAAGGCAACATTCACCTGAATGAAGAAGTACCTACTGAAAATTCTACTTTGACAGCAGGAGCTACCAGACAACTTATGAGACTTTCCAGTCACTCAACAGGTCTTCAGCATGCCATTTGATATTTTCAGCCTATTCGAGATAATTGGCTGATTTCATTTACAGTTTACATTCTGCGCTTGCTTTTGCCTCCAAATGTCTCAGCATTTCTGTTCTGAGTCATTTCAATCAATCAATGATTTGTATGGATCCACAGCTCATCCATACAGTCGTTCTGCGCCTTCTCTCCACCTATACCTGGTCTTTTTCTCATTCCCATGCCCCATTTTTGAAAGGATTGCCCCTTCCCTGCTTGCTGCTCACACTAGGCATACTTCCTGCGAGTTCAGGTCAAGGGCTGAAAGGAGTCTTTTTGTGGCATCTTACTTGTTTGGCCAGTTAGGAAAGAGTAGTGCCTAAAGCCAGAACTCCAGCCCTTCACATCTATGAGACCCTTCTCCTTCACCACATCTACTGTCTCCTAACCTACTTACTCATCTCAACATACCCTGTTATCTTATCCTCATTATACCCTGGGTGGACTCACAAAGCAGTTACAATATAGCTGCATTTCCCTCTGGGTTACCCCTTTCATTCCTGGTGGACCCGAATTTAAACTTCATCAATATAGCAAGCGTTAAAACCTCTCCTCCTAGAGCAGCTCCTCTTTGGTCTTAAGAGTACTCCTTAGATCAATTATTGCACTAATTTAATTTGTCATCCCTTCCGACTATGCTCCACCTGGGACTGCCCTATCATCACCCCTTGGTGGAGCCCATAGATCTACCTCTCACATATTTACCCTCTCCTATGATACCTTCAGCTTTCAAATATCTTTTACCTTCTGTCTCACCTACGTTCATCTCTTCCCCAATCCGGTCATAGCCAGCACACCATACCAGTGCCCCTTCTCTCCATTTATATCCATAGCTACCCCAACCTTTAGGTCTATGCACCACTTGACCTACCACTCACCTACTTCTTTCCCACTCTTTTACAAAGCCACTTCTTTCCCAACTTCAACTTCTTTTTTTCACACTCTTTCACTAAGTTACAACATCCTTACCTTTTCCCACCTTTCCTCAGCTATAAACACCTGCACCTATTCCTTCCGTCTAGCAAATCACCCTGTGGCCGAATCTCCATCTTTATTTCTAAAGCCTTGTTTTACTTGCCTAACACCTCAATCCACTCACCCAATACACCCAAGACTGTATTCTCTAGCAGAACAATTCATCTCAAAAGCCAAAGACCTTGAAATATACAAAAACAAATTGAGAGTAAACACACACATCCACAGTCTTAACACATACATTGGACGTCAACCAAGGCTACTCTCCTTTAAACCTCTAACTCCTGATACTTTCTCCTACTCTACAAAACCTTTTGGATGAGTATGGTCAGAAGATGTCCAACACATACATTCAAGAGTGTACTCCTTAATACACTGCACTTAATTCTGAGCAGGTTTCATGAACCACTTACTTGGTCAAAGACTTGACAACATTGGACAACAAGGAACCATCTTTAAATGGATTACCTCAGTCCTCACTGACAGATGCCACATCATGTAAGTTATTTCCTTCTCATTTGCATTATTCTCCTCCACAACTGGTCCACCTCATGGCTTCGGCAGGGCTCCTCTATTGTTTATTGTACATTTTAGCCTTCTAACTGACCTCTTCTTCTCATTCAACCTCAACTCCTACATATATGACATGCAAATCATACTAAAGATAGAAAACCTATCACATCGTGTCTGCTGTACACTGGCCAAACCCTCCAAGTGATTGACAATCTCAAGCTAAACACATTCAAAATGAGATACTTGCTTACGGCAAAAGAACCATGTGCCAGCCTCAAATGCAGGACAATTGAATGACTTTCGTACCATCTTACCTCAAGCCTGCAACATGAGTAGTATACCCCAGATCAACTCTATTCTTCCCTTATTAAAGGAAAATCAGAATGCAGATGCCTGCCATCTCGTCACACTACCAATCCAGACTCAGCTCTCATTAGCTCTCAAATCTTTACACTTGCTGCCAGTGGACAGACGTTATCACCTCTAAAGTAATGAGTTTACCACATTAAGCTATTAATTATGCTGAACTACTCTGTATTCACGCCAAGCTATGCGGCTCCTGCCAAACTAGAACACTACGGCCCCAGCTTTTGACCACCATATCTTCAACAAGTCTCAGCTTTGTTTTTTAACAACTGTGGCACTGAGGTTGCATACCTGAAAAGGGACTTATATTAGGCCATTTTGGTGGTCTTGGTCTTCAATCTAAACCTATAATGCACTACCACAGCAAAGTATCCAGAAATCTGAGAGGCCCAGCTTCAACAGTTGTGGGCACACGTATGACAATCTGGTTACTCTGCAAGATTAAATGGATATATAACTAGCAGAAAGATGATTAATTTCTTTGTCAATAATAACAAAAAGGTTCTATGCAACAAGAGCGAGGCTGGTTGGAAGCAACACTGGCCGGGATAAGCAGAGTAGAAAAAAGTGCATTTCTCCGATAGGAAAAAATGGGGAATCATGAACTTAGGAGTGGGAACGTATTTGAGGACCCTTACCAAGATCACAGTGGAAGGCTTTGAATCCTAACACAAACCTGTAGTACAGGGCAAATAAAATAGGCCAATGGGTGAATAGACGATTTGGAGTTTTCAACACTGTGAGAAGCTGTTATGTACTTACTTGCTGTGAATAGAAACATACAATATATCATACTGGAGGGTGCACACCCTGAAATAGTAACAAATGATATTTTCAATGTATATTATCTGCCAAGTTAGTGTACAGAAAGTAAAGATGGTGCGTTGATATTAAATGTCCTGGAGGCCTATACTGAACAGCTAAGGTCAAACTTCACTGTTCGTGATAAACGTTGTATTATAATACATGGTGGTTTTACTGTTACTCTTACGAATGACACTATAGGTGATGATATTTTATAGGAATTGGCCACTTGGGGATAACAGTGGTGGATATACCAAGGGAGAAAACTTAGGCAGAAGAGGGCAAAGTAACACCTTCATATTTGGAAGGAGAAGCAACCTCATTGACTATGTTTTCAACAATATTGAGTTCGAGTACTGCATTGAAAGTAACCAAGAGTCAATTGCAACACTATAAATTCTCCAAGGCTCTACATCTGAATGAGTGGCAACAGAACATTTGGTTGCCTTGTCAGATTTAGTTGCCGTAATAATCAAACGGTAATATGAAAATCATATTTTCCTGGCATTGTTTAAACTGAGCACAGTGGAAACGGAAATCAGTGGAACTTTGATGATGATCTCATTTGCGGGCTCAACCTGGTTCAGGCCTTGGTGAGAATGATTGATAATATTTCTTTTTTTTACTCTACCTGCCATCCCATTCAGCTTTCTAAGGCTCTTATTAAGCATGAGTTTGATTGGTTTGAAAGTACTTGAAAGATGCATTTTAAGCAATTATACCACAGGGTGCTCTAGTGTGTCACTTGGACTAATAAACTCCCACAGAAAGGCATGTGAGAACAAATGGTCCAGCAGTGCTCATCACCTCTGTGTAGGTGGAAGGAACAATTGTTTGTCAAAAACCTAAGAAATCACCAGGGACCAGGAAAGGTTACGACTTACCTATAAAAAACTTAACGTTTATTGGCCTAAAGCTTTTGACACTGCTACCAGGTTCCTGCTTTGGCTCAGTCTGATACCACAAGGCATGATAAAATGGATGGTGGTAGCCCTGCAGTGTTTGCACGATTCTACAACTGCAATGGTCATATATGGGCAATGGGGTGAGAGCACAAAAGAATTTGGAAAGGCAAATGGAGCAAACCATTAAAAACTATTGGTACCTTTGCATGCACAACAAAACTAATTCCCAGTATATCTGAACCTCATGCATAAGACTCTATGCAGGCCAAAAAGCAAAGAGCGCCATTCTAACCATGCACATCAAATGGGCATCAAGGACTCAATAGGAATCTGAGTGCTTGGTGGCCTTGTCTGAATAGGACACACTTTTTAAATACTGCAGCACAACAGAATAGGATATTATGAGTCCCCCCCCATACTACTGAAATCTGAAGAACTCACAATTGGATTTCCCTCCTTGTCGGAAACATCAAAATTGTGTAGCAAGTGAATGGTACAATAATGTGAACTTACACTACATTATAATGGCTGCAGACGGCCTTGTGTTCATATACGGGTCGATGTGAAAATGCCCCCCAGTCCACTGTCTGAATACAAATCACATAAATGGCATAATTTACATTTCTGAATGGGCTGTAAAAGTTGTAAAAAGGGAAGTCTGCAACTCTGCTGAGATAAGGTTCTCTCCTTCCCGAATAGATGATCACAACATTGGTAGTGGGATCCTCATGAATTTGTCAATTGATGCATGTGATTAGTATCTTGTATTCCTGATTAAACCAAGATACATCCTTTTGGGTACCATAAAGGACCAAGAGTGGAAGATCTAACTACTGCAGATGATCACTCAATATCAATGAACATTTCTTGACATTGAAGGTAGCTTTCCAGCAAGCCCTCACGTATTAGGGAAATTATTGCAGGAATTGTGGAAAACGTAAGGCTGAGGCCTGGCTGTAGGTCTTCTGAACCCTAAATACTGGTAGTGATTTTCTTACAAATGAATGCAAAAGCAACCTTCTCCAACAGCTGGCTGTACAGGATTGAATACAGAAGACAAGTCAACTCTGACGTAGCGGAAAGTGCAATGGTACCACCTTTACCTCATTGTCACTTACTCAAATTAGCTTTCTTGCCCCCCCCCCCCCCCCTTCCCCCATTGCTATATGGTGGTTGGAAGAGGGCATAAACGTTTAACGTTGCACAAACCTGACATGCAACACACTTATGAATGCTGCTGATTGACAATGCCGACTTAGCTAAAAAGGCCTTGGCTGAACCGGTCACAGCTTTCACAACATATGATACAAAATCAACCGGCCTAGCCAAGTTTTTATGTGGTTTAAGTTATGAAATACAAAAACACACAAAGAACATCGCATTTTATTAAAATAATAAAACACCCTATTAAGAAATGATACAATTGCACAACATATTTTCATAATGGTACAATTAAAGATTACAGATAACGTTTTACAGTCATTAGTAACACTACTAGCAGGAATTTTAAAACAACATTAGTCTCCTTACTATCTTCACCCATGCACATCCCAATAACAAGTGTGGCATGGTTTCTTGCTCTGCCAAACAGAATCACCAGAACTGGAGCCCTCTAGACACCCAGATCAGGCAAGTTTGACATCTAAAAGTGGAATGTGGCCCAATGAGCACGGTAACAACAACTGGCAATGCTCTGGGAGATAGCAGTTAAAAAACATAAATCAGCTCTGCCTCTTAAGGAAACTCCGATTTATATGGCATAGGAGAACTTCTTTCTCAAATGATCACAATCCACCATTGAGATTGAAGGCCTGATGTACTAAGGTTGGTTTGCAAAATCATCATTCACAGGTAGTCACAGAACAACCTGCCTAATGAATATTAATTAGGCAGGTCTCAATTTGTGACCCCCCCCCCCCATTGACTAGTTACCAGCACAGTGGCGGTGGCCTGCAAGGGACAGCAGACCACCATCTCTGTATTTGCATTCCCAAATTGATTTTTTTTTAAGCAGACCGAGTTCCTTAGAAGAACTAGTGGTGCTTACAAAACATAATAGTGACCCACTTGGAAAAAGGTCGAGGAGAGCTTCCCTCCCTGAGGCTGCCAAAACGATTACCAAAAGGTACATTTTGAAGGCTAGTTTGACAGTGAGCTCACATAGGTACCCCATGTAACCACTGCCTATAGCCCCTGCCTAAATCTTCTAAGAGAACAGCTCATGAGGCATCACAGTGATCAAATTCCGCTTGTACTATTGCAATGGCATATGCACATAACAAACTTAAACAACTCATGTGGCTCAGCTGGTATTTGGCTCAGCCGGTATTCGGCCTGACATTACAAGCAAGACAAGATCACATCTTGTTGACACTAAAGTCCATTTACTGGTAGATAAAAGGAAGCTTGTAATTTAAAACTGTCTGCGTCATCCACATAGCTCTAAATGGCCTCAGGCCAAGCTATCACATGAAGCTGTTACTACACATCTAGGAACAAGAAGACTAAGGTCGTTTAAGGTCACCCTACTCACCATTCATCAAACCAGACTTGCGAAATTAGGCAGAACTCTCCATATTCAAGGCTCCACACAATGGAATACTCTTCCACACACAATGGTATACTCTTCCACCACATTCAACATTTGAAAACCATTTGTTGAAATTGAGGAGATTTAAAAACTCTACTTTTATCTAGACCATTAGCTATTATCCTCTATCACACATGTATTGGCTTGACTATTCGTTAGAATAGTCTTGTTAATCAGATGGCCGTTACTTCATGTGGACATTATTTCTCCAATAAAATGCTTAAACAAACACCTGAGTTGATACAAACAAGCATCTAAGGAGCTAAAATAGTTTATCACTCCTATATCGAAGTGGTTCTCCAGGAATACACTCCATCGATTCCTTAAAGCTTCTATTTTTATTTTGACTAAGAAAAGGGAACTCTTGCAAATGGGTTTCGCCCATTTATTCCACCAGAACCTTTTGTTTCTGTTCGTGAGACTCACTACTTGAGCCTAACTCACTGTATTTTCATGACAATTGGACAGAGCGCGTTTACTGCCAGTGTCCACCTTTTAAGAGAAGGCTGCTGCAGCACAGTTAGGGTAAGGGGCACCGGTCTGGTAATACGTGAACACGTGTGCACATGTATACAGGATTCCTGCATGATACTCCTGTTGTGTGCAACCTGGGAACAGCACACAGGTAGCCTTGTCTGTGGAAGTTTTAAACTGCTCCTGTCAAAATAACCCCTTTTGACGGGTCTAAACCTTTCTTTCAAATGTTAATAATAAGTCGGCCCTAAGTAGGCCTCACTGCTCAAAAAGACAGGGTGCACGCTATTTAAAGGTAGGACATGAACAAGTTAATGTTGAATATAAACTTACAGTGAAATATCACCAAAAGCAAATGTCCCAATAGCAAGGCTGGCTGCTTCCACAGGACATCCATAACGGATATACAGACATCAGCAGTTGCTTTTTTTGATGCGATTGTACCCGGGAGATTGCAACTGATCTGCTTCTCTCACTCTCTTTTGTGAATAAGAGAAAAAAAAAAAAGCTTCCACAGGAAAACACAGGGCTACATTGTTACATTTATTAAATGCTGAATTCAGATTGGTAGCAGCTAGGGAAATAATTCAAGGACTAATTTTTATAGTCATCCAAAATCCAATTTAATGGTTAAATTGAATTTTGTCTCACTACGGAGCAAAAGGCACTTTAAAAAAGTTTTAATTTTTCTGCCTAAAGCTTGTAAGTATTTAACTGTCTCCTGGCAGCTAAATGGCTCCCCTGTGATGCGATATGGATTGTTCCTAGACAGAGGACAAAGGGCTTAGGTGTGGGCAGGTGCTGGCCTTCCTCTGACAGGATGGCCTGGGAGTTGGGCCCAGGGATTCATTAATCAAAGGGGCCTATCCTCTCACAAGCAGATTTACCTTTCACCATGCCTGCCCCCTTCAACTGTGCATCTCTACAACTTGACTCTAAACCCAAGGAGAGGGTTTGAAGGGACAACCAGGGAGGGCTTGCGCATTATCATAGCTACACCTCTGTATGGGAAAAGGAGCTTTGACCAGGGGCAGAAGGGTTCAGCCATTTTGTCCCAGAATGCTGTGCAGGAGGGTTGGGGCAGATGTGGAAGGATGAAGCATCTAGATCCCACGCTTATAAACACCTGCACAAGGGAGAGATAGGAGCAAGACCTTGGACTTGGACAATGACAACACCAGAATCATTGCCAGCTGGAAGGAGGAGCCACCTGATGTCCCTGCTAGACTAAGGACTGTGCCTACAACTGATCCCTAGGACTAGACGGGTCTCTCCAGAGCTAATGCCACCCTTACCCCCCTTGAGGACCCAATGGGGGGGGGGGGAAGATTCTGACTCTACTACTACCCCCAAGTGCCACGCAAGACATCCAGGAGTCTCTGGGGCTTCAAAGCGTGGGCGATTGCTGGTTCACAAGAAGCCCCCATCAGCAGGAGAGGGGCACCAGGAGAGGAGAAAACTGGTATAGGTAACAGGCAGAATCAGCTCCTAGCAAATTAAGCCCTGTTAGAGGCCAGGAGTAAAAAAAAAAACCACGATCCAGCAAATAAGCCCAGCAGGGCCAGAGTTATGGTCCTTTAAATGTTTTGAGCTATGACCTGCCGGAGAGAAAAGAATCGCAAAGATGGGTTCATAGCATTCCACCGCAATTCCTTAAAATACAGCCGGTGTGGGTCAAAACCTGGGGGTCAGTGCATGGAGAATATTTTTTAAAATGCCCTGGGAGATGTGGGTGAAGCCCCCTCCCCAGACCCATTGTTGGCTCGGTGACCCCATCCCCAGGCCAGTAGCAGTTAATTTGTCCCAGGGCACCATTCCATAGGACTGAAGACCACTCTGGGTGGGCGCGCCTAACATTGAGACAGCTGTGGGCAGGAGTTGGTGGAGCGAGCTGCTCCCTGTCACGAGAGCAAGAGAGGAGTGTTTCCACACGGTGAGAGCAAAACTTGCAGGATGCCAGCTCCTGGAAAGCTCAGGGATCTGGTAGGACCGCAAGGGCTTTAGGCTCCCCTTTGAGGCCCCAACGTGACTTTTGGCATCTGGGTGCCCCAGATGGGACCAGAGCACCCATAACATAAAAACAAAAGGGGAAGAAGGTGTGTGCAGCACACAGCTGCATGCATGAAAACAAAGCGGGCAAACCCGCTGAAAAAATATGTGTTTCTCCCAGCAAGGGAGCGCCCCACACTGCACTGCAAGGGCTCATTTGAATAAACTGGAGGAGCAGGGACACCAGCAACTTACGTTTGAAGGGTGGCGGGGGCTGCATGGAGTGCAGCAACCCACTCTCCCTCTCCCCAGAATTGATTTACAAAGTTCTCCTATATTCTAGGGTCTTTTAAATTAAGACCCCCATGCAGAGTCATACTCATTTTAAAGCACTCCTAAAGCTGGAGCTTTTGCTCTTGGCTAAGGAGTGAAGTGACACCTTGTGGTTGGTCCTATGGCCCCATTATACCTGAAGTGGTTGAAAAAAGACTCAGACTCTTGTTTTTTTAATATTTACATATTTAAAATACATTATTAACAAGACTAATGACGAACCATGCAATGGGTATATTCATGATTAATTCATATTAACATAGTTATTGATTTCATTGGTAAAATGGAGATTTAATATGTGATCATTATTGTTGTGGTGATCCCTTGACAAAGCCAATAGGCTTGCCTTATATTTTAATGTGTGACCCTTGACAAAGACAATAACCTTGCTTTATATATTGATAAGGTGACCCTTTGACCAATAGGCCTGCTTTATTTAAAGTGACACCCCCTTACATTGTGATCTTGCGTCTGGTATAAGTGAGGGGTATTTTGATGATGAGATTCATGACCCACTAGGGGTGAAAAGTGATTTCAGAATGTCACCAAAGTCATTTCCATCTACCTTGTGTATATATTTGCAAATGAATGCGTAGTATTTAGTAGTGTGTATGTAATAGATGTACTTTTCCATTTTCAATGAAAAAGCACTGAATGGGCAATAATTTGTTGAGTGTTGTTGCTGCTTGTCAGCGGATGAGGATTACTAGTCCACACCACCTCCCCTGATTAGGCCTTGGATTGCTCGGCTTCGCTACCTAGGGAGAGTCAAGTGCCACAATGGGGACTTGGATTTCAGTAAGGAGATAATTGTGGACCTATTACTTGCGCAGGACTCGCGTCCTGCACATCTATTAACTCAATTGCTTACAGGGAATGAAAGGAAAGAACAAAAGGAATGAAAACAATAAAGAAAATATATAAAATGAAAGAATAAATAAATGAGCAGATGATGAGAGAAATTAAAAATAAAGACTAGATAAAATAAAAACAATTGGAACAAATAATAAGTGTTTAAAAGTGATGTCATACAAACAGATAAGAAACTAACATGGTGCAAAGTAAGGATGTGAAAACATTATACCTTAGTGAGACCTGCCAATAGATTTTATTATACTTAAACAGAGATATTCCATTTGCATTGGATCCACAGAGGATCTCCTACGAGAAGAAATAAAGGATGCATTCATGGATCTTTATTTAAATCCTTCAGTGCGAGAATTGGCTAGTGACCGAAACCCGCATTTCCTCCTCAGTGTCTCTTTCGGCCACTGGCCGATGCTGGATAGGGCTTAAAAGGAACCTCTGGTACTTGCACCAGAGGTTTTCTTTTTTCATACCCTAGGGTGGGGACATAGTGGAATCCCTTCCGCTTCAGCCTCACCACTTCACCTGCCAGTCTGTGACAGCGCGCTGACGGCACAAATTCCCACCCAAGTGTGAAGAAAGAAGGAGGTAAGTTTTCTCTACTGCTTCGGATGGGCATTTCAGGCATTAAATATCCTCCTCACATTTGAGGGAGGCAATGTTGGAAAGGGGAGAGTCTTCTGGTATACCTTAACGTGCACATTCTATCAATGGATGGTCTTTCTGGTATATGAGAAGACCACACTAGGGCCAACATTTTTTCTGACGCGCCTTTTCTGCACCGGTGTGGGTGGGGTGCTATTGTGCCCTCCAGGAAAAAACTAAATTGCGCACATAGGTTCTGGGGGTCGGCACTTCTAATACACTAGCCCGGTTCTAACGCAGGCGGGAAGGCAGGATTGTAATTAATGGAGGTGAACGGCGAGAGGAATCAAGTCCACTCAGTCTGCTTGAGAACGTCATCCCCCGTTTTAAGAATCGTTTGGTGGGGGTGCTTATGTAGGCATTAGCTGCACGGTCCGACTTTGGTTTCCAATCCAATCCAATCCAACAAGCTTTATTCGACGTGCAAGTCTTGAAAGCACAATACATACAGTACAAACTCCATAAAACACAATACATATACACATTTTAAAACCATGATTTGGTGCTTCAGATCTTAGACCGGATTAGTAACGAGATTAAACAAAGATTAAAACATCTGTGAGATACTAGAACATAAAACCAATTAAAATTAATTTCATAAATTGGTACTAGAATACAAGATAAAAACACAGGCAAATAAAAACATGTTCGCATTTTACATATGTACCAACTCAGATTAAAACTGGCTAATGAACCATTCAAAGTGCATGGAGTGCCTTCGATCTAATAGCCCAGGACCATCCCAGAAATTTCGCTACTGCAATAACAATGGGGGAAGAGGTGTTTGTGCGCAGTATTCTTTGTGCGTCTCCACTCCATCTGGTGCCCAATGTCCTGCAGATTGGTGTCAGCCACGATCGGCGCGGTCCGTCATATGCAGGGCAAACAAACGGCAAGTGGGCCAGAGCCTCCGTCTGCTCCATACAGATGGGGCATGCTCTCTCGCCCTCAGTGACCCATTTTGCTGTATAGGACTTTACTGGTAATGAGCCTACCATGAACTCCGATCATGAGGTTTTGTTACTGTGTCCCAATACTGCTCCAGACTTGGGGATGGTTTAAATTCTAGGAATCTGCCCGTGAGAGATGACGTGTCACCCTTTCTATAAGTGTTATTGATCACCAGATCCCAGTATTTCTCTTTTAGGATCTCCTTGGAAGGGAAGGGGGCGCAAGAGGGATTATCCCAAAGTGTTGCCATGCCCATACTTACTAAGGAAGCTCTAACCTCCCTTAGCCATTTGAATTTATGAAAGCGGTCAGCACTGATTAGATCTTTTAGGCCTGCAGCATAGATTGCCAGATCTTTTGTGCACCAAACTCTACGCCAATATAATATAGGGCGCAGTCTCGCTGCATCCGCAGTGCTTACCTGCCTAAATCATAGAGCATTGGTCTTACTGGGGTACTTTGCGGGAGGCTTGTGATCTTACATAAGAACCTGTTTTCAGCAGCTGTTAGCTTTGGCATCTTCTCAAACCCCCAGACTTCCGCTCCGTATAGGGCGGAACAGACCACTTTCATGTTGTATATTTGGAGCACCGGGCTGACTGGTTTTGTTAAGGAGGTTGAATTCAGTTTGTAAGACTCCAGATAGCTGCCGGTGCTTCAGTGTGGCCATGTCAAGCTGTCGATCCCACCTCAGATCATTCTGTAGTATGACCCCCAGATATGTAAAAGCGCTAACTTGCTCTAAAGGGAAACCGTTCATGAGTATGCCTCCTCTACATCCCTTATGTGGGTTGAACGACATGCATTTTGTTTTGGAAACATTAATTTCCAATCCCCTTAAAACACAACACTCCTCAAAAAGTTCCAATGCTCGCTGAAGACCGCTTGGGGTTTTTGAGATGATTAACGCATTATCAGCGAACATTAAAATAGGAATTTTTACGCCAGCTAGGACTGGGGCATCAGTAGGAGTGGACTCCAAACATTTTGCGATCCCATTAATAAACAAAGAGAACAGTGTGGGAGCCATGACACAGCCTTGGCGCACACCTTTCTCTATGGGAAAGGGGTTAGTAACACTGCCCTGGGAGCCCCATCGAATTTGGGCAAAATTGCCCTCGTGGAGTCTAGCAATGAGGGAAAGCAGTTCGGGAGGCATCCCCAACTCCTGCAGTACTGCCCATAATTTTCTGCGGGGCACGAGGTCAAAAGCTGACTTAAGATCGACAAAGGCAGCATACAAGCTGCCCTTGCCAAAAACCACCATTCTCCAATACACTAATATAAACCTAAACACCTGGTCAATTGTACTAATATGTGACCTGAACCCAGCCTGCAGCGGAGATAAAGCACAAGTTACTAACTTGTGTAACGATATATCTGTAAGAGACAGCAGTTAGTGACAGATTCCTTACCTTAGAATATCCCCAGGCGTCAGGCTAGATCCTGAAAGTTTTTGCGTAGCAGTACCCTTGCGCGTCGGTGTGCGGCTCCGCGTCCGTCGTCGTGATCGCCGGGATGACGTCGCGGGCAGTACTTAGACGCCGCCCCTGCGCGCTGACGTCAGTTCTGTACACGACTTTCCGCGCCAGGAACGCAGAGCCATGCAAGAAGCTGACATAGGTGTCTGAAAAATACTAGGGCCCTGAAAGGGATGTCCTTAACCCTAGAAATCAGTTCGCAGAACGGGGAGGATGGGTGGGGCGGTAAGGAATCTGTCACTAACTACTGTCTCTTACAGATATATCGTTACACAAGTTAGTAACTTGTGCATCTGAAAGAGACACGTTAGTGACAGATTCCTTACCTTAGAATAGATACCCCAGCAATACCAACCCCGGTGGTGGGTCTGCGAACAAAGATCAGACAAGGAAGTCCCGGAGGACAGAACGGCCAAAGAAGCCGTCCCTCCGGACCTGACTGTCAAGGCAGTAATGCTTTGTAAACGTGTGCAGCGAGGCCCACGTAGCTGCCTGACAGATATCCTGCCGAAAAAGGAGGACAAGGGAACCCTACTCACTACGGAACCAGGGTAACTGAGTATTACAAGAAAACAACGGTTCCTGTGGGATAATATGTATCTGTATATAATATATAGGTGCACAATCGCGATAAAAAGGGTTTATAAGGATGTCATAGAGAGAAAACCAAAATACCAAGGATTTTTGTTATACACATATATTTGTATTATTCACACCATATACAAAAATTATACAAAGGCATTTGTGAAGAAGTGTCCCAAGTGTAACATGAACCTAACAGTTGAGTGACACAATGTGACAATATTTACAAGGTTTCACTATTTATCAAACGACCATATCTGAAATTTATACATCATATATAGCAACTTTATACAATAATAAGTGCTATGTCAGTGGTTCGTTTTTCATCAAAAGGTGTCGACGGCGTTTCGACCCTCTCTAGAATGTGGGGTCTCATCAGGACCTATGATACTGGGAACATCTGGGAAAAGAATGAAATTTGTATAAGATAATATATGGACCTAGTAACAGCATACTAGTAATAGCTGATGTTACCAAGGACAAGGAATTACCTAGATTGTCAACCGCGCAATTCTGGTGAAGAATATTGTGTGCCAACAGTGAGTGAAATAAAGAGGAAATACTCACAGGGAGACCCTGCTGGGTTCTGGTGGTAGAAAGGAAAAGGAAATAAGTAAAGGGTTAAGGGGATAGAAGCTCCTCTATTAGTTGGCCACTTGTCGATCAATGGGGACACTTACCCCTGTTAAGGGTATGAACTGGCGATCACGATGAGGAGGAGGAAATGTAGGTCAAGATCTAGGACGGAACTATAAGAAAGGGGACAAAAGGAGCATGTTGTCGTGCTCGGATGCATAAGGGAAACTTCAAAACTATGAATTAAGGTAGAAAATCTTACCGAAGAACAGACACTGAATCGTGACTAATAAGGAATGCGGGCCAGCAATTGGTGGGATGTCCGCTTTGAAATTGTATCCTGTAATAAAAGAAGCCAATTGTTTAGCTTCCACAAGGCCCCATGTGTCAGAGATGTATAGAGATGATATAGTGTTCGTCTCTTACCTAAAGGGGATAATCGTTCCGCGGTGCACGGTAATACGTGCTTACAGCGAAACTGCACAGTCTGTTTGCCGATGGTCGGTAACACAGATCCGACGTGCACATGGGCTTAAATATTAGGCAAACCGGAAACGTGCGCAGGCATCTAAGAGATTGCCGTGACACGGAGTTATCCGGTTATCGGTAGTGAAAGAATGAAAGGAGTGAAGGCAGACATACAGCTGTCTGCCAGGATGAGAAGAAAGACCAAGGGAGTGAGGCAGTTGGCACAGCATGTATACAAAGGAGCAGATATCCTGCAGCGGAACACCGCGGCCCAAAGCCGTGGTAGCAGCCGTTGCCCTGGTGGAATGGGCACGCAGCCCAACAGGAGGCTCCTTCTTAGCCAAAGAATAGCAGGCTTTGATACACAAGGTTACCCAGCGGGAGATGGTTCTCTTGTGCACCGCCCGACCTTTTTTGGCGCCCACGTAGCCAACAAAGAGCTGGTCATCCACCCGGAAGTGTTGTGTGTGGTTGATGTAAAAGGAAAGCGCACGTTTTGGGTCCAGACGGTGGAGCCTCTCTTCCTCTCTGGAAGGATGCGGAGGCGGAAAGAAGGTGGGCAAAGTGATGGTCTGCCCAATGTGGAAGGCAGTAACCACCTTTGGCAAGAAGGACGGACGCGTCCTAAGAACAACCTTGTCTGGATGGACAGACAGAAAGGGAGGTTTACATGATAGAGCCTGGAGCTCACTCACCCGCCGAGCGGAGGTGATGGCCACCAGAAAGGCTGTCTTCAGAGTCCGAAGAGGACAGTTATGTAGAGGCTCAAAGGGAGCGCACATAAAAAGGTAAGAACCAAGTTCAAGTCCCACTGAGGCATCACAAACGGAACAGGAGGGAAGAGGTGTGTAATGCCTTTTAGAAACCTGTTAACAACAGGGGACTTGAAAAGGGAGGGCTGATCAGGAAGCCTGAGGAAGGCCGAGATGGCACAAAGATAGCCCTTGATGGTACCCAGGGCAGAACCCTGTTGGGCCAGGGAAAGAAGGAACAGAAGAACCTCAGAAAGAGGGGCAGAAAGGGGATTCACAGCCTTTGCTGTGCACCATGCCACAAACTTGTTCCACCTGCAGGCGTATACCACCTTAGTGGAGGGACGCCTGGCTGCCAGAATCACATCACAAACTTCGGGAGGCAAGTCGAAAGGAATCAACTGCCGCCGCTCAATCTCCACGCAAGCAGGTGGAGGCTGGACAGGTTCGGGTGGAGGACCGTCCCCTGCTGCTGCGACAGAAGATCCTCCCGAAGAGGCAGTCGTATCGGGGGATCGAGCGCCATGTTGAGTAGCTCGGGTACCAGTATCTCCGTGCCCAATCCGGAGCCACAAGAATGACTTGGGCCCGGTCGTGCCGAATCTTCTTCAACACTCTGGGTAGAAGTGGTATAGGCGGAAAGGCGTACAACAGACCGCAACTCCACTCGCGACGAAAAGCGTCACCGAGCGAGTGCCGCCTTGGAAATTCCAACACGCAGAACTGATGACATTGCGCGTTCTCTTCGGTGGCGAATAGATCTAACCAAGGCTCTCCCCACTGTCGAAAGAGTCCTTGCGCCACTTCCGAGTGAAGACACCATTCGTGATCCATCATGCACCTGCGGCTGAGTTCGTCTGTCCTGGCGTTCAGGGAACCTGCCAGGTGTTGAACCATCAGGAACATGCCCTGATGTTCCAGCCATGTCCAGAGGCGCAGAGCCTCCTGACAAAGGGTCCACGACCCCACCCCGCCTTGTTTGTTGCAATACCACATGGCGGTGGTGTTGTCTGTGAACACCTGCACTACCTTCCCTTTGACAGAGGGAAGGAATGCCTTGAGTGCAAGTCGGATCGCCCGGAGCTCCAGAAGGTTGATATGGAGCCGGGACTCCGCCCGGAGACCAGAGGCCTCTGATCTCCGCCTCTCCCATGTGACCGCCCCATCCCAGAAGGGACACGTCCGTCACAACTGTGTGCTCTGGCTGGGGAAGGGAGAGGGATCTGCCCATGACCCATTGCCGGTTCGAGAGCCACCACTGCAACTGTTTTGCAGTCCCCTCCGAGATCTGGACGTGATCGGACAGGTTGCCCTGGTGCTGCGCCCACTGGAACTTCAGGTCCCACTGCAGAGCCCGCATATGCCATCTGGCATGATTGACCAGCAGGATGCAGGAGGCCATGAGGCCCAGCAGCCTCAGGGTCATCCGTACCGAAACCCAGGATAAAGGCTGAAATTTCGGAATCATAGCCTGAATATCCCGGACTCGCCGTTCGGGAGGATAGGCCCGAAACTGCGTCGTGTCCAGAACTGCTCCGATGAAAAGGAGCTGTGGAGAAGGAATCAGATGCGACTTCGGCACATTGATGGAGAACCCCAGCGAGTGCAGGAGTTCGGCCGTAGTCTGGAGGTGGGAGACGACTGCCTGGGACGAGCCCGCCTTCAGCAGCCAGTCGTCGAGGTAGGGGAAGACTGGAACCCCTGCCCGGCGCAGATGAGCTGCGACCACCGCCATCACTTTCGTGAACACCCGAGGGGCATTTGTAAGGCCAAAGGGGAGCACGGTGAACTGAAAATGCTCGAGGCCTACCGTGAACCGCAGGTAACGCCGGTGGGCCGGCAGGACGGGGATGTGAAAATAAGCGTCCTGCAAGTCCAACTCTACCAACCAGTCACCAGGGTCGAGGGCAGTCAAGACCTGAGCTAGGGTGAGCATCTTGAACTTCTCCTTCCGGAGGAAGCGATTGACGTTCCGGAGGTCCAAGATAGGATGCATGTCCTCCTTGTCCTTTTTGGGCACCAGGAAGTAGTGGGAGTAGCAACCACGTCCTACTTCTGGGGTCGGAACATGCTCGATGGCCCTCTTGGCCAAGAGGGCCGTGACTTCCTTCTGCAGAAGTACCAAGTGATCCCCTGACATGCGGTGGAATTGAGGTGGCATGGCTGGGGGGTGGCCTCGAAGGGGAGGGAGTAGCCCCTTCGGACAATGTCCAAGACCCACCTGTCCGAGGTGATGGGACGCCAGTGGTGAAGGTGATGGCGGATCCTGCCCCCTACTGGCGTGCTGTGCACCGGAAAGGAGGGACTAGGAGGGCTTGGAGGCCGCGGACGGGTTGGAGGTGGTGGCCTGACTTGCACGCTGGTTGCCCGAATTGCCACGGCGGTATCAACGTCCTCGGCCACGCGAAGACGCTTGCTGCGCGGGCCGGTGGCTGGGCAGCTGACGTGACTGGGCGCCCCTTCCGTGGCCACGAAAGGGGCGAAAAGCAGAGGTGAGTGGAGGGCGTACAACAGAAAGGCCCAGGGACTTGGCAGTAGCCCGTGAGTCCTTAAACCGCTCCATCAAAGGGCATGTCCATCAGTGTATTCTGGACATCACCCGAGAAACCAGTTGTTCTCAGCCAGGCGTGGCGACGTAGCGCCACCGTCGTCGCAAGTGATCTGCCCAGCGAGTCGGCGGTATCAAGGCCACAACGGATGGTGTATTTAGCCGCATCTCGCCCTTCCGCAATGGCGCGGGTAAGCAGTGTCTGGACCTCCTCAGAACACTGCGGCAAAACAGCCGCCACCGAATCCCACAGGGAGTGGGTATATCGGCCCAAAAGGCAAGCGGTGTTGACGGACCGCAAGCCAGCACTGGAGGAAGAAAAAGCCTTCTTCCCAAATTGGTCCAAGCGCTTGGATTCCCTATCCGGAGGGGCGGTAGGGAAGGCGGTTTGGGAGGCAGAGGCTTGGACAACCAAGCTCTCGGGGGTGGGATGTTGGGAGAGAAACAAGGGGTCGCCCGGAGCAGGGCGATGGCGTCGGGCCACGTTCCTATCCACAGGAGCCCCTGTGGTGGGTTTGGACCAGGCACCCAAAAGAACGTCAGTGAGTGCATCATTAAACGGCAGCACAGTCTCCGAGGAGGAAGCCGCCGGCTGAAGCACTTCTGTCAGGAGGTTAGTCCTGACGGCCACAGTAGGCAACTGGAGATGTAAGGCTCCAGCTGCTCTACGCAACACCGTTGCAAAATTAGCTCCCTCCTCCGTAGCCACGGGAGGAGACAGCATGCCAGTGTCAGGGGAGGTGTCTAGACCACTGGCATCCCCAAGTTCCTCAGCCCAGTCCGGATCATACTCACACTGTTGTGTGAGAGGGTCCTCAGACCCCTCGCAGCTCTCCTGGTCCTCCTCTTGTTCAAAATATGGAGGAGGAGGGACATTTGGGACACAAGGTTTCATCGGCGCCGGAGTCGAGCGACGTCGGTCCGGCTCCATGTCCGGAGCCGGAGAGAACCGGGGAACGACGCCGTCCGGAGCCCCGGACGGCGTCAGGAACGGCACCGGGGACGTCGGCGGAGGCGTGGTTAGGTCAACCGGCGTCGATGGGGGTTGCGGTACCACCGGAGCCGGGATCGAGGCCGGGGCCGGAGCCGAGGCTGGGATGAAGGCTGGTGGGACAGGCGGCGCCGGGACCGGAGTCGACGGCGGCGCTGGGGCAACCCCATCAGGGCCCGCGGGGCCCGAAGGCGCACCGGAGGGCCCGAAGAGGCGGGCCATGGCCGACAGGAATTCCTGTATTTCGGCCGGAGTCGCCCCCGAACCCGGAAAGGACGGGTAATGCGGGGGCGGCTCTACAGGCATGTCCGGGGCCGCGGGGACGGTGCTGACTGGGGCCTCAGCCGAGTCGCGAGACCGGCGAGGCGAAGTCTTAGAGCGATGACGCTTTTTAGACTTCTTGTGCTTCGACTTACCCGAGGAGCGCGAAGACTTGGACTCCGACGACCGGCGGGGACTCCGCGACCGGCCCCTCGACCTCTCCCGGGACCGGGGCTTGGTGCGGCGCGGAGCCGACTGCCGGACCTCGAGTAGCTTTCAAGACCGCTCTCGCAAAGCCTTCGGATGAAGTTTCCGGCAGTCAGGGCACGACTTCGTGTCGTGGTCTCGGCCGAGACAGAAGAGACACTCGAGATGCGGGTCAGTGATCGACATCATGCGACCACAGGCTCCGCATGGCTTGAAGCCGGGCATCCCTACGACACCTAGGAGTCGTGAGACTCGATGAAGAAACAGTGAAAAAATTCACAAAAAAGGTTAGTCAAAAATTGACTAGGGCACTGCTCTTCCCGGATCTGCGCTTACTGGCGCGGAAAAAGAAGAACTGACGTCAGCGCGCAGGGGCGGCGTCTAAGTACTGCCCGCGACGTCATCCCGGCGATCACGACGCCGACGACGGACGCGGAGCCGCACGACGCCGCCTACCGACGCGCAAGGGTACTGCTACGCAAAAACTTTCCGGATCCAGCCTGACGCCTGGGGATATTCTAAGGTAAGGAATCTGTCACTAACGTGTCTCTTTCAGATATGCCCAGCTCATCTATCCAGTCTTGGACCTTGTTTAAAACTAACCGCCCCATTATTTTTTGCAGGGAGTCTATTAGACCAATAGGCCTGTAGTTACCTGGGTGGGATTTATTCCCTTTTTTAAAAACGGGGATAATCTCTGCCCCTTTCCAGGAATCGGGCACCGGCGCACCTCTGGCAATTGCGTTTGCTAACAGAACGATATACCGGCACCATCTTGACTTATCATGAAGAAATATGTCAGCCGGGATACCATCTAGGCCCGGTGCTCTTCGGCCCGTTACTGCTCCTAGGGCTGTAATAACATCGGCCCCTTCAAAAGGTGTGCCCTGGTAAAACAAGTGCGGAAGCTCGGCCTAGTTACCCTCGATTATACTACAGGCTTATTGGGGTTTGAAATAGTTGACCCATTGCTCCTAGGCAACATGATTTTGTGGTGGTGATGGCTGGCCTCCCCTATCCCATTTTACTATATTCCAAAACTGCTTGGAGTTGTTACTAACACAAGCAAGTCTGAGGTCCTGCCATCTGCTTTCATCCCAAGCTTTCTTTGCCTTTTCCTGGGCCCTCC
Organism: Calotriton arnoldi; assembly: GCA_963921515.1. NCBI lineage: Eukaryota > Metazoa > Chordata > Amphibia > Caudata > Salamandridae > Calotriton > Calotriton arnoldi. Next base: position 2,777,360 of record CAWUFW010000775.1, on the reverse strand, counting down.
TATATTTTAGTCTAGCTGACCGTACTATGACAGGGTCCCCTGCCTTAATCGCATCCCATAGGAACCTACGGGCCATACTACATTCCTCATTAAAACAATGGGTTCCTTTCATATCTTGCGAGTTCTTAACCTTATGATGCTTCACAAAGTGGGAGCGTAGCTGGGCAAAGAATTTATTGTGAATAGCAGTTATATTTCCGGGAACCTCGGAATTAGCTGAGCAAGCCTCTAGCTCGACTATTGCATCAATACCAGTATTAATAATTACTAGGATATCAGGCTTCGCTATTATCTGCGCCCACTTCAATCTCCTCATGTCATTTGTGGGGACCACGTCAGAGGTGGTCACCAAACTGCATGGCGGGATGGGTACCCTCTCTGGTAGCAAGTCGAAGGTCGCACATAAAGGATTATGGTCGCTCTCTACCCGGCCCTTAACAGACATATCCCCAAAGACATGCCATAGCCGCAAATTAATTAAGAGATAGTCTATGCGGCTAGAACTGCGGCCATTGTTAAAAGTATTCGCCCCATGTCTATCGGAAGGAGATCTCCCATTTATGTTATGTTAAGTACTCTTATAACGCGCAACAGCTACTCCGAAGAGTGTCCCGGCGCGGATCCAAGAGGAGTCACTGAACTACACCACCATCATTTATGGGAACAGGTGAGTTTTTAAAAGATTCTTGAAGGCGAACGGGTCTTGAGTATTGCACAATGGAAACGGAAGGGCATTCCAAGCCTGGGCAGCCTTAACAGCCAAGGAGCAGCCGCCCAACTTGTGACGGATGAAGCGGGGCACCCTAGCTAGAAGGAGAGCTGAAGAACGCAGTTGTCTCAACGGGACATAAAAGGAGAACCACTTCTGTAAATACGCCGGCCCACGACCGTAGAGGGCTCGATGAGCAATGACCAGGGATTTAAATTTGACCCGATCCGCCACGGGAAGCCAGTGGAGTACGCGGAGATGTTCACGCACGCTGCTCCTCTTAGCGATTCCCAAGAGCAGCCTAGCGGCCGCATTCTGGATGACCTGGAGTCTGTTCAGAGAGTATCCAGGGATGCCTATGTACAACGCATTAGCGTAGTCCAATCGAGAAAGGATCATGGCACGGATAACCGTCTCTTTGGCAGGCCTAGGGAGGAGAGGTAAAAAAACTCCTTAGCGTTTTAAGAAGGCCAAAACAGCTGCCTGAGATCTTTTTCACCTGAGCAGAGAAGGAGAGGTTATCCTCAAACCACACTCCTAGGTTTTTAGCAGATTTTCCATTCGAGGTTGGTAGAGGGAACCCAGGAGGCCAGATCGTGTCTCTGAAGCCTGGAGGGAAATTACCATATAGTAGGATCTCTGACTTGTCTTCGTTACATTTGAGTTGGGCCGCCGCAAGCCACTCAAAGACCGAAGACAAGCAGTGCTGAACAAAGGATACAGAGTCCTCACCCTTATCCCAGGTAAAGAGAAGCTGGGTGTCGTCAGCGTAGGTTATCACCTTAGCCCCCAAGTCCTCGGCTAAATAGACCAGAGGAGTAACATAGATATTAAAGAGAAGGGGGCTAAGGGAAGACCCCTGTGGGACACCAGTGGTGACCGGCTGCGGAGTTGAGGCGGCCGGTGGCAGCCAAACCTGTTGAGCCCGCCCTTCAAGGAAGGACCTCAGCCAGCCCCAGGCAGCGCCTGAGACACCAATCTCAGTGAGTCGGGCGAGCAGCAAGGAGTGCGGGACCGTATCGAAAGCAGCCGACAGGTCGAGCATTAACAATGCTGCTCTCCCACCGGCATCTAAACAGTCGCGAATGGCTTCAGAAATCTCCACCAGCGCTGTCTCGGTGCTGTAAGAGGAGCGAAACCCAGACTGCGCTGGATGCAAAACATTAGACCCTTCAACAAACTCCTTAAGTTGTCTGTTCACCACCTTCTCACAGACTTTAGCTAAACTGGGCAAGAGGGAAATAGGGCGATAGTTCCCTGGGGTCAGGGGATCAAGAGTGGGCTTCTTCAAGAGGGGAAGGAGTTTTGCCTGTTTCCAGGCCTCCGGTACCCGAGCCTCACGAAGGGAGGCGTTTATGATTGAATTAACTTCGGGATTAATAATCTCCGCGACTGCGGCAAGCAGTCTCGCCGCACAGGGATCCGCGGGCGAACCCAATTTCAAACCCTTCAAGATTTTAAGAGAGCTAGACAGATCCACCGAAGAAAAGGCCAGCAGAGCGTGCCTGGGGACAACAGGCAGGATGGCAGCAGGCACAGGGACAGAAGGAGGACCGAGGCAGGAAGTGAAGGCCGCCTGAATCGTGCTTATTTTATCCATGAAGAAATTGGATAGAGTGTTACACCAGCCCTCTGTGGCTGGAAGAGAGCACGCTTGTGCTGCGGGGGATGTAAAACTCTGAACTATAGAGAAAATCTCCTTGGAGTTGTTATGTGCCTGCTCAATGCGGGCTGTAAAGTACTGCTTCTTAACTTGTGTTATTGCAGTATAGTAGATTTTTTGCCTACCCCTGAGAGTGGCCTTAGCCAGGGGACAATACTCACTGAGGCGCCAAGCACGTTCAAGTTTTTTACACTCCTGCTTAAGCACGGACAGGTCGGGGGTAAACCAGGGTTTAGAAGGCGATTCCCTGGAGAACCTGGACGAAGTCGGTGTGGCAAGCATGTTCATGGAATTGGATAACCAATTAGAGAAACCTGCAAGAGTCCCATCAAGATCCGGGGTGAGTGCGGGTCTGGAAGCCACCAGAACCGTGGCAAGTTTGGAAGGTTCAATTTTTTTGAAGGCTGGTTTCCGGTAGCAGGGGCCCGAAGGGCAGGCCGAGGCTAGCTCCCAGGAAAAGTAGGTGAGAGAGTGGTCTGACCAAGCGACTGGAAGAGGATCTTCAGCCGTGATAGCGAAATTGGAACAAATAGGGTCGAGAATATGACCTCCTTGATGTGTAGGGCGGGTGACCCATTGAGACAGTTGGGCAAGCTGAAGGATGTCACCAAAAGCAAGCGAGTCATTTGAATCAACCTGGTCAAGGTGAATATTCAGATCCCCCAATGCCAAATATTGTGGAAATCGAAGAGCCCTGGAGGTCACTGCATCGCCCCATGATTGCAAAAAGGACCTAGCAGGGCCCGGGGGACGATAGATCAGAGAACCTCCCAGCAAAGAATGGGGGGAAAACCCGATGCTGAAATCCAGAGCTTCACAGTCACCCCAAGCATGAATGTCGCCCCTAATAAGGTCCCATTTGTCCCTGTACATGATCGCCACTCCACCCCCCCTCCCCATCAGGCGATCTGCCCTGGCGATTTTGAAGCCCTTAGGGGTGGCCAGAGCAACAAACGGGTCAGATGTGTTATCCAACCACATTTCTGTAATAAACAGTAAGTCAACTGGTCTGTCAGAGAGGAGCTCGAACACATCAGAATAGTGCTTTTTTAAGGAGAGCACATTAATCAGAGCCGCTAAAATAGACCGGGGTCTGGAGGGCCTAGACAAAGAAGCAGGGGATTGCAAAGGTAGAAGAGAGTCTAACTGTAAACTGAAACCACATACAGCACAGATATTGTCCTGGGCCGACCGCAGGTCAAATTGAGAATGTGAGTGACTGGTAAGCAAAGAGCCCATAATGCCTTCCTAGAATAGCAAACCCTCTCCAGGGTGCCGGTAGACCAACGGGCAGAGTAACTGGCCCGGGACGCTGACGGGCGCAGACGGGCTTGCCTTAGGCGCGCCAGCGGCGCGTCCGCTGCGCGTCCTCGTGCATATTTATGGGCCGGCAGTCAGAAAAACTAGAGAGCGCACTGCCTGAAAATGGCGTCTCTCAGTGGCTGACCGGCAAAGCAGGAAGTGAGGAAAGCCCCCCTCGTAAAAGATTCAGATTCCCCACAATATCGGAACACACGATAATTTAAAAAGTCAGTTTCATAAAAGCGGCATTACATAAATAACAGTGCAAAGCTAAAATTCAGAGCAGCTGAAGTTATGTGCAAAATTGGCAATAACGAAGTTAAAGTGCAAGCGTTTGTTCAGAGAACCCCTCAAGGCCCGCAGGCCTTTTTCCAGGCACATGGAATTAATTTGGATTGCTACATCCGTCCATTTTTTTTATAGGAGTAAGTTCCAATTTTGGGATGCCCCACTGGGCGTCTTCCTCGCTTGTAAGATCGTGTTCTTCTGTAGCAAGGGGCTCGAAGGTCGAATTAAGGTCTCCTGCTATTAAAATTAGGGAATCCCTGGAGTGCGAGTCTAGGAGATCGTCGAGAGCCGCTAAAACTTCCGACTTCTTCCCTCCACTCAAGCCTCTTGCATAGACGATATAAATGTCAATATTTCCCTTTGTGACCAATTTCAGCCTAATTGCAAGGATGTCCCTGCTCTGTGTTGGAAGCACCTGAATATTGTAACCAATCGCTTGGCGAACCCAAATTGTCAATCCCCCTGATGGACGGCCTTTTCCCCCACTGATAGCTGGGATATGGTCATTTAAATAACCTATCAAATAAAGGGGCTCCATCAGCCATGTTTCCTGGAAGAGACAGATGCCATAATCCTCAATGAATGTGAGCCAATCGGGGGAAATGACCTTGGTCCTCAACCCTGCGATATTCCAGGATATTACAGCTAATTTATTTGGGGCGATGCAAGATGCCAATTGCCCGGCTTGTGTATTAAGCACCATGCCGCTGTTAGCCTGCTTCTCTTCATCGGGGATTAGTCTAGCTGGTGTAGTTCTAGGCGTTTGATCAATGCCACTAGGTGGTACCCGGTTGCTGGGGGTGAGGGCTATACGAGTTATGGGACCGGTAACAGGCTCCAAAGCAATTTGGGGCTCACTCGGTTGTCAGTCATTTGCATCCATTGAGGAGCTTCCTTCCAAACAAGTATGTGATTGTCTGGCAATAAGATTACCCTGGCTGACTAATGGAAATCGCCTAAATTGAATGGAGGAATTTCCGGGTGGACAAGTACGAAATTCCAGGGCAAGAAGGTTTTCTGCCAGATCTACTCCGGTTAGGGTAAGCTCGATATAATCTAATGATTCGGTAGTTGAAGAAAACCTCCGAGCCCTGATAATGTCGTCTCGTATGATTGAACGACAACCCCGGACTTGGCGAATCCAGTTAATGGCTTTATTAATCAGGGAATCTGCATTTTCAAATCCACTTCTAGGGTCAAGCTTGGGCACGTTAACCATGTGGATTTTGGGTGCTTCGGCCAGACTAGGAGTAATTGGCTGGGTCGGCCTATGTGGGGCATCACGGGAGGAATATTGAGCGTGCGGTAAGGAGGTAGGTCTAGGGCATAGAGGTTGACCCTGATTTGATGGCATGCTATGGCGGGTATTTAAGTGACTGGAGCTATGATTAATTGGATACTTGGCCAGCATAGATGGCGGGGCTGCTTTATCGGGTGTAACCACAGTAGAGGGTAAAATAAGGCCATTGGGACGGGTCTTTATGCTCTGGGCAGTTATCTCGCGACCAATGTGATTACCTTGCCGGGTCTGGTGAATATGGTTTGTTGTAAGATTGGGGCTAGGTGCCCTGGGCCAGGAGAAATCCTTTTGAACTAGATGATTGACCAGAGAGGTAAGGCTCTCGATCATCAGTTTCATAGCCCCTATTTCGAGTCTTAGAATGTTTATAAGATGGTGTGTTTCCTGAGATTCTAAGCTGAGCCCAGGGGTCGAATTCAGGGGTAGCTGGGGCGTATCTTCCTTATCTATGTCGGGCAGGTCCGACAAGGATGAGAACCTATTTGTGCAAGAAATTACAGCACCCATCTGTTGGGAGTCAACATCGGAGAGAGCGGTGGGGGGAGAACAGACTCCCTCCTCTTCTGGGCTGATCTTGGAGCTGGACGCAGGGGCCCCCTTTCCAAGTGATTTTTGAAATATTGCAGGAATAGTAGGGCAGCTGCTTGCTTTAGCTTTAGGCTTGATGGGGAGGGAGGGCTGGCAGGGAGCTTTATTAGGGCTAGAATGCGTAGATGTATCAGCCTCAAGGATGTTTTCGCATTCACTAATAAGAGTGTCTATGAGGTCTAAGACACAATTACTACCTGGATGTTTCTGAGTCTTCCTGGCCTTTTTACCTTTGTCAGTCCGGCCATTAACGCTACCCGCTGTTGCCGCTACCCTCCATAGCTTTTCTCTTCCTCATCTTCCTTCGCTTCTGTATGATGACAGATCGAATGAACAGGCCCACCCACTAAAGTTCAATCAACTGACCCCGGTTTACACAATACCCAATTGGTGTCAGACAAGATGGCACATGAGCTCAGGATGATTACTCTAAGTGGGGATTAAAACTGGTTACAACTTAGAGTTTAGACGCACAGGGGTTGTGTGATACAGAAACGTAGGCGAAGCGACAAAAACAGTACCTTTATGGGATAAGCTTGCCCTCCACAATGTCCTTAGTCCATGTACCAGGTAAAAGGGAGGTGGCCCTGCCCTGCCTCTTCCTGGCAATGACGGGCCCGCCCTTGGCCCGGCCCGCGCCACGGGGGAAGAGGCGGCGCTTTATGCGCAGTGGTGGATCTGTGCCTCCCCCTCGCTTGGCTGCACCTGGTCCCTGAAGCGTTGCACCCTGGGACTGGTAGTTCCCACCAGGGTGTTGACGAGTTCGGGAAATGCGGGCCCCAGCTGGTGTGGAAAATCCCTGGGACTCCGGTCCCACCAGTACGTGACGGCGGTGATGGCTGGTGGCTGGGTAAAGATGAAAGCCCCCAGCAGAGCCCAGCGCAAAGAAGCAGCACAGCGTCCCACGCCGCGGGGGAAGAGGCGGCGCTTTATGCGCAGTGGTGGATCTGTGCCTCCCCCTCGCTTGGCTGCACCTGGTCCCTGAAGCGTTGCACCCTGGGACTGGTAGTTCCCACCAGCGTGTTGACGAGTTCGGGAAATGCGGGCCCCAGCTGGTGTGGAAAATCCCTGGGACTCCGGTCCCACCAGTACGTGACGGCGGTGATGGCTGGTGGCTGGGTAAAGATGAAAGCCCCCAGCAGAGCCCAGCGCAAAGAAGCAGCACAGCTTTGGTTTCCATAATAAGTTCCATATCACCCTACTCGCGATCGCATTGTCCATATGTAACCAATGTTTGTCTGATTCAAGTTGGGACCATTCCACTATGACGCGGAGCTGCGCTGCTTTAAAGTATAAGGTTAAATCCGGGAGCGCCAAGCCCCACTCGTCATTGGGCTTCCTAAGGAGAGTAAATGGTAATCTTGGCCATTTATTTTGCCATATGAATTTCTTTAGCATTGAGTGAGCTTCTTGTAGGAAGTCTCTCCCAAGCTCAATAGGTAGACTCTGAAACAAATGTAGGAATTTTGGGAGGACCACCATCTTGACAGCATGGATTCTGTCTATCCAGGAGAGATAAAGAGGCGCCCATCTCTTAAGGTCGGCTCAAAGCTGTCGCAGGAGGGGGGGATAGTTAGCACCAAATAATTCTGAGATTTTGGGGGTCAGTCTTATCCCTACATATGTTAGGTCTTTCTTGGCCCATTGGAAGGGTGTGGACTCCACCAAGCCCTCCATTACCTCCTCCGTTAGCGTCAAATTGAGCAGGAAGTATTTTGTAAAAATAATGCGTAGGCCCACTACTCCTTCAAAACAATCCAACTCCCTTAGCAGTGCTGTTAGGGAATGTTGCGGATCTGATAATGTCATGAGTATATCGTCCGCGAACAATGACATTTTATGTTCGTCTTGGCCAAATTTTATCCCCTTAATCTCTTGGTTTTCTCTGAATTTTGTGGCTAACGGTTCAATGCTTAACGCAAAAAGAAGCAGGGATAGGGGGTACCCCTGGTGTGTTCCCCAACCCAGAATAAAAGGTTTGGATGCTACTCCGTTGACCAGAACCCTGACCTTCGGGACTGCAAAGTTGGCCGCAATCATATTTATGAAAGGATCGCAAAAGCCAAATTGTTGAAGGGTCCAAAAGAGAAAACTTCGATCTACTCGATCGAACGCCTTCTTGGCGTCTAAGCCCACTAGCACTCCGGGGATTTGTTTTTGGGAGGCTTTTTCTATAAGATGAATCACTCTACGAACATTGTCGTGTGCTTGCCTATTTTTAATAAAGCCTGATTGGTCTGGATGGATAAGATCCGGCATCATATTCTCCAATCTAGTGGCAAATATCTTAGAATATACTTTGGCGTCAAGGTTAAGCAGTGCTATAGGGCGGTAGGAACCGCAATGTTGTGGATCTTTTCCTGCTTTGGGTATCACCGTAATAAGGGCCTCGCTCATGGACTGCGTTGTCTGTTTAGCACTTGCTATGTGGTTAAAAAGAGAAGTCAACTGAGGGATTAATTCTGCACTAAAGGTTTTGTAGAATTGAGCGGTTAGACCATCTGGTCCTGGCGACTTATGTAGTTTCAGACCCCCTAAAGCCTGTCGTACTTCATCCTCTGTTATGGGTTCCTTTAAGCGTTCGTTCTGGGTTGTTGTTACTTGTGGGAGTTCTACTGTGTCAAGATAGTCCGATTGTGCTTGCGGGTTGCAGGGGTCAGCTGTGTATAACAACTTATAGAAGTCTCTAAAGATTTTCGCCTTCCCAGCTTCGTCTTGTGTCGGTACATCTCTAGAGTCCTTTATGTTCCCAATATACTCCTTTTCTCTTTTCACCAGGAGTTGTCTCGCTTGGTGTGCCCCCACTTTATTGCCCTGTGCATATGAAATCTGTTTGAGTCGCAATAAGTTCAATTCCGCCCTATTAGAGTAGATTGCGTGTAGTTTCCCCTTCAAAGCCGTGACTTGTCTTTGAAGCATGAGCGAGGGATTAGTCTTGTGTATTCGTTCTAGTGCTTTAAGTTCCCCCTCTAGTTTTGATCTTTCCGCAGTCCTTTCCTTATTTAGGGCTGCCATGAGGTTCACACATTGGCCTCTTATCACAGCTTTAAACGCGTCCCGATTGTTTGCTGGTGTTGTGTCTAGGTGGTTGTTTATGTGGAAGAAATCCCTAATTGCAGTTCGCAAAGCGTCTCGCATTGTAGTGTCTCTTGTTACGGCTTTGGGAAAAAAAATCTCTTAAATTTCGGTTCAGGGCAAGCCCAGTTCAGGGAAACTAGTATTGGGGCATGATCTGAGATTATGATGGGATGTATTTTGGCTTCTCATACTAATAGGTGCGATGAGAATGTGAAAAGAAAGTATAATCCCTATCTTCCGGGTGAGCCTCCCTCCAGGTGTCTCTGAGCCCCAGATCTTGAATGGTGTGTTTCATGTTCTTAGGAAAACTGCCTGTGTGGGCTCTGTGTGGGTGTGTGCTATCTATCCCGAAATTCCAGGTCAGATTGAAATCCCCCATCAGGATTATATCCCCCTCTGCGAAGCCCTCCAGGAGAGCAAGGTGTTGTGTAGGAATCCCGCTTGATTGTTGTTGGGTGCGTATATTGCCGCAATTGTACAGAGCCTCACTCGTATCCGGCTTTTCACTAATACTGTCCTCCCCTCACTGTCAGTTTTGAAGTCCTCCGGTTGGAATTTAAGGGAAGCGTGAAAAAGAAGGGCGACTCAGTTATGTTTTGAAGTGGAGGATGATTTATATATTAATGGGTATGTCTTGTGTTTTATTCTGTGATCCTCTGATCTCTTGAGATGGGTTTCCTGGAGCGCCACAATATCATAGTGTTGGTCGGTGAGATATTTCCAGATCTTCTGGCGTTTGGCTGGGGCATTCATCCCTTTAACATTCCACGATAATGTGGTGATTACCATTGTGTCTGTGTAAGCCTGTACTCTCGCTCTGGTCCGTCGCTCGCCTCCCGTCCATCCCCCCCTCTCCCCGTTTGCGGTGGTGCCCTCCCTTTTGTTCGTACCCACGCTTCCAGTGTGCATAGCCTCTCTGTGTGTTACACCTATTACCCTTGTCATCCAGGTCCCCGCTAGTAAAATAGAAAAGAAAAGAGAGAAAGAAAATGACAATAGAGGATAGTATACATATTTTGGCTTCAATGACATTGGGGCAACTGGCCCCTGAGCTTGACCACTATCGTGGCTTATATCAAACATTCGGGGCGAATCGGACCATTGTCCACTACTGTAGTCTATCTTGTGTAGTAATTTGATGATATGGGATCGCTTCTTCGCGGCTGCGATTGGTGGCACTGGTTATCGAAGTATCGTCTAAGGATCATCCTCAGGCGTTTCAGGGCCGCCTTTGACCTACATCCTAACAGTATTTCCTTTTAATCTTCGGTGGAGATGACGAGTTGTGATGGCACTCCCATCTCTTGGAATTTTCTGGAGAGTCCGGCAAATTACTATTTTTTAAAGTATGAGGGGTATCAGGTCTCTTGTGGTACTTCAGGGGCTCCCTGTTTCTTCTGTCCTCTCGGTGGGCGACGGCTTTGCCATTGTTTTCCTGGTCCTGCTCCAGATGAATAGCCTTCTTGGGTTTCACTGCTATTCTCCTCTTGATTGTTCTTTGGCATTGGAAGGCCCAGAAGGGAAAAGGCTTATTTGACCTCGGTTATATGGTGCGCCTTGTTGCGGAATTCAAATCCTAGGCCGAAGGGGTAGGTCCACCGATATCTAATATTGTCTTTCCTGGGGTTCGCCGTGACAGGCCTGAGTATGTCGGCGCGCTAGTGTGACAGGAGCTACATCTAGGTAGAGATCGCATGAGAATCCCTGAAAACGCACTTAGTCCATTTTCCTGGCTGCTTCAAAGATGGCCTCCTTAGTCTTGAAGGACTGCATTTTCACCAGGATGTCGCGAGGTCGACACTGCTCTCCTTGGGATTGCCTTCCTGCTCTATGTACACGATCTATTTTGATTTTAGATGCTGCGCCGCCCAGAATTTCCATAAATAGACCTGTCTCAAAGGCTTCCAGGTCTGGTCGTTCACACCCTTCCTCTAAGTTGCTAATGCGAATGTTCTCACGTCGTGACTAGGTCTTCATTTTTCATAAGCATTGTTTGCAGTTGAGTTTGAAGTTCCCTCGTGGTCCGTGCTAGGTTTTCCGTCCGTCGTTCCAAGGTATCTGTTTTGGATTCTAGGTCCATCACCCTGGTGCCCACTGAATCTACATCTTGCTGCAGGGTAGACAATCTGCTGCTGAGATCCGATCTTAATGAGTCTAGTGACTGTGTCATGTCGGCCTTTAGCTCCTCTCGTAATTCCTGCTTAAAGTCTCTTAGGGTGGCAAGCAAGTCCTCTTTCGATACTGACATGGTGGCCCCCTCCCCTGCGGGTGCCGAGGGCTCTTTGGCGGGTGTGGCGTTAAAGTATAAGGAGACTCTGTTGTTTTGTTGTTTTTTGGGAGGCATAAGGGACCCCTCAACTTCCTCTGAGATGGTTTCGCGGACTTTCTTATCCTTATCAGGCTCGTGATTTCTGGACACCCTCCCTTCTTTTCTCGTCTCTCTGTGCTGAAAAGTGCTCTTCGTCAGGGGAGGCCTGGCATAGTAGTCTCTCAGTGTCCCCGGTGCCCAACTGGGGGTCGCGCCCCTGCTATGCTTGCCTCCTCTTTTATAACACCACTTGTCACTCTTTGTGGTCTCTTATGCCCCTTCGTGATGCTCCCCTTTGTGTTGCGTGGCTAAGGGGTCCTAGGTTGAGTCTACGGGGGAGTGCTCAGAATCAACTCTGTTCCTAAGGCTTAGTGGCCCTTGTGGAGCGTCTCTCTTGTGTTCTTATTGCATATCCGGGGGTTATTCCACTTCAGGCGCTGGATTCTTTCCTTACTAGGTCATTTTCCCTTTTCCCCCCCCCAAGCTTTCTACATTCTTCCCAGCATTGGACTGATATGCCGCTTGACTATGCCAGGTAGCGCTGCTGACAGTTCAAGTTTGTGGCTTTATTGCTCCTTCTCCTCATTACTTAAAATGGAGCCCGTGTGCTTAACATGCGTAGGAGTGTCCCGACCGGGCGCCATCTTGGAGTCAGGCAAATGGCTCCTCTGCGTCAGACCTCAGTGTTTTGAGCCCCTCCCGCTGGCTTTTCTTCGTGCCGATCAGGTAATAATTGCTCGTTTCAGCGCGTGTTGTCCCAGGATCGCCTCAGCGTTATTTGTTGTGCCCTCCGCATTACTTTCCAGGTGGACGCCGCATGAAGTGTCCCTGGCGCACTACCTGCGGCTCGCACTCGCCTCCTATCGGGGGGGGGGAGCACTCCTGTTCTTCGATGATTGTGTGGGGAGAAAGGCTCTCACAGCTCCGGTACCTCATACGGGGAGGGCGCTCCCATCGCTGACTGCGTCGGCTCAGCCGCCGTGGTCACGGACTTCCTCACGTGCCGTAGCCAGACCGTGCCTGCTCCGACACAATCAGTCCGAATCTGGTCTCCTCTCACCAAATCTTGCAGGTCTGAGCAGCTCACTTCAAGCACTGGGCATTTACCGATACTATTTATTCATTTTCGGTGTGCGGTGCTGACTTTATCCCATCGTGGCGGTACTACAGCAGCAGAGCCGTCGTGGTTTACTTCCACACGGCCATCTTGGCTGGCCACGCCCCCCCCCTTTTAAATTTTTTTTTTACACCATCATGTCCCCCAACAATAAAGTTTAGTAAAAGCCATGACAAAACTAGACAGGCATGCACAAGGTCAAAAGACTGGCAGTGAACGCCAGACCTATTGGCTTTGCAAATGGTTGGTTAGCAATCAGGTTTGGTAATTGAGGACACTTTTATTGTGGCGCCCGGGCCCACTTTCTGTCCTTGCCTGACTCTTATATGTCTCGTTTTTAGCGGTCTCCCACATAAAATTATTGCTGCTGCATGTGAGTGCCATAATAAATTAACAGTGACTGGTGTGGGCATACCCCTCTGGACTTGGTAGTACTGGGTATGTTACACGTTGAAATAACAATTTGTTCTTTTTTGGTTCTTTTAGCGTCTTTGGGGGAAATTCTTTTGAGATGTCCTTCAGATCGCAGCATCCAGAATCTAAGGAGTTTTTGCTCTTTCACTTTGGCACATCCAACACACACAGTCATCAACTGTTTCTAAACATTGTTCTGCCTTCCAGTTCAAGTTAAATTGTATTGAAATTTAGATCTATCATGTGATCCACTTTATTTAATAACACAAAATCACATAATCAAAACAACTTAAAAAACTTTTGAAAAATTAATTTTTTTTTTTTAAATCATTCATTATTTTGGTTAATAACAAAATGCAGTGCATCATTCATCGAACAAACCCCAAATTTCAGGAACAATTGTTTCAAGAAACGGTGACGATTAAAATGCAACCAAGGACAGGCAAATAAGACATGGGCATGGTCTTAGGGAGAGACCATACTAGCATCACATAATCTGTCCTCCAGCTTTAAACCTTTCCAGGCACCAATGACCATGTTTAACAGTAAAATGTTTATCCTCAACAAGAGTACAAAACGGCGAACTCAATGGTCTGAGTTCCAGGTTAGAGAAGGTTGAAATTATGCCTCAGTACAAGTAGAAACAACAAAATCCAGCTTTTTATTCCCTAAGCACAATCAGACATCATTAGCCATCGAACTGCTCCTAATATGTTTTTTTTAAAAATTCAATTCAAAATTAGACATTTCCTCTACATCCAACATACGGATTTTAAAGTGCCTAACCTGCCCAAGTTCTGTCTTCTACATTCTACTGTTTCAGAAGGAAGGTTTTAGACCACTTTTAGACAAACAGAGATGGTGCCTTCATGTAGAACTGTTGCCCAGATCCCAGTTTGAGTAATAGAGGACAGCTCTGAGGCAGGATCAGATACTGAGAGAGCATCAGAGGGAGAGGAAACTTGAGCAGAATTTAGAAGAGATTTTTCTGTTGTTGGACTAGTCTTCCAGTGATTTTGAGGAATATGGTCATGCTAGTTGGGATGTCCCTCTGCATGCACAATCTGTGCAGCAGAGAGACAGTAGGGAGGTAGACCAACTCTGGAGAGCAGACACGTCTGGGGCCAAGTGCAGACGGAGTGCTCTCTTGGCAGCGTTTCAATTTATTGCAGACGCAAATTTCCTTGTTCACTGCAGACGCTGGATTTAAAGTCTTACAGCAAATTGTTTACCTATTGACTACATCCATCTCTTTCTGGATGTTGACTTCCTTGAAGAAATTGTGCACAAAACAAATTTGTGTGCCAAAAACGTTTCTGAGGAGGTATGGAGGCACTCTTGGGCTTCATTCTCGGGCACACAATGGACACCCACTTCACATGGGGAGTTGAAGAACTCTCTGGGACATAGGCTCATAATGAGGATAGTGCACAAAGCAAGCATACAGCCCTAGTGGTCTACTCGCACTGTTTGGGTAACACCCAGCTTTGCACCGGCATGAGCAGAGATAGGTTTTTGCTATTGCAGCATTTCAATGATAATTCTGCTGCACCTCCCCGGGACCATCCAGACCGTGGCAGGTAGTTCAAAATTTGGCCTGTCGTACAACATTTGTACACCAGATTTTGAGAGATTTATACTCCTGAAAAGAATATAGCCACAGATGAGTCCTTGATCCTGTACAAAGGGTGGTTGTTGTTGCCCGGGAAGAAGCACTACCATTTTACATATACACATTTCTTAAGTTGCCTTCTTTTTGACACGATGATTTTTGACACACATGTGCTTGCATGACAATGCAGGATTAGTTTCTCTGATACCACATTGCTTACAATTTCACTTACAATTCCACTTCGTAAGTACACTATCACGACACCTTTAACATTCAGTACAAGGCCTGAACACACATTGTGAAAATGTTGTTTATTATTCGTCCATGAGGCGACAGGGCTATCACAGAGACAATAAACAATGTCAGCTCGGCTGAAGCCTCGACACGGAAGCATGGATGACGCGTTTCCCTGCTCATATCAGAGGAGCACTTTGCTGTCATTGCGAGGTTGTCGCTATGTCGGAGTCTCAACCCAGCTGATTCCTGTTTACCCTATGCGAGGAGGGATGTCCAACTTGTGACCAAGACAGGGACCTACATGCCTTGCATTCAGGTAATGGGGACTTAGATCAATCAATCAATCCTTTATTAGATTTTGATTAAAATCATTAAAGTAATCAGCAGATACATCATAAAAATGTTTAAAATATAAAAAGACCTTAAGCAGCTTGATATAAAAATAATATCAATTTTACATAGTACAACAATATTGTATACTAATTGCAAAACATAGCCATTTGCAAAACAATTCTGTGGCAATATGAAATTAAGCTCTGTTTAAAACTATCTGGATTAACAAACAGACAATAAAATGCATAAAATACAATTACCAGGAGCATTTCAAGCATTCAATGTCCAAAAGGCAATTAACATAGTGGCAAATTTTACGCTGACCATGATACAGAGCGCAGGTGTATAGCCCGCTGCATATAAATCGCGACTGAATAGCATAGCTTTACTGTGGATAGACTTTAGAGGAACTCCAGGGCAGCCCTGTGCTGCCTCATCTTGGCCTGCTTCAAGAGTGGTAAGATATATTCAGAGCCCAATGAGGAATAGTACTTGCAAAAACTGATAAAATGCATGGTGCTCTATACAGACAATCCATCGCAGGAACAGGCTGGAAGGGTGGCAGAAAAAGATGTCATGTATCGGGTACGACACCAAGAAATGGGCAGTGTTTAGGCGTAATCTGACTAACAGGTACCTGTGCTGTGTATTTTTCACCCATAAAGGATACGGCTCAATACCAAGACAGGTTCTGACTTGGGCATGAGCTACAACCGTGGACAGGCCAGTGTTTTTTGTCATCCTTTCCTCTGCACATTTATCACCAGCTTTCACCAGATGTTTTCCATAGCTGGACTGAAGGTGGTAGGATTCAGGAACAGCTCTTCTAGGGCCAGCCAGCTACAGGTCTTAGATATATATGACAGCCAATGTATTTCAGAGCTCTTTTCTAGAGCCAGGCAATCAGTCAGGACTGCACGTTTTAATGCAGTCTCCTTCTTCGTCCATATCATTAACCATAAAAGAGGGGGCTGCAGTCTTGCAAAATCACTTATATGCCCAAGCCCAATTTCCAGATGACATATCTAATTGCTACTGGATTCGGGTACAGAGAGCAATCTTTGTATGAATCCATTTTCCACTTTCTCCAACCCTGGCTGATCACAGAAGTCCCAAACTCCAGCACCATAAATTGCACCGGAGCGGTATTTAGCCTTGTAGATTTCCAGCAACTCGTTAATGGGTTTGCTACTCAGTCTAGTTGCAAAGCCTAAAACTGCTTCTGTACTCATGGCTAAGGCAGCTGCCCTGCCGTCTTTGAAAGTACGCCAGCTCAGTCTGTCGAGCAATACGCCCAGATAGGGATACGATGGAACTCTACTAATCTTGGTCCTATTGACAAAGAAAGTCTCGCCGGCCCTTGCACGATGCTCAAAAAGCATAATATGTGTTTTGGACTGACTGACTATTCTAAGCTAGACATAAAAATAAAATAGTGGTCTTGTAGTATCTGCAGTCCATTTGCGGTTCTTGCCATCAAGACAGTATAGTCAGCGAAGGCCAAAGCCGGTATACTTCGCCTGCCTACCATTGGGCAATCAGTGTTAGTATTCAGCAAGTACTTCTCTAAATCATTAATGTATAAAGAGAAGAGAAATGGGGCCAGCACGCAACCTTGGAGCACACCACGTTGTAGTCTAAAACTTTCTGTGATTTCCCATGGTGGGCCATATCTCACGCTTGCAGTAACTTCCGCATGAAGCTCCCCCGGAAAGTCTATAATGGTGGGCTCGACCCCCATCTGAGCCATTATTGGCCAGACTTTCGGCCTGTTGACTGAGTCACAGGCCAAGCTCAAATTCATGTAGGCCATGCAGTGTTTGCTCCCTTTGGCCAGTGAGTACTTGTTTATTAGCATGTACAGGTTGAGGCATTGCTCTACAGTCCCCAGACCAGCATGAAACCCAAACTGGACATCAGACAGGACGTTGTAGTCATTTGCCCAAGTTTGCTGGTGGTCCAGTAGGACCCAGCTCTTTAACTTGGCTGTCTAGATTATTAACAAAATCGGCCTGCAACACTTTGGGTCGTCTTTGGCTTCTTTTTAGGTCGAGCCTAGCGCAGCGCACATGCGCTGCTCTAGGAGATGACCTCTTGGAATCACTCAGGACTTTTCTGAAACTCGTGCGTGTGGGTTTCTTTTTGGCATCAATTGTATTGGCCTTTGCGTGCGTCTTTCCAAAAAGAAAGCACGCAATTGGCCAAAGGCGGGTACATGTCCCACCTTTTTAAGCAAATGGTTCCTCCCGCAGCATCCACCTTGCGGGAGCGAGCAGCGGCACGCAGGGCGCCATCTGTTTTTAATTAGCGTGCCATCTGTTTTTAATTAGCGCAGTGTCTTTCAGTTTTGCTGCCGCGCATTCACGTTTTTTTTTTTCCCATTTCTTACCGCTAACAGAGCAGAGGCATACAGTATATGTAACAGAGCGGTAAAGTTATTTTTGGGGAACTTTGACGTACTCTGTTTCGAGTGACTTAAAATTGTGTTGTGAGCTTAAAAATCCTTGCATTAAAACATGTCGCACTGCATTGGCTGACAGTGAATTTTTTTTGTATATATGTTTGAACTTGTTGTTATATATACTATTGATTATTAATAAACAACGAGAGAGAGGGTGAGGAACTAGAGCCACTCTTAGACCCCCTGATAAACAGTACAAAAACAGAAGAGTGGAGCCAAAAACAATGGCGAACCGGCAGGAAGAGTCACTCTTATTTGTTAAAAAAGAACCCTCACTCACCAATCTAGTTGGTGACATGCTTCATCATTGGGTTCCCACCAGAGAGGCCCTTCACCATGGGCTTGGGTCTGATTTGAGCTATATCAGGGGCACCTACGGCATCTACAAGCGCCTCTTGCAGTGACATTTTCTATCACTTCCTTAACCAGTCACTGCTAATATGACTTTGTGCATGTCCGTTTTCATTTCTAAGCTCATAGATACAGATGGACACTTCTGTACTATGTGATGGTGTATTGGTCAAGTTTTTAATTAATAGAACTTGGGTGTCTGTATTTTAATTTCTTTGCCAAATAATCTTTTTGCCAAGTACCGCGAAAATTATGTTTAATACAGCCTAAGACATCCAGGCGTCACTTGCGTGCTTGTTAATTTACCCACAAAGTTTTCTTTGTAACAATCAGCCGCCGCATTATAGTCTTTTTTGGCTCTCATAGAACGCAGACGTGAACGCCGTGACGTCATTGAACCCGCGCCACGGGTTCCGCGTCCTCAATGCGGTAAACGCTGCCTTTTAAGCTGCTCGGGACAGGATCCAGACATCTTCGGGATCCTGCTGCCGGGTTCGTCCAGGTGCCACACGGGCGTCTGGCTTTGGAGTAGTAAGTACTCTACGGGCATAGGGGTGATTTTAGGTAAATACCTTAACCTTTTGCTCTATCCTTAATGAGTCTTCACTTTTCATTTTAGCGTGTGACTATAAGCCACCGCCCCCGCCAGGATCCATGGCGTGAGGGTATTCCACGCATCATGTAAGCCCAGTCGTTCTCCATCTGTTATTTCTTTAGTGAACCCTTAATTTAGATGCCACTAACCACACGACCACGTGTGTTTATTTTAATAGTAAAGTTCACTTTGTCACTTTTGCGCGAATATACGCTACTATACCGGCATAGTTTGCCGTTCTTTCTGGACATTGCCAGGATATATGTGTTCCAAATAATTACTTGCACATACAGTTAAGCACAAGGCACCATAGGATACTAAGTTACCACTTATGGTTGTATAATGAAGAGCACACAATTGCGGCATGAAGAGTGTCACTCGCACTACAATTTATTTAAATTGTTGATTACATGTACTCTGTTTATTGGCAAATTTGTCTCTATATATGCTTTGTTTTTCAGAGTAACGACGCTTTCAGCAATTCTGAAGGTGGTACAGTAACCGTAAGTTGCGCGGTCTTGTTCATGCCACAGGTCAGGGTGCACCTTAGCGAGTGCATACCGCCGTGGCATTGGGTCCTGAAGAAAGCCTCGCTACTGGCACTTTAGAGGCTGAAACATGTAGACCATTTTCCAATTACCATATAGTGATGTGACTGGCCAAATTACCCGGTCTTGCATCCACCTCACCTTTTAACCTTGCCTTACCACTCCAACAATAAATCTTTGGATTGGTAAAGACAATTTTAATTTCCACACTATCACATTTTGCACTGTCACAATCAAAAAACCCGCTCCGCTGTAATCAGGCGTTGAAGCACACCAGAGAGGCACTCGGCCTCTCTGGTGGGAACCCAATGATGAAGCATGTCACCAACTAGGTTGATGAGCGAGGGTTCTTTTTTAACAAATAAGCGTGACTCTTCCTGCCGGTTCGCCATTGTTTTTGGCTCCACTCTTCTGTTGTTTTTGTAATATATACTAATGAACCCTTGTGTATGGAACTGTTGTCTTGCGCAGCGGGTGCCCCCAAGTGTCTTTTTGGCTACGTTATAAAGACAGTGGTAATCCTGTGACGATAATGCAGCGTGCCTCTGTTTCTTTGTTTCTGTGTATATGTCCGTATTTTACTGTCTCTGTTCAGTTATTTGTATAGCCTTTCTCATTGCCCTTGTTTTGCTTTATCTCTATACATACCTTTCTATTAAGCTTCTCTGTGTTTGCTTGTCCGTACGTTTTTCCTTTTCAATGTTTTTCTGTTTATTTGTAAACTGAAAGAGCAAAGTGTATTTCTGAAACAGTTTATGCTCAAATCATGTATTCAGTTATTCCCAGGTGTTTGTGCACTTTTCTGGGAATGCTAAATGCACCACGTGGAGAGCATAAATAAGGCCGCGCTTGTTGCATTTGTCACCTGGTAACAGAGCAGAGGCACAGACTACATGTAACACAGCTGTAACGTTATTTTATTACAAGTTTAGACGTACTCCATTTTCACTGACTTACAATTGCGTAGGTCTTGGCTAAAAAATCCCATCCTAAACATGTCGCACTGCATTTGCTCAAGTGAATTTATTGTATATACCTTTGAATGGCTCGTCATATATAGCATTAAACCCTTGTGTATGGAACTGTTGTCTTGTGCAGCGGGTGCCCCCAAGTGTCTGCTCACAATCGGCTGTCCTCCAGCATCTGCGCCATCACATTAATTGCTCAACAAGTTTATTTACTTATAATACAAAAATTTTAGCTTACGTTACAAACACACTGGTAATACCGTGACGATAATGCGACCTGTCTCTGTTTCTTTTTCTCTGTGTATATGTACGCCTTTTACTGTCTCTGTTCACTTATCTGTATAGCCTTACTTACTGCCTTTGTCTCGCTCTGTCTTTATCTATTCCTGTCTATACTTCCGTATCTATCTATGCCTGTCTCTGTCTCACTGTCAGTGTCTCTGTTCTTTGTCTCTATACACAACTTTCTATGATGCTTATCTGTGTTTGCTTGTCCGTACGTTTTTCTCTTTCCATACGAGGTTATGCAATATTCTATAAACAAAAAGTGCAAAGTGTATTTCTGAAGCAGTTTATGCATAAAGCATGTATACAGTTATTCCCAGGCCTTTGTGCACTTTTCAGGGCATGCTAAATGCACCACGTGGAGAGCATAAACAAAGACGCGCTTGTGCATTTGTCAACCGCCAACAGAGCACAGGCACAGATTACATATGACACAGCGGTAACGTTATTTTATTAGAAGTTTAAACGTACTCTGTTTTCACCGTGATGTCATTATTACCTAACGTAATGGTAAATCGCTAATGCTTTTTAAACAGTAGGAAGGTTGAAAGTCAGAGTCAGCCCTGCTTTTATTTGTACCTGTGGCTGCTGCGTGCACACAGATTTCTTCAGTACACTTGTTTCCTGTTCGGGGACTTAAAAAAAGACCGAAATTCTGACCTACGCTTCTTTTAAAAAGTCGTTGTTTGTGGTGGTATTTAAACAATAGCAGAAACAGGCCAAAGGTCAGCTTTTCGCTCTGCAGCAAAGTGTGCAAAAAGGTAACAAAATGCGTTTTGCGACTTTTTTAATACAATCTACCGTATTTAATCCGTGGCAGGCACCGCGACCCTTATATATACGAACACAAAACGCACACTGACTTCAGCGAACATAAATTGGGTTCGCGAAGAATCTAAGCCTGTGAGGTGGAACCAAAAATCACCCTGATGTGAGTGACAAGACGTTATGATGCAAGAATAAACCGGTGCACATCTGGGGCCTCCCTTCCCGACTCCCAGAGCTGGTACAACAGCTCAGTATCAAACAGTATTATTTTGTAGCGCACCACGCATAACAGAAAGAAGTGAAGCGTGTTACCAAGACTTGAGTTTAGTTGTTGCTTAAAGTGCATAGATTTGCTTTATTAGTGAAGAAATATGTTTTTAGTATGCAATTTAATTTGAAAAAACATTCCCCTCATATACGAATGTATTCACATATTTCTAATATATGTATACAGAAGAACTTACTTCTTAACCATGTTATACCAGCTGCTGTTGCCATGTGTTTATACCATCCCAATCCTACTGTTAAATTCTCTGCCAGTTTAATTTGGTACCCTATTATTAGTATTGTTCATATGTACCCTGCAGTTTAGTTGTACAAAAAAACAATTTAAATAAGTACTTCTCAATGCAGTTCTATAATATGCCTAATACATATGTTAAAGCTTCCACCCACGATAATGTAAAGCATAACTAAAAACTTATAAGGTCCCAAAGGCGAGACCTATTGGCTATGCCAATGCTTGTTTAAAGATTGGCATTATTGTTGCATGGGATCATGCCTTGGCGGGGGCCCATATGGAGTGCAGCCTTAAGTACGTTAGTGAAGAAGGGAGCCCACAGAGATATACTGGGACTTAGATCATCCAGTAGGGAATTCTTGGCATACCACCCGCCCTAGGAAACTAGGTTAGGGAGAGCATAGTAGGAGTAAATTAAATCCAGTACTTATATGCCAGCATAAATACACTGTTTTAGCACAATGGTAGAATCGTTCATTCCTTTCACTGTCCTTATATTGCTAATTACTTATATTAATTAATGCAGCACATATATTTTTATACATGAATCACAATGGTTCAATAAATATTGAAAACGCCCCTTTGTGTATTTCTTGTGTATCTCTCTGAGATCTGTTACCAGGATTCCCTGGGGAGTCAGGGTTGTCATGATCTGAGGTTGCCCAAGACATTTGTTTCCTTGCCAAGTTTTAGGGATACTTATGGTGGCACTGTGGTATAGCAGGTATATAGGCCAACATATCCTGAGGGGCTGCATGGAGTCAGTCTGGCATCGTCCCAACGTTTATGTTGTCTAACAAACGAACAGTTCCTACTGGAAAGTGGAAAACGTACAGCATGACGCCGCCAGCGTTGGTAGATGGGTTCTTATTTAATGGATAGCCTGAGTAGTTCTTTTGTGCATATCCAGAGATCCCTAAACATCTCCTAACCGGAGACGTCCGTGGTAGTAGGAACTATCCTCCTCAGCTGCGTAGGTAACCCTATGTATTGGCTGAAGGTTGTTGAAGCTTGAACCTGTAAAAGGATTATTCCCATTGTGTTACCCTCTCTGAATTCCATTTAAAAATATGTCTGACACAGAAGACCCAGCAGCACTTAACACTGCAGAGAACTGTAGACATGCGGTTACACAAAAGCTTTTACAACATGATCTCGCACTTACGGGTGGAGATGTTACCTTCGTAGTTGAGGCTCATGAAACATATAGGAAAGAGGAGTTCTATTCATGGGTTACATTCCCAGCAACAGACAACACAACAGGGCTATTTCAGAAATATAAACGAGATACAGTTCCAAATAACTATACAACATATGAAGAAATAGAAATACCTTTAACGTACCAAGAACACAGAAATTTGTTTGATGGTGCCCTATCACACACGACAGAAGACGCTAGACTAGGTCCCCTTAGCACCACATCCTAATGTTGACAATTCATCATCAGCACAATTGCGGAAATTATACAAACACTTAGTGACAAACACTTAGTGACAGATATTTGACACAGTTCGTTAGGCGAACATTAACACTTAACCCTGCGTGGACTGCACAACCACGATTGGCTACACCGGTCATCAGCCCACAAACACTAAATACAGTAATGGTGAAGGTTCCCACCAGACGGGGGGTGATTCCATTCTGGATTGCGCGGAAAACAAGTGTTTCCCCATATGGGACCGCAGGAAAAACACAGAATATTAACATTTTTTTTAATTTTTTATTATTTTTATTAATAAGCTTGTAACACGTGAGCAGATCGTTCCACAACGGGAACCAACCAGGTCTGCTATAGCCATATAGTAGTACAAGCATTTTGTATCTGAAAGTACAACAACAAACATACCCTTACCCCCACCCTTCCCAGCACTACATACTCTATTGTTAGACACATAGCAACTTATACATCATAATTATGGCATCCCACATTAGCATATCCAACCTTTGCAATCATTTTCTACCCGCACTTTTTATGCATCATGCCTGCTGCCAGTCAGGATTCCCAAGTAGGTACACAGTCAGCGGAGCCCAAAAATCTTTCGGCCTAGAGGCCTCGGGTAGTTCCTCTGCATAGGCCCCCAGCTGCTCCCTGCAGTATATCAAATCTCGGATCCACTTTTGCACAGTTGGGGTAGTTTTGACGCCCCAACATTGTGCAACTGCCCGCTTGGCAAACAGGGTCGAGACAGCGACAATTCGCCGGTTGCATGGTTTATACTTCTTAACCATCCGGTCCATCATGTTTTATTGATGGACCGGCTGCAAGAGATTGGAGTAAAGGGCACTGCCTGGAAATTACTCAAATCTTTCCTATCTAATAGAGACAGACAGTGTCCCTCGGAGACTTCACTGCCAAACCTTTCTCATTGCCCTGTGGAGTCCCTCAGGGGTCATCCATGAGTCCAACTCTTTTTAACGTTTATGTATCGCAGCTGGCTCCCCTGATTGAAACCTTTGGGTTCAATTTGACTTCTTATGCAGATGACACCCAAATTGTAGTGTCATTACTACCAGATGGAGTACAGGGAACGGCGTCCCGCTTCCATGATTGCATGACAGCTGTGGGTAACTGGATGGCCCAAAACTGCCTTAAACTTAACTCCAGTAAAACGGAGGTGGTACTGTTCGGTAATGATCCAAATTTCTGGACCCCGGCATGGTGGCCGGTTTCACTGGGTACTCTTCCGACTCCTACTAGGAAGATAAAAAATTTAGGAGTCTATATAGACAACAAACTCAGTTTTAAGGATCAAGTGAACGCAGTGGTCTCAGCTACATCCTACATTCTGAGATCCTGCAAAAAAATTATGCCATTCCTGCCCAAAGACAGCCAACAAACAGTCATTACTGCCTTAGCTATGTCCAGACTAGATTACTGCAATAGCTTATATCTCAATATCCAGGAGGGGCTCATGAAAAAAACTTCAACTCCTGCAGAATGCAGCTGCTAGACTACTCACCGGCATACCAAAATATGCTTCTATCTCAGCTGAGATTAAAAGGCTCCACTGGTTGCCCGTCAAAAAACGTGTTTTGTTTAAAGCTCTGTGTGTGGTCTATAAATCCCTTCAAGGAATTGGACCCCTTCACCTAAAACGACGTTTCCGCTGGTATGTACCTAGAAGATCACTGCGCTCCTCAGAAGCAAAACTTGTCTCAGTACCCTTTGTAAAAAAAGCTAACTGGGGTGGCAGAAGCTTTGTGGTCGGTGCAGCCAAAGCATGGAATGACCTCCCTTTGCCTCTTAGGTGCATGACAAATCTTCTAGACTTCAGGAAGGCCCTGAAAACATGGCTTTTTACTGCCCAATGACTACTCATTACTCCTCCCATGATTAGGCCACTGTAGGACATCAAGTGTAGCGCCAGGACACCCTCGGGTAGCAGTTTGCGCTCTAGAAATGTCATTAACATTAACATCCCCAATAGGCAAACCTCAGGAGCGCGCACACAACGTTTTCTAGCACAACCTCAGTGAGCACTCGTCACTTGATTCCAAAATGCTAATATTTTAGCACAGCTCCATGCGAGATGCATAAAGTCTGCATCATCCTGCCCACATCTGACACAGCACGCATTCTCCCGCAGACCAAACTTACGCAATTGACTTGGCGTAAAATAAAGCTGGTGCAGATATTTGAAGTGTATGATACGGAGATTGCAGTTTGCCGTCAGCCTGCCTGTCAGCTCGCAGCAGAACTTCCACTGTTCCAGCGACAGTGGGGACCCTAGCACCGCATTCCATTTATTATATGAGGGGTGTTCGGTGAGTTCACTCTCTCTCATTGATGCGTTGTACAGTTTAGTTATCAGACCCCTACGTTCCTCCCCCGCCAGCAACGCCTGCAGCGCCATCAGTGTTTTCGGCTCTGCTGGATAGTCAGGGAAAATAGATCTGACCGCCTGCCGTACCCTGACGTACGTAAAGCCCAGCATTATGCCATGATCCTGCCCCGCTTGCAGGTCCAGGAGTGACCGGATCTGACCATTCTTATACAAATCTCCCAGCTGTCTGATCCCTGCCGCCCTCAGTGCCCGCAAGGCTGCTTGCTCTTGGGTTGCAGAGATATCCGGGTGCGTGGCAAGCGGTAGCGCCGGGGCACACAAATAATCCAGCTTTGCCCGCTGAGCCAAAGTCTTCCATGCCCATGCAGTGCATCTAACAGAATTAATTTCAGTTCTCGGACCGACCCCCCCCCCCCCTCTGCCGACAGCACCGCCGCCACCAGAGGAACCGGATGCACAGTGTCCGCCTCAATTGCAGTGTGTGGCAGGTACCGCTGCGGGAAGTACCAATGATGCGCAAACTGCGCCTGAGCACACAAATAGTATAACCACATATCAGGCGCCTCAAAACCTCCTCGATCAAATGGTTGTGTGAGCACGCCCCAACTACATCTGGGTTTCTTGCCTCCCCAGACAAGGGTCAGTATGGCCGACTGGAGCGTATTGAATAGTGCAATGTTCAACCGAATGGGGATATTGACAAACAAATAGAGGAGTTTGGGCAATATCGTCATTTTTGTTACCGCGATTCTATCAGCTAGCGAGAGAGGCAATTTTGCCGCTTGCTCAGTGATCTGCGTGATGACTCGGCCATAGTTCATGGAAAGTACCCTGTCTGGATCCCTATGCAGCCATATCCATAAATATTTCACCGGGTCAGTAGACCACGACAGCGGGAAATCCATCTCTACCTTCTTGGGTGCCAGCCGTCAGCGGAAAAACTGTGGACTTTGCCCAATTTATTCCTAATCCGGAATATCTCTCGAATTTCACATATTCACACAGTAGCGCCGGGAGATATGTAGCAGGCTCGCGAACATAAAGCAACATGTCATCAGCGTATAGTGAGACCACAAGAGGCCTCTGACGAAATCGCAGCGCTGCATGGGCGTGCTTTTGACGAAGTTTACAAGCCAAGGGCTCCAGCGCAAGCGAAAAGAGCATCGGCGACAGGGGGCATCCCTGCCTCGTACCCAGCCTTATTGGAAATGCATTGGAGATCCAGCCATTGACTCGTACCCGAGCCTCTGGCTCATTGTATAATAGTTGAATCCATTTAAGGAAAACAGTGGCATGCCCATTAGCAGTAGAACAGTAAACATATACTCCCATTGCAAGGAGTCGAATGCTTTCGCTGCATCAAGCAGCACAGCCACTGCCTGAAAATCCGGCTCAAAATAATGCAAAGCTGCAAAAATAGTACGCAGGTTGTGCGTCGTCGATCTAGTGGGTACAAATCCCGACTGGTCCGGGAGGATTAATTTGGGTACCAGCGGCTGTAACCTATTGGCAATCATCTTCGCTAAGATCTTAGCGTCTATGTTAATGAGGAAGAGAGGCCTGTATGATTCACACCTGTTCGCTGCCTTGTCTGGTTTCAACAGTGTGACAATAAGGGCTTCCTTGAGAGTGGGGGGTAGTTTCCCAGTATCGTATGCCTCTGCGAAGACATCCAAGAGTCTGGGCGCCAGCTCGTCTATGTAGGCCTTGTAGAACTCACTCGGAAGCCCATCAAGGCCCGCTGCTTTGCATGTGGGGAGGGACATTATGGCAATTTTGACATCTTCCACATCAAAGGGCTGCGTAAGGTACTTCCTCTGAACCCCTGACAGCCACCCAAGTGCGATATCGTCTAGGTATGTGCATATATCATCTGCAGACACCTGCGCCTTGGCGCCATAGAGTTCAGAGTAAAAGTCCAGCACCACCCTACTAATCTCTGGCGTGTTGTGTTGCGCCACCCAGTCCCTGTCTAACATTTCAGTAATGTAGTACTGGCACCTTGGCGTAGCTAACTTCTGGGCCAAAGAGCGGCTAGGCCTGCCCCCCTCCCCATAGTACTGTGCTATGATCCGTCTAGATCTGTGCACCAGTTCTTGGTCGACTGTTTGATTGTGCTCAGTCACGAGGTTCCTGATTGTGGCGAGCGTTTCTGGTTCCGGGTTCTGCTCATACACCCGTTCCAGAGCAGATATTTCTGTTGCAAGCTTACTGATTCTACGCCGCAAGTCCTTCAAGACTCCAGCCTGCGCGCTGATACATTCTCCCCGGATCGTAACTTTAAATGCTTCCCATAGCACCACGCGCTATCCACTGAGCCCTCGTTTTCCATATATTAATTTCTTATCGCCGTACCAATAGTGCTCTTAAAAACTGGGTCAGTCAAGGAGGCCTGCTGCAACCTCCACATAAAAGGAGGCCTCTCACATTCAGGGACTCGTAAATCAAGGAGTACTGGGGAGTGATCTGAGAGCGTTTTGGCCAAATGACTAATATGAACCGCCCATGTGCATGCCACCTCGGACGCAAGCCAATAGTCCAATCTGGACCACGTCCCATGTACTGATGATATAAAGGTGCTTTCCCGTGACCCTGGGTGCCGCAATCGCCATATGTCTTGAATGTCCCCTGCCTCCATCAACCCAATCAGCGTGCCTGACGCCTGCTTGGTTCTTGCTGCCCCACTCCCCGATCTGTCTATATTCGCATCAAGGCAGATATTAAAGCAGGGTCATCCACATTAGGGCCGTATATGTTGACCAGCAGGACCTTCACACCACCCAGTTTGCCCTGGATTATCGCCACCCTGCCCTGCTCATCCGTCTCTGAGCTAATCATGGTAAACAGAACACCCTTCTTAACGAGAATCATCACGCCCCTGGAATAAGAGGAGTAGGAAGCAGCAACCCGCACCCCAGCGTGTACCCACATTTTTCTCTGAGATCTTTGTTAAATGGGTCTCCTGCAAAAATGCGATCTGAACATGTAGCCTGTCCAGATACGCTATGACAGAACGGATTTTCTTAGGGCTATTTAAGCCACGCACATTCCAGGTGAGGAATTTTATATTACCACCCATACTTGCAACACAGCATGCTATAGATGACATGATGACGCCCTACATAAGAATTAAGCTGCAATGTTTCAGTTGTTATGCCTTTGCAAAGTTCCAAACATCCCTTCCCCTCCCCTCCACCATCCCCCCACCCACTTCAGCACCCCCAACTTGCTAAAGCCATCCCTGTACAGAATAAACAATACCCCCCCAATACAAAAAAACAATCGCAACATGTGGGGTACACCCATGTGGGGAGCGACAGAGTGCTACTAGCCTCCTACCAAAGCAGGAGGTGGCTGATCAGATCTACGACATGTGCAATAATAATACAATCATATTATTAGACACTATACACCTAAGTGTACATGCAAAGTGTAGCTGAGCACCCCAGTTCAGCATCGGAGAAGTTGACTTATTGTACAATTACTAGAACCCATGCCCACATGCAAGTATATGGCACAAAACATATCTGGCCTTGCGTTCACTCATCATTGCTCCTCCTCTTCCGGACCATTCGAGGCCTCACGCCGTCTCCGTTTCAACTTTTTCACCGGATCCAGTGCTGCCTTAGAGTTGGTGAAGATTTTAAAGTCCCCCTCCTGGCCAATTCTGAGGCGAGCAGGGTAAAGCATGGCATACGGGATACCCTCCGTTTGCAATAACTTCTTCACTGTACCAAACTCCCTTCTTGCTGCCTGCACCGCAACTGTAAAGTCCGGAAAGAATGCCAGCGAGTTCCCCTGGTAGTCAATTGCGCCTTTTTCTCTAGCCATCTGCAAAATGGCATCTCTGTCTCTGTAATTTAAAAGTCTAGCAATGATAGGGCGCGGCGCTGCACCAGGGACTGGTCTCGCAGCCAAGGAGCGGTGGGCACGCTCGACGATGAACATAGTGGACAGGTTCTCTGGGCCAAAGATGTCTCTTATCAATTTCTCTACATAGGTTTCCATCCTGCCTGTGTTGGTGGACTCCGGAAGGCCCGTAATTCTAATGTTGTTACGGCGGGACCTAGCCTCCAAGTCCTCATTCTTTGCCTGTATAAGCGCCAGTACTTTCTCCATATTGAAGGTTTTGCCGGAGACCTCACTCAGACCGTCCTCCGTGGCAGAAACCCTCTGCTCAACCTCCCCCATTCTCGTGTTTTGTTTCTACAACTGCGCTGACATGTGATCCAGTCTTTAGTTCAACGCGGCCATATTCCCTTCGATGGATTGAAGACTGCGCTGCATTGCCAGGTGCGTCGTTTCGAGCGAGGGGGATTATCCCCTTGGGCATCTGCCTCCGAATCCGAAGCTGCTTTTTGCTGTGACCTGCTGGGCTTCCGCACGTCAAACGTGAGGCGAGGTTGGGATTGGTCTGTCTTCCCCATTGTGTGCACCAAGCAAAACGATGCAGCAGCACCAGAATGACTGCACAGCTGGGACTACTGCGATTGTGCTCTGCCCAGGCCACCTCCGGACAAGCACACGTTCGCAGGACGTTGCCCGATGACCAGGCCCGTTATGTTTGTGCCGTCGCCAATGCCCGGTTTCTGTCTGCGCTTGGGAAAGAACCACTAATATTAATTGGAAGAGAGTCCACCTCTGTTGTGTGCTATAGAGCCAGCGGAGTTCTCAGTTTGGGGGGTGCAAGTCACCGCCAGTCCTCCTCATGTCCCAGCTGCAATCCCAGTGGCCTCTACTGACTGTGGTGGCAGCGTATGGCTTCGTGCCCCAGGCCTCCCTCCGTGCAGAATAATGCTACCAGTCTAGCACCCCAGGGAGACGACCAACAGCGCTGTACTCCACGCAATCCAATTAAGCAGGAGCTTCGGGTTGCCTCTAGCTATATGCGCCGTGATGCCATCAGCTCCCGCAGAACCCTGTACGCCGTTCCCGCCATCAGCAGCTCGTAGGCCACGGCCTCACACCCGGGCCCGCGCCCACCTCCGCAGCCGCAAGCTCAGGCCAGGCCGCGCCCCCACTCACCGCACTCGGCTCCTGCCACGACAGCCTCACTACGGAGCACTCAGATGACTCCGGCAGGGCAGCACCGACTCCCGCCAGCCTCCACACGCCTCGGCAGCACCAACACGGGCACAGCGGGTCTTCAAGGGCCTCCGCGCGCTCTCCAGTCGGATCTCGCGGCGACTCAGCCTGAAACGTTACGGTGATGTACGGGACTGCCTGTGGGATAGGCACAGTTCCGCCCACTCACTCCATTCACGCCGGAGGCTTCCTTCCCTTCAGCCCGTCAGCCCTTCGAACAGCCTCACTGCAAGGCTATGGGGGCCGCCATCTTGCACTCTCACCGACGGGCTCTGTCCCAGCGAATTGCGGGGGTGTGCTCCTACACCGTCGGTACACAATGCCACTGCGCTGAACCGGGATGCCCCGCCAGTCAGGTCAGTCGTTTTTGCCAGCCAGATGCAGCAGATTTCAGGCAGATAATTGGCGGATTGTAGATCAGCCGGGCAGAGCTGCACTACAGCGCAGCCATCTTGCCGTGCGCCCTCTAGCGCCCCCCAGAATATTAACAATTTGCTTACTGATGGGGATGGCTCCCCTTGTGGAAGACTACACCACATGGGGTCTTTGCTGCAGTATATACCAGAACACATGGTACCCCTTCATTAGCTGTTTTACCAGGAGTGCTTACGCAGATCCAGAATGATTACGGGGCAGCACCTGCCCTGGATTTGGGGATGAAACTGATGGGCAATTTTGCTGCAGTACCCTCCATTATGTTAAGTAACATATAAGGGGAAGCAGCAGCGTTGGCTATACCGCAGGCGTCTTAGGAATTTGGCTCCAGAACAATAGGAGCACAAATTGCCTAAAAGAATCTTATGCTATGCTACGCTACGCAGCGAAGACATATTTTGGGAGCCAGACCTGGTAAACCAAACTAAAGAGTAATTCTGAAAACGATAACTCTAAGCAAGCACCTGAGTCTTTTACAAAGAAGAAGTGGGATAATAAGAAAAACAAAGACAAAACTAAATCACGGGGTGGGTCTCCTCCACAGGAAGCTACTGAGAAGCGCTATAACCTGCATAACTGTGATAATATTAGACTGCCTGACAGGAGTCATCCGAAAAACGTTTGGAGAGAGGTGAACAGTCAGAGCGCAGATCAGAGGAGTACGTGAAACCAAAGAAGGATTCACAATGCTCATCTGACTGCATCATTAAACAGGAAAACAAACCTAAAACATCAAAACCTCAATTCAAAAAGAAGTAGGTAGCTGGACTTAAATCAAGCATGCCGCGGATATTGAAGACACTGCTTCTGAGCGGGGAATTGGCAGTGACCATGCTCGACAGCGCAGCAGAGGTCACGATAGATCGCCGGAACCTGATGGATTGTCTGGTGGGACTAGCGCCGAGTGAATATATGCAAGTGGAGACACCTGATAGTAGGGTAAGCGGCCCACATCGTTTGCACGAAATACAATCCAATTGGAGGGGGCACACCTAGGAATATCAATGTTCTCTTTTGTGAGGGCTTTGTGTAGAGCAGTTCCAGTTCATCCAAGTGGATCTTGGGGTATAATTCTGTCTACACCAACAATACCGCGTTATCCACCACCCTTGTTAATAGCACTTCAAAAGACAGTCACTGGCCTGGGGTTCTCCCCCGTGTATTCTGTCCTTCAAAACGCTAGTGACCCAACTGGAATCAGTACCCAATTGAAAAATCACACATCAGACAAGACTCAAGAACAATGGCGCGGCCCACAAAATGCTCACGCTCGGATCATAACAGGCACCCAACCGAACAAAACAGCAACGGACGAGAGAGCAGAGCAATGGCGCTGGCTAGCGTCTGCTTTAAATGCCCCAAGAAAAGAATGCCTTCCAAACTGAGCGATAAACATCACGTAGTATAGTTTTCTGAGGATTCTCTCCTGGAATATCACCGGAGCAAAGCATAAACTTACCGATGACGCATTACCAACAAACTGGGAAAAATATGAAATCATAGCTCTTCAAGAAACCTGGCTGCCCACTCCAATGCAACTGGCTGGCTATGTCCTGCACCAAGTGGATGCCAACAAACTACATTGATCAGGGAGGCCTAGTGGAGGACTTGCAGTATATATGTCAACAGCACTAAATGCTATAACAGAGCAACTACCAAGTTCAGCTACAGATAATTAAGCTCCATTTCACCCATGATCATGTGCTACCCCCAGTAACGTTATTTAATATCTATGCGCATCCAAATGCTAAAAGGAAAACTGTACTATTTAGAAAATTAATCAACGAGATGACGGAAATAAGATTTAGGAATCCTACTTGGGAAATACTGGTGACAGGTGACTTTAACACCAACCAGATATATACAACGGATGAAGACAAGCTTTTGGCTGCCGAAAATGCTATCTGTGTGGTTTTCCCACAGGCTAGCCGTCCCTAAAAATTACCTGACCACATAGGGAAAGATCTGGTCCTAGCCCTTGACCACCCGGGCTTAATGGTAGTTAATGGTAGAACTCAAGATGACAATCCTTCTAGGTTCACATATTACGGGAAGGTTTTCTAAATTTGGCTGGAAAAAAGTGTTCCTCCATGGTCACACCTTTGGATTACACTTGCTTTACTTTTCCTGGTCCTTTGGATTGGTTTTGTGACAGTCTTTTTCCTGCTTCTCAATGGACACTATCTCCCAGAACGCTCTGCAGTACAACTGGTGAACTTGGTTCTCAAACCCCACTCATCATCACACAAAGAAACCTTTCCCTTGTGAACATTTCGGCTGTTCCAGTTCCTGAGGGGTTTGTTTGGGATATGGAATTGTATGATGGGTATCGTGTAGGAAGCTGCCTCAGTATATACGATACCAAAGTAAGGTATAGTGTGCACAGAGCCAGAGGCTTTACAGAGGCGAAAGAAGATAATACTAATGCTCTCTTTTGTGGTAGTGTGGGCGAGCATTTAGGCTTATCAGAGGGCAGTGCTAAGCATTTGTTTTACACACACAGGTAAGAAATGATTACATACACTCAATGACTAAATCAGAGACCAATGGTTTTTTAAAACATTACTTTTAGTATATTTATCTTATAGAAACAAATATACTTTGTTGCAGTAAAATACGTTTTGCAATATCACTGTTTTTCAATGTAAAAAGTGGCCACTGCATTTTTCAATCAATACAATGTTATCCTATGGGAGGCAACACAATCAGCAATATTCAGGTAAGTAAACGATTTACAATATTGAGCTTTTGGATGAAGAATCAGTACCAGGCAAGGTTCATGTAAGTGACCTCAATGCATCACCAGCAGCACTGGTGCGGCGGGGTGCAGAGGTCAAACTCGGGACCTGGTGCCAATATTATCCAATAGAGAAAGGGGGCAATAAAAGTGGTACTACTTACAGGTAAGTAGAACGGTTTGGTAACCCAGTCTCTAGGGGTTAAGGTAAGCACAGTGGGGCCACAAGGCAGCACCAACTTCCACCCTCAGAGGCACAGGGGCGGCCAGGTGCAGAGTGCCAACACAGCGTCGGGCGCCCAAAGCAAACAAATAGAGAATATTGTAGTCAGAAAAAGGCTGCAGGCTCAGACCAGGAGGCTCGACTAAAGAAACCTACAGCTGCACACTTAAGTTGGGGAGTACTGGAGCGTCGGGACACTGTCGGTAGATCTCCTCAAGGCTTCGGGTGGAGGGGTGTCCTTTGGCGTCCAAAGTCGGGATGAGTCGCCCTTCTTCAGCAGGGTGTTATAGGGCCGCAGGCAGGCCGGTAGGGCTGGGGCCAAGACAGTTGGTGTCTTCAGTCTTCGCTGCTGCACAGCTCTTCTTTGTCCTCTTCTTCGTAGGTCATCGGTAATCTGAGGACTAAGGTTCAGGGGAGCCCCTAAATACTCAATTTAGGGATGATACAGGGGTTAGAAAGTAGTATCCAAGGGACTATTTACCTTTAGGGTGCCTACACCCTTTGTATGTCCCACGTTCTGGGGAGGGGGCATACCCCAAACCCTAGTGGCTAGAATCCTCTAAAACAATATGGAGGATTTTGAAAAGAGGGGGTCACTACAGCTCAGGGCACCTTAGGGGTGGCCCTAGATGAGAGGGGACACACCTCTCCTGCTTACTAATTTTCCTGCTGACCTTGCTGCCAAAAGTAGGGCTTGGTCAGGGGGGCAAACATCTCCACTAGCTGGAGAGGCCCTGGTCAGCATGACAAAGGACGGGAAGCCTTTAAGGGCTCACCGCCTTTCAATGCTGTTCCTGCTTGGGGGTAGGTGTGAAGCATCTCCACCCAGCGCAGGCTTTGTTTCTGACCCACAAGGGCAAGAGGCTCCCATCTCAGGGGGTCAGAAACATGTCTAGAGGTGGTGGGCTGGTGCAGACCAATCAGGCACACACTAGTGGGTTGGTAGGTTTTCAGGGGGCATTACTCTGCCGATTTTTACATTTTATTTCCAATACGGCTTAAAACACCATGAAGTGGGCCGATATGAAGCAATAGGACAAGGGGTATGTACATGAGCATTGGGAATTATCTTCAAAATTAAAACAAAGAAACTGAAGTTTTTCTCAGCAGTTCCGGTTGCGAGAATGCTTTGAGTGGTTCCTTAGTGTGCAAGGAGGTTTTGCTCAACGGGGCTGGTAATGCTCCTGTAGCAAACTTATCTTGCTACTTAAAAAGATTCCCCAGCGGCCATGATTTGTCTGGCTTTCAGATTACTCTTGAATGGGAGTTATTTGATATTGACAATCAGGGTTGCTGCGGAATGAAACTGGGCATAGCTCATCGTGCCACTGTTTCTTCCGTGGTCACTTGCTGTACACAAGTATTATTTCCACCGGCCCGTACAGTTAGGGAGGCGCCACTACGGCCTTTAATTAAGCTTTCAAACGTGCATTTTGAATCCATGAGCAGACTGAAAGCCTTATTGTTTCAGAAAGATGTGGCCCTAACACCTGCAAAGGAGGCATCTGATCTTCAAGATTCAAGGTCTTCTTCTGAGATACTGTTGCTACTCCGTACTAATTTCCCACAGCATTTTAGAGAATTGGTGCACCGCATTTTTAACATGTCTCATACTGCGGGTGTAAGAACTTTAGGCTCTGGCTTGGTTAGTACCTTCCAGACAGTGTTCGGAGTCATTCCATCATTTATTCACTCCGTGCTCTGAAGCATTTTTTGAGGTATTCCGCTGGTCCTGTTCCTGATTGTTGGGACTGTGATTTAAATTTTTCTGCTCCGTAATGGATGCCCAATTTCAAAAATCGAAGGGAACTGGCACTAACACATGTGCTCCTGTGCCGTGAATGCATGGTACAATGTTCCAGAAAACCCTTGCTTCAGGAATTAAATGAGCATGGTTCTTATCATTTCAGTCCATGTGGCTTCACTGAGTGCAGCCCGTATTCCGCTGCCTGATGTGCACTTTCGAGTGTGCCTTTGACTTGTGCCTAGGAACGCAATCGGTTCAGCCTCTGGACATGGACGTACTGGTGGACCCTTTAAAGGCCCATTTATATAGTTGTGCTTTGCGTATATCATTGCTCCTGAATGCATTCTACGAGCCTTTCTGGGATGCTTCTGCTCCTGGTGAGTTGGATCTTGGCTCTGGTTCTGCGGACTTTCCACAGGATGTGGTCACTCATTCGTCAGACCATCCTGGGGCGGTTCGGGCAGACGGTGCAGGAGAAGGCCGACAGAGCCACTTGCAGGAGGGTACAAGCTCTCTGGCACGGGGCTGTAACCAGCTACAGTCGTGGGGCCGTGAGGATCCCTTGAGGTCGTGGTGCTTTCTTCTGGCAGGGCAGAGTCGAGTCAGCATACATGCCGGTCCTCTTCCACTGCGGCCTTTGGACGTCTCGGATAGCAGTGAGTCGCGTCGATAGGAGTGTTCGCCCTCAACTGCAGTGGTTCTTGGAGTTCTCTTGTAGCAAGCAGTGTGTCGCGTCGACAAAAGTGTCAGTCCTCCCTGTGGTGGTTCTTGTAGGTCTTGTACCGGCGGACGCTGGGGGCTAGAGCCCTCTAGTCCGGAGGGAGATTCTTGGCACTTTGGCAAAGGTTGCGGGGTATTCAGGGTTTCTTGGAGGCCGATCAGAGTTTCTGGAAGGACAGCAGGTCCAGTGGTCGAACCGGGTGCAGGTGGCGGGGTTCTTGCTGGGTTTGGTCTGAAGCAGTTCAGTTCCTAGTCCAGCAGGGGTCCTGGTCCGTCTTCTTCTTTGGTCTGTCGAATCTGAGGATCAAAGTTCAGGGGAGCCCTTAAATACTAAATTTGAGGGCGTTACTGAGGTCGGGGCAGTAGCCAATGGCTACTGTCTCCTAGGGTGACTACACTCTTTGGGTGCCCCCACCCTTTGGGGAGAGGGCACGCCCCTGTTCCTGTTGGGCCTAATTCTCTAATTCAAGATGGCGGAATTCTGAGAGAGGGGTTCACCTCAGCTCCTGGCGACCCTAGGGGTGTGCCAGGCCGAGGTGGACACTTCTACTCTGCTTACTAATTTTCCCTCTTGTCTTGCTCCAAAAGTGGGGCCTGGACAGGGGTGTGGGCATCTCCAGTAGTTGGAGCTGCCCAAATCAGCACATCACAAGGTGAGAGCCTTTGAGGCTCCCCGCCAAGTGTTGCTGTTCCTGCCAGGGGGAGGTATGAAGCACCTCCCCCCAGAGCAGGCTTTGTTCCTTACCTCTGAGAGCACAAAGGCTCTCACCCTATGAGGTCAGAAACCTGTCTGGCACTGGTGGCTGGCTGGCGAGGACCAGTCAGCCAATACACTAGAAGTTGGTTGTTATTCAGGGGACATCTCTAAGATGCCCTCTGAGTGCATTTTATAATAAATCCAACACTGCCATTGGTGTGGGTTTATTATGCTGAGTAGTTTGGAACCAAACTTCCCAGTTTTCAGTAAAGCTAGCATGGAGCTGTGGAGTAAATAATGACAACCCCCCAGCCCATGTATTCAAAATGGATTCACTGCATTTACAATGCCTGTGAATGGCACAGACAGTGTAGGGGCATATTGCTCGTGCAGCAATGCCCTCACTTGTGGTATGGTGCATCCTGCCTTAGGGCTGTAAGGCCTTCTAGAGGGGTGACTTACCCACGCCACAGGCAGTGTTGGTGGGCACGGGGCACAGGGATGTGTGCCATGTCGACTCCTCAGTTTGGTCTTCACCAAAACACGCAGCATGCAATGGTAGTGCGTGGGTTTTAAGGTGAGGGGCATCTGAGGGTGGCATAATACATGCTACGGCCCTTAAAGGCCCTCACTGGTCACAAGGCCCCTTTTACAAGGGACTTACATGTGGCCCAGAGGTGTGTCAACTGTGGAAATAAGGGTACAGTTTTGGGGAAGAACACAGGTGCTGAGGCCTGGTTAACAGGGTCCCAGCACACACTCAGTCAAGTTGGCATCAGGTAACTGGCAAAAAGTTAGACATAACCATGCAAAAAAGGGTCACTTTCCTACACACGATTCTTAAGTTGCCTTTTTTTTTGGACACAATGACTTTTGACAGACATTTGCTTGCATGACAGTGCAGGATTTGTTTCTCTGAAACCACATTGCTTACAATCTGACTTACAATTCCACTTTGTAAGTACACTATCATGACACGTTGAACATTCAGTACAAGGCCCGAACACACATTGTGCAAATGTTGTTGTTTAGTATTCGTCCATGAGGCGACAGGGCTATCACAGAGACAATAAACCATGTCAGCCCAACTGAAGCCTCGACACAGAAGCATGAATTATGTTATTATAAATACACACGTATTTCCATGCTCAAATTAGAGGAGCACTCTGCTGTCTTTGCGAGGTCGTTGCTGTGTCAAAGTCTCAGCCCAGCTGATTCCAGTTTACCGTTTGCGAGGAGGGATGTCCAACTTGTGACCAAGTCGGGACCTACAACTATTTTATACAAGAATCATAATGGTCCAATAATATCCCCTTTGTGTATCTCTCTGAGTGAGCACTATTGACTGAGCGAAAAAGGTTCTAGATCTGTTACCACAATTCCCTGGGGAGTCAGGGTTGTCATGTTCTGTGGTTGCCCAATCCATTTGTTACCTTGCCATGGTTTAGGGGCACTTATGTTGACACTGACCTAGCAGGTCTATAGGTCAACATATCCTGAGGGGGTGCATGGAATCAGTCTGGCACCATCTCAACGTTTATGTTGTCCAACAAATGAACAGTTCCTACTGGAAAGTGGAAACAGTATGACAGTTCATCCACTACTTCATAAAGGTTATAACTTAAATAAACAACTTCTATACGCAAGTAGAGACCTACTTAATGGAGGCTGTAGTAGGGCAGCAGAGCAGTTGAAGCTGGAGGAGTACCAACGGCAAGCCTTCTGTACACATGTGCGCTGAACCGCGCCCGCTGCCAGGACCACAGGTACCCGATCCACTTGCACTTACAGCACCGCCTTCCTCTGTGCCCTGAACACCGGACACCCCAGCGAACCCTGCTGCCAGGCCACACTGCACTCTATGGTATGACCATTCGCCTGTGCCAACTGGCCCGTCTCTGGACCCGCGCACCCACCATCACATCACGGTACACAGTCATGATGAAGAGCAGCCCACCGACCTCTCAACACGCCACAACAGAAGCAACCCACCAACTCCACTACCTACTCCTCAACACGCGGTCCATCCGCAAACACTCCACCGAGTTATAGGACCTAAACACCACCTTTGCATCTGACATCCTCTTCCTCACCAAGACCTGGCTTAACCTTGCAATCACCCCGGACATAGCCACAGCAACTCCCGATGGACATAAAATTACTCACCATGACCATGCCAGGAGTCCTTATCCACAAGGAGACCATACAAAGCACCAACAACACCACCACCAGCCCCATGGAATACCTCAATTTCAAGCTCCACATAGACAGCAAAGCAACCATCAGAGGCACTCTCGCATACCAACCCCCGGGCCCGCGCTCCAGCTTCTGCAACACCATTGCAAACTTTATTGCGCCCTTTACCATGGACTACACCTTCCTCAGTGACCTCAACTTCCAACTCGCCGATCCCAACGACAACCCCGCCCGCATCCTCGACTGTTTGAGCAGCCTTGGACTGACTCAAATCGTCTGTGACCCCACGCAGACAGCAGGACACATGCTGGACCCCATCTTCACCTCCAGCAACTGCTTCAAATACAGCTTGGTCACCGAACGCACATGGACCTACCATTCCATCGTCCACTTCAGCATTTCCAGCCCATGCACCACCTCCCCCTAAATGGCCAGCGCTCCCACCGTAGCTGGAGTCAAATTTTAGAGACCTGCTGTATGGACTCTCTCATCACCTCCAACTCAGCCACCAATCTAGAAAAAGGAATCAAGAAATTCAACGCCTGGATCACCATCTGCGGCAACAGAATCGCCCCATCAAAAGCAACAAGCACAGTGGATTCTCCAGGAAGTCCAGCTAGTACACCCAAGAACTCAAGGAAACCTTTGACAGGGCAGCCTTCAAAACCTCCCTCAACCTCTACCACCGCCTGCTGAAGCCAACTAAAACAGCCCTAGCCACTTGCAACGAAAACAGCAGTAACAGCAAATAACATCGTTAAGGAGTTCTCCAACCCGGCTGCCAGCGAAAAATGCATCACACCCTCTCAAGATCTCTGAGAAAATCTCGCCAACTTCTTCCAGAACAAGATCACAACAATATAGAGAGACTTAGAACCCCAGCCCTCACCCACAGACATCTTCAACCAACATGCCCTCACCTCAACTCACACTAAACACCAATTGACGGCCTGGAATCAGCTCTCCACCCAGGACACCACCTCGACCATAAAGTCCATCTACTCAGGAGCTCTCACAGACCCATGCCCACACCACATCTTTAACCTCGGAAACCAAAGGATCAGCCAAGAACGCACCTTCCTGCTCAACACATCAATCCGCACAGCAACAATTCCCGATGCTTGGAAGCACTCGTCAGACCGCTCCTCAAAAAATCCTCCGCAGAAAACTTGAAAACTACCAACATATCTCCTTGCTCCCATTCCCAGCCAAGGTTCTGGAAAAATACATTAACAGGCAACTCATGACCTACCTGGAGCAGAATCAGCTACTCAACGTCTCCCAATCTGGATTGCGCAGCAACCACAGCACTGAGACCGCACTCATCGCAGCCACTGACGACATCCGGACCCTCCTCAAACAAGGAGAAATAGAGGCACTAATCCTCCTTAACCTCTCAGCAGTTTTCGCCACTGTTTCCCACTACACGCTCATCAAAAGATTCCACCACATCAGCATCCAAGGTGATGCGCTCAGATGGATTACATCCTTCCTTACCGGAAGAACCCAGAGGATTCGCCTACCACCTTTCACCACAAAACCTGAGGATACCGTCTACACAGAAACCCAGGGCTCATCCCTACTCTTGTCGATGTTTACATTATCCCACTGGCAAATATCATCAGAGCACACGGTCTCAACATAATATCCTAAGCAAACGACACCCAACTCATCCTCTCCCTCACCGACAACCCCACCACTAGAAGGACCAACTTCCACAAGCGTCGCCGACTGGATGAAGAACAACTGTCTGAATTTGAACACAGACAAGACAGAAGTAATGATCTTCAGCAACAACAGCAACCGCTGGAACGACTCCTGGTGGCCCCCAGACATGTGACCCGCACCCACACCCACCGACCACGCCAGAAACCTCAGAATTCTCATCAAGCTCTTCATGAAATCACAGATCAATGGCGTCTCCTTCGCCTGCTTCCTCACTCTGCGCATGCTACGTAAGATCTTCAAGTGGCTACCCCTTCAACGTGATACAGGCCCTCATCACCAGCCTACTGGACTACGGCAATGCTCTCTATAAAGGAATCGCATCACACCTCCTGCAGTTGCTTCAAACCATACAGAAAGCTGCAGCCAGAGTCGTCTTCGACCGCCCCCGACGAACCCACAACACACCGCACCTCAAGCAACTCCACTGACTCCCCGTTCAGAAGAAATGCCAATTCAAGCTGCTGATCCATGTCCACAAGGCGCTACACAACCAAGGATCCACCTATATCAGCTATCGCCTGAACTTCCACCAACCATCGAGCTTCACTTCCCGATCACTTGCCCACATGCCCCGCATCCACAGAAGCAAAAGTGGAGGACACTCTTTCTCCTACATCTTAGCAAAGACCTGGAACAGCCTTCCCATGCAGTTCCAGACCATCACCTCTCTTCCGGAATTTCAAAGGGCCCTCAAGACCTGGCTGTTCGACTTAAACTTCCGGGACCTGCAATTGCCTGGATACCCTATTAGGTGATTAGCAGCGCTTTATAAATCCTGTTTGATTGATTGATTGTATGGGTACATACTTTCTATTTGCCACTACTTCACTAAGCAAGCAGACTTTCAAATTGTTTCCTCTAGTTCTGAAAATCTTGGACTTGCCTATGGCCTGCTTGTCACCTTATTCCCCTGTCAGAACATGGTAGATGTTCTGTTCGAAGTTTGACGGGTGCATTAAAGTCACCACACTGCACATAATGGTGGAAGGAGCATAGGCCGCATTGTCACAGAGTACCCTGTGAGACAAAACCTTAAGGCTTTAGTAGTTTTTGAAGTGCTCTTTAGGGAACATAGGACAATCTTCCCCAGTCTGTTTCAAAGGTAGATATGCTCAATCAGTTGAAGTAATCTAGGCCCTGAGGCATCCTTGGATAGCCCCCAACTTGCATTCACATCTGGAAGGAATGGAATTTAGCACAGCAAGTGTGCTAATGTTTCATGAAACACATATCTTCTTGAGCCTCAGGTGGCTGCAACGGAAGGCGTGACTAAAGGTTCACAGGACAAGTACACAGAATTAGTCAGGACTCTGAAGGAGAGGGAGAAATGAAAATGAAGCAAATGTTTAGGGTTGGTATGCTTTTATAGGATATCACGTAGGTAGAAGGCAGACAGTCAAGGTATTCGACATACGTATGCCGTCACTTCATCTTCACCAAAGAACTCAATCCCATCAGTGCCACATTCACACTGATACTCAATGACTACCTCACGCAACCAACCAGATGATTCCAAACCATACAGAAAGCAGCAGCCAATCTCACCCTCAAATTCCCACCATGCATGCACATCACCCTACACCTCAAAGAGTTTCACCGGTAAACCATCTACAAACAAGCTCTTTCCAAACGCCTTATGCACACATTCAAAGCCTTACACAACACTGGCCCAGCATGCCTAAACAACGGCCATAGATTTCAGAAACCATCCAGACACTTCTGCTCAGTCGTACTCCTACTCGCACACATTCCACCCAAACACAGCACCAGAACCGGCGGTCATGCTTTCTACCTTGCTCCGAAAGCCTGGAATGACCTTCCTCTACACATCAGAGCCTCTCTAAAATTCTTAAATTATGCAAGAATCTGAAGATTTGGCTCTTCAACTAAGCTAGTCCATGGCCCGTCCCAGACTGCTCATGCATCAGCAGAAGGATACCCTCCTAGGTGATAGTGCCCTTTACAAATACACATAATATTACAAAGAACTCTCCACACAACACTACAAATATGGGACATATTTCTAGCCTGCTTGCATGTACATTCTTTGTCAGAATACAGTAGATGTTTTGTTCACCATATGAAAGTGTACAGCACTGCACACAACAGTAAAAGGAATATACGCCACGTTGTCAGAGTACCCTGTGAGCCAAAAATAACGTCCTTGGTAGTTTTGGACATACTCTTAAGGGAACTTAGGAGGGTATTCCCCAGCATGTTTACCTTAGTTTTAAAAGTAGATATGTTCACCCAGTTTGAGGAATAAGGCGCATGGCTCTCTTGGGAGCCTTTTGTAAAGGTTCACTTGGCATACATGCAGTATTGCTCAGAACGTCAAGGGAGGCAGCTACTTACCAGGTAGTAAAAACGTAGTCCATATTTCTTTTCATTTGTGATACTGTGAAGCTTGTTGAGGTCCCAAACGACAACATGTCTGGCCATAGGTGTGTAGAGGTTTGCTTGTGGTGTGCTTGTATGCAAGTTGATGACTGGTTCAGAGGTGGTGTGAGTGGTGAGTCTGTCCTGTAGCGTATCAATATGATGGACCCTTGATTGACAGCGGGATATTGATGTGAATATACTGCTGTGTTAGATTGGGCCCATGCCTGGTAGTATGACAGTCCTTGTGTTAGGTGTGCGCAATGCGTATGCCTGGACTGTAAAGTGGTAGGTGCCTTGACGTGGTTTACGGCTCACCTTCAGTAGTCTTGGGTTCGATATTCTGATACTGATATTAGTATTTGCTCTTTGAAGCTAGCACTTCTGTAGGTCCCAAAACCAACCTGTGTAAGTGATGATTTCACTTCAAAGGAACAGCAACCCTTCAGATTTTTGAGAACTGAACACTCAAAGGTGTCTTGGTTGGTGTAACTTGCACTGCTCAACTAACTTTCCCACAATGCCATGCAAAATTTAAAAGTTTGCGGAAATGGCTAAGATTATGCATTTATTTACATTTCGTGATGGAAATTTCTAGTATCTGTGGCAATCCACAATTTGGCAACCACCCAACATTCTGACGTCTCCACATAAAACTTGAACTCAATTTATGTGGTTGGGCCTAGCAGCCGTGATAGGAAAAGCCTCAAAATGTAACATGGACAATCTTTTTTCCCATTCAAAACCAAGGTTTTTTTTTATTGTGTGGGTGACTGTAGACTGTGAGCTTATGATCGTCCACCACCTAGGGAAACCTACCAAACCCACACATTTCTGAAAACTAGACAACCATGGGAGTACAGGGAGATGTGGCTTGCATGGATCGCACATTGTTTTTTTACCCAGAAGCCCTTGCAAACCTAAACATTTGGGTAAAAACAGAAATTTTCCTCACATTCCTGTGCAGGAAATTTACGGAATCTGCGAAATCCACAAATTTTCTACCATTCAGCGCTCTCCAATTCCTCCCACTAACCACGGTACCCCACTTGCATTAATGGGCTGCGAGGCTGCAACACAAATTTGAGCTCTGGAAGGGCTTCTGGGTAGGAAAGTCTGGTGGGAACCACGCAAGGCACACCACCCTGGACTCTGCTGTGTATCTAGTTTTTAGTAATGTGCAGTCCTGGTAGGTGTCCCTAGGTGCCGGCTGAGCTAGGCCGCAAAATCCAAAGTTACCCAAATAGCAAAAAGGAAAAAAAAAGGCTTGGTTTGCAGTGGAAAAAGTTGATGTGTACATGTTGCGTTTTGGGCTCTTACCTGTCATGATTGCTAGGCAAACCCACACAAGTGAGGTGACATTTTTTCGAGAGATTTTGTGGAATGTCGGAAGGAAGAACACTTGTGGCTCCCTGCAGATTCCAGAACTTTCAGTCACAGAAATGTGTCGAAAATGTGTGCTTTCACTCAAATTTTGAGGTTTGCAATGGGCTTCTGGCAAGAAACCCTTGTTAGAAGCACATACGTCACACCACCCCGGACACCATCAGGTTTCTAGCTTTCAGAAATGTCAGGGTCTGGTAGGTTTTCCCGGGTACCAACTGAGCTAGGGCCCAAAATTCACCGCTACCCACAAAAATAATTGATCTGCTGAGTGAAAT
The DNA here is from genome assembly GCA_963921515.1 of Calotriton arnoldi. Taxonomy (NCBI): domain Eukaryota; kingdom Metazoa; phylum Chordata; class Amphibia; order Caudata; family Salamandridae; genus Calotriton; species Calotriton arnoldi. The sequence continues at coordinate 2,732,522 of CAWUFW010000775.1, read as the reverse complement.
GTCTCCAGGTCACGTTTTGCAGTGTTTAATGTTGCAGGTGCTGGTTCAAGACACACCAGTTGGGTACCATTTTTATTGGCAGATGTGTTGGAACACGGAATAGTAGTTTTATAAGTTTTTAAACACAAGCAATCTAACTCAATAAAGGAACTATAATGTTTAATTACTGCTTTTTAGAACTTGAACATTTGAGTTCTACATCAGATCATCTCCGATCTACTAAAATTCCAGTAACTGATATTACAATACCATTATTTGATTTAAAAGGTGTGAAAACAACAAATAATTAATTTCACTACTGTTAAATATTGAGTCTTGATACTGTGTTTTGCAGCACTTTCCTTGTTTTATAGACTTTTACGTTTTTATTTTTAACATTTTAAACAATTATGTTCATTATATCACTCTTCTTGTGACATCCCAATTAATTTTAAAGTGGTTAGACATTTGGACTCAGAAGGTTTCAATCTCAAATTTTAAATAAATCAATCAGTCACTCATTCTATCAATCATTCAGTAGATTTGTAGAGCACTACTTGTAACTCGTGTTTTTGGTCAATTTTTCATTTACTGCAAGATTGTTTACAGCTTTTCACCTCAGTTTCATACACCAAACTGAGAATTCGGATATGGTTCTTTTTCAACAACATTTAAAATTCTGAAATATGGTTAATCCCTGAGGGCATTGAATTATTTATTGGGATCTTGGACCCCATAATTAAACTATCTCAGTACTCTCTTATATTCACTAGGTATAAAAAAAAAAGACAACAAACGTGATTTTTCTATCCAAAGAAGAAAGGCAAATTAAATCAATTCAAGGGATAACACATCAGTAGTTTTATAACTAAATATTAATGCACTTCAAGGGCCACTCCTAAAAAAGCCTAAAATAGAAATACACATTCCAGTCCAGATAAGATCTGACATGAGATGTTGAAGGACGGACTTTTTGCATTTTAAAAAACATATATGATGCTATGATTTGATGGCCTGCAGCAAATTTTGTTTCCCTAACTTTAAGGAAAAAGAATATACTATATTGGACACAAGACTACTTTGATGAGCTTTTAACACTGGGATACAGCGTTCATGATTGTGGAATTACTACATACACTTTGAACGATTTATGTAACTATGATATGTAATGGGCTGCACATTTAATTGATTTATATGTTTTTTTTTAGTGTGGCAGTGTTATTTATGCTTGATTCGAGCAATACAATTTGATACATAAAACACATTACCAAACTATTTTTTAATTAAACTCATAAAATGTACATTGTTTTCTGTAAAATAAAGCTTGGGTGTTCAAACCATGCAAGAAAATGCTCAGTACAAACAGGGCTTTCAAACAGACACAGGCGTACTTGTGAAACATTACCTGGCATATTCCAATCTGGGAAGAATTAGATAAGCAATGATGCAGATAACGATGAAGATGTCCGCTGTCAGAAAGTAAACAAGGGCGCTGTCACAGACACTTGTTGCTGCTGCCAAGTCCACTATGGATGCTATAGCACAAATCAGCCCACCCATGGCTTGACCTGTATAAATATAAAAGTAATATCTATAACACAAATAATAGTAGCCATAAGGCCACGTGTAGCTGAAATCCTATTTGATGCATAATGTCATTCTCCTATGGTACCACCAGGGCTCCGTTTACAAAGTGTTTACAATAATGCCACTGTCTTTTCTTTCCACTTTATTCTCAGAGCAAACTTTACATTAACCACTGGTTCAGAGATCTGAGTCTTGTACATTTTTTAGGCGACGACTCTGCCAGATGCAACTTGAAGATCCATTCTCTTAAACTCATGTCTCTGCCCAAGCAAGCTCAACTGAAATTGCAGGCCTACTAAACTAGACCCTCAACCAGTAAAATAGCTTCGCACTGAGATCAGTGTGTAACCTGAAGATAGTGGGTTCAAATACTGGCAGTAAGGACTCAGGTTGACATATTGCAAGAGCAACAAAATGAGCACCACACAGAGCTCAGTAAACACAATACATTATTTATAATGCTAACACAAGTCCAATGAGCGGTGGCAGCTGTCATACACACGAAATATTACGAAAATGTATTTTCATCTTTAAAAGTTATCTTGCGCCTTTCTTCTCCACATCCTTTGACCTTTTTATTTCTGAATGATATTTAGTTAATAAAAAAGACACACCCAATAGAAAGGTGTGCGCCTCGATTGCTTTGATAAACGTCTGCGGTTCTATTCATTAACTGATTCGCTAAACACCTCTATCAGTCTTTGTTAAACAAGCACCACCCAAAACTATCTGCTTGCGTTTTCATACAGTTTGAAACACCAAACGACTTGGCAGTCGGAGACCTGAGTGGCTAAAAGCGCCTAGGACTAAAACTATGTTCCGGCAACAACTTGGTTGAGCGGACATACAAAACACAAAAAAATATTTTTTTTAAAATGTACCTGGACTTTGGTAATTTGCACAAAGTTTGTAGGCCTAATCTCAGAAAGTGAATGCAGCATGGAACTTTATGCTTACAATATGTCCTCCATTTTAGGCCACCTTCCAGACAGTGCAGCTGTCTGGTATGCAAAAAGGCATCTTGGGGACTTTCAGAAAGTTGAATTGGGAATGCATTCCGCACATGGCTTGCTATTGGCTTTGTGGTTTGTAAATCACATTTTCTGGCTTTTGATTTGCTGGCTTTATTTGCTTTAGGTTGTGCAGCTTGAGTTTGTACCTCTCCATGCTATAGCTGTGTTTGCAATATTCTTCCACAAACTTGCTTTCTGTAATAAACAGACCTTTAAATCTTGCTCTTATCTCGTCACATTTGCTAGACATTCAAAGACCAAAGTAAAATGTCAAGCTGTGTTTTTGTGAGAGTCTGTTTATTTTGCTTTCGGCTGACTTTTATAGGAAAGAGGAATGCAGCATACTCTCTCCAAGGAGCCTGCTTGTGCCTTTTTTTTAAAAAAAAAACATTTATGTTAGACATAGCCATCTCCAATGGTATCTCGTTCTTCATCTGAACCAAACATTTGCACGTTTTTTGCAAAATTCCTCTTCTTTGGTGAGTCCATTTAATTTGTGAAACTGCCTTTTTAGGAACAATGTACAAACCTGCATTTCAGTCTCAGCGTCAGCCTAAAATATGGGGATCTTGGGCAATTTACACTGTTTACGATCCATTTACCGTCAAGCACAGGAAAAGATCTTTTCACTGAAAAGAGCCATCCACATTGTAACACAATTTTAAAATGCTTGGTTTTTACTTTGATGTGTAAAGCATATGCTTTACTTATGACATCTGTGGTAACTCGTTTTGGGGAGTTGGATAAGTTTAAAGGAACTTTTTATGAAAGCTTTTGTGTTTATGTTTAGCTACACAATAATTATGTATTCCGTCTGCAAATGTGCGTTTTTCCGAGCACATATATTATCGGACATCAATGATTTCCTCATTTGTCCTCGCACACACTAGGGTCAGGATTTCAATGGAGCAGGAGGTGGCACAGGGGACAAAAGGTTTAGGAAACCCACTGAGTACTGATTATTGTGATATTATGCTACTAAACAAGCAGTCACAAGTGCAACTACCTTGTAGGCACTAGGGTCCTGATTTGAATGGTGAAGCGGCACAGGCACCAAAAGGTCTAGGAAACCTACTGAACACAGATTATTGCTATATTTTACTGCTAAGCAGGCAGTCACAAGTGCAGTTACCATACAAGCACTAGGGTCATGATTTGAATGGTGCAGCGGGTGCAGAGGCACAGGGGTCAAAAGGTCTAGGAAACCCACTGAACATGGATTATTGCTATATTTTAATACTAAACAAGCAGTCAAGTGCAATTACCTTGCAGGCACTAGGATCATGATTTGAATGGTGCAGCAGGTACAGTGGCCAAAATGTCTAGGAAACCCACTGAATACAGATTATTGCTATATTGTACTACTAAACAAGCATTCAGCAGTGCTTTTTTGGTTCTTTTGTAGCCATAGCACCCAAATTAACACACAGTCTAAAGCATCCCTGTAATAAAAGCTACAACCTATTGGACGGGAATCGCCGCTTGAGTGCATCCCCCCAGTAGGAATCCACTCACTAGGCCCCAGGAACTTTAGGAAAGGTGGCATCCAGACATGGCTAACTGCTTTCCGTCCCTCATGACACCCTGCAGACTTTCTGTCCCCTCACCCAGGATGAGCTGATTGGGGGTTTACCAACAATCTTTGTACCCGAGAGGTAACAGAAAGACACGACCCCCCCCCCCCCCAGGGAGCTTATTTATGATATGTCGCTGAGGGGGTGGGAGGTCTACTGGAATTGGCATTGGCCAGTACCCCTCCATCCAAAGTGCGCATAATCTTTCTGCTCCCCTCAAAAGCAGATTGGAGGAGTCTATCCCAATGTGCCTACCCCAGGGGATAGACAGCAACACTAGCAACCAGATATATATATTTTTAATAAGAAAAAAGGTTGGGGGTTCGGCCTGAATTTGCTACGGGTTGCCCTCATACAACCACAGGGGGGGGGCAAAGACCAATGCTAGACACCAGGGATTTTGAATAATGTATGAGGTGGGGGCATATCTCTCCACTCCAGGAACTCATACAGTCTACCCAACCCAAGGGAGGTGAGGACATTGGCGTAAGGGGGGGCAAGAAAGTAAAAAATCACAAGGGAAGTTTAAAAAATGGGACGAAGGCTGGCCCAATCACGCAACAGGCTGCTCCGACACCTTCAGAGACAGAACTGTTTTTCTACCCTGCTATGAAACTTGATCAGATAGTTTACCTCAAATGTGTGCACCCGAGGCCAGAAAGCCCACTAGCACCAGTGACATTGGGGGAAAAATGGAATGGGGTGTGTGGGGACAGGTCCTTTCAGGCACTAGGCTGCCCTGATATCCCCAGTAAGAAAACTGTCTTTCTGCCCCCTTGTGAGAAGATTGGGTGATTTGCTCCTATCTGTTCACCCCCAGGGGCAGGGCGAATGGGGCAAGGAGCCCACTAGTACTAGCAAAGTTGGAAAAAAAAGAAAGGGTTGAGGGCTGGCCCATCTGAGTTCCAGCTGCATCCTCCACATATTTATATAGCTAGAAGGCTCTGCAAACTTTCTAGGAGAATCCAGTATGGTGTGGGTTGCATGGATCCCCACGTGTTTACCCCATAAACTGTGTATGTCAAAGCATGGGTAAAAATAAAGTCTTAGTATTATAGCCTATGGCCAAAAGATTACCGCACTGAATTCTCACACTTCTCCAAGTTGAAACACTAACCCATGGATGGCTAGAGCTTACGCAAGTCAAAGGATTGGACCAAAACCTTAACCATGTGAAGACCTCCTTTACACCACAACGACTTACATGGTTCAAGTTCAGATCAGTTCCTGCCATAGAAATAGGCTCTTCCACACAAATGGAGCACTCTTTATAGCGTGATAAATGTGGGTAAGCCTCGTGGTAAGATCTATGTGGATCTCCGCAGATTCCGGAATTTTGTCTCAGAAATGTTTGAGGGTGGTAGGAAAACCATGGGTGCAGGCAGGGTCCTGTCCCAATGAATAAAGCTACCCACATCACTAGAATAAATACATTTAAAGGAAAAACCTTCATGTTTTAATGTGGTTTCCTGCTTCAGGTACAAGTTAGGTCCAGTTTTAATCAAAAAATGGTGGGAATGCTGGGTTGTAAGAATGTTGTGGCTCTCCAATTTTACTGTTGAAGGGCATTCTAAATAAGAAAATGTAGTGAGATGCGCACAGTGCCACAACACCCAAAACTCCTCTGGATGTTTACTTTTCAGAAATTTCTGGTCTTGGTAGATTTCTCTGGGTGCTGGAACAGCCTGCTTCCAAATACCGCTGCAACCAACATCGGCATAATGTGTGAATTTGAAAGCAAAAAACTTGATATTTCTTTGTTACACTTTGCGGCCTGTCCTGTTGAGGGAGGTATGCCCATCAACCCAAGTTTGGTACTGTTTTATCAGGAGAAGTGTGGGAACACAGAACAGTAGAACATTTGTTTTTATCCACTGAATTTGTTTCAATTATGGCTTCCAAATGAAATTCAGTGTGAAAGAAAAAAAACACATACTGTAAACTGCCCACGGAATCGCAATATTATTGACCACCCAAAGTTCAGATTTGTACAAATAACCAAAATTCTTAAACACATTATCTTGGACACATTTTAGAAAAAGTATATGTTTCCTTCCGACCCACGAGAAAATGCCCCTTTTTGTGTGGTCACACCCTTTTTTGCTGAATTTTATTGCTGATTTTTAGACTGTGCACATTGGCACACTGCTGTTCAGTGGTCAGTGTATGTAAACTGACCCCTAAAACATAGATATTTGCTACTTCCTGATTGGCATATTTGTCTCTCTTATAAGGCCATAGATGATGGTGTAGAAACTGCACCCACGGCATGAAAAGTTAACTGTCACCTGTGGACTGGAGCAGTTATAGTGCCTCCACTAGTGTAACAAGGAAAACATGGCTTCAGGCCTTACATTGTCACCCGACTGCTGCAGAGTAAACCTGCAATGCAACCAGTTAAACAACCCTTTTTGACAGGTAAAAACCTGCCTTATAAATGTTGGTAAGTAACCCCTATGTAGGTAAAAATTAATAAAGAAACTTAGACGGCGGACTGCTGTTTCTGCACCTCACACTAGTTTCAATTGAATCAGGTTCCTTGCGCAACAAGCCCTAGCACCAGCCGTCGGGTGATGCCTCTGTAGATCTCATCGTAAGCAATAGAGGGGTTGGGCGTGCGCAGGAAATGAAGTTCTCCTGCCTTGTTTATTCTGGCAGGAGAACTTCATTTCTGAGATTTACTACTTAGGCCGACTGAGGCCCTGCGATATCCTGAGTGTTTCCAAAGTAATTGCCTGGAACACTGACTTGGTTGAGGGATCGCTTATTCGATTTCCACACGAAAGGTCACATTGGAGCTAGGCCACATTGCACCTAGTATACCTGTGAAGTGCGGAATTCACAATACATATTTCTTACTTCAAAGGAAAGAAACTTGATTACTGAGCCCTGACGAAGTTCTCATCATGAGAACGAAACGCGTTGGCTGACCGTAAAATCTCCAATTCTGTGAGAACTAACTGATTGAAAATAAAGACTCATTTGTAAAACTAAATATTGACTTCTTGGACTTCATCACCTGCGCACGCCCAACCCCTCTATAACCCCTATGTAGGTCTTCTAGCCCACGAACTAGGATACATTGTACTTAAAAGTGGGCATGATGAACATTAATGTTTACATGTCTCAAAGGTGACAAGGTTCAAAAAGCTATTTCACTCTGGTAGGCCTAACATTCCTATTAAGAAAACTAGACTACAGATTAAAATACTAATAATGCTAACTCTGGAAAGGGACAAGCTAGAAAAATATTCAATCAACTATTTTTAATAGTTATCAAAATCCTAATTCAAGGTAAGATTTGTTATTAATATTAAGGACAAGTAACTTTTGGAAAATTACCCTTTACCTGCCTGAGCTTTCAGGAGGCTCATTACCAGTTAATACCAGCCAGTGCTCAGCCTTGAGTATGGCGTAAAATTCCTCCTTGGAGCAATCACTAGGCTCACCTGAATGGGCAGAGATGACTCATCTGAGCTCAGTAGAATATGCAAGGTGGGGGCTGTGCCCTGCCACCCCAGTGTCAAATCATGCATGATGCCCGAAGCGCCCTATATACTTAGAAAATAGAATGCTGGGATAATTGTTGTATATCACCTGTTTGGCTGCTGAAGGACCCTGCATTGGTTCTACCCAGGGAACAAGTCGAGGGCACATGCAGGTAGACGGCATTTACCCATTCTTTACAAAGGGTTGACGCTGTACACCCTGCCAAGTGGTTGGGCTCCACAAAAATATGCTAAGCTTGTCCAGGTGTAATTTTCAGACACTGGAACACATTCAGAAGCACCTGCATTTTGCTTCGAGCAGCACCGTGCAGACGGGGAGTGGGCTTATCAGATTCCAGCTGGGCCCATAACAAAGGCTGAAGTTAAGCAGCCATAAGGCCTCCTTTTGTTTGAGTATCCTGGCTGGGAGCTATCTGGAGCCTCACACCTAAATGCAATAGAAGGGAACAAAGTCACTCAGCTTGTTATCACTTAAGAGGTACTTAAGAGAGGCATGCTTTTGACTTTCTTCAGTCCCTGTACATAAGATATATATGCATGCACTGTAAGAATGTCAAATGAGTTAGTCTGTCCCAGTGTTTACCCACATAACAATTTATATACCACTATTTTGTTTTATTTCTTTTACAGCGCTCTCAATGCAGGATGTCAGAGCACTTTATCACATGTACACATTATACATTGACAATAAATCACACGGGTGTAAATCAATGTACAGGATGGGTTATAAAAGACAGTGAGGGTTACATGGTGTAAAAGTCACATGTCCTTCATAACTCACTGTGCTATATTAGAAAGATTACAATTTATGAACTGCAAGTAACAAAAGGATATCTGTGTTAAAAGCAGTCGTCCATTTACATGAAGTAAAAATCTTCCACCTGCATTTTACATGATGTACTTTGCAGGAGACAAATTAACACTCTATGCTTCATTGATTCAAAACTGGGATTAGACAAAACAGAGATGTCTACTGCAAATATGTCAACCTCCAGAGTTATCTTACCATTATTATTATTCCTTGAGATTTACTGGGCACACAAAGATCGCTGCAGCAGGTGCTTTAACCCCATAAGATATTTTAAAACGTCGACTTTGCAAACAATTTAGCAGAACAGATTTACTGTCATCTGTCTCCTTGTAGCTAATTTCTTTGAGGCAGGGTTTTCAAAAATAGATGAATAAGTTGAAGCCCAGATTTTGCATCGGGGTTGTGTCACTTTTTTGCACAATTGAAATGTGCTCAATGTATTCATGATAGACCTGGTGTGTGGTCTTATGATCCGATGTCACTTCTTGAAATGTCACTTACTGTGAGGCCATGGGCTGTGATTCCAAGTGTGATGCCACATACTGTGATGTCACTCTTCATAATGTCACTTTCATATTGCCTAACTTGGTTAGTCCCCCCACTTTTTTTTTTTTTTTTAGAGGACTTGTACCCGGGTCCTACCAGGCTTCTGTCTCTGAGTTTGTTAAAGGTACAGTGCCTACTTCAAATTGAATTTTAGAGTTAGATGTGGAAGAACACTAGCATTACTATAGCACACTCTCCACCCATACCCACAGCCCTCAGAGCCCACATTTAGTGCGGTCGAATATTTTCACCTCCTTGGATTTGCCCCGACACATTGCATGTTTGGCCTGTTTGCAGTAAAGCTTAGAGAAACTTCTGCAAAAGTAGGTAGTCAGGTCCTTAAAAACCTTCACTCGATTGATCAGAGAGGAACTAGGATTGTCTTAGGGTGTACCTCGTCCACAGGCTTGTGAACCCAACAAAACTGGACCCTCACCAGGCCTTTCACATAACACTGCTGGACTTCTAAAAGGATACCAGGTGGAGTACACTTGCTGCCCTTGCATATGCGACCTGTGAGAAAGACCTGAGGAGGTTGGACCTCTTTCCACTTAACAGCCAGACACGGAAAGATCTCCAAGAATCATAAGATTGACCCCCGGAGTGGCTTCACGAATATAAAAAAGCTGAAGAGGACATTCTTGGAAAGAATTCCATCTAAACAGTAGCACCTGGACCTGGACCTGGACCTGACTGGAATTTGCTGTTGCACTCTATCTGATTAACTGAGAGTCTCTAACTGCTCTTCCTGAGAGCCTGGGCATATTGGAAGTGTACTTCTGTGGTTGTTTGGACACCAAAAGAAGTTAGCAAACTTTTTCAAAATTTTTGCTTCAGAGCTTTAAGGGGACCGACAGCAAACAGTATACGACCAGCAGTTTCATGGTGTTGACTGAATTTCATGTATTCCTCACAGGAGATCAGTTTTCCCTCAGAACAATGACATAGTCCCTTTTCTTTTCTTTTAATTTATATTTTTATACTTATATAATTCATAAACAGAGGATGAAAAATGCAAAAGCAGCATACGACTGTATACACAAATACATTTCATGGCGCCAATATTTCCATAAATATAACTAATGAAATTCATACAGCCATGGCAGCAAGCAACCACAATCTCCAAAACACCATATGGTATAAACCAAAGGAAAAACAGAGAGCAATATCATTTAAAATATAATACAATACCTATAAGAGAAAAAAAAAAAATTATGATAAGAAGAAAGATAGTCGGCCAGGCCACCGATACAGCCTATAATACATCATCCGGTAACGCTATTAATCCCGATGTTCAAAATTAATCATCCTGCGGAAGTGCATTAGCCCAAGCAATAAAGGGACCCCAAATCTTCTTCCCTTTAATTCTCCCTTTTTTACCTCTCCGGTCATAGAGTGCTTTTTCCAAATTAAATGTGTGTAATAAGCGGCCTTTCCACTGCTGAAGAGTCGGGGGAGAGGGATCTAACCAGGCTGACGCAACGCATAATCTTAATACTGACATTGCTATAAATATAAGCTCTTCACCAGGACTCCCATCATGTTCGGTTACCCCTAAGAGCTGAGGTGAAAATGAAACAGCTTCCTTCAATACATGCCGCAAAAAGCCAGATATTTCTCGGCGTATTGATTCTAAGCTAGGGCATGTAGAGAAGATATGAACCGCATCCGCTCCATATGTCTTACACCTAAAGCACTGAGTCCCTTCCACTACTCCCCACTTAACAATTTTGGCGGGCGTAATATACAAATCAAACAGAGTTTTAAAATGTTGTGCCCGCAAATTGGCAGAGCATAATACAGAATTACCCATCTCCATTGATTTCACAAAACAAGAGTCGGCGACACCTAGTCCATCTTGCCATTTCAACCCATGCTTTTCTAGATCGTCAGTGACTCCTTCCATCAAACAATTGTACAGTTGTGAAATCGAAGAGCCAGATACGCTAATTAATGCCTCTATCAGAGGCACTGATGCAAAACACGCTGCACCCCCGGCCTTTCTGAGAAGGAAGTCCCTTATTTGTAAAAATTTTAAAAAATCACGCTGACCAATGTTGAACCTAGCCCTGACTACCTCAAAAGACGCAATATGGTCCCCCATCAAAAGATCCCCTATCCGATAAAAGCCACCTTTCTCCCATCTTGCCAAGCACTCATCTTGCAGAACCTTAGGGAGCTGATCATTGCCAATCAAAGGAGTATATCTACTAAATCTACCAAGCCCAAGTTTTTTCCGAATCCCTGCCCAGTTCCGAAACGCCCCTATTAGAGTCTTAAATCGAGTTTTTTTGAAGTAGTTTGGTTCATAAATTTTTAGAAGGCAGCCATTGGCCCATGGGCCAATCAAATTCTCAAAGATTGAAGGAACAAAGCTAGGATCACTTACTTCCCTTGTCCTGCTGCCAAAAAGGGGCCAGTAATATTGTAGAGCTGCGGCTAAATAGTATAATTTAAAGTTAGGAAGCCCGAGACCTCCCCTGTTCCTTGGGAGAGATAAAAATGCGTTGGATCTTCGAGTCCTCTTATAAGACCAGATAAATCTAGCAATCTCCCTCTCAATTTGCCTAAACCAATCATTGTGTATTTCAAGGGGAATCGTGCGAAAAATATATAGTAATTTGGGCAGAATCATCATTTTAATCACGTTACATCTACCAATTATAGACAATTTTAGATTATCCCATCGCCGCATATCATTCTTAATTTGACCCATTATAGGAGTAAGATTTATATCAACAATATCTTCCACCTTTGCCCTGATACGTACACCTAAATATGTAGCTTCCTCCACAATCCTGCAATCAGAAGCGCTGGTAAATCTATTTATTAAGATCTGCGTTTTTGCTCTATTCAGTGAAAAGCCCGAATGCACACCAAAGGTTCCAGCCACATCTTCTACTGCGGTCATCGCTCTGTCAGGGTCAGAGGTAATGATCGCAACATCGTCGGCGTAAGCCAATAACTTAGTGTCCCACCCTTGTAGCATTAAAGGAGGAATGTCCAGGGAGGCCTCCAGACTTCTGAGAAAAGGGTCTATATATACAGCTTGAGGCTCAATTAGCTTTGAACATAGTCCCTTTTCAGATTGGGACTTAGCAACTTTTCAAGCTTCCATACTTTCAGGCCTTAATGGGGAAATTCTACTTGATGTACTGAGCCGTGCTCCTTCACGGTCGGCCTCAAATCTCGCCTGGTCTACTGTGACCATTGACTACCATTGGCACTTCTTGGTGCTATTTTGAGTCAAATTACTAAAAATTCCTATTTCCAGTTCTTCTTGCTGGATTTTTGACATTTAGGTTTCATTTTGTTTATTAAAATACACTTTCTTACAATACCCATTTTTCATTCATTAAAACTTAACATAAGAATTGATGCATGGTCGGTGCACAATGAAAAATAAAACAAAACTTACTTACCTGTACACTGTGATTCTACAGTATTTAGATCTTTCATAGATTCACATGCTTGAATCTTCCCTGTTCTCATGGTGGGAGTCCCACGGTACTTTATTAAGCAGTACAAAAAAGGAGTACATAGAAAACCATTGCAAAAGCAAATGAATTTTGCTAACCCATTTTCATCCTTCTAAAGGCCCAAACTTCCGCCAATGAGGTTCTAGCCCTGAGACCACAAGCCCCTGCAGAGCCACCATACCTCAGATTTCGAGCACAAGTGTGAACAACCACATCAGCATCATGAGGAATAAGTGGCCAGCCTAAAACAGGGAGGTGCGTGGGCCGCATGTGAATCTATGAAAGATCTCAATACTGGGGGAATCACAGCGTACAGGTAAGTAACGTGTTTTTTCACCAGTATTGAATCTTTCATAGATTCACATGCTTGAATCAGAATAGTAAGCAGTACAATATCGTAAAATTAAGCGTTTTAAGGCATGGACACCTTCTCTCCAAAAACGGGAATTTCTATGAACAATTTATAGAGAAAGAAAATACATGTAAATTGTTAGGAGAGAACAATATATTCCTAATATCCTTACCCTATTTATATAACTTTATGACCCCCCAGTTCGAAACTATAGCCATATAATCATCTAAATAAAGAACATATACATGTAAGTTTAGGAAATAAGGTGTACCTTACTGAAACAGTCGACGTAACACTGCTTGCCCAACCGCCGAATATCCTTTCCATGCTGTATCCAAACATTCAAACAGTAGTGTTTGGTAAAAGTGTGGGATTTCGACCATGTCACTGCTCTACAGATGTCTGGGAGTTAAACTCTCGTGAATAAATCTGTGGACGTAGCCATCTTTCGTGTTGAGTGGGCAGTTACCTTTGACGACAGCTGTTTTTCCACCTTCTCATGGCAAAAAGAAATAGCCGATGATATCCAATGGGATATACTGCTTCTCGTCAGAGTGTACCCCTTTCTGGGAGGTGCGAAGGATATGAGCAATTGATCCAATTTCCAAAATGTTTTTGGTTTATCGATGTAGAATTTCAAACAGCGCCGGACATCCAGTGTGTGGAGAGACTTTCCAGCCGGAAATGATCGATCCCGGAAGTACGTTGGCAATATAATGGGCTCATTCAGGTGAAATGAATTTGTAACTTTAAGTATGAATTTTGGATTTGTACTCAGTAGCACCTTCTCCTATTTGAACTGAATAAAGGGTTCTGAGACTGAGAATGCATGAATCTTACTTACTCTCCTGGCCGATGCCAGAGCCAGCAAGAGCGCTGTGTTCCAGGAGACACATTTGATGTCTGCCTTATGCATAGGCTCAAAAGGTGGCCTCATAAGTTCAGCAAGACTGTATTTAACAGCCCGGCAACTGCTGGACGCTTTACCGGAGGAAACACCCTGAAGAGACCAAAGCGATATATGTCCAGCCTTTCTTCGATATCTCAAGATTCCCGCCCTATTTACTTCTATAGAGGAATGTGCCAATCCTGATCTTGCCAACTAAAGCAAGTATGGTAATAGCTGATCCAATGTAGATTGTAAAGGGTGTTGATTGTTGTCTATGCAACAGTGACCGAATCTCTTCCATTTTGCAACATGTTTTATTAGTGGGGAAAGCTCGAGTGATCTAAAATGTCTCTACAGCCTTGTGGAATATCTAGGGATTCAAATTACTGGTCATGAGACTATCTGTGGGTGTACAACCTGCCCCTTGTTCATGAATATCAGATTGTGGATAGGTGGGAAGCGGACGTGAGGGGACACTGACATCCTTAGCAGCTCTGAAAAACAAATTTGTCTTGCCCATGCCAGGGCTATTAGAATGAGATGACAAGGCTCTGACTTAATCTTGCGAAGTACTCTTGGTTTGAGCGGGAATGGTGGAAATGCATAAGTGAACGTTCCTGTCCAACGAAGCTGAAGAGCATTCCTCCACGATCCCTTCTGAGGGAATCTGCTAGCAAACTTTTCGCTTGTTTTTGTTGTTTAGAGTTGCAAACAGATCCAACTTTGGTGTACCTCATCTTCTGGACATCCGGGCTAGCTGAACTTGATTTAATTCCCATTTGTGGGATTGACTCGTGGACCTGCTCAGAGAGTCTGCCCAAGTGTTGTGTATACCGGGGACATGTTCCACCTGAAGTGCGATGTTGTGCTTCAGAAGCTACTGTCATAACTCCTGAGCTTGTGATAATAGAATCTATGATCTTGTTCCTCCCTGTTTAAGCAGATAAAACATTGTGGTGGTGTTGTACGTTCTCACTAGAACAGAAGAACCACAGATTCTGGGGAGGAAAGCCTGTAATCCTAGAAACACCGTCTTCAGCTCCAGAAGGCTGATGTGCATCTGTGCTTCTTGGTCGTTCCATTTTCCCTGAATCTCAAGTTCTTGAAGATGTGCCCCCCATCCGTGAAGGGACGCATCTGTAGTCATTACGTAACTGGGGTTTTGCGGCTCAAAGGTGGGTCCGGGAGATATAGTTTTCCGTATCACTCACCATGACAGGGCTTCTTGCATTTCCTGGGTGATGACGATGTGATTGTCGAATGAGCCTGGATCCACTGGATATCCAGTTGTTCCTGAAGGGTCCTAATATGCAGCCGGCAGTACTGGATACATTTTGATATCGTTGTTCAAGCTTCTGACATCCATTACCTGTCTCCATTTGCCACTCTGTTTCTTTTTTATTAGAAAGAAGTTTGAATAAAATCCCTTTCCGCAGTGTTGCTGCGGAACTTCTTCTATTGCTCCTTTCAGGTAAGGGCTGAAATCTCCTGTTTCAACAGAGTGAGATGTTGATGCTTCCTCGAGACAGGAGGGAGACCAGGAGGCATCTGGACAAATTCTAGGGTGTGTCCCTAACAAACAATGTCCAACACCCATTTGTCTGTTATAATATTGCGCCATTGATGGTAACAGGTAGACAGGTAGTGAGTCTTATGAGACTTGTGTTGGAACGAGGTGACTTGTGGAACCAAAATGTCATTGACACCTGGAGTTGTCCTGGGACTTTCCTCTCGTTTGAGAACGTCGGCGAGCTGACTGATGGTTGTATAGCATGTTAGATGCTCAGAATTGCTGCTGACACGCAAATTGTGGACGATATCCCTGTTGCGGGTATGGCTGAAATCTATAGGATTGAAAGGAAGATGTTTGTTGATATTGACCCCTTCCTCTACCTCCTCGAAATGACTGAAAACACTGTTGCTGAAGAGTTCCTAGGGACCGTGCTGTTTCCATGTTGGCCTTTATGCATTGCAGAGGATCATCCATATGCTTACCGAAAAGATTTTCACCACTGAATGGCATATCTATAATCTTTGACTGAACCTCTGGCCAAAAGAGGTAGCCTTCAGCGAGGACTGTCTGCGAAGAACTATCGCTCATGCCATTTGTCTGAAAGCGATTGAGGATATATCAATTGCTATGTCTATGACTTCTGAGGCTGGTCTAGCGCCCTCTTGAAGTATCTGCGTAGCCTCCACTGTTTTCTCTTCAGGGAGATGGTCCAGAAAAGGAGCCAAGTCAGACCACATCTGACGGTCATAGCAGCCTAAAATGGCTAAGGCATTTGATGCTTTGATGTAAGTAGCCACCATTGCCATAAAGCTCTTCCCTATACTACCCATTCTTCTGCCATACTTATTGGAAAGGAGCTAAACACGGAGCAGAAGGATTTCTGGAGCGTCTTTGCGCTGCCTGCATGACAACTGATTCCAGTCTTGAATGCCCAATCAGACGTGTCAGAGAAGACTCCGGGGCCTTATATTTCTTATTCATCCTTGGAACTACTGCAGTCACTGAAGCTGGATTTTTCATTAGCTTGAGTCCCTCACCCCAAATGTAGTTCACCATTGGGCTGGCCCGTATAGATTTTCTGGGGGAATCTTTGAAAAATCATATAGGAAGCACTCCGCTTGTTTCGTAGAGAGAGGCAAGTCAAACCATTTAGACGCTCAATCCAATAGCTCATGGAACCCCTCCAATGTCCTCGGGCGCGGAACTGCCCGGAGAAGGTGAAGGAGATGGAGAGGAGACGGTGAGGACGGAGCAATGTAATCATCCCATTCTGCACTAGCAGCATCTGCATCGCGAACCAATTCTCCTTATGGTTATGACTCGAGTTTGCGCCACAGTCTCTTGTGCTGGAGGAGCCTCTGAAACCTCAGGTAAAGGTGTTTCCTGTTGTCCTTCATGCCGACTCGGAGTGCGTGGAACTGGAGTATGTGATTCTGGAAAACGTTTGTAATAGTCATCCAACATGTGTCTGAGGTCTGTGACCAGTGACAATGGTACCGCTATTGTGTCCCATCGTGAAGGATGCATATTATCATAATCCCCCTCAAAGTCGTAATGCTGTTGGAAACAATCATATCGATGTGGCCTAGGCTGAGGACGATCTTTAAAAGAAAAATCGTTCTCCATATACTCCGAAGTATCCCCTTGATTCTCTTCCTCATTGTCAGTGTCCTGGCCTTTCTTTCACCTTCAGTTGGGATGGACTATATGCTGGTCCAAATGAACCTTCACCTGCAGATTCTTCCATATCTAAAAGGTGTGACAGAGGAAGCGGCGGTACTTTCCTCAAGGAAGTCAGATCTCATGACATTCACTTCGATTCCAGTGGTAGGGTGTTTTTCTTCTGATCCGTCGACGAGGTCTTCAACGCAGAGATGCGTTTTATGGTTATTGTCATTTAAGATCCCTGAATTGGCACTGGTGATTTAAACACCATCGTCGACGGAACAGTAGTTGACGAGGTCGTCGTCGAGGACATAGACGAGGTTGTCGCTAGTGCGGCTGCCGACAAGACCGTCGATGATGTCATCGTTGTCACTCCTCTCGTCGACGCAGTCGTCGTCAAAGCTTCAGTGTGGAACTGACTGTAGTCATCGATGGGGCTGTAGATCTTCATGCCGTTGTCCACGGAGCTGCCGTGAACGGGTCCGTCGACGGAGGCTTTTTCGTCTATGAGGATTTGTGAGGAGTATGAGGCACAGAAGAAGAAGTTGATGGCTTCTAGTGACTAGAGCTAGTAGAAGGCTCAGAAGAGGCTAGTTTTTCAGATGCTCTACTAGCCTTTGCCTTTTTTTCGAATCTGTTTTAGATGATGCAGAAGCCTCATGTTTCTTTTTACGCTCAGGAGTAGAGCGAGTTGAGCTTGCCTCAATATCAGAGCCAGATTCAGATCCGGACTTTTTCCTTGGTAGGCACAATAACAATCTGGCATCTCTGTCTTTCAGAGTTTTGTCAGAAAAGGTTCTCCAGTATTTATAATCCCTTGGTATTTGGCTGGGATGTAAACAATAAAGGCAGTCTTTATGAGGATCCTGAAGGTCTGAATAATCTCTTCTTAGATCCTTCTGAGATTTTCGAAAAAGAAGCCAAACAGAATACTTTAAGCTGACTTCCTTCCAGAGAATTCTCAACTAGGAACAATCAGGGTGAAAAGTTCACCAGTATGAAGAACTGAGCAGAGCTCAGGGAAACTCCTTGTCACACGACGTGCGGTTAGGAATCTGAGGTATGGTGTCTCTACAGGGGCTTGTGGTCTCACGGCTTGCACCTCATTGCCTGAAGTTTAGGCCTTTATAAGGAAAAATGGGTTAACAAAATTCAATTGCTTTTGCAATGGTTTTCTATGTACTCCTTTTTGTACTGCTTAATAAAGTACCGTGGGACTCCCACAATGACGACGGGGAAGATTCAAGCATATGAATCTATGAAAGATTCAATACTGGAGAATTATAAGCTGCAGCTCAATTGATGTTTCTCACTACCACCAAACTTTCTGTGTACCTGCAACCAGAAGATTCTGACGGACGTAATGGTATATTAAGTAGGCAAAAAATTACAGACAAAAATATTGCCACCTATTTCTATTTTTTCAAGGTTATTTTTATTCTTTTTTACTTCAATGATTAGTTTCTTTGAGAAAGACCATGAGCAAAGTACACAAATGTCCCTTTGCTGAATTTCGAACTCTGTCTACGTTTCAGAAATGTATTCCACACGTATCACATGTATTCAGCCATAAACTGCAAGTAGGTAGAAACCACAAAAATTTGGAAAATTGGCTACCACTTAGAAAATTGCAAAAACTGTGGTAAAAAAGCACAAGTTACTACTTGTGTAACGATATATCTGTAAGAGACATTAATTAGTGATAGATTCCTTACCTTAGAATATCCCCAGGCGTCAGACCGTATCCGGAAAGTTTTTCGTCAGCAGTACCCCAACGCATCGGTAGGTGGCGTCGTGCGACTCCGCGTTCGTCGCTGGCGTCGTAAGCGCCGAGATGACGTCACGGAGACTACTTAGGCGCCACCCATGCGCGCTGACGTCAGTTCTGTACACGACTTTCCGCGCCAGGAACGCAGAGCCATGCAAGAAACTGACCACTGGTGCCATGAAACTAGGGCCCTGAAAGGGATGACCTTAACCCTAGAATCAGTTCGCAGAACGGGGAGGATGGGTGGGCCGGTAAGGAATCTATCACTAATGTCTCTTACAGATATATCGTTACACAAGTAGTAACTTGTGCATCTGAAAGAGACACGTTAGTGATAGATTCCTTACCTTAGAATAGATACCCCAGCAATACCAACCCCGGTGGTGGGTCTGCGAATAGATTACACCAGAAAGTCACGGAGAACAGAACGGTCAAAGAAGCCGTCTCTCTGGACTTGACTGTCAAGGCAGTAATGCTTGGTAAACGTGTGCAGCGAGGCCCACGTAGCTGCCTGACAAATATCCTGCAAGGGAACGCCGCGTCCCAAGGCAGTAGTGGCTGCCGTTGCCCTGGTAGAATGGGCATGCAGCCCCACAGGAGGCTCCTTTTTAGCCAACTAGTAACACGCTTCGATGCACAAAACGACCCACCGAGAGATGGATTGTTTGTGCACGGCTCAACCTTTTTTTTTTGCGCCCAGGTAGCCAACAAAGAGCTGGTCATCCACCTGGAACTGTTGTGTGTGCTTCAGATAGAACGAGAGCGCACGTTTTGGGTCCAGACGGTGGAGCCTCTCCTCCTGTTTTGAAGGATGCGGAGGCGGAAAGAAGGTGGGCAGAGTGATGGTCTGCCCGATGTGGAAGGGCGTGACAACCTTTGGCAAAAAAGAAGGACGGGTCCTTAAAACCACTTTGTCCGGATGAACAGAAAGGAAAGGAGGATTAGAAGAAAGAGCCTGGAGCTCACTCACTCTTCTGGCAGAGGTGATAGCTACCAGGAAAGCCGTCTTGAGAGTAAGAAGACGTAAAGGACAGTTATGAAGGGGCTCAAAGGGAGCGCACATCAGATAGGTTAAGACAAGATTTAGGTCCCATTGAGGCATTATGAAAGGCACGGGAGGAAACGTGTGTGCAATGCCTTCCAGGAAACGGTTAACAACCGGGGACTTAAAGAGAGAAGGCTGATCTGGAAGCCTGAGAAAGGCGGAGATGGCCGAAAGATAACCTTTGATAGTGCCCAGAGCAGAGCCCTGCTGGGCCAAGGAGAGCAGGAACAGAAGGACCTCAGAAAGAGGGGCAGAAAGGGGATCCACAGACTTAGCTGTGCACCATGCCACAAACTTGTTCCACCTGCAGGCGTAAAGCGTCTTAGTGGAGGGACGCCTGGCTGCCAGAATGACATCACAGACTTCGGGAGGAAGATCGAAAGCTGTCAACTGTTGCCGCTCAATCTCCACGCATGGAGGCGGAGGCTGGACAGGTTCGGGTGGAGGCCGTCCCCTGCTGCTATGACAGAAGATCATCCGAAGAGGCAGTCGGATCGGGGGATCGATCGCCATGTGGAGCAGCTCGGGATACCAGTATTTTCATGCCTAATCTGGAGCCACAAGGATGACCTGGGCCCGGTCGCGCCGAATTGTCTTCAGCACTCTGGGCAGAAGTGGTATAGGCGGAAAGGCGTACAATAGACCGCAGCTGCACTCGAGACAAAAAGCGTCGCCGATCGAGTGCCGCCTTGGAAATTGCAATGCGCAGAACTGATGACATTGCGCGTTTTGCTCTGGTGGCGAATAGATCTAACCAAGGCTCTCCCCACTGCAGAAAGAGACCTTGCGCCACGTCTGAGTTCAGACGCCGTTTGTGATCCATCAAGCACCGGCGGCTGAGTCCGTCCGCCCTGGCGTTCAGAGAACCTGCCAGGTGTTGAACCACCAAGGAAATGCCTTGATGTTGCAGCCATGTCTAGAGGCGCAGAGCCTCCTGACATAGGGTCCACGCCCCCCCCCGCCCTGTGTGTTGCAATACCACATGGCGGTGGTGTTGTCCGTGAACACCTGCACCACACTTCCCTGGACAGAGGGAAGGAATGCCTTCAGTGCAAGTCGGATCGCCCGAAGCTCCAAAAGATTGATATGGAGCCGGGACACTGCCGGAGACCAGAGGCCTCTGATCTCCACCTCTCCCAAGTGGCCACCCCATCTCAGGAGGGACGCATCCGTCACCACGGTGTGCCCCGGTTGGGGAAGGGAGAGGGAGCTGCCATTGACCCAATCGTGATGCGTGAGCCACTACCGCAATTGTTGTGCAGTGCCCCCGAGATCTGGACATGATCGGACAGGGTGCCTTGATGCTGCCTACTGGAATTTCAGGTCCCACTGCAGAGCCCGTATATGCCACCTGGCATGTTGAACTAGCAGAATGCAGGAGGCCAACATGCCCAGTAGCCGGAGGGTCATCCTGACTGAAACCCGGGATAGAGGCTGAAACATTGGGATTATAGCCTGAATATCCGGGAGTCGCTGCCCGGGAGGATAAACCCGAAACTGTGTCGAATCCAGAACCGCTCCGATGAAGGGGAGCTTCTGAGAGGGACTCAGGTGCGACTTCGGCACGTTGATGGAGAACCCCAGCAATTGCAGAAGGTCGGCCATAGTCTGAAGGTGGGCGACGACTGCCTGGGACGAGCCCGTTTTCAACAACCAGTCGTCGAGGTAGGGGAAGACTGACACCTCTGACCTGCGCAGATGAGCTGCAACCACCGCCATCACTTTGGTGAACACCCGAGGGGCGCTTGTAAGGCCGAAGGGGAGCATGGCAAACTGAAAATGCTCCCGGCCTACCGTGAACCGCAGGTAACGACGGTGGGCCAGCAGGACGGGAATGTGAAAATATGCATCCTGCAAGTCCAACGCTACCATCCAGGCTCCAGGGTCGAGGGCAGCCAAGACCTGAGCCAGAGTCAACATCTTGAACTTTTCCTTCCGGAGGAAACGATGGACGTTCCTGAGGTCCAAGATGGGGCGCAGGCCCCCCTTTACCATTTTGGGGACCAGAAAGTAGTGGGAATGACAACCATGTCCTACTTCTGGCCCAGGAACGCGCTCGATGGCCCCCTGGGCCAAGAGGGCTGTGACGTCTTGTTGGAGAAGTGCCAAGTGATCCCCCGACATGCGGTGGAACTGAGGTGGCATGGCCAGGGGGGACAGACTGGAAGGGGAGGGAGTAACCCCTTCGGACGATTTGCAGCACCCACCTGTCCGAAGTGACAGAGCGCCAGTGGGGAGGTGATGTTGAATCCTGCTGCCCACCGGCATGGGGTGCACCCGAAAGCTCGGATTAGGAAGGCTTTGAGGCGGATGCTGCGGGAGTGGAGGCGGACTGACCCGCACGCTGACCTTCTGTGCCGCCACGGCGGCCACCATGCCTGCGGCTGCGCTGAGGCTTTGCGCGCAGGCCTCTGGCTGAACGGACGTGTAGGGGCGCCCCTTCCGAAAGGTAGATGTGGCCGGGCATGTGGTGGAGAGAGGGAACTCTAGACAGCCCCCGAAAACCCCGTGGACTGCAGCCAGGCGTGTCGCCGCAAGGCCACCGTCGTGGAGATGGCTATCCCCAAAGAGTCCGCGGTGTCCAACCCACACCGAAAGGCGAACTTCGCGGCATCTTTCCCCTCCGCAACAGCTTGGGAAAGTACAGCCCGAACCTTCTCCGGGCAGTGGGGCAGAGTTTGCGCCACCGTGTCCCACACAGCGTGAGAATAGCGGCCCAAGAGGCATGCGGTGTTTACTAACTGCAGCCTCAGGCCGGCAGAGGGAAACAACTTTTTGCCAAACTGCTCCAGCATTTTCGAATCCGTAGCTGGCGGAGTGGCAGGGAATGCAGTTTGGGAAGTGGAGGCCTGAATGACCAGGCTCTCCGGTGTCGGATAAGTTGTCAAAAGGGCAGGGTCACCCGGGGAGGGCGGTGACGCCTGGCCACGTTTTTATCCACAGGAACCCCTGTGGCTGGCCTAGACCAGGTGCCCATCAAAACATCCGTCAAGGCCTCATTGAACGGAAGCAGAGGTTCTAGGGAACTTGCCGCCGGCTGAAGCACTTCAGTAAGGAGGCTAGTTTTGAGGGTAACAGCAGGCAGGTCAAGGTCAAGAGCCTCAGCTGCTCTACGGAGCACCACAGTGTATGTGGCGCCTTCCTCCATGACAGTGGGAGGAGACACAAACCTAGGCTCAAAGGAGAGGTCAAGGCCACCTGCATCCTCCGCTCCAACGGCGCCAGGAACGGCGCCGATCCGGCTCCATGTCCCAATTAGGAGGTGGGACGACGGAACCCAGTGCGGCGCTGGGAACGGAGCCGCAAGGGGCGCCGGGGCCGGAGCCGCTGGCGGAGGACCTAGCGGCGCCAGAGCCGCCGGCGGAGGACCTTGCGGCGCCGGGGCCGGAGCCGCCGGTGGAGGACCTTGTGGCGCCGGAGCCGCCGGCGGAGGACCTTGAAGCGCCGGAGCCGCCGGCGGAGGACCTTGCGGCGCCGGACCTTGTGGCGCCGGGGCCGGATCCGCCAGCGGAGGACCTTGCGGCGCAGGGGCAGTAGCCGCCGCCGACGCCAGCGGCGGAGCCGTTGGCAAGCAAGAGCCCTCAATAGGGACCGCGGGGCCCGAAGGCGCGCCAGCGGGAGCCCTAGGCCTGAAAAGGCAGCCCATGGTGGCAAGAAACTCTTGCACCTGGGCCGGAGCCTCCAACGGACCCGGGTAGGGCGGGTAGGCCGCGGGACTCACAGGCTCCAACGGAGCCGTGGGGGAAGGACCCCTGGCCCCCTCGTCCACATCCGGAGACCGACGGTTGGAGAGCATACGCGCTTCTTCGACTGTTACTTGTGACGTCTCTTACCCGATTCCGAGGGTGAAGACGTGGACCCCGAGGAGCGATGATGATGGCTTCGCGGTCGGTCCCTCGAGCGACCCCTGGACCTGGAACGGCACGGAGACGACTGTCAGCCTCCAGCAGCTTTCGGGACCGCTCCCGCAAAGCCTTCGGAGCCATGGCCAGACAGTCGGAACATGACCGCGCTCCAGACAGTAGAAACAGACGCCATGGGGGTCAGCCACCGACATCGTACGGCAGCAGGCCCCGCAGGATTTAAACCGAGGCATCCCTATGTGGCACCAGGAGTCAAGATTCAGAAAAGTAGAGACAAAAGTCCCAAAAACAACTAGTCAAAAAGTGACTAAGGTACGTGCTCTAACCGGATCTGCGCTTGCTGGCGCGAAAAAAGAAAGAACTGACGTCAGCGCGCATGGGTGGCGTCTAAGTAGTCTCCGTGACGTCATCTCGGCGCTTACGACACCAGCGACGAACGCGGAGTCGCACGACGCCACCTACCGACGCGCAGGGGTACTGCTGACGTAAATCTTTCCGGATCCAGTCTGACGCCTGGGGATATTCTAAGGTAAGGAATCTATCACTAACGTGTCTCTTTCAGATTGGTTTTTTTACTACTCCTCCTGCTCTAGTCACCTAGGAAAAGAGTGAGTTCAGCACAGCACACATTTTGTTGATGTGATTTTTTAAATAAAAATAAATATTTAAAAACAAAGCTCACACATGCATTGTTACATAGCACATTTTAAAAAATGCTAATTTTTAGCTATTTTCTCAGGTCACTCAAGGAAATTCCACAAACCCAAATCCCCAACATGTGGGCACAAAAGTATGCAAGTCTGCACAGACATCTTTTGTATAAAACAAATCAAGAAGGCTAAAATGCAAACTGACGCAAACATAAAAAGAAAGGGCTCAGCACCGTTGGTGGGATTGTAAATACCTTAGCACTTCAGTGGTTAAAGTTCCAAGTCTGTGACAAATGCCAAGATGTATAAAAAATGTAATTTTTGTTACTTGTCTATCATAGATACCCATATTATTAATATTGGTTCTGCCATGTCTTCCAACTAATGTACACGTTAAGAGTGAGCAAGAACTTAATTTTGTGGATGAGAGCCCTCAAAATTCTCCATCCCATAATATGATCCCTTCCCATGTCTATTCTCACACCAACTGGCAAGACGCCCCATCTACAGTTCACAAAATGCCCCTCTGGTAACTGCGCCACTCCCTCTCTTGATTCGCTGAACTCAATATATGCACTAAACGTTTATCAATGATATCAAACAATTACCATAGCAATGATAAATCCAAACCCTTCAAGATAGGTACACATGTGAAACACACAGCAAGGTCAGAGCCCAAGAGGTTAACTTAACATCAATAAGAGCATTTCTTTCAGAACATTTCAGTACCTAGCATTCTAAAAACCATGCAAACAACAAATTCTCTATCCGTAGATAGGAAAGAGAATAGCAGAAAAACAGAACGCAGACAACCTCACACTACGGAAGTCCTTCCATGTATCATGCAGACAACTTATCATTTTTGCCAAAGCCATGTAATGTATCACCATCATCAATAAAGTTGTCATAAGCAGCAGAATGCTGTTCAAGAAAATCAACAACTAAATCTGAGTTTAGGAAAATTTTATTATGAGTTTAGAAGCAAATCAAAATAGACCAGCCTCAACATTATCATATAGAAATACAGAACAAACAAAATGAGTCCAAATCTCGTAAAGAGATTTACCCTATATAACACAAAGCAGACGACTAACTCCACGATGACAATGGAAATAATCAGGAAAAAGAAATGGGTATTAAACTGCATCAAATGATTCTCAAGGGTAAGCATGAGCAAGCCATCTCTCCCTACAATGCCTTAAAGGATCAACCCTAAAATAAGAAGCATTTAGTAAAGGTGAAATTAGAAAGATGTCAGCTGTCGGAGTCTTCAGTAGAAGGCACTCCAACCATGGGTCACATAGCATAAAGCCACACAAGAAGAAGTATAGATCTGAACCCCGTGAAGTCCTAATATGTCTCTCTTGTCCCTCACTAAGTTACAGCATGAAAAGTCAATTGTATTCAAGGTAGACAATCCCAAGTGACTTTCGCTAGAACTTTTCCATAATTTCGGCACAACTGGATACTTTCACCACCTTTCCCACATCGATAAGTTGCAACTTCATTCGTCCTTCATTATTCTACTCCTCCTCCAAGATAACTCACCTCCTTGCTTGTTACAGCGTTTCTCCTTGCCAAACTTCATCTCTCATACCTTGCTACCGAACGAAAACAAAACCCTTCTATGCGAACTAATGAGGCTTTGTCCACACTTGCAGTGGAAACAAAAATACAAGCAAATACATTCTACGTTGAAGGTTAATTACGAATTACATGTTAGACTTTAAATGTGAGCTTGAACTGAACGGTTTCTCAAGGCCCACTCTTATGTCATCTTAGCAGTGTACAGGGTTACAGAATATGTGCACATTTCTACACATATAATAAATGCAGCTTCTTAATACATGAATACATTGTAAAGAATTACGAAGATGTCATTCCAAATGCACCTGCATGGAACTAATTCTTGTTACACGTATAAATGTTTAAACAGTAGTCTAAACATACACATTCTATTTTATCAACCTCACAATGAGACACTGTAGATGTTAACTTCTCCTGTCATATTAATATGTAAATGTTGCATAGACCTTAATTAGTCACGTTATATGCACACAATTATAGTGTCTCATTAATCTTCATGTGGAATACTTTATGCAATATTCCATTTTCTTTAGTAACATTAATCATACAGAATATATTCGAGTGCTGACTACGCATGATTATGAAGCACTCCTACGGTATCTCAGAATGAGATCAAAATTACACTGCTCCACCCGCCCTACAAATCACTGGCAGGATGCAGAGTTACGTAATCTCTGACAAAAAATGGCGAAAGACAGTTCAACACACCTTCATTCAGGACAGACAAACTGTGCCCTGTGGGATACCAACGTTTGCAAATGCATGACTTTTTTAATGTGGTTAATTTACCCAAGCCAGCTTAAGGTCTCCTAGTCTGCAGGTTGCATGCCTCTTCCCACCCACCTGTAATCATCTCGTCTGCAGAAAATATTTGTTTGCACCATTAGATGGTACTGGAGAGTTAATTACTCAACGTGTTAACGTGAAGTAAGATGTTTAAAGGTAGGATTCGTGTTTGTGTGGTCGCGTCGTCGAGCGGTGCTTGAATAAACTGCAATTAGTTTTAGATACAACTTAATTAACATGTAAGTGGCACAGTTGAACGGTTTTTCTCCAAGGAATCTGGGCGAGAGGGGGGGAACTTTATGGCTGCACAAGGACTCGTCCGCATCCACGTTTTGTATTCGTTATAAAATGGACGCCATATGTACATTTATGTTACACACACTATACAACAATCTTTATAAAAGTACGTTTATGGCTTCGTTCACTATATATTTTTGTGGTAGAAGATTAGTGAGCAGTATATAAATACAATTCAATATTTTACGGTTGCTGGGATTCTTTGGATCCTTGTCCTTAGACAGACTTGTCATAAAACTCAAGTACTGTGCATTTGAACAATTTGTGTCTATTAATTTTAAGCAGAAGTAGCTTTTCCTGGATATAGTTTGTTGGAACCTTAAAAACTTAAACACACGTTTATTCCCTTCATCATGCACCTATCACTTCTGTTGTCTCAAGAACTCATGTATGCATTTATAAATTAAGCAGGCATCTGCTTTGATTTGTTTTCAATTACTTTTCCAAATCATGCAATTAATTTCCAGCAGCTGGTGTCTTTTTCCATACAAAGTTCTTTTTATTTAGTATCCAATTCCATAACACTTAAAACAGACCCAGCCAATGAGTTTCATCCCTTATATGGACTTCGTCAGGGCAATTACATCGAATGGGACTCTGTTACACACACCGAATGCAGACCAGTCACTAAACTAGGAATAAATGAATTGTGGAAAAAGGAAAAATCTAATTGCCCTGATGAAGTCCATATAAGGGATGAAATGCGTTGGCTGGGTCTGTTTTAATTCCTCCAAACATTCTTAGAAATGTTGAAAAGGGGCCGCTTCATTGCTTGCTTAACCTCTAGCCGGGCAAAAACTCTTGCTCTCTCGATCCCCTCTATCTCCCCCTCTGGTTATCCCTCTCTTTATTTTAACGGGGAAAAACACCAGAGCAGCAGGGGCGGCTCCTCCGTTGGAGCGGAGAAGCGTTGCTTCACTTAAAATCCCCAAGAGATGAAAAATAAAATTATAATTTGCTACAATTTGATTTTTCATCCCCCGTCCCGAACAGAGCGTCAGGCGGGGGTATGGCCGCTGCTGAGTGACACTAGCAGGGAGGAGGGTGGGCTGTCTATTTACTGTTTAAATGTCTTTTTGGCTGACAGTCTTGTGACAGCCAGCCACACATGCACACTTTAAACATATCTAACCCAGCTGTCTTAAAACAGCTGGGTTAGAGCAAGTACAGGCCTCCAGAGCGCTGTGGTACGCCGAGTGAGGCCGCTTCCTCCAATCAGGTCACTGCTCTCATGCAGCATGAGACCAGTGCCAGGATTGGTCAAGGGAGTTGCTGCATCCATTTCCTGTGGAAAGAAAAGGACCAGGAGGACGTTGTGTTTGGTAAGTTTTCTTTTTTTTAAATTGTATTTTGCGCGCACGCGTCCGCCCCCCCTCCTCATAGATGCCAACCGCCACTGCAGAGAAAGTTCCACACAGCGCTTTAGTGCCTGGGAATGAAAAAACCATCTTTGGCAGAATGGCCCAAATCCCCCCTCGAAAAATTGGTTCTTCTGAATGGAGATAGCAGGAAAACGTTTAATTGCATCGAAGGGAGGTGCTGATAGTTCAAACAGGTGGAAATTGGACTTTCTCAATTATGCCAACAGTACGTAGAAATGAGAGAGGCAGGATCTGGCAGCACATCCTCCAGGGTATGTCCCCTCTCTCGTACAGAGATGCCACTGGTTCCCACGGTTTGAGAGCTTTTTTTTGGGACTCAGCTGAGTAAGAGTACCAAGACGGCTGCCAACTCCTCCTGGTTGAAGTGTCGGCAGCCAATCAGATCTCACCATGATATCTGTGCTTAGGCTCCACCCAAATATCTATATTTCTTTTTTTCTTTAATAACTCCCAACTACTGAACAAATTTACACCGAATTATAAAAAGGGCTCTTTCTGGACCAAGATCTACCTTTCTGCATAATTCCGTTCAGCAGTTTGGGCTGTAGTTGTGTCTAAAAACTGCAAAATACCCATAGACACTGCATGGGGAAAATGTGTTTTAGGACCCCCCTTTTTTCTTCGCTCTCGCTTGACGAATCACCCTGACACTTTCCAAACAGCGGCTGAAGTGAGTGGCAAACTAGTTTTGACATTTTTGTGAAGATTCGTCAAATGGCACCCAAGTTATTAGGAAAACAAAAAAAGGTTTGTCTATGGGCAAAGTTAGTCATATATCATTTCACTCTATCCCTCGATTCAACACCAAGAAAGGATAGAGGCATGCAAATACTTTTTGAAGTCTCGCTCCTTATCTCTTCTAGAACATTCCAATATGCTATTAGAGATGATGGATTTCTACCTGAAACATAATGTATTTGTTTTCAATAAAGAATATTTGCAACAGATACAGGGACCAGCAATGGGAACATAATTTGCCCCAACCTATGTGAACCTTATGATGGGAAGATGGGAAGCTGAAGTCGCATGGAACGGACAAAATTCACCATACATGGAAAAAATAATTCTATTGGTCCCTTTCGTTGACTACCTGTTTATTATCTGGGACAGAGAGAGAGAAGAACTGGAGAGCTTCCTAAAATCTCTAGATGATAACACACAAGGTCTAAGTTTACATATTAAATAAGTAACAAGGGGATAAGTTATCTTGATATTGGAATATAGATCAGTGAAAACAAAATTTGTACCAAGATACATTGAAAGGCGACGAGGACTAATAGCATTTTACATGCAAATAGTGGTCACCCCCATAGTTTAAAGTGGAGTGTACCATATGGGAAATTCCTCAGGGCGAGGAGAATCTGCTCGGAGGGTGAACAATTTGAAAAAGAGTCCATGGAAATGTACGATCGCTTCAAACTTAGAGGATACCCTAATCAGGTGTTGGATGATGCACTTCACAGAGCAAGAAAGCTAGCAGAAAAGAGAAAATGTCTTAGCTATAAAAACAAAAATTGAAAAAGAAAAGAATGAAGTGACTAGGTATATTATGAATTATAGCAGGTCCAATTTTGAGATAAAAAAGCTACTGAAAGAGAACTGGAAAGTTCTATTTCATGGATTATGATTTGAAGGGTTTATTGCCAGAAGCCCCTAACATCACCTACAGGAACACAGCACCACTTGGAGATCTTTTAATGAGAAGCTTCTGTGATCCTGAGAAATCAACAAAGAAGACTGAAATAGGAAACTGGCTATCTAATAGGAAACAAGGTTTCTGGAAATGTCAAAGATGAAAAATGACAAAAATGCAAATCATGTGCTTATGGTCTTAATGTAACCGAATTTGAAACAATTCAAGGATGCCGTAAAAAAAATAGCTGAGTGGATTACGTGTGAAAGAGTTTTGTGGATAAAGTAAAACTACATATTCTGCAACATTTATGGGCAATACGGAACAAAGATCTCTCATACAATATGGCAAAGCACATCTGGGATGTACATAACTGGGAAATAAGCATGAGGTCCTATGGAATACATCACATACCCAAAAAGGTAAGAGGCGGTAACAGAGAATTGGAATTATGGTGGATAATATTAACGGGCACGGAACATACTAGAGGATTAAATGCAGAAGATGCAGAGCTCCATGTCCACATGTGACCACAGTTTTGACTCTCTATGACCTTGGTACTCAAACTGAAACTTGTTCGAAAAAATATCTGTTTATAAGAACATTTTAGGATATATCTTAGATAATTATTTGAATCTGCATATTGAAATATATTTGAGATACAGGTTTTAATTTGTGCAAAATCTTGCAAATAATATCAAATAGGTATTGCAAAGGTTCAGCAGAAAGAAACACTTTATAGACATGAGATGTACTGTAATGCACTTGCACTTTGAGAATCATATTGAGGTTTTGTACTTTATTTAAAGAAACTATTTCTTTTATATTAGAAAGAAAAAGATACGAAGTGTACTGTAATGCATTTGCACTTTATGGATTTCATTGAGATTTTCTACGTTATTTAAAGAAACAATTTATTTTATATTCGAAAGATGAAAGACAGTGTACAGTAATGCATTTGCACTTTAAGGACTTCATTGAGATTTTGTACTTTATTTAAAGAGGTATGTCATTAAGATGTCTCCTTATTCTAATAAATAGTCGGACAACATCATCCTTAGATCAGCAGGCAAAATAAATATATTAGGGATCAGTCACTCACACGTTTATAAATGAGACTTTTCACTTTTCCTTGCCCTGCTCCCCTATTTCCCTCTTCCCCCTACCACGCCCTCCCCTGCTCCTTCCCCTTTTCAGCTCCTTCCTCTCGAATTTCTCTCTTCTTTCTTCCCTCCTTCATCTCAGAGCACTTGTTTCAATTCAAATTCAAAACAAACTTTATTCGGCTTTTTTTTTTTTAAAAGCATAAAAGTCACATATACACACAAAGTTACCAAGTAATAAAAAACGAAAATGAACAATATAAAACCAAACCCTAAGCAGCCAGCCCAGATAAAAAACACCAATAAAAAAGATTGTCAGTTGTCGATTTTCAACACGCTGAGCCTCAGCAATAAAACAGTCATTATTCAAAGTGCATAGTGCGATTTTTTAGTGCAAACTTTTCTCGACCAGGACGCAAGAAATAAATTAAAAACATGTAAACGTTTGTTAAAGTGCGTAACAGCTTTGTAGTGGCTTTCCAGTGAGGGTGACAAGATTCAATCGGGATCAGTTATTTTTCATATTGTTCATGACTTACAGAAGAAATGTAAAATACAGCCAATGGATACATTTTGGCCTGATATCAGTCAGTACATTGAAAAGCAATTTTGCTTAATTAACAAAACCAAAAATGATCAATATGAACATTATGAAGGTCTCGCCTCAAAAGCGTACCAGATAAAAAACAAACTCAAAAGAAACCCTAATTTTCCAACTAACCTCCTTAGGCGAATAGCAGCAGCAATGAATCTGTATATCATTTCGCAGATATATTCTGATTGGAGAAGTTGAAGATAAAACAACTCTGGCCTACATTTTTTGATATTCAAGACCCTCAAAAGTGGTAGAATGTGTTCCCTGTGTGCTTTACTGTATGACTCGCAGAAGAAAAGAAAGTGCAACATGTTTTGGGCTGATTTACAGTCACAAGGGCAGAAATCCAAAAGGGCCTCGGGATAAGTTCGGCTCGGATACGAGAACAATAAATGAGCAGAACCAAATCTAAATCTTGCAAGATAAAACATTTTTAAATGACTAAAAGATCAAGAAATATGGCTCAATTCCTTCTGTCGTAATCGGGGGTAAATGCTCGGCTACCTGCTTTTTACTGCGCACCCTATATTCCCTATGATCTCTTAAGATGTTCAAAAAATCTCTTTTTAGTTGTAGTTTTGTAACAGAGATAATAAGCTGGGGGTTTTCAAATAAATCCTGCCACCCCAAATGGGTCAACTGGGTCTTCACATAATTTAGCCGCAGTATTTTAAAAGCATGGTCGCAATTTAACAATCCTCGATTATATCTTGGTTAAGGGAGGGTTCTTCATCGAGCGCCATAACATGATAGGAGCGCTTTCTATACGGTCTACCAGGGGGGTTAATCCTAGTTCCAGGTGACAAATGATAGATGGCAAGCTGGGGGGGGGGTGGGGGGGGGGACGCGACAATAATCTTCTGAGAAAGATGTTTTCAGTTCTGTGCAAGATGGACAAATTACAGAAACCCCACACCCCTGCACCATACAAGATCACAGCAGAGCAACAGGCAGTATAGATGTTAATGAGAGTCTCAGTTGGTCTACTACCAAGTTTCCTCGAAAACCTAAAAAGGGCCTCAAGCGTCCTATCAAAACTCCTCTTTTTGACATCTACGAGAAGGGTCCAAGAACCATTTTGATCGAATGGAATGCCTAAGTAGCAAAAGGTTGACACCTGAGCTAGTTTTTCATTTTTAATAAAAGGTGGTCTCATTTTGCATTTGGCTCTCCCCACCACCATGACCTGTGACTTGGCGGTGTTGGTCTGTAGACCCAACCCGCTCATAAAATCATCAAATCTGTTTAAAAGGGTCTGCAGGCCCACGCCTGTTCTTGAGGTCAATACGCAATCGTCTGCATACAATAGTGCGGGGAGATATCTCCCACGCGCACTTGTGGCACATCAATCGACCCCTCATTCAAAAAGCTTTCCAGATCGTTTATATATATATATATAAACAAAACAGAAAGGGGGCTAACACGCACCCTTGTCGGACACCACTATTCATTTTAATCGGTCCGAGAGTTCTCCCCCCGCCCCGTATCTTACTCTACCCGTGACATCCTGATGCAGTTGGGCTAAAAAATGGATCAAGGGGGCATCTATGCCCATACCTAGAATTTTTTGCCAGAGTTTTCCTCTCATAACACAGTCGAAGGCCGATGTCAGGTCCATGAAGCCCAAATAAAGGTTAGTGTTTTTAGCCATGGTATACTTGCCGATTACCAAATGAATGTTAAGGCATTGTTCCACTGTGCCAAGGCCCCTTCTGAAGCCGTATTGAATATCCGCAAAGCACAAGTTACTACTTGTGTAACGATATATCTGTAAGAGACATTAGTTAGTGATAGATTCCTTACCTTAGAATATCCCCAGGCGTCAGACTGGATCCGGAAAGTTTTGCTAGCAGTACCCATGCGCGCCAGTAGGTGGCGTCGTGCGGCTCCGCGTCCGTCGCTGGCGTCGTAAGCGCCGAGATGACGTCACGGAGACTACTTAGGCGCCACCCATGCGCGCGGACGTCAGTTCTGTACACGACTTTCCGCGCCAGGAACGCAGAGCCATGCAAGAAACCTACCACTGGTGCCATGAAACTAGGGCCCTAAAAGGGATGACCTTAACCCTAGAAATCAGTTCGCAGAACGGGGAGGATGGGTGGGGCGGTAAGGAATCTATCACTAACTAATGTCTCTTACAGATATATCGTTACACAAGTAGTAACTTGTGCATCTGAAAGAGACACGTTAGTGATAGATTCCTTACCTTAGAATAGATACCCCAGAAATACCAACCCCGGTGGTGGGTCTGCGAATAGATTACACCAGAAAGTCACGGAGAACAGAGCGGCCAAAGAAGCTGTCTCTCCGGACTTGACTGTCAAGGCAGTAATGCTTGGTAAATGTGTGCAGCGAGGCCCACGTGGCTGCCTGACAGATGTCTTGCAGGGGGACACCGCGTCCCAATGCAGTAGTGGCTGCTGTCGCCCTGGTAGAATGGGCACGCAGTCCCACAGGAGGCTCCTTTTTAGCCAAGGAGTAACACGCTTTGATGCACAAAACAACCCACCGAGAGATGGTGCGTTTGTGCACGGCCCGACCTTTTTTGGCGCCCACGTAGCCAACAAAGAGCTGGTCATCCACCCGGAACTGTTGTGTGCGCTTGAGATAGAACGAGAGCGCACGTTTTGGGTCCAGACGATGGAGCCTCTCTTCCTCTTTTGAAGGATGCGGAGGCGGAAAGAAAGTGGGCAAAGTGATGGTCTGCCCGATGTGGAAGGACGTGACAACCTTTGGCAAGAAAGAAGGATGGGTCCTTAAAACCACCTTGTCCGGATGAACAGAAAGGCAGAGGTGATAGCTACCAGGAAAGCCGTCTTGAGAGTGAGAAGACGCAAAGGACAGGTATGAAGGGGCTCGAAGGGAGCGCACATCAGATATGTCAAGACAAGATTTAAATCCCATTGAGGCATAATGAACGGCACGGGAGGAAACGTGTGCGAATGCCTTTCAGGAAACGGTTAACAACCGGAGATTTAAACAAGGAAGGCTGATCTGGAAGCCGGAGAAAGGCGGAGATGGCCGACAGATAACCTTTGATAGTGCCCAGAGCAGAGCCCTGCTGGGCCAAAGAAAGAAGGAACAGAAGGACTTCGGAAAGCGGGGCAGAAAGGGGATCCACAGCCTTAGCTGTGCACCATGCCAAAAACTTGTTCCACCTGCAGGCGTATACCGATTTAGTGGAGGGCCGCCTGGCTGCCAGAATGACATCACAGACTTCGGGAGGAAGATCGAAAGCTGTCAACTGTCGCCGCTCAATCTCCACGCATGGAGGTGGAGGCTGGACAGGTTCGGGTGGAGGACCGTCCCCTGCTGCTGCAACAGAAGATCCTCCCGAAGAGGCAGTCGTATCGGGGGATCGAGCGCCATGTTGAGTAGCTCGGGATACCAGTATCTCCGTGCCCAATCCGGAGCCACAAGAATGACTTGGGCCCGGTCGCGCCAAATCTTCTTCAGCACTCTGGGCAGAAGTGGTATAGGCGGAAAGGCGTACAACAGACCGCAACTCCACTCGCGACGAAAAGCGTCGCCGAGCGAGTGCCGCCTTGGAAATTCCAACGCGCAGAACTGATGACATTGCGCGTTCTCTTCGGTGGCGAATAGATCTAACCAAGGCTCTCCCACCTGCAGAAAGAGACCATGCGCCACGTCCGAGTTCAGACACCATTCGTGATCCATCAAGCACCGGCGGCTGAGTTCGTCCGCCCTGGCGTTCAGAGAACCTGCCAGGTGTTGAACCACCAAGGTAATGCCTTGACGTTCCAGCCAAGTCCAAGGGCGCAGAGCCTCTTGACATAGGGTCCACGACCCCACCCCGCCTTGTTTGTGGCAATACCACATGGCGGTGGTGTTGTCCGTGAACACCTGCACTACACTTCCCCGGACAGAGGGAAGGAATGCCTTCAGTGCAAGCCGGATCGCCCGAAGCTCCAAAAGATTGATATGGAGCCGGGACTCCGCCGGAGACCAGAGGCCTCTGATCTCCGACTCTCCCAAGTGGCCACCCCATCCCAGGAGGGACGCATCCGTCACCACTGTGTGCTCCGGTTGGGGAAGGGAGAGGGATCTGCCATGGACCCAATCGCGATTCGTGAGCCACCACTGCAATTGTCGTGCAGTGCCCTCCGAGATCTGGACATGATCGGACAGGTCGCCCTGATGCGGTGCCCACTGGAACTTCAGGTCCCACTGCAGAGCCCGCATATGCCATCTGGCATGTTGCACCAGCAGGATGCAGGAGGCCATCAGGCCCAGGAGCCGGAGGGTCATCCTGACTGAAACCCGGGTTAGAGGTTGAAAGATCGGAATCATAGCCTGAATATCCCGGACTCGCTGCTCAGGAGGATAAACCCGAAACAGCGTCGAATCCAGAACCGCTCCGATGAAGGGGAGCTTCTGAGAGGGACTCCGGTGCGACTTCGGCACGTTGGAGAACCCCAGCAAATGCAGGAGGTCGGCCGTAGTCTGAAGGTGGGTGACGACTGCCTGGGGCGAGCCCGCCTTCAACAACCAGTCGTCGAGGTAGGGGAAGACTGACACCCCCGACCTGCGCAGATGAGCTGCGACCACCGTCATCACCTACGTGAACACCCGAGGGGCGCTGGTAAGGCCGAAGGGGAGCACGGCAAACTGAAAATGCTCCTGGCCTACCGTGAACCGCAGGTAACGCCGGTGGGCCGGCAGGACGGAGATGTGAAAATAGGCGTCCTGCAAGTCCAACACTACGATCCAGTCTCCAGGGTCGAGGGCAGCCAAGACCTGAGCCAGAGTCAACATCTTGAACTTCTCCTTCCGGAGGAAGCGATTGACGTCCCTGAGGTCCAAGATGGGGCGCAAGCCCCCCTTGTCCTTCTTGGGGACCAGAAAGTAGTGGGAATAACAACCGCACCCTACTTCTGGCCCAGGAACGCGTTCGATGGCCCCCTTGGCCAAGAGGGCCGTGACTTCCTGCCGGAGAAGTGCCAAGTGTTCCCCCGACAGGCGGTGGAACTGAGGCAGCATGGCTGGAGGGGTGGACAGGAAGGGAAGGGCGTAACCCTTGCGGATGATCTGCAACACCCACTTGTCCGAAGTGATAGCGTGCCAGTGGGAGAGATGAAGGTGGACCCTGCCACCCACTGGCGTGGAATGCCCCACAAGGCACGGATTAGGAAGGTTTGGAGGCCGAAGCGGCGGGGGCGGAGGTGGACTGACCCCCACGCTGATTCCCAGATCCGCCCCTTCGGAAGCTGCGACCGCGGCCGCGCTGAGGCTGGTTCTGCACAGGCTTGTTGAAAGAACGTGCCTGGGCGCCCCTCCCGTTGCCACGAAAGGAACGAAACCCAGGAGTGGCTGGGCTTTTAGTGGAAAGACCTAAGGACTTGGCCGTGGCCCGCGAGTCCTTAAAACGCTCCAGCGCACTGTCGGCCTTATCGCCAAACAGGCGAGTGCCATCAAAGGGCATGTCCATGAGTGAGTTTTGGACATCTGGCGAGAACCCGGTAGAGCGGAGCCAGGCGTGGCGACGAAGCGCCACCGTCGTAGAAATCGCTCTACCTAAGGAGTCCGCGGTGTCTAAACCACACCGAATGGCGAACTTAGCCGCATCTTTACCTTCTGCAATGGCTTGGGACAATACAGCTTGGGTCTCCTCAGGACACTGAGGTAACACCCGCGCAACTGTGTCCCACACCGCGTGGGAATAGCGGCCCAAGAGGCAGGCGGTATTCACTGACCGCAGCCCCAAGCTGGCCGAAGAGAACAAACGATTACCGAACTGTTCCAGCTTCTTAGAGTCCTTATCCGGCGGAGCCGTGGGAAAGGCACTCTGCGACGTCGAAGCTTGGATGACCAGACTCTCAGGCGTAGGATGAGTGGTCAAAAAAGCGGGGTCACCCGGCGCCGGGCGATGACGCCTGGCGACATTCTTATCCACCGGGGCCCCAGTGGACGGCCGCAACGAAGTGCCCAGCAAGACGTCGGTAAGGGCGTCGTTAAACGGGAGCAGGGGCTCCAACGAGGTGGTCGCCGTCTGGAGCACCTCAGTAAGGAGGTTAGTTTTGAGGGCCACCATAGGGAGATCAAGGTTGAGGACCTCAGTTGCCCGACGGAGCACCATCGTGTAGGAGGCGCCCTCCTCCATAGTAGGCGGGGGAGAGGCAAACCCCGGGTCAGAAGAGACATCGAGGTCGCCGGCGTCCTCCAAGTCGTCCACCCAGTCCTGCTCGGAGTCACACTGACGGGCGAGAGGGTCCTCGGACCCCTCCCAGTCGTCCTCCACCTCCGCCGCCGGTGGTACCAACCGCGGCGGCGGGGCAGGAGCCGGAGAGGAAACATACGGCGTCGGGAACGGCGTCGAGAACGGCGCCGGTCGGGGCCGAACCGGCGCCGTGCCCCAATGCGGATCCCAGGTGGGAACAAAATGGTCCTGGAACCTGGGTAATGGCGGGACGAAAGGCACCCACTGCGGCGCCGGAGGCGGAGCCGAGGGGGGTGCTGGGGCCGGCAGCGTCGGACCTTGTGGTGCCGTGGCCGGAGCCAGCGGCGCAGGATCCTGTGGCGCCGAAGCTGGATCCCAACAGGATCCAGACACGGGACCGCGGGGACCGAGGCCTAAAAAGGCGGTCCATGGTAGCTAGAAATTCTTGCACCTGTGTGGGAGTCGCCGACGGACCCGGGTAAGGCGGGTAGGCCGCGGGACTCTCGAGCTCCAAAGGAGCCGCAGGGGCAAAGACCCCTGTCCCCCTCATCCGCATCAGAGGACCGGCGGGGGGACGTCGGAGAGCGAACACGCTTCTTCAACTTCTTTGTGTGTCGTCTCTTATCCGAATCCGAGGGTGAAGACCTGGAGCCCGAGGAGCGATGGCTGTGACCCCGCGAGTGTTCCCTGGAACGGCCTCTGGACCGGGAACGGCGCGGGGACGAGTGCCGGACCTCCAGCAGTTTCCGGCGCCGCTCCCGCAAGGCCTTCGGGGCCATGGCCCGACAATCTGGACAAGACCGAGAGTCGTGGTCGGTCTCCAGGCAGTAGAGGCAGACATCGTGGGGGTCCGCCACCGACATGTTGCAACGGCAGGCCCCACAAGACTTAAATCCAGGCATCCCTACGTGCACCAGGAAACCAACTGGAAAAAGGGAGACAAAAGTCTCAAAAGAGATAGTCAAAAAGTGACTAGGGTACGTGCTCTAACCGGATCTGCGCTTTCTGGCGCGGAAAAAGAAAGAACTGACGTCAGCGCGCATGGGTGGCGCCTAAGTAGTCTCCGTGACGTCATCTCGGCGCTTACGACGCCAGCGACGGACGCGGAGCCGCACGACGCCAGCTACTGGCGCGCAGGGGTACTGCTAGCAAAACTTTCCGGATCCAGTCTGACGCCTGGGGATATTCTAAGGTAAGGAATTTATCACTAACGTGTCTCTTTCAGATTTTCCCCTTTTCTGTTATCCAACTTTCGAGACGGTCTTGCAAAACCCTGCCCAACAGCCTGCATGTTGTATCAATTAATGAAATGGGAAGGTAACATTTAGGGGACGACCTATCTCCCTTTTTGAAAATCGGGACAATTATTGCTGTTGACCACGAGGAAGGGGGGCCAGTAACTGTGACACAACCTAAAATGTTAGTTAAAATTGGGAGCCAGAGGGCAGGTTTAGCCAGGAAAAGGTCTGCTGGTATACCATCGTGACCGGCGACCTTATTTTACTTTGTGAGATCTAAAGCCTTTGTGACTTCCTTAATTGTCGGTGGATCTAATTTCCTCGCAGGCCCTTTTATATGATGACCACAATCTAAAGTGTCAGACGAGCCCCCCCCCGTTACTGTAGATTGCCTGGAAATGATCCACCCACTTGTTTGAGGGAATTGTGGCGTTATTATGATTATCTTGAAAGAAGGGGGCATTAACGGTCTTCCAGAAGAGGCTACTATTTTTAGTAATACTTGCTTCATATAGCCTCTCCCATGCCTCCTTCCTAATAGTCTCCCTACGGTTTTCTAAAAAAGATTTATACTGGAATCTATTTCTATATTAAAAGAAATAAAATTGTTATGATAAAAATTTACAACTATGAGTGTGACATTTGATTCATATGTGACATTTATAAAATGAAAATGCGGAGTGTCCAGGTTAACAGTATATGCTTTACTACCCCAAGTTGTAGTTATTAGGGTAAGCTGGTGTCTCGATTGATATAAAGCCATCTATGTGTATCTTCTCACGGGCCCACGTCTCTTGGAGACAGATGATATCGTAGCCTTTAATAAAATTTAACCAATCAACATTGTTCACCTTTGACGCAACGCCAGCTACATTCCAAAACATACAACTAAGCTTATTACCCCCTAGCATGATAGGACCAGCAACTTTGGCTTTAGGACGATTCACACAGATAGATGCTGCCTGTATTGTATGGCTTCTACTTTATTATTGTCTGTAACCATACAGGGGGAAGCCAAGGGCGGCCACATATGCCTGTGTTATTTCTCTCCCTTGTTTATTTGCGTGAGCTTCAACTATGGCGAATCCCCGTTTGTGTAGTCAGTCAATTTGCTCGAGGGGTGAAAAACGATTCTAAGTTGTGATTGGGGGACGCTCCGGTGCCCGCACGTGCCCGAAGGACAACTGCGGGAAAATTTTCTTGCTGGGCCTGTAGAAGTGACCCAAGGGTACTGCCTCGATTTCTCCCCTCATCATGAGTAGTTGAGATGTTCTATCCAGGAGGCAGCCTACTATATGCTTATTCCTAAAATTGACCACGATGCAGTCACCTGATGTCTCTTTTGGATGAATGCCTACCCACGACACACGTTGAACGTTGTTTATGCTCCCATAAAGTTCTTCGCAACTGAAACCCTATGCAGTTTTGAGGAACCAGTGAACAACCTTGTTTTTTAGTTGGTATTGCTCTTCAACTTGGGAGGTGGTAGGGACATTTTTCAAGACTATTACTAGCGGTGTGGCCTCCGGGGGAAGCTGCAGGGCTCTGCCAGTCTTGCGCACGCCCCTTGATTGTTTACAGTTACTGAGCGCATATTTGGTGGGAGCTCAAGACCATTTCCGGGCTTCGTTCTGCCTCGGGTAGACACACTGTTGGTTTGAACTGGGCAGTGAAGAAAGAACTATTTTTAGTGCCCTCTTCTTGTATACGCCCCACGCCTGATGCTACCTGGGGAAGGTCCACCATGGATGGACTAAAAACCTCTATGCTAGGCCTGCACTCCACTGCGTTTTTAAAAGTGCTAGAAACGGAGCTCAGACTGGAGCCAATCAAGATTTTTAGGGAAGTATCAATGCTGGTTAAAGCAGCCAAGACTGGTTCAAGACACACTTTCAGTGTTTTTTCCAAAAGCTATGTAAGCGTAGTTTGTGTTAAAGCACCCTGGATGGCTTCATTGACAGACTTAGACGGCAACCCATATTTTCTGCAGACAGGTATTGGTTTGATAACAGCCATGGGCATTTTGCGTTTTATTTGCGGCTTGTTGCTACTTTTTGGCTTTTTTACTGGGGGCGATCCACTCGGATCGAGTTGTAAACTCTGATCATTAGACGTGATCATGAGGTCGCCATTAAAAGCACAGGGATTTCCTTTTTTTTGTTTAAAAAAAAAAAATTTATTAGACAACCGAACATACAAAAACTTATAATAAATACATTTAAACAATATACTTTCGACCTTTCGGTACGTATGTAAGGAATGTCAATTATTTCTCTTTTCACCCTCCCCTCCTTCAGACCTACCCCACCCCCCCCCACCCTCCCCGCAAAACCAAAGGGTGCAGATAGGGTTGAGCCTTACTGTACGCTAAACCTTGAAGTTAAATCACAATTTTCTTTAATATCTCAGCTGTAAAATTAGCTTAAATAAATTAAATTAAATCATATCACGCCATAACTTCGTTAATCCAATTGGTAATTGGTAACCAGATGTCGAGCCCCCTTTTTTTGACTCTTAATCCCCTTCTTATGTATATTGCTTTCTCCCAGCGGTAGGTAGCTAGCAGTTTCCCCAGCCAGCAATGTACAGAAGGAGGTTCTTTGTCAAGCCAGACAGTAGCCAAGCATAGCCTAAACACCGCCATAGCTGCAAATAGCAAGATCCGATTTGGATTGGTCAATGCTTGATTGCTTACTCCCAGCACAATTACTTGAGGCGTGAGATCCACCTCAAACCCCAACATGAGCTTAATATAATTACCCACCTCACTGACCAAAGTTGATAGTTGGGGGCAAGTTGCGAACATATGCACACTGTCGGCGGCGCAGAAGCCGCAGCGGGAACAGTGTATACCTGTGGAGCCTCCCCATTTAGCTATCCGTGCTGGAGTGATGTACAAATTCAACCAAGTTTTAAAGCATTGAACTTGTAAATTTGCCGAAAAAAATGCAGTCTGGCTCAATACTAAAGAATCCTCACATTCCCCTACCCCTGCTTGTACCACATCCTGCCAGCGATTGGTATGTTTTATAAGATCATCCTCCATCAAATTACTAAGAAGCTTGCAGAATTTGGATATTGGTGATGGAACCCCTAATGCCAGATCCAGTAAGGGAACTTTATGACCCTGAATTGCCTTCTTAGATAAATAATCCCTCACTTGTAAAAATTTAAAGAAATTATTATTTCCAATCCCAAATTTCCTCTTGATAAAATCAAACGAGTGCATTGTATTGTCCACCATAAGATCACCAATATGCCTTATGCCCCTATCCATCCATGTTCTCATATATCCATCTCGGAAAATTTCCGGCAGAAGATCGTTATCAGCCAGAGGGGTATATCTATGAATCCTACTTATTTTAAGTTTCTTCCTAACTGCCGTCCAAACCTTAAATGCTCCCAGCAAAATTTTGAATTTCACTCTTTTAAAATAAGCAAAATCGATATGTCGCATGAGGCAGCCATGGGCCTCTGCCCCTAATACTAACCTATATATTGAGGTGTAAGATGTTTCCTCTGTTGCCACCCTCTCTTTTCCCAGTAGTACGGCCATCTGTTGTAGAGCTGACGCCCAATAATAAATCTGAAGATTTGGGACAGACCACCCCCCCCGATCTCTGGGTAAGGTCATATATTTTAATGCTCTGCGGGGGCGTTTTCCGGCCCACAGGAATTTCGATATTACCTGATTGAAAGCAGAAAACCAAGCCTTATTTATTTCGACTGGGATAGCTCTGAAAAAGTATAACATTTTAGGTAAAAATAACATTTTAATAACGTTACATCTTCCTAAAAGAGTGAGGTGTAAGCAATTCATTCTATTAAAATCTGATTTAGTCTTATGTAGCAGTGGCTCCAGGTTAATTTGTACAATTTCGTCAGTATTAGCAGAGATCTCAACCCCTAGATATCTGGCCTTTCCCGCTACCCGTGTATCATTCAGGCCTGCTCTGGAATTTTTCACAATCATCGTCTTATTCTCATTGAGATGATACCCTGAAATTTTACCAAATTCTTTGGCCTCCCTTTCTACCTCCTTAATAGCCTCCAATGGATTAGCTGTTATTATCGCAAGATCATCAGCATATGCTAGAATCTTGGTATCTCCGCCAATAGACTGAACGGCCTGTAACTTATTATTCTCTGCAATTTTCCTAATTAAAGGATCTATATACAACGCGAATAATAGCGGGGAGCAGGGGCACCCTT
Source organism: Calotriton arnoldi (assembly GCA_963921515.1). Lineage (NCBI taxonomy): Eukaryota > Metazoa > Chordata > Amphibia > Caudata > Salamandridae > Calotriton > Calotriton arnoldi. The sequence continues at coordinate 2,689,268 of CAWUFW010000775.1, read as the reverse complement.
GCCGTGTACCACGGGTAACTTTAATTACATCGGATGTAGCACCCATCATGGCTATTCTAGCCACAGGTTCCTGGTACATACACCTGATAGCTCCAATAAAACCTTTGCCCAGACCTCTCCTTTCCATAATTGCCCATAAAAAGGGCCAGGAGACCCTATCGAACGCTTTCTCAGCATCGAGTAATATTGCCGCCATAGGGTCTCCTGTAACCTTTGTATAGTCAAAAAGCGTAATTATACGTCGAATATGTTCAATCGTGCCCCTGCCCGGGACAAACCCATGCTGAAAGGGGGTAACTAACTTCTTGATGACTACGGCTAACCTTTTTGCCAGAATTTTAGAATAAATTTTCACGTCACTATTAACCAGCGTAATTGGTCAGTACGAGCCCAGTTCCTTAACAGATTTACCTTTTTTGGGGAAAACTATAATATTGGCATATTTCCATGAGTTGGGGGCTACCATATCTAATTGTGCTCTACAAAATACCTCCCACATAAATGCAGAGATCTGAGTCTTAAACTTTTTGTAAAATTCCCCCGGGATTAAATCGGTTCCCGCGGCTTTGCCTGGTGGAAGGGAGTCTATAGCTTCAATTACTTCCTCAATTGTGATTGGCATGTCTAAGCTAGCTCTCTCTTCCAGAGAAAGCTGATCCAAAACTTGCCCCCTTAGGTAGTCTTCTATTTCTTTGTCCCCAACCCAGACATCGTCAGTATATAATTTTTTATAGAATTTTTGAAATGAAGTGAGAATAGCATCGGACTCACTTACCATACCTACAATAGGGTCTCTAATTTCCCTGATCCGTGTTTGTACCGTTTTTTCCCTCGTACGTAAAGCTAGTAAGTGACCCACCCTCTCTCTATTCTCATAAACCCTGCTCCTCCAAGCCATAAACTTGCCAGCTGATTTTTTGAGGGAGATTTCCGTAATGGCCGATCTTGCGAGAGTAATCTTAAGTTGGGCTGCCTCTGATTCTGCTACAGCAGACAATACCTCTATCAGTTCTGCTTCTGCCTTACCCAGATCCTCATACAAGGTCTGTAGCGCAGCTTTCTCTTTCCTTTGCGCCTCCCAGCCATACCTAGATGTTTCTCCTCTGATCCCTGCCTTTAATGTATCCCATACTATACCTATATTGGTGCTCCCAAGATTCTCGTCTATAAACCTAGGGATCCATTCCTCCAATTGCTGTATATACCCTTCTTCACTTAACAGAGCCCTATTAAATGTCCATTGTATCTGAGCGGATCGACGCCCGATATCTATTTCGATCACCAAAGGGTTATGATCTGACATAACTTTGGGGTACTTACTTATTAAACAACCTTGTAAAAGCTCATGTGACACAAGGAAATAATCCAATCTTGCATGCACTTGGTGTGGTGCAGAAAAATATGTAAAGCCTGGATCAGATTCCTTTTTTCTGCCCATACATCTACTAACCCGTGCAGTGACTTAAGTTGAGAGAGTGATTTAAAAACTTTGGGTTTACGACCTTGATACGTCGTTCCTCTATGGTTGGAAACCTGACAGCTCAGGTTAATATTCAAATCCCCACATAATATCAGAGGAAGAGGCCACCCTACAAGTTTAACCTTCAGCCAAACGAAAATTACCGGATCATCCAACACTGATCCATATACAGAGCAGAGAGTAAACATTTAGTTTTCAAGGCTGACTTGCAGAATTACCCATCTTCCCATTCTATCTACGGATGATCGCGGAAAGCTACCCAATCCTTTTTGAGCCAGTATTGCCACCCCTCTAGTCCGAGTTTCTTGTGTCGTGCAGGCAATAAGTTGATAGCCAGCCATCTCTAAAACTCCTTTCCTACAACCTTCAATATGTGTCTCTTGAAGACATAAAATATCTGCCTTCAAGTATTGAACATCATGGCTACATCTCCTTCTTTTTTGGGGATCGTTCAGCCCACATATATTAATAGATGCAATTCTAAGTTTCCTCATTACAAGATAAACTACAATTCCAAAGCATATGACAGTGCAATACAAGAGATACCCAGCTAAAGTACCAGGTGCTCATCACCGTGCAAAGATTCCACCCTAACTCCCTTTGGTTTCTATCATCCCCACCCTCTCCCCCCTCCCCATCCCCTTCAAAAAGGCAAAAAAGGTCCAAGGACCCTTGTGATGCCTCCTGCATGTGTTGTGCCCCTTAGCCGCTCCCTGCCAAAAAGAAAACCCATACATAAAGAGAAAAAGACAAAACATAACAGATGAATATTCAATTACAGTTTCTATCTACTACCGTAGCTTATTTCTTAGAGAGTTCTTTCAAGAACTCCCGAGCCTGAATCTCCGACGAAAATACTCTTGTTGTACCGTTACAAGTGACTTTAAGTCTCGCAGGGTTCTGTAAAAAGACTTCACAGCCTAATTTTTGAAATGGTGTAATAAACAGGCGGAGTCTCCATCTCCTCTCCACCGTTGCATGGCAAAAATCAGGTCGGACAAAGAAGGAATGCCCTTCCCCCACCCTCTGTGCATTGGGCTTAGCTTTCTCGAAAATAGCTTGTCGGAGGAGAAAGTTGCCAAAGAATATAAGAATGGCCCTTGGTTTCTCGGCTTGCCCAGGCCTCTTTTTCAGCATGAGGGGGAATCGATGCACCCTCTGGACTTCAAGCTCCCAATTCCAGTGGGCCAATTCGGGAAAGGCCTCCTTAAGTACTCTCAACATGAAGCCACGAATATCGTCCCCTTCCGCATTTTCTGCAATTCCGAGTAGTCGGAGGTTGTTTCGGCGTTGTCTATTTTCGAAGTCCTCCAACTTCCAAAGTACGTCGGTCATCCTACCTTCATTAACCGATGTTTGTTGCCCAGATATCTCTGTGCTGGCCTCAAGTTGCACAATTCTTTCTTCTAACGCCGTGGTGCGTTCTGATATTTCCGAGCAGGCTTTATTGACTTTCCGCACTGCTCCTTGGAGTTTCTTGGTAGCCAGATGAGCCCTCTTATGTTCATAACGTGCCTCGGTTTGCATTTGCTTTAGAGTTGAATATATTAGCTCCATAGTTGGGGGTGGTATTTGAGATTCCGCGCTGTCTTTAATCTCTGCTAGAAGTTCAGGGGCTATCGCTTGGTCCCAGCCCCATCCCCAAATTCCCTTTCAAAATGGGTGGCGGAATAATCCCAATTGAGTTGACTTGATTGACTAAAGTCCGAGGTGAAGCCCTTGTCTTTGTCTTTGTCTAACCCTTTTGAACTCCTCTTCTTAGTGCGAACAGGTGCACGCTTTAATGTATCAAATTTCGTGGGTGAGCTGCCACTGTCCACCCCAGTCAGATCATCTCCTGTTCCATCCTTCTCACTGTTAGAAAGCTCAGATTCGTCTGTCAACGAGTAAAATTTATCAAGGTCTGGAGTCGCTGGGATTTTACCATCTCCCTGAGCGCTAGCCACATTATTCCACTTTAAAGCCTGTGCAGGGGGGAGTTCACCTAAAACTTGCGTGGTAATAGCCTTGTCCAAACCTTCTTGTTGTGCAGTGCCCTCGGTTCTTGGCGTCCCCTCCTCTGAGTCCAATAAAAATTTTCCAGGCGTTTCCATGGGTGACTTGGCAGATCTGATAGCAGATTTGTCCAGCTCTATAACCTCTAGAGCCTCTAGTGCATCTCTCCTATGTTGTGATTGCTGTTATTGGGCAGCCCTCCCTTTAGGACCTTACTAGAACTATCTGCGCTTATTTTTACAAGAAGGCAACCTTTTCCTTTGCCGTTTTTTTTACCCCGGGTATTTGCAGACCCCCGGCCGGCAAACATCCCGGGCACAGTTTGTTGTTTTGGTCTGGTGCCCGTTTCACTCGACCGCTGTGCCCCAACATCCCTCGCGTTATCTGCCCCGTCTTTGCATGGTTCCACCCTTTGCAGGTCACTTTTGTTTGGGTTAGGAGTCAGGCCTTTCTCCTCTGTGATCGCACACCGAGTCATAGATGCCCCTTTGACTCCAGCGGGAGCGCCGATGTCTTTCAACGGGGGCTTCGCTTTTGCCGGCATGATGCAGTAATCAGAGCCCGTCAGCCTGGTTTCCGCGGCTACAATGTTGCGCCGTCTCCACCGCTCCGATCTCTGGCAGCCTTCCCGTAGCAACAAAGTATCGGTGAGCCTCTCTGAGCCTCCGGATCGCTTTCCTTCTGACACCGGTCACCGCCGAGAAAAACGTCTTCAAAGCGCGAGCCGTCAGCGCACCGATTAGCCGCAACCTCATCAGCTCTACGTCCTGCAATAATTCAAATCCACCAATCCATCAAGATAACTGTGAGTAGTAAATAGCGTTCTAGCACATTAGATTAATGGCTTTTTCTCGCTTCATCAGAAACTAACATCAGCGTGGCAGGGAGAGCGGCTTTCCACAACGCTCATGCAGCCGCCATCTTGCCTCCCATCCAAAAACGCAGGGATTTCCAATGACTTTACTATTGTCCTCCTGATGTATGGGCTGTGTGGGCTCCGTTGTTCCCCCAACTCCGTCTCCCCCCAGAGGTTTTGTATGGAGAGCTTTCTTAGTGACCCCCATCCTCTCCTCCACACACTCGATTACGTTGTTAATCGCCCCCATGGCTGTGGTCAAAAAGCTAGTAATAGTTGCGGCCAAGGGACGTTCCCTGGTATTCGACGTTGCTGCCTTCCTCTTCCCCATGCTCTTACCTTGCCAGGAGACTTAGAACCTTTTCCTTGGCCGCAGTCCCAGGATGCAGGGGTCAAGAGATATGGCCCAGCCTCGGTCAGGAACGGACGGGCGCAGATTGACCGGCCCTTGGCCCGGGCACGCCCGCGCACGTCCCGTGCTGCGGGAAGCTGCCGGTGCTCAAGTATGTGAGCGGGGCTCCTCCCCCTCGCACGGACACAGTGACTTCTGGGGGACCGAGTCCCGCCCCAGAAGAGTGCTGGCCAAGTGTTGCGGGCTCTCTGGCGGCCCGTTAGACGAAACCTGCACTGCGGGAAGCTGCCGGTGCTCAAGTATGCGAGCAGGGCTCCTCCCCCGCGCAGGGACGCGGTGACTTCTGGGGGACCGAGTCCCACCCCAGAAGAGTGTTGGCCAAGTGTTGCGGGCTCTCTGGTGGCCCGTTAGACAAAACCCGTGCTGCGGGAAGCTGCCGGTGCTCAAGTATGCGAGCGGGGCTCCTCCCCCTCGCAGGGACGCGGTGACTTCTGGGGGACAGAGTCCCACCCCAGAAGAGTGCTGGCCAAGTGTTGCGGGCTCTCTGGCGGCCCGTTAGACGAAACCCCGAAAACACTTGCTTATTGCACCTGCAATTTTCTGTGAGGAAACATTTTTTAGATTACAGAATGTGTTTTTAGAGATGTTTTTTGATTAATGGAAATTGAAGAATTAAGGTAACTGTGCTGCAAAAGTTTTAAATATGAAAGGTACTTCACTGTGATTCTGAATGAATTTCGATTTCTTGGTTGACTTGACTTATAAAGGAGAAATATGACATTAAGGTACTTTACTGACATTCAACTAAATGGAAGAGAGAAACTGAAGGAAATTACAAATTATAAATTACATATCTTAAATTGTAGTAAACAATGTGGTGCATATAGATCTTGAAAATTAGATCCTAGAGATATGCCCTGTTGTTTGAAAAAGACCTTTAAAATATACTCTTGAAAAATATTCTTGAAAAATATTACCCAGAAAAATGCTTCCTGAGAATATATTTTGCAGTAAACGAATATATCTTGGAGAAACAACTTGTGCAGAAAAATGAATTTCTCTTATGGAAACCACAAAAAGTGAAGAAATGATAAGCTTGTCGTTCAAATTGATGAATGATACTTGGCAAATGTCCCAGTTACGTGTACTATTTTTATTGGTGGTGGGTGAGGTTTGCTCCTTTAAATCTGGCACTCTAGATTAAGGAACTCTATGGAAGGCTCACGCCGAAATGAGGAGGTCACTTGTTTGTTTGCACCGTATGGAAAAAAAGAAAAAGGAAGATTACTGAAACTTACGACCCAGTGCCACCTGCTTTTCTATCCCACTGAAGAAATGCTGTTGGATTAACGTTTGCGGGTACATGAGGAGTTTTCATTTGTGTGACAGACAGACAGACACCCCCCCCACCCCCCCTCACTGTACCCTGGAAATACAATGAAAGATATGGAGATATTTTCATCTTTTCAACTAATTTGCTTAATATTTTGTTGTATTTTTCACATGGACAAATATAAATCCTGGAATGCTAATCAAGGGAATGTTACTTTGAATGTCTGGAGTTCATCAATACCAAATACGCAAGGGTATTCCTCTGCAAAGCAGTCTGCAAAATCAATTATGTAATACTCACTCGGGTCATAAAATCGTGGCAGAATCACTGTTTATAGTGCAATGTCCATTTTACTACAGATATAGAACTCAGGACGAAATGTAAAGTATAAAAATTATATATTTTCAACTTTTGTATGACAAAGGGAAACTATTGGTACAAGCCAGGCTTCCATTGCCCCAACCGGATGGCCAGTAGAACACTCGGAACATGAAGTGTTTCTCACCTTTAGTGTTGTTTTTTGCAAAACATGGTCATTCCTACAAGCCTCCCTAGTGCAAGAGCACATCCCATCCAAGACATTACAACCAAATTTGTTCCTTCAGCAAAGACCTACCCGGAGAAGCTCTCTCACCCATACTATCAATGCCCCTGACATATCTTCGCTGAGGCTCTCAAAAAAGGCCTCTGTTCTTCTGGGTCTCTGTAGCATTGGGGTACCATGCATTTGTTTTTTCCATGATTTCAGGTTTCCATAAACAAACTGGTTAGTGTATTTTGGAAATTTGGCGAGCAAATGGAAGCAAAATGCCTATTTAGGGAACCTGTCTTTTGTTCCCAGATAACAACGCTGGACAATATGAAAACATACAATAATATCAACACATCATAAGGTTTCTATTGCTGGGTGACATATCATACTTACCCTGACTGACTGGGACTAAGCACTGAGCAAATCATTTGTCAGACTTTCAACATTTCTTCCATCAAATTATGGTAGTTTCCTCTGCTCTTCCTCACACAGAACAAAGCTTAACCCAAACCTGTGTTTCCCTAGGTCTTCTGAATGTGAAGTTATCAGACAAGGGTGGGTTTTCTATGCGTTTAAGCAGGGACCGACACACTAGACACCAGGTTATGTTTTTGATTGGGGAGATTCTATGGGGGACTGTCTGCATTATTTTGGTGAAGGATTGGCAGGCAGTCAGGGGGAACTCACCAACTGCAGACATTTTTTAAATCTCTTTGTCATTAGGTAGAAATGAGAAAAGAAGATAGGAAACCATAAATGGAAGGTGAGAAATAGCATCCATCCCAGGCCCATCCTTTATGTGTGTGTCACCACTGTTTTATATGTGAGTGTGTTATAGTACCAGTGGCTGCCCAGGGCTTGCCTAAATCCAAGGCAGAATTTGAGTGCATTTAAGTCTGTTTTGTTCCTATTAAGGTTGTAGTAGAATTAACAGTGCATTTTGTAACTAGCAAATATCTGTATCTTATGGGGAAGAGTGCTTTGTACTAGCATGTCCCTTCCTTAACCCCTTCTTACAAAGTCCCTTAACGCCCTCCATTCTGTAGTCATTCTCCATTTTCTCATAACTCTCTCTCACACATTTAGTACTAAACTCTATACTTGAATGTCTGAAGATCTCAGCCACTTCGGTGGAAATCTCCTTAATGAAAATATAGGAGAGACGGAGGTGTAAATCTCCAGGCATAGGTTTGTGAATTGTATTTTGTAGTACATGAAATATTACTAATAAAGTACTACATTAGGTACTCTAAAATTACTTTTGTTTATCGGGCCCAAGGCTTAATATTACAAATGGTTGTGAAAATGTATGTACAAAATTCATACCCTGAATACATGAATTAATTAGTATCATAACAATTTTGTTTTTAATGCCACCCTTCCACCGTCTTGTAAATTTTACCTGAAATAACAGCTTGGCAGTACTTCATTGGGAAGCGGCCAGTGACACCAAAGATGCTGCTTGTGAAGATGCTTGAGGCGCCAGTGATGATGACCACACATACCAGAGTCACAGTAGAGAACTCATACATCCACAATGATGTATTCACTTTCACCAACACTGTGGTGACCAGGAAAACAAGCAGCATGATGGCCAAAGAAGACAGAATGCGCACATTAGCCGACACCCTAAACAAAAGGTAGAGAGAAAACCATCACAAGAAGAACTAAAAGACATTCATCTTATTTGCACTTGCTCACATTTTGAGTTTCTTCTGAAACATTTATCTAGTCCCACAACAACCCTCATCAACTACTGTTCAAAATTAGTAGACTTTAGGACAGTAAAGACAGGAATATTGCATTATTGCATCTAATAGTGAGTTTCAGTAAGTGTGTCTGCACAGTCAGTGTTCAGTTGTACCTATTGCTGTTAAATATACAGAATTAATCAATTATTGAGATACTTTAGTAGACTTTAAAGCAACATTTAACTGAATCCCAAGAAGTAACTTAGGGAGAATTTTGCAAAGTCATGGAAGGACACTGGACTTACTAATTTGATATAAAATTATTCCAAGTAGGGGATTGTGTTGCTGTGTGGTGAGGAGGGCAGGCGAAACTGCGGATAATTTCCCTGTGAACATGGCCATACACTAGATGTCTACTGATGCTAACACAAGGGACTCAGGGAGAAGAAAGGAACTGAACAGTGTGGATGTTAAGTACTAACTTTGTCCCCTGTGTCCTAGTTTGAAGTGCAGCTTCCCATTACTTACTCACCCCTTTCTCTGGTGAATCTCGTTGTGGTCTCTTGCTGGGTCTGTTGAGGTATGGGGGGGGGGGTGGGCGGTTCAGCGGAGGTTGGTGGACTTTCTTCCCAAAAGAAGGGAAACAATTCATGTACTGGTGGCCAATTTGTGCATGGTTCTGCTTCACCAGAATGCTCCACCGCCAAGTCGGAGGGCATGTTGGTTTAGGATTAATTGGTTTCTATGGATGTGAAGCATAACATTGAAACTGTCTCACAGTCCTCTGGGGTGAGTGAAGGGTAGAGTCCTGGAGAGTAGGTGTACTCGAATATTTGAGCAAGAATCTGGCAGGCAAGGCGGAGTACCATTTAGGTGGATTCCCGTGATATTCCCTGTTAGCTTTTTGCGTTATTATTCTGTCCTACAGTGGAAGGAAAACAAGACAGTAAGATGGTCTGAAGTACATCCTCCGAGTGTCGTTACGCTTTCTCCACTTGTGGAACTGCTTCGTTGACCGCGCCCTCTGAGGCCTGAGGTAAAGAGATAAAGGACAAGACTCTTTGCTTCACTCGATGAAAAAACATACTGGGAGACAGGATCATTTGGGCTGTCTTGTATCTTCTCTCACATAGTGGACATTTCCTGAATACGGTGCTGATTCTGACTTCGCCACGCTGCTGTACCCTCAGTTTAGACCGATGGATGGCAAGGGTTTCCATGGTTTTAGACTACATGAGGGATAGTCTCAGTTTTCCTTCTGAGTCTGTGGAGGTTTTGAGCACAATTTATTCACTATTTTTCCATTGCCCTGTTTCCAAGTCAATACCTGCTATTCCTGTGGTATAGAAGGCCATCATGCAGGAACTGAGTGAAATGGAGAAGACTATGATCTCAATATTTCTGACTAGAATGTATCTGGTGGAGGATCGAGATTTTTCTCGAGGTTCAGGTAGATTCAAGGTCATCCAGTCTGGGACGTCGCTCTACAGTGGTGCTGGAGGATTCTAACCCATTTATTCTAGATTACAAAAAGGCAGATGGGACCTTGCTGAAGACTAATTTTTGCCTCAACTTCAACACAAAGGTGTCCATCGATTCCTCATACACCTCTCACAACATGGTCAAAGACTTCCAGTCTCACTCTTCAGTGATACAGAAATGAGGACTCAGTTGAGCTTCTAGCTAGAATTGAACGTCCAGGCTCAGTTTTGATTGCCATCACCTTCAATACAGTTCGCGCATTCGCTATTATTTCGGCTGCCGTGGTGGTGACTGGGGGAAGGGGGCGGTATTGATACTTCTGGACTCAAAGTTGAAGGTGGTGAGGCTCCAGATAGGGCCAGTGCTGCATTTTCATTTCTAGGAGTGCAACCTGTTTTGTGATCAACTGGATACTTTTGCAAAAATAATTAAAGAATCACAAATTGGAAGCATGCAATGACTTTTAAGGAGGTGCAAATTGCACTGGGGAGACCACACACACTTCCTGGAAGGCCCATTAGAGGGGTCAACAGCAACAATCTTTAGGTCCATCTACAGGCAGAGCTAGTCGTTTTAGAGCTAAGCCCTTGAGTCAAGCAGGCTCTTTCATTTTTCCTGCCTATCTGGGACTTCCAGTGAGGGCTCCTCATGTATGTTGGATTCAGAAGTTCGGAATGCCAGAGGTAAAGATGTATCTATCAAGGGCACCTGATTGATTTCTCTTCTCTTCCATCAGATTTAGGGTATCTGGTGACTGGAATAATTTTGCTTTGTGGTGATGTTGCACAGCACACGCAAACTGCATTGGCAAGGTCAAACGGTCTACAAAGCATGACCTATCGGCTTTGCCAATGCTAGCCCCCCTTGGGATAAATATGGCACACTGTATCAGCTGTATTACAGATTGTTTCTGTGTAATGCATCTAGTCATTCTTTCTATTGTGCTGAAACAGTTCCGATTGCTTCATAACCTGATTTGCTGCTTGTCTGAAAGTGGGTTAATTTAGGAAGGGGAAACTCTGACTAACGTAATAAACACACTCCTGTTAGGTCTCAACGCAAGTCTAAGTAAAACCCTGCTCAACCCCTGGTAGCCATGGCAAAAGCAGCAGATAGTTCTGAAGAGAATGCATGACAGGTTCAAACAGTGCCAACCGTTTGAAGCCAAGTAAACAAAACAGTAAAATCCGTAAATTTATTTGAAAAGTACAGAAAAACTATGAATCCAAAAGCCACCAAAACAATTCAAATCAAATCACAGGAAACATATATACCAATTTTTAAAGTTTAAGTTAAAAATACCTAGAAAAAATAAAGCCCCAATAAAATAAAACAGTTTGTGGTCAACCAGTTGCTAGAAACAATTTCCAGCCCGATCACGATTGAGAATAGGTCGGATACACAAAGCTATTCACCTAAGTCAAAGTTTTTACCTTGTGGCTTAGGCACCTTTTAGGAAGTTAGCATCCTCCAGCGGGAGATGTTCCATGGCTTATGTCAATCAAGGGAACACCAAGACAGATCGATCACTGATAAGCTCCTGCTGAAGCTGTTGGTTTTCTGATTGGCTGAGCAGGCCATGCTGTATTTCATATCTGCTGAGGTAGCTTTGCCACTGTGATAGATTTACCACTTTCCCCTTATCCAATGTTTTACCTTTGAACTTATTCTTAAAGTCCAACAGAAGAACAAGGATGGTAGCTGTAGCCGGCATGGCTCCAACAGTTAAGATACATTTACAACAAAGTCCTGTTGAACAAGTTTCCGGGGCAGCAACTCCAAGTGGGACAAACCTGTGCTCATCTTGTGTATCACCTCTGTGGGCAAGCCTCAGCACCTTGTCCCAGACACCCAGAGGTGGAAATAGTGACTAAGTCCCACTTTTTTGCATCTGCTACAAAAGTCTAGTCACTTCTGCATCTCCCATGTCCCGAAGGCAGGTTTCTATGCACGAGGTCTCTCTCGAGCCAGGGATCCTGAAGGACTCAATTCTCTGTAGTCAGATGGGCTCTCTTGGAGTTAGGAATCCTTCTACTTTGTCTATCCCTAGAGCAGGCAAACAGGAGGTCAACCAATTGACCCTTGAGGGCGGCTCCAGTTCCTGGGTGTCAGTAGGAATCAGGAGTCCTTCCCAGGTCCACATATGTTCTGAGGAAGAGGTGGTGGGGTGCCATTTTGTTTCCTGTACAAGCCACTGTATGGATATTTTTTTCCAACCCCATTCTTGACTTTCAAGCCCTCTGTCCACCCCCTTCTGCAGAAATTCCTCTTCGCTTTACTGTAAACATTTCCAGCACTAATTCCAAAATGCTTTACCCATCTTCTATCATAAGGGGCTCTGACTCTCCCTAAACCCATTGCCCGGTTTAGATTAGGTGTCCTGCATCTGCCCATAAAAACAACTATTTTCCCATTGCTGGGACTAAAGCTAGAGAGGCTTAGAAGGCCCTGGAATGAATAGGGGCAGATCCTGCCATCCCTTTTTGAAATCTCAAAGACAAAATAAAAAAATGTAAGGCTGTCCTTTGTTGTACCAACTGTTCCGGTCACCTCCCAGATAGCTAATCCCTCATATGTGGCCAGCTGTTGACAACATCCCCACATTCCTAGGCCCTTGGCCCAGAGGCCAGGTTATTGCCCTCTGAACATCAGAGTCCTCTAGCCAGGAATGTGCTCTGAGCCTCTAGAGGTAAGGTAAGGGGAAAAATTGGTGCCAAGCCAGTTCTGACTCAAGATGCACAAAGTACATTTTTGTTAAATTATCTTTACTCTAAAGTTATCAAAAACCTTTCTCCATATTTGTATTAAGAAATACAAAAATGGGTTTGGTACTCCTAACCCCCACTTTATCATAGGTTTTTATGCAAGGTATATGCACCTCCCCAGATAAATTTAGTTAATAACTAGTGGAGTTGTTGAAAAAACTTTTTCGGGCTGTGTATGGGAATGTTAACAAATAAATATAACAGCTTCACCAGGATCACCATCTTAATCAAGGATATTTGCTCCAATATCGATAAGGGAAGACTTATCCATCATTCAATCTGTGATTTAAAATCATGTAAGGCTACCCCAAAAGCTTTTCCACCTCCACTCTAGCACATGTCCCTAGGAACTTGCTCTTTGAGATTTTTCATGCCGCCAGGGCTCGATCTAAGCGCATACTCAGGTGTGGCGCAGCGGCCAGGGTGCTTGACTCCGGACCACAGGGTTCACGGTTCGATCCCCGGCGGCAGGTTAGCTCAGCACCATGTGACTCTGGGCAATAGCTCGCTTAATCTTCCCAACGGCCCCCAGCGCCGGGACACCTCTACGGAGGTAGCTGTGCGCGTTACAAATGCTGGTATTTCATTACAAATGCTGGTATTTCATTTCATTTCATTTCCAAGGCAACTAACTCTGTAAACTGGACCCTCTCAGATTTATCAGTTGATCTGTAATCCCGAGTATCCACCAAATCAAATAATGTCTCTAACAATAGGGACCATGATCACAGCTGGTTCTTGGACATACAAAATAATATTACGTGCCTGTGTTGACACTGGTGGGGATCCTAATCTGACGTATAATTCCCTATGGGAGAGTTTCTCTCATTGACAGTAGGCCAGAGGTTCGACAGACAGAGCAAAGATAAGGGGCGACATCAGGCACCCATGAACTGTGCCACTGGGGAACACACTGGACTGTACTCAATTCATATTTACCCTAGAATAGGGTGTGTATGTAGAGAAGATTTATTAACCTCAAAAAATGTTTTCCTAACTCCATTCGCCTCAGAACTTCCTACATGTATGACCACTCTAAGGCATCAATAGCTAGGGTATGAAGCTGGATTGTTCCGGGAGTACAACCTTTTGCATCAGTGCTTGGAGACATTGTGCCAATATTTTAGCATTTTTTTATTCTCCACATTTAGTTAGGAGAGCAGCCTTTAGGAGGTGCATCTACCAGAGTCACGACCTGGCTTGAGGAGAACTGTAATGAACGCCTCCAGCATTAATGAAGGCAATGTACCCTTGTTGACTGACTTTCTATATACCTCCAATAGCAGGAGGGAAAATACATCAGAGAACTCCTTGTAGAATTCAGCCAGGAAGCCACAGCTTGCCAGGGCCTTCTCATTTGCCAAAGCAGCAATTGGAATTTTCACATCCTCCACAGTAAGTGGAGTGTTTAACAACTACTTTATCTTCCCCTTCCACTCCACCCACGGCAAGGCCATGCCGTCTAGATAGTGTGCTATGTCTTCATATGTAGACATTGTAGCTTTGCCTGCCATCACCAATGTCTCACTTTATCTTACTCATGAAGCCTACTAGTGACCTGTGTGGCTTCTCCACTTGATTTTAATACCCAGGCGAGTGTCCTGCCTGTTCGGTTGCCCTCACCAAATGTTCTGGTTCGCTTTTTCTTTCCAAATATAACACTTTATTTCCTGCTGTCACCCTGCATTCCTCTAGAGTTTCTTGTAATTTAGCCAATATAGTCTTGTCTCTACAGGCCTCAAATTCTATTTCTAGACCTTTAGCCAGTGGTTAATTTGTGTAAAGATAAGTGTCGGGGCTCTCGTCAGGAGGCAACATGCACCAGCCTATTTCTCCTGTTAGCACCGCCTAAAACGGAACCAACTACTAACCATGAAAGTGGGGAAAGGATGTGGTATAATGGCCAGAGCTGCCAACTTCGGAGCTGGGAAACCAGGTTCGAGTCTCAGCATTGACTCAACATCCTGTGATTCTGGACAAATCACTTAATCTCCCTTTGCCTACCATAAATGAATGTGTCCTTAACTGGTGCTCATGGAAAGCGCTGGTGTTGATGATTAAGAGCCGGTGCTGGGCACCGGCAATCACGGGCTCAAATACTGCCTTTACCTTCTCGTTCTAGAACGTCTAACCTTAAGCTTATCAATCTAAGGATCCCTTCGCTACACAGACACCACAGATGTTAGCCTTAAATGCATCTCACAGGACTTCCACCTCTGTTACAGATCGCTGGTTATATTGAAAATATTCTGTTATGCCAGACTGAATTTCAGAGCGAAATACTAGACCCCTTTACTCACTTCCCTTTAGCATCCAGGATTTATACTGCCATGCTAGGTCAGGGGCACTGAGCGAGAGCATCACCGGGGAGTGATCAGAAAAAGTTCTAAGTAATATTCATACTTCATCTACCATTCTGATCAATGATGGTGAGAATAGTCAGAAATCGATAGAGGAGCTAGTATTATATTATGGACAAAGGAAAAGTAAGTATAATCCCTCCCCAAAGGATATATTTCCCTCCATGTGTCTATCAAATTATACATTTCATAATTCTAGTTAATGCAAAGTCCACTTGTGTCATCTGTCTATGAGTCGCTGACGATCTATTCTGCAATGGTAAAAGGACCAAGTTAAAATGGCACCTCCATAACATAGGAATCTCTTCATATTTGCAGCACTGCAGCAAAGGTTTGTCAAAAAACTCTGTAATGTATTCCTCTCAGGCATATATACCGTCAGTACATGCACTAATCCTACATGTAGTACACAGTACTGCTCTACCCCTGTACTGTACCTTTCTGAGGCACACATCCCACCAGCGCTGAGTCACTACTCCTGTGTTGCGCAGCACTCTACATCTACCTGATGTAGGCCAAGAGTGAGTTAAGCACACCGCAGCAGAACTTTAAAAAGCAGAGTGAGCATGTAGGCCTCACTCCAGTTACACAGGGTAACCAGCATTAGCAAAGCCAATACGTCTCGGCGATGCAAGAGCTATTGCCTTTGTTAATGTTACTGTCTTTTATTCATGTAGCCCAAGAGCACACACTTTAAGCAGGTAAGCTGCAATCTATCCTCGTTTTCTGAGTTTCAGTGGCAGAACTGCAAACATTTCAAACCGAATCCTTTTTCTTCCTGCCTACCCTCAGGAGTGATATAACTGCAAGCAGCACGCACCATGGTATTAAATAATTGCAAAATGCTGCAGTGACATGAGAAAATTTAACAGTCCGCGTGAAAGGAAAAAGTAAAAATAAATTGTAAAAAAGGGACACACACAGCAACTCGTTATGACTGAAGCACAAACAACAAACAGTGGCGTTACGGGCAGGCTGCCAACTATGGAGCTGGGAAACAGGGTTTGAGTCTCTGCTTCGGCTCAACATCCTGTGATTCTGAGCAAATCACTTAATCTCCCTGTGCCTATAAAAGTGAATGTGCCCTTGTGTAAAGTAACTGAAAGTGCTCCAAATGATGAATGTGTCCCTGTGTAAGGTAGTGGAAAGCACTCCAATAACACCTTCGGGTGGTGTTTGCGCTATATAAAACCACATAAAAATAAATTTAAAAAACAGGAGATGGAGGACGGAGCGAGTGAAAACAGGAGCACTTGTATGGAGTGCTCCAAGACAAAGAAAAAGTAGCTCCCAAAACAGGAGCAGTGGATGGAAACAAGTACTTGGTCCATGCTCTGGGGGAGGGAAGAGCCGTGACGCAATCATGCTGTGGATTAACGGGGACAAAGGATTTGAGAGTGACAATGGAGTGAGCATATGGGAAGCCAATCGGCGGGCTGAAGCCCAGAGATTAAACACAGCACAGCTCTTCAAAACAGCGCATGCGCAATCTAGCTGAGACCTAAAAATTACCTGTTCACTCCTAAAACATGGTATGCTGCCACCACTGCGCTTGTGCTGATTAACTCTTGGTGAAGGCAACAGCCTTCCACAACTATGAGGGTAGCACTTTGTGTGCCCTCCACCCGGTCCAACAAGACCGCAATCCGTGAGACAGGACTATATCATGGTGTACACACGTGATCCGTGTTTGCCTGTGAGAATAGAAATCAGCATTAAGAATGCAGACAAAAGTACAGTTGGGCACTCAGGGCAGGGGTACACGTCTTTTACCATGCAGAGGACTTTTCTGTCCCAACACTCACAGGAAATAGTTCGGGTCACTAGGCCCCTTTCATCCTCATGTAGGTTTAAGGTCCAACATGGCGCATACCCAGCGTCAATACGACCCAGTCGAAGTAGCACTTAGTCACGCACCCTGCGGTCGCCCATCGGCATGAGTGAGATCACCAAGGCTGGCACAGGAGCTGCCTAACATGGGCTCCCAGTTCCCCTGCTGCTCTGTTTTCTTCCTCCGAGGGCCAGCTCTGCATCACTCGCAGCTACTCAGGCTCAGCAGCAAGCCAGAAACATGGTTATTAGACGCCTTCTTTTGTGGCATGTCTTTTTCTTCTACTTACATACATGAAGTGCTGCAGTAGATAGATTACGCTCTTGCATACTGCTCCACACTCTAAACTACTGAAACCTTCATGAGCTACTCTTCAGAAATGCTGGCGTACCCCAAGGCATTTTAGGTGATATATTGTGAAAATTGAGCTGCAAAACTAAAACTGGGGAGGTGAGAACATCACATCGTTCCCCTTAAGCAACCAATCCCTCACCAATGATCCACCATGAAAGGGGTCATTCTCGTTCACTACACTTGCTCTCTCACAGCAATATGCAAATGCTAATAAACATTTTTAAGAGCTACATTTAGATCCCATGCAGCCGTGTCGCAGAAGAAGTCTGAGAGGAGCACATGACTCATGAAAACTATATTTTTTGGGCAATGCAATACAACTGCGGAACCACTGTGGTGTGAGAAATAAATAAAACAAAGAAATGCTGGACACTGGAAGCTACGGTGTTCAAAAAGCAAGGATAATGCAAGAGACTTATTGAAAGAGTTCTTTCAGAGTGAACACGAAAATAGGCAGATGTGAGAGCTTTCAAAGTCTTGTCTCACAGAAGTTATTTGCTTTCAGATTTTCATTCCACACCACCATGCCTAAGAGAATACCACTGAGAAATGAGCACCTCGGTGCCCTGGGCACATGTAGGTTACTCATTAATATGAAGGAATGAATCAATTTTATTAACTGTTCAATTAATTAAAATCATTACAGTAAAAGCAAACGCTGTATAGAAGAATAGAAAATATAAAAAGAATAGAAAGTTTAGACTCTGCTATCTGTATGAACTCAGAGCAAATAACAAGGGCACAGTGATGAGAAAATAAAATAATAAGAGGAGAGACCAGGAATAATATAAAGAACTGGAGTCCACATAAGCCACAATAGAAGATCCCATAGCAAAGATCTCCTCTTGTAGAAATGTCAACCAAAGATGCACATAATATTTTTTTGAAAACACGTAGTTTAATGGCAATGGTTAATCTGATTAGACAGTCAGGGAAGCTATTGTTTCATTACTTTAGTGGCATTAAAAAAGATAAAACAAAAGTGATGGTTGCTTTAATCAATCTGAACAACTCCTAATTAATTTCCCTTGGTACTTTCTATCGATTGGTTGTAGTTCGTCTGTACTATTAGAAGGGCACCATCTATATGCAAGTCGGTGTTGTCCTAACTCAGACAGTTAATGAAGAACAACCTTTCACTTTCATTTTCACCAGAAAGTGGACTTTAACCATAACTACTGAGTCGCTATCGCCAACTCTTTAATATATGGTGCAAGTACGGGCTATAAGAAAAGATAACATGCAAAACTGGTGTTCAGTTTATACAAACTCATTGAAATGCAAGTGAAAAGTTCTACTCCCTCCTCACTAACCTAAAACTATGCTATCATGTAATCTGTACTCTTCATATTTAAAAAATAAAGTACAACATACAAAGAATCGAAGTGGCGACTGCTATTGAACATATCAGAATATATTTATAATGTTCTAGGATAAAGTTTAGAAGCAAGATTAATTGTTGAAAGTGGAGTACAAATATGGAAAGCAAACACCTTTTATGTAAGGTAAGACAAAATTAGAACAGAAGTACAAATATCCATCCAAAAAAAGTCCAAAACAACTAAGGGTATTTGGAAAGAATAATAAATGCTGGGACTCTACTTACAGTACCACAAATTAAAAACATGAGAAATACAGTTGCACAGGTCACACCAAACAGCACAGTTATACAGTAAAAAGTGAAAAAACAAGGATAAATCCTAGAACATGTTGACAAGTGCTCTGCTTGTATACATTTACTTTCTTGCCAAATGAATCACACTGATTAAGCAACTGGATAAGTGAATAAGGACTCTGGTGTCCTAAAGAGGTCATACAATAGAGGACACACATTCCAAATCACTCTTCCTTAGCGAGGAAAGGCCAAATCAGAAGACCAGGATGGGCATTATTTACTGTCCTCATATGGATGTCCTTTGTCCATAGTATGCTTCAGCAGGCAGTTGGCAGCTCTTTTTCATCCAGTCCCTATCTTTTTTCATCTTTCTATGTTTGGGGACGCAATCATTCTTCCTGCATGTATTGTAGATGAGCTAGCAGCAAGAAGGATGTTATCAGAATATTTGACCCAAAAACAGAGGTGTGATTTACCTAAAGCTAGAAATCCCAAAGGGCCAGAAGCCACTTCATTACTTTCCAAGAGGGATTAATTTCCGAGATTATATGTACAATGCTGGTGTTCTTTATGGGGCATGCTACTCTAAGTCGTGACTTTCATTCACTACATTGACCACAGGAGGCTGGTGGAGTGATAGGAGTTAACTCCAAGGCTAGTGGCTCCTAAGATGGTCTTTGAACTAAAGGCCTCAATGAGTTGTCCACACCGAAAATAAACCACAGATGCCAATGGAGACGTGTTTACATGCTATAATTACCTAAAATCAACTTCTCTAATGGATTTAACTGATGATAGTAGCTTTACAGTGGATTTGCAAGAACAGAAATCGTGTAATATTGTCCACAGGTAACGGCACCTTAAAACTTACATAGAGAACTGGGAATTTTTACGCTTTCCTAAATGGATGAATCTTTGTCATCCGTATAGAATGGAGCATCACACAATATAGACGACATTATTATTTACATTGGCTGTTAAGCCAACAAGAGAGGTTTGGTGAAGTTTCAAAAGTTTATTTTTTCTTTAAGAGATTAGTGGGAACTTTTATTCTTTTATTCAGATTAGTCAAATAGACCCAATCACATAAATTTCCGAATATAAATTCAATTAGAACATGCATAGAAAATAACTGCGCGTTCCATTCAGAATGTAATCCCTATTCTAAGGTAAAGCACCTATCCTATCCAAATGGGAACCCACAATCAGTTCCTTTTGGAAAAGAGCAAGTAAATCCTGGCGCAAAGTCAGATAACTAAGAAAAGTTAGAACTCCCTATAAAGGGTAGTTCCGGAGATTCAGCCGAGTTCTCCAAACAGCTGCAGTAACAACTGTTAAGACAAGTAGAAGGAAAGAACCAAAGCAGTAGCTATGATTAACATAGAGATAGAAAGTCTCCTCAGTAGGAAAATTGAAGAAAATCACTGTTAGAAAAAGCTTATGGTAATTCGAGGTAGCACCATAAAGTGCTAAAGGGCACTGCAGGGTATAAGTGCACAGAATGCCTTTTCTCTCTAGCTAGGAACACATACTATATAGAAAAGCCACTAAACATGTTGCAAAAATAGGCGAATATGTCAACAACGTCCAATGGAAGAAGATCTTCCGATGGTCCGTCGTCTTCATCCTCGATTCCCACAGTAAACGTCCATATCAACAAGAAGTCACTCAGATGTGGGGACAGTGTATTACAAAAAGATACAACTACGAAGGTTCTCATGAGAAACTTTTTGCATGCCTACTCTATTAGCTGCTTAGTGTCCCATTGTGTAACAATGAGCTACTCTATGAAATTAAACATTTAAAATCTGGTTATTCCTGGTTAGATCACAAAATGTAAGCTGCAGCACGCATTTTCTTTCATTAATACGCTTGCTCATTATGAATATGTGGCAGAAAAAAAATCAAAATACAGTGAAGTCTTAAGGTATGAGCAAAAAAGAAAAACAATTTTTAGGAACCAGCACATTTCACAAAGAGGTCAGGTTCTACAGTTCCGTTCCAACGTTAAATCACCTTTTTCGAAGAAAATAATTATTCTTAAAGGGCTAGAGAAGAATAAAAGAATAGTGATGCTTAGTGGTGCTAGAATGATAGAAATTAGAGATTTCTGCTGAAATAAGCAGCACTTTTCACTTTTGCACGTTTAATAAAGGCACATTTTCCTAACGTCTATTTATTACACATTTTTATGTCAACATTAAAGCACATTCCTATATTAATAGGCGGTACATTTTCCTCAATCCCCCATCTGATGATTTATAAAATCATCACATCTCTGTTTCCCATGTGAGTCCATTTCAGAGAGCACTTTCGTGTCAGTGGAGTCTCGTCTTTTTCTTTTCAAACCTGTAAATTTCAATGAGTTCATATAGTCATCATTCATAAAACCCTTCAATCCTAAATCCTTCTCATACCATTTCCTTCCCAATTTTTCCTTTCTTTATCGAAGAATTTATTTACAGCCCAAGAATAGTGCATAAAGAAATATAAGACAAAGCCCCACTATTAATATTGGCATTAATGTAGTTTTTAACATACCCTTTCCAGCTGTGGAAAACTAGTTGCTAATTAGGGTAATTCCTTTACCAAAATTTACAAACAAACTTGCTGTTTCCAAATCACGCAATTTGGGTTCTAAACCTGAAATATTCTTTGGAAAGCTTTCTATTTCGTTACTCTTGTCAAGTATGTATGTGCAGCAGTGAGTTAATTTAAGCATTCGGCAGACTCCGTCCTTTTTGGCAAGTAAAATGTCTAATGCGGGACGGTCTTTTAAAACCATTAATCGTATAGATATTAGCTCTGTATTTATCACAAGAAAAGCTGCGGATGTGCTAGTTGCCTGCGTGAATGAAATGCAAATGTGCCTATCAGTTAATCTGCAAGTGTAAAGGAAGCTTGGGATCAGTTCTGGCTTTATTTGATCAAATAACTCCAAAGTTTGTGATGACAAAGAGTTGTTTTTTGCAGTGGAATTGCAAAGAGTTAACAATTGGGCTGGGAAGTGCTTGCTATTAATTTTAACTGCATTTACACAGCCCTTAGTACCCCTAAAGAGGTGTTGAAGGACAGTTATGTAAAAAAAGAATTGCATTACATGCACTCTGGTATTACTTAAATCTACATTTTGGAAGCACCATTTTATGGTAAAACTATTTGCACGTTTTGCAGCATTCGATCTTACACTGTGTGTAATGCAAGTATAAAATAATGACTTACATATTCACAGTGCTTTCTGTCACAGGCTGGGACCTCGTTGCACTAAAAATACACATCACTATTCTCCACTGCACCAAACAAGATTTAATTCTGTGGCTCTCTGGTTACACACAGACCTCTGCAGTGCATTAACTAATAGAGGTTTCATAATGTACTACAGTGCATTTCCAACTGAGTAACAACTTTTTTTAAATTTATTTTTCATTTATGCTGCTCATTATTTTAAATGTAGATACCTGATGGTGAAAGACCTAAAAAAAAAACCTATAGAATATTTTGGTGCTTATTTATGAGAGGCTTGCATTGTCAGAGCATCACTTTTTTTCACGCTCTGGTGGTGCACGGGTCTCAACCACACCTATGAGGCAGTGCAAAGTCACCCTACATGGCTTTGCATGGCCTCATAGATATAGAGTAAGACATAGCAGCATAAGTCACTGCGTTGCTTTACTCTGCGTCAAGGAGGTGTTCCATGGGCTTTGCGGGGGGGTTCCCATGCAACACCCATGGATTTTGATGCTGCCCCATATTCACAAAATCACGTAAATCTGGGGCAGCTCCAAAAACGGACACCTCCCCAGTGGAGGCATAACGAGGAGAAATGTTTTCATTTCTCCTCGTTTTTTTCCTCTTTCCATGTGTGCTGCATTCTGCAGCTCACATAGATAAAGTAAAATGTTTCTCGGAATTGATTTTGTGAAGGAAGGTGCCCCTTCCTGTACAAAAACAATCCTGCCTATGTTGGTGCTAGGCAGCAATTTGTGTGGCAACGCAAGGGAAAAGAACAGGAATGCACCGTATTTCATAAATACGGTGCATTCCTGCCCTTTCACATTGGCATAGGGCAGCACTGCAAGAAGACGTGCGGCACTGCCCTACGCCAATTCCTCATAAATTAGGCCCTTTGTTTTTAGCTACACCTTTGACTACACCCCCACGCTCACTGACCTTTGGTTTACTAAACCCCGTTTAATATTTTTCCACCGTAAAAATTATTTGCTGTGGGAATTGGGGGCTTTTATGGTTGTCGATAGTTGTCAATGATGAGGAGTACGAGGTTCTAGAAATTTTGTCAGAAGTGGGTCCTTACGCCTAAAAAAGTTTGACAAGCGGGTCTCGGCTTCAAAAAGTTTGAAGACCTCTGCTCTAGAGGAAGTCGCGACTGCAGAAAGTAAGCAAAAACTAGGGAAGACCCCGGGGACTCATCCCAGAATATGCTGCACTTCCTTTTTTTCTGCCAACTATACTCTAAATCACGAAGAGAATTTATTATTCCATTACTGAGAATGTTGAACATTAGGAAATGCAGGCCAGCACTATGTTACCTTCAGCTCCTTCAAACAGAATACATATGTCAAATGATTTATAAATGTATTTCCGCCGCAGTGCGTTTAAGGAGCTTAGTAGGGAAATGATCCATTTACTCTAGCACTGCATTTTATGTTAAAAGATTGCTCATACAGAATACACTTGTTTTTTAAAGGTCATCAACTTTTGCACTTTCATAAGGCACTTTGCACTTTAAACGTCTTTCATGGCCAGATGAATTGGAAATCATATACTTGTTAAGGTCTAAGAAAAAATTGTAATGTAACTTGTATGATTGTAAATTTTTTAAACACTAACTGAGCATTGGAGCATATATATATATATATATATATATATATATATATATATATATGGGAAATTTAACACATACTTTATACATCTGTCTGAGGAAATCATATTTTCGATGAGTTGACATGTTCTGTGCATATTTAATGATTTGTTATGTCCATGTTTTTTATGCATTTTTATGTATTCTTACGTTACTTTTATGGTTGTTAAACCAAATAAAGTTTGCTGACTGACTGAACTCACTCTAGAGGAAGTCGCGACTGCAATAAGTAAGCAAAAAGTAGGGAAGACCCCGGGACCTAATGGACTGCCAGCGGAATTCGTTAAGGCGAATTCCGGCTTATTGAGCCTATACCTACTAAAGATGTATCTGGAAGCACTAACAGAGGTCACACTCCCTCCAGACCTTCGTAACGCTACAGTGCTGGTAATTCACAAAATTGGGAAGCCCACTATGGATTGTAGATCCTACCGACTGATCTCGCTACTGAACGTAGAAACCAAAATACTGGCCACCATCTTGGCGACTCGGTTGTTACCTGTCATTACCTCCCTTATTCACGCCGACCAGTCAGGATTTATGCCTGAAAGGGCAATAAGGTTTAACCTTCCTCGTTTAGCCAACTGGCTAGACAGGATCAAAGACAGAACCGATCCAAAAAGACTTCTATCCCTTGACACAAAAAAGGCCTTTGACGCCGTACACTGGCCATTAATGAGGCAGGCAAAAAGAAGGTTCGGATTTGGGCCGATATTTCTGGCATGGATAGAGTTACTTTACACCTCACCACAGGCGAGGGTGCGGGTCAATGGAGCGATGTGAGCGGAGTTCCCGGTGGAACGGGGCACCAGACAGGGATGCCCGCTGTCCCGGCTGATATTTGCCCTAATATTGGAACCGCTAGCCTGCATAGTCAGAGCCCACCCAGTCATAAAAGGATTCACAGCCGATAGAGACAGGTCGAGATGAGCGGATTTAACTTTATGCCGACGATATCCTCCTGTATGTCACCAACCCCATAGTGGCGCATCCAACCCTGCTTCACATATTCGAAGAGTATGGAAGACACGTGGGCTATAGAACTAACTGGGACAAATCCATCCTATATCCAGCTGGGGGGAACATAGATACACGAGAGCTCCCCGGTCGCCAGCACGTAGATAACAAAGGATTCAAGTACCTTGGACTCTACATAACCATAAACACCCCACTGAAGCTTGCTCATAATATCCAGAGTGTAGTAGCAGAATTCCATAAAGATGTGGAGCAATATTGACTGTTGCCCCTTACACTACTAAGCAGAGCTGCAATGTATAAAATGATCAAACTCCCTAAACTATTGTATATTCTTCAAAACACACACCATAAGATACCCGAAGACTTTTTTAGGACAATTGATAACGAGGTGTGTACACTACTATGGGATGGGGGCCAACCGAGGATAGTGCTTCAGACACTCCAGCATAACCAATATAATGGTGGGATCACCCTCCCAGACATAAGATCATATTATTGCGCAGCACACCTGATAGCTATCAACGAGTGGGGATACCTTCCGGGCTATCACCCCACATATGCACTGGAAAGGCGCCAATTTGAATCACACACTTATCTGCATTACCTCTTCGGGGGCAAGGGATTCAGACAACTACTACCGGCAACCCAGAGGACGATAGAGGCCTTGAAGGGAGCGGAGAGACGAATGAGGTGGGACAAACAATTTTGAGGAAACATCGATATGGGAAGGCACACGCCTGCCAGAACTAGGGAAATTGCAGGGATTCGGGCCATGGGGTGTGATTGGGATATCTAGTCTAGGTGATCTCCTAGAGGAGGGTTCCCTGATTACGTTCAGCTCCCTTCAACGGGAATACCAGCTGAGCAATAACCAAAGATATAAATATTTGCAACTACAACACGCGTGGAAGGCAGAGAGGGTAGACACAGCGAACATACTCAAATACACACCACTGGAGGGAAGACTTCTTCGGGGAGAAATACCAGAGAAAGACATTTCATGGACATACAATACCCTAATAAATAACATTCCAGATAATCTAAAAGGCCTGAGGAATCAATGGGAAAACACCCTGGGAGAATTAGAAGAGGAGGACTGGGAAGCCACACTAATGCACCCGAGAGATGTGGCCATTAAATTAAGATTACGGTTGATACAATTCAAAATCCTCCACAGGGCATATTTTGATAGATCCCCCTTCACAAAATGGGGGGGGGGGGCGGATTCCCCTGAGTGCCTTCGCTGTAGAACAGAAAAATTACATACACTCATGCTCTGTGGGAATGCTCCCATATACAATTATACTGGGCTTCAAGAGTGACTGGGACAAATGCATCGTCTCCTACGGTCCTCTCTGGGCCACTGCACCGCAGTTTTACATTCAGCCTATAAATCAGCTGTCACCACAATGTCAAAAAACATATTCAAATCAATCCACAGTACCTTTGAAATCTTTATCAACCTTTCCACTTGTGCAAACCACTGCACCGGCTTGTCTCTCAGTTTGGGAAAATTGTTCGTGAATGCCGTCAAATCACAATGACTCCAAGGAACATGTACATAAGTTACTCCTGCAATTTCTCTACGTGGATAAACTGTCACCTCTCCCTCAATTCCTTCATCTTGCTTCCCTGCAATAGCTGCTTCCCTCTTTTTCTTATGTTTCTTAGCCAATTTGATTTCTAATTTTTCAATCTCACCCACTTGACCAATTCTATAATATGGAATTGCAAACCTGTAATCATCATATTTTCAAACGCCGGGTCATCCAATTGGACCCTATAGCTTCTGTGTAGTTGCACATATTTTGTAAGATCCTTCTCATATTTATGAGCTAGCTCAGTTAATTTGTCATGAGTTAAGGCTGCTCTTCTCATAACTTCCTTGCACAGCTACATGAATTCTTCCCTTTGATACTGTTCTATGTGTTCAAACTCCAAACAACCTGTTATTATTTCTTACAATTTAACTTTTAATTTTGAGACATTCAGGGGCTTTTCTTTTTCAACCTCTAATCTCTCAGGTGTCCCCACATTCTCTGCCTTACTAGCGCCTTCTGTTTCATCAAACTAGGCTGGTATATATCCCTCCTCAGTCGCAACTAGTTCTTCTGATGATATTGGGGCTGTAAGTACTAGAATCCCTCCATCTACAAGTGCTTGCACTGTTAGTGGTGGCTTCCAGGCAACTATCTGTGAGTTCTGGGAAGTTGGTAAAAATCCTGAAAGGGATACTCCTCCAGTAACTAATTGAGTCTCAGGTCTCATTTCTATAAGTGGAGGAGCACTTGCTACCACCCGGGTTACAGATGGAGCATTAGCAACAGGTACTGGGGCTACACTGGTCACTGCAGCGGTAGAAGAGACTGGAACAGCAACATGTGGTTGAGCTACTACTGGTGGGGCAATCTGCAATATTTGCAGGGGTCGTTCAATTTGGGGTGCACCTTGCTGTGTTGGAGCAGTTGACACTATCGAACTAGTACTAGTGCCTGATCCACTCTGTTCTGCTGGGGTCAAATGTGGTGGGGGTCTCGAAGTCAACATTTGTTCCAATATTTCATCTCCTGAATCAGTATCGGACTCCTCCCCTTCTTCTGTAAATGGAATCTTTGCCCTTTCCCTTCTTAGTACTCTTTGAAGTAAGAATGGATATAATCTAGTCCCTTCTATGATGGCTTTTCTCCATCTACACTATTCTTCATCCCATCGAGCATTTGCAAAATTCTTCACTGCCCTATTAGACCTCCTCTGGTATTTTTCCTTCTCCTTTTCCCTGGCAACTCTCTCCCATGCATTAAATGGTTCATACTGTAGGGGTCTAGATGGTGGCTTCATTTCATACAATTTTCCCTTCAAATGATCAAGAATCCTGGTGTTAAATATCACGTATCTAGGAAAACTCAACGCACCCTCTTTCTCAGTAATCCTGTTCCATTAGCAAAGCCAAGCACATGTGTTTAACCCATGTTCGGTAGGCATAATGTATGCAGACGTACCCTCAGGAGGTGCCTCTTCACCTTTGAGTACTGAAATAGTAATATCCCCTCTCACCAAATTTTTAAAATCCTTAGAACATTTCATGATGACAGTTAAAATCTGAAATAACACGATTGACTGAATGTTATGATTTTGTTCCGTATATGTCAATTTTCTACTAAACTAATTAAATTCCAGTTGTTATTTTCTTAGTCTCTTAATAACAAATCCAAATTCAAGATTTGCCTTTAAGGATCCAATCCCAGTCAATACTGCTACGTCACCAACCAATCACAGCACGAAAGCACACCAACCGACCAATCCTAGCACGAAACACTGGCGCACAACCTCACTCCTCTTAGCGGCTCACTCTCCCTTACAATTTTCTTCGTACTTACGCATTTAAAGTTATTAACACTCAAAACACATCTCAACCAGCGTGAAATCACTCAAATCAATGCAGTTTCTCTCGTTTGCGCAATTAGGTTCAACTAACACCGACTAATATTAATCATTCAGAATAACTTAATAACCCTATATTACTGGTACACGTGATAGTACCTCATACGCCACACCTCAAAAATATCTGCACACAAGTTTTCATGTATTATTTTATCCTGGAATCTTTCGACTACAACGAGACTGAAATCTTCGAACATCTTTTCAACCATGTCTCAACAATTTTTTCCTCACCCAATCATTCTAATCAACATTCATTCAAACCAGGGAAATAACACAATCACCACCACAACACGATTACCCTATTAATACACTCACCTTAGAACAGCAGCCACCATTGGGTACCGCTGTGCCGGATCTTCAAGTTCTGGACATTGGATTCAGGAATTATGACTCTCTAAAATATTTCTGGGTATTATTTTATAGCTCCATTCAGGGTGTTAACCCTATCCTTTGCTACCAAATTTGCGAGCACGGAAATCATGTAAAAATTTCCACAGACAAAGTCACCTTAAAACTCACATAGAAAACTTGGAATTTCCACACCTTCCTAAGTCGATAAATCTTTTCCACTGTATTAGAATGAAGCATCACACAAAATAGACATCATTATTTGCATTGGATGTTCAGCCAATAAAGAGAGGTTTGGTGAAGTTCCAAAAGTTTATTTTCTCTTTAAGAGATTAGTTGGATTTTTTATTCTTTAATTCAGATTAGTCAAATTGTTATGTGCTCGGGTTAGGCCCATGCAGCCAAGCAGCTCATTTCTTACATTGTTCTATTTTATAATAATATTTCAGCCATGACCTTTTGCACATATCTGTGTGCACGACAATGTTGGATTAGTTGCTCTGAAACGTCTTTGTTTACGCATCTGGCTTCGCACAACATTATGATGATGCCTCGAACATCATGTACAAGGTCCTTCTACGTACTATGTACAAATGTCGTTCTATCTTCATCCACGGGGCGACAGGGCTATCTACATATCCATAACATCATTAATCTATACGCACATCGCAAGGCTGCTTTCTATTATAAATATGAACATCTCAATAGATTAGCAGAGGAGGCTCTTCAGCTGACACCAAGGGTCCCTGCATGCTGAGACTTCGCCACGCAGTGGTCTAACATCTCGTGAGGGGTGTCCAGTTCGTGACCAACACGGGGTCCTACATTCTCTCCCACAAGGTAATGGGGTTGGATCGTCCCTTGGGGGGATTTTTGGCTTCACACGTACACACACTCTAGATACACTCAGAAATAGGGTTTGCATAGTTCTGTGTACGCCCGATTACTGCCTTGTTCATATGCCTACATATATACACTGTTTTAGCACCATGGTAAAACTGTATCTACTATTTACTTTTTTTTGGTGCTTGTAATCACTTTCATCTGCTCCTGTCTACTGATTATCGCAGCACATGTATTCTATACCAGAATAACGTTGGTTCAATAAATATATTGAAAACCTCCCATTGTGTATTATGTGTATTTCTCTGAGCACACGTAAGCACAAGTGACTGAGCGAAAGGTTCTGATCTGTTTCCACGATTCCTGAGGGGTCAGGGTTGTCATTTTCAGTAGTTGCCAGAAACCATTCGCTCCCTGGTAAGGTTAGGGGGCTTATGGCGGCACTGTGAGCTAGTTGGTCTCTAGGCCAACATGTCCTGCGGGGTGCCCGGAATCAGTCTAAGCACCTCACCCAAAGTGTATGTTGTCCAATAAACGTGCAGGTCCTACAGATTAGAGGGAACTACACGACAAAATAGATCCAATTACAGAAATTTTCCGAAAATAGGTTTAGTTAGAACATGCATAGAAAATAACTGTGTGTTCCATTCAGAATTTAGTCCCTATTCTAATCTAAATGACCTATCCTATCCTAATGGGAATCCATAAAGAATTCCTTTTGGAAAAGAGCAAGTAAATTCTGGAGCAAAGTCAGATAACTAAGAAAAGGTAGAACTCCCCATGAAGGGTATTTCCTAAGACGCAGCCGAGTTCTCCAAACAGCTGCAGTAACAACCGTTAAGACTTGTAGAAGGAAAGAACCACAGCAGCAGTTATGATTAACAGAGATAAAAGTCTCCTCACTTAGAGCAAGGAAAATCAAAGAAAATCACTGTAAGTAATAGCTTATGGTAAATCGAGCTAGCACCATAAACTGCTAAGGGGCATGGCAGGGTAGGCGTGCATAGAATGCCTTTTCTCTCTAGCTAGGAACATATACTATATAGAAAAGCATCTAAACACTTTGCAAAAACAGGCAAATATGTCATCAACATCCAATGGAGGAAAATCTTCCGATGATCCGCCGTCGTCGTCCTTGATTCCCACGGTAAACGTCTATATTGACATGAAGTCACTCAGATGTGGCTACAGCGTATTACAAAAAGATGCAACTACAAAGGTTCTCATGAGAAAGCCTACTCTATTAGCTGCTTAGTGTCTCATCGTGTAACAATGAGCTGCTCTATGAAATGAAACATTTAAATCTGGTATGTTCTGGTAAGATCACGAAATTTAAGCTAGAGCACGCATTTTCTTGCATTAATACGCTTGTTCATTATACATATGTGGAAAGGAAACAATCTAAATACAGAGAAGCATTTATTCTCAAAGGGATAGAGAAGAATAAAAGAATAGTGAGGCCTAGTAGTGCGAGAACGATAGAAATGAGAGCTTTCTGCAGAAATAAGCAGCACTTTTCCACGTTTAATAAAGGCACATTTTGTTAACTTCTATTTTATTACACATTTTTATGTCAACTTAAAAGCACATTTCTATATTAATAGATGGTATTTTTTTGGTAAAAATGTTCAACTACCTCAGTCTCATTCACAAATAACAAGGTGACACTTGAGTGCATCAGTGCCCTTTGTGTACAATTTTAAAGAGATATCCATGGAGCCGTGAATAGAATTGGAATTGTTCGCTAACTGCCACAGAAATGCTGCACACGTTCAAGCCAAGGTTAATGTATACATACCCCGTTTCTGTTAACAGTGAGCACTCATTTATACCCTTATCTTTAGCAAGACCAGCTGTTTTTTTCCCCAAAATGTCATCAGTGACAAAAAATTGGTTGCATGGAATGCTCTTCAAATATCTAAAAGGAACCATGCAATTCATCTAGAAACCTCAATATGTTAATAGATTTTATGTTAATTGTATGTATGTATTTATGCCCGTCACAACCAGAGGTATAATTGTAGGCCTTTAATGGAGGTTTAGGAAGTGGGTTCCTATAAGGAGCTATGTTATTTGCAAACAACTGGGATTCAAGTAAGGCCTACATACTTGGAGAACTAAAAGGGTTAAAAGCAATAATTCTGTGAACCTCACACAGTTCAAAATGCCCAATTTTAGGATGAATGGTACTGAATGTACTCTGACTGAAATCGGACTTTAATAATGCCTTACAGCATATGCCTCTGATAATAATACCGGCTATTAATGGGCGTCTGTCAAGGCAGTGGACTTTAAAGACTGGCATAGCCTGGCGAAAGGATGGGTATGAGCTATTAGAACATTCGACCCACTGATAGTACAATGTTCTACTCTAAATTGTCTGCAACAGAGCTCGGCAACATTCCAATTTCCCAGTATTTCATCATTTAAATCTAGTCCGCAATCAACAGTGTTACATATTGTAAAATGCTGAAAGAACCTCTCTTTTCCAAACCAATTCTAATTAAAAAGGACATGGTACAAATGATAGAAGATAATCACGTACCTGTTAACGAGCATGAAGTTCACCATCATGAACAGGACTGAGGGCACCGTCGAAGCGATGGCAAGGTAGCTTTCAAAGTAGTTCTGTAAATAACATAAAATACATCAATGAGAATACGAAACATGATGCACACTGAATGCAAATCTTGGCACCAGTGATGCTCATCTCCCCTGTATTATAACATAGATGTGCAGTTGGAGAAATTCCTAGTATTGAAGACTACTAAAACTCATTTTTATCGGAAAGTGACTTTTTATTGACACAATTTGTCTCAATTTAAAGCACTGTGTCAATATAGTCAATGCCATGCAATGAGTAGAGGGAGAACTGTAGGCTGGTGGTCTTGTTGTTGTTACTCTTCAGAAACATCTATCCTGTAAGGAACTAAATTTGGGAAGCGCAATACAGGGACCTATATTGAGGATTGCGAGGGGGTGGGAGAATTCTCAATGAGGTTAAAGACATATTTAATTTACAGCTAAATGTTGTCTTGATTTCAAGGAAAGCTCCAGTCCTCCGATGGCTTCGTTTTGGAATTGCGTTTAGTGGCCCCACTAGGTGACATCAGTATTATTTCTGCAAACCTAAAGAGATAATTTGCCTGACCAATTAGGGGAGATGTCCATAACATACACAAGCCTCCCTTCCAGATTCCAGGACAACAGACAATTACCACATTCATTTGGCAGTATGCAAGGATCAATTACCTGCCACAGTCACGCACTAACGTGGAAAATGTACTGACTGGACTCGATAACTAAGGAAATAGAGGACAGTGAAAATACAAAATAGAAACAGCGATTTAGAACACAGAGACATACAAGGCATATCTGCCCCTAAAAAGCCACAGTCAGGAAAAACATGTTGACCTACATTGATATTTCCAGGAAATTGTAACTATGTTTCTTGCATTTTCAGCAGAAGCTCTGCACTGTAGCAGGTGACACTGTGCAGATCCGCACCGATACTGTTACAGAAATGACGGGTGGGTCTATATAGGCACCACTCCCACGCGCTCTCAGTTGTTTTTTAGACTGTCAGCACCCCCAGACGCAGAGCCCCAAAAGCAAATTGGTGTGACCAGTGTGTAGATTCCCAGAATTGGGTCTTATTAATGGATAGAGTCCACCTAGAGAACAGGGAGGGTAGGAGGGTCGGTGGAGAATCTGCAACTAGATACAGTCTCTACCAGAGAGAGCAGTACAGAAGAAAATTACTTGTGCTTCAGATAGAGACTTTTAGCCTCAGTTTCCTCACCTTTTGATATCTTAGCAGTAGCTATATGGTGGTGTGAATGGACTCAAAACAGAAAGTCCTGTAGGACCAAGCGGGCAAAATGCCCCTCTCTGAGAAATTGGCCATCCAGACAATAGAGCTTCGTGAACCTATGGAGGGACGCCCACGTAGCCTCCTGACAGATGTCTACGACAGGGACTCTGCGTGCTAACGCAGTGGTAGCAGCATGGCCCTGGTAGAATTAGCATGCAGTCCTTTCAGGGGCTGCTTTTTAACCAATGCAAAGTAAACATTAATACAGAGCACAATCAATGGGAGATGGCGCTCTTCTGCACAGCCTTGTCTTTTTCTCTCCAGCGAACCCTACAAAGAGCTGATTGTCTAGCCAATGGTCTTCGGTACGATCTATGCAGAAGCTCAATGCTCTCTTGGGGTCCAAGCGTTGGAATCTTTCCTTCTCCTTAGAGGGGTGAGGCTGACCATAGAACGCCAGCAAGGTGATGTTTTCGCAGACATGGAAGAGCGCCACAACCCTAGGCAAGAACGATGCCGGTGTCCGCAAAACCAGTTTGCCTGGGAAGAGCGTGGTGTGCGACAGGTTAACACGGATAGCTTGAAGTTCACTCACACGTTGCGTCAATGTTATAGTGATGAGGAACTCGGTCTTGGGGGTGATAAGGTGCAAGGGGCAGCTGTGAAGTGGATCAAAGGTAGTGTACATCAGAAACATGAGGACCAAGAGAAGGTCCCAATGCAGCATGATAAAGGGAGAGGCAGCAAACAAATGTAAACCTTTCAAGAAGCAAATAACAACTGGAAACATAAACAAAGAAGGTCGATCCAGTAACCGTAAAAAGGCTGAAAGAGCCAAAAAAGACCCTGTAACTGCGCCCATAGGAAGGTCTTGCCGGGCTAAAAATAAATAAAAACAACAATCAGTCAGATAGTTTGACCCAGAAGAGGTAAATCTCGTCTGCTGTACCCAAGCACAATTTTGTCCCAAACAACAGGCTCACACAGTTTTTGTCGAGGGATGCCTGGCTGCCAAAATGACATCAACCAGCCCCGGAGGGATGACGAAGGTGTTCAGCTGCCGCAGCTCAATCTCCAGGCATGAAAGTGGAGACTGCAAAGGCCCAGGTGCAAAACCCTGCCCTGCTGCTGGTGTTCGATGGGGCAATTTAGGTGCTTTGTGGGTTCTATGTGGGTTCTCGACCTTGACAAAATTGTGACTACAGGAGAGACCCACCCCGAACAGAGCATGAAGCTCCTAGCTAAATAGCTCTAGGTTATCACTAATTAGGATACAAGTTGAAAGGTATGTCCTCTTTCCATACCTAAGCCCACCAGGCACTTACTATTTGCAGTGTAGTGGGCATAGCCACGGCCCTGACGAATGCCTTAGACCCACGGCTGATTAGAGGCAGAAACAAGTTGGCATAAAAAAAGAAAATCTTATACAGTGACACATATAGGTCATTAAACATGCCTCCTGTATTTCCCCCTTAGTAACCTTTTAATCAACCAGGGAGAAACCACCATATTAAAGGATACTTTAGTGGAATATCCCATGGTTTTTTAAAGTTATAATCTGGACCTAAATCATTGTCCTGAGAGAAATAATATATAAGAACTCCCGCAGAAAAGCCCCATTCTGAGGTCAAGCCCATCCTGGTAGTAACATCTTACCAGGGTGGGACGAGGTGGCAAATGATGAAGCATGTCACATTACGTGAGTGAGCTATCCTCGTCCAATTCTTGGAATTGCCTTGAATCCAGGTAACAAACAAGCAGCAGCACACAGAGAACTCACTGAGTATCAGGTACAGACCTGCTATTTTGCTGAATATGCAAACAACATTTGTCTGAGGGTATCACACCAACTTTTGTGTTTGTTTGAGCTAGTAAGGTCAGGCGTGAGCCCCATAACGCCCCCTACTTTTCTCCACTTTGTGATAGTATAGTTCCATAGAGAAGTCAGTCATCGTCGCTGAACCAGAGGTTCTATACAATATCGTAAACATTACTTGGCTAAAGTCTCCCCTAACAAATGCATGTCTGCTAGGCTGGAAAACAGCAATAGGACTAGATTCTCCAATGTGTCCTTCTGTAATTTCAGAGGGCAATATACATTAAACTGAAGATTGTATAGGTTTTCCAACGCCACATCCAGTGCACCACAACATAGGTCCCAGAGGGGTCCATCTACAAACCAAGGTATTATTTTGAGCAAGATAGTGACTCTCCTCGAGCCTCTGGTAAAATCCTAGGCACACTAATGACTTATATCGGTACCACACCAGGAAGGTACAATTAGTTCCCAATGGGTGGGCCTCTTGAAGTGCTAAAGACCCACTCATTTCAGGTACTGCCATCACTCCTATCTTTATTTTGTCCCCATTAAAGTGCCAGGTCATTATCTTTATCCATGTAATTTCACTACGATTCCCGTCTGTCTCCATCATTGTCAACTCAGAATCCCCAACCCATTCCCCTCCTTTGTTCTTACCTGTTCTCTACTGCCCTGCTGCCCTCTCATCTCTCAGGCTGCTTCCTCTCCCACCCATGTGGTGCATGTCAATTTATGTTAATGCCTCTCTGTTTCTTGGAACCTAACTGAATAAGTCTTCAACCACAAAACATTTCAACTGAAAAAGAACACCCCCACCCACTATTCCATTTGAGTTACAAATTCTTGGCACTGCAATGCTAGAAGTGCCTGTCACATCTAACTACTGAGGTGCATATTGCCATGATGCCCACTTATCTACGCACCCCAACCTTGCCTATAAGCGTTAGATTAATTTATTCTAACTCCTCCTCCTCCCCAGATAAAGTACCAATGTATTTTTTTAAAACACACTTTATTGGTTTTTGTGGTAGAATACCGTGCATTATATTATTTACAGTCGTCAGTATTTATCAACTAACAAGTAATGCGTACCTTTTTGTACATTATACATTACATAAGCATTCTTTGTATGACAGCAGGAAGATAACTAGGCATCATTGCAAGTGCGTTAACATAACTCCTAAACTTCCCCACCCGTCTTTACTGGCTCTACCCCGGCTGGTATCAGTGACATCGGTTCTGCCTTGGTTCCCGCATTTTGCCCGCAGGGGCGTGTTTGGTGTGTATAATGTTTATAATGGTGCTGTGCGTTTGGGCTGTTCCTGGGTCGGATTCAGGTGATCTGAGACCGGTATTACACTATGCGTCATTTACTGCAGGGACGGGCGCAGGTTCAAGGGCTTTGAGTGGAGAGGTGTGGTGCAGCGGCCAGAGCAGCTGACTTCGGAGCACAGGGTTCACGGTTCGATCCCCGGCTCCGGCGGCAGCTCAGCTCAGCACCATGTGACTCTGGGCAATAGCTCACTTAATTTCCACTACGGCCCCCAGCGCCTTGAGACCCGTAAGGGTGAGTAGCTGCGCTATATAAAAACGGACTTACTAATGCCTCCAGTAGAAGGTCCCAGTCCATTGATATCAGGATTTTGCGCAGACCTCAGGCCTCCTCCCGTCTGATGGCAGCACTCTCCGCACTACCCCATCGCACCACCTCCCCGTGCCACATATAAACTGTATCGGCTTTGCCGATTTCCACTGCATTGTTATGGTGCGCTTGGCTATTAGAAATGCTTGGTCAGTGAAGCGTAATTGCACCTTTTGTGATTTTGGGCGCTGGTGCATACTGAGTACGCAGCTACCGGCTGTCTCTCCTATAGCAATGCCTGTCGTAGTTCAGATGTTCTGGACGACGCCCGTCCAGAACTCATTAAGTACAGGGCAGGACCACAGCATGTGCAGGATGTCAGCATCTTCCACCCTGCACCTGGGGCAGTGGAGTTGTGTGTCCGGGAACATGCGCTGCAAGCGGTGTGGAGTGAGGTAGGCTCTGTGTAATATCATGAACTTGAACGTTGGCGTTGCTTGACACCTTTTTAGGATATTCTAGGAGAGCGGCCCACTCCTTATCGGTCAATTCCTTTTCAAGGTCCCCAGACCATCTGTTGAGCAAGTCAGTGATGGAGATCCCAGCGTGTGCCCTGGTGCCTCTATATAGACATTTTGTGAGATGACGCCCCTCTCCCATTAGGTAGATTGCCTGTACCAATTCGTGCGTTGGGGGTTCTTCTCTGGCAGGAGCCCAGTGTCTTTTAACGTAGGCAAGTATTGCTGCGTGTGTCATGTATAGGTTGCCTGAGACCCCGTTTTCCCTGGTGAAATTCTCATGGTCCATGAGAGCTCCATCGCTGAAGAGCGCCCCCACTGTGGTGACCCCCGCCCCCCTCAGACCAGCTGAGGGTATTCCGTTTTGTGATTAGGCCTGTGGGTGTAGGAATACCTAGTAATGGTGTATTATTTGCGTATGGGGAGCGCTGGCGCGTGTATTGTAGTGCCTTCTTCCAGTACATAAGTGCTGTGCGTAGCAGCGTCGGAGCACTCTGGGGGGCCTTGGAGCGAGGCAGTAACAGGGTGTGTAGGACTCCACGGTTGATGTCTTGAGCCGTGTATCCCAACTCGTGCAGATTGCGTCCTGCCAGCCAGTACCACAGCCATTGTAGTTGGCTTGCTTAACAGTATGCGCAGAGATCAGGTGCTCCCAGACCCCCCCCTATCTGTATCTAATTGCAGTTTGGCTAGACCCACCCGACGACGGCCAGTCCCCCAGATCAAGTCTGATAGTGGTGTATCTAGTGCTTTAAATAAGGGGGTAGGGATTATCACCAGCAGGTTCATGAAAAAATATAATAACCGTGGGAGGACCACCATCTTAGAAATAGCCACCCGTCCCATTACGGACAGCGGCAGTGAGGTCCAGAAGGTCGTTTGGGAAAGAAGTGCCCTAATTGCTCAGGTCAGATTGCCCTCTATTAGATCCTGTGGTTCCCTATAGATGTGGATGCCTAGATATTTGAATGTATGCTGCCCTACAGATAGGGAGAGTTGCCCGAATTGTATCATATCTGGGCGTACGCCAGGGCGAAAAAAGAAGGCTTGAGACTTAGCCTCATTTATAGCCAGGACAGAGACCAGTTCAAATTGTCGGACGATACCCGGTGTCGGCCCTAGATCATTAGACAGATCCTTGGCGTATATGATTATGTCATCTGCGTATGCTGACAGTACATGCGTGGTGTTTCCCAGCCTAATACCCACTTGCTCTGCTTCTGCCCGTAGTTAGATGGCCAGGGGTTCTAGTGCATTCACAAATAACAAAGGCGACAGTGGGCATCCTTGGCGGGTGCCCCTGCCAACTGGATATGGGCGCGAGATGTGGCTCCCTGTGCGGGCCCGCGCTGTGGGGGC
Organism: Calotriton arnoldi; assembly: GCA_963921515.1. Lineage (NCBI taxonomy): Eukaryota > Metazoa > Chordata > Amphibia > Caudata > Salamandridae > Calotriton > Calotriton arnoldi. The sequence continues at coordinate 2,651,041 of CAWUFW010000775.1, read as the reverse complement.
CGTGTACAGCAGCTGTACCCATTTCAGGTACATTGATGGTATGCCAAATTCCCCCAGCGATTTGACCATGTAGTCCCAGTGGAGGGTGTCAAATGCCTGTCTTAAATCTAGTGTGATGCAGCCTGCATTATGGTTGTCTGCAGAGGTGGTCTCCATGACGTGGTATAGCCGTCTAATATTCAGTGATGTGCTGTGTGCTGGCACGAAGCCGCATTGGTCTGTGTGCATTAATTTACGCAGGCATGGGAGTAGGCGGCGTGCCAGTATTTTGCTTAATATTTTATATTCCGTGGCAAGTAGCGAGAGGGGGCGGTACCCTGAAATGTCTGTGGTAGAACGACCCGGCTTAGGAAGTGACACTACTAAGGCTTGCATTGTGGTGGAGGGGATGGTCCCTGCGTCCAGCGCAGATTGGTACAACTGTTCTAGGTGGGGGATCAAAGCATCCGAGAAGGTGTCAAACAATTCTATTGGTAGACCATCAAGGCCTGGGGCCTTATTGCGTGGTAACGCCCGAATGGCTTCTTTAATTTCTGCCCTCGTGATGGGGCCTGACAGGTCGTCCCGGGCAGTGTGATCCAGTTGGGGGAAAGGTAGGTCGTCTAGAAAGGCGTCAATGGATTCGTCCGTCCGTCGCGTTGGGGCTTGATAGAGTGTATCATAATATTTGTAAAATGCTTCTTTTATTTCTTGCTGGGAGTTCACAGTGTCCCCCCCTGGTGTGGCTATCTCGTATATCGCAGCAGTGGGGGATGCATCCCGTATGATACGCGCCAATAGCTCACCGGACTTGTCAGCCTCGGTATGTTTTATCTTGAGTGTATGATTTATAATCCATTAGTCTGAGGCTTTCCAGCAGTTCGGCGTGTTTAATACGCGCCTCCTGCAACGCTGCTGCCCTAGTAGGATCCCTTGCCGCTTCTTGTTCTAATGCTTTCATGTTGTTTTCAACTGCTTTAAGGATGTTGTGTATTTCCTGCTGCGCTGCTAATGGCGATGCCCCGTATCACAGTTTTGAAAGCGTCCCACTCTATGTGTCGTGTGGAGGCGGAGTGGGAGTTCTCTTTAAAGTAATTTGTAATGCCCACCGCCAGTGTATTCCGGAAGACAGAATCCTCCAACATTTGAGGCCACAGTTTCCAAGTGGGGACCGGGGTGGGGATTCTACCCCAGGCAAGGGTGAGCTCTAGTGGGTTGTGATCGGAGAATGTCTTCTCCAGGTAAGTAGCGTGTGTTACTTGCGTAGCGAGGGTAAATGCAGCAGAGTATCCTGTCTATCCTCGTGTGCAGTTGGTGAGTCGGGGAAAAGAATGAGTACTCTCTGCTGGTTGGGTTTTTAAGGCGTCAGACATCCCCTACTGCCCAACCCTCCGACCATCTACACAGTGCCTCCGCTTGTTTGATGGACCCCGCTCCCGGAATCGGGGGTGTGAGCGGTCTATGGTGGTGTCCATGACCGCGTTGTAGTCACCGCCTAATATGGAATTTATCTTGCTCAAAATTAGGGGCGTAAAGACTACCCAGCACCACGTGTACACCATCCAGCGTTCCCCGCACTAAGGTGTGTCGACCCTGTGGGTCCATGCGTTACTCTAATGCCACAAACGGGACCCCATTCCTGACCCATATTGTCACCTCCCTGGCAAAGGCAAGATATGATGTGGAAAAGATTTGGCCTTTCCATTTCTTACGCAATTTAGTGACTTCAGAGTCGGTGAGGTGGGACTCCTGTAGGAACACACCTGAACCCTACGTCTGTTTAGTTGCGCGTGTATTCTGTAGCATTTGTGTATGGAGCCCAGTCCCCGCACATTCCAGGTGATTATATTATATGTGCCCAGCATGTGGTCGTGTGTCTGTATACGCTTCGCTTGGCAGGTCGAGGTGTCAGGTGCCGATGCCATGAATCTCGGTGTGTGGGGTGAGCCAGTTTCCCTGAACTCCCTTGAATTAACATGAAATACTAGGTCCAGCGCTAGAACTGCACTGGTCCAAACTAGAGTCACAACAGTGTGAACAGTGAACAGGTTACAAGTTGTTTTCGCATTCTGGGGGGTGCTTCCTATGCCCTGCATGGTGATGTAGGTGGTGAAAGAGCCCACAATGCCCGGACCAAATACATTTACCAACGTGTCCATATCGAAGCTGGGGGAGGATATGTGCGCCACTATCGGCTGTTACCTTACAAGTTACCTTTACAGATTGTCCGGACTGTTCCATTCAGGCCCCCCGCACGGTATCACATTAGCCCAGAAAATCATCTGCAGTCTGAGGAGTCACAGTGCGGAACAAGGCTATGCTGTTCTCCGAGTCAGAATGGACAGTGGAGTTCTCCTCCGAGGATTCAGATGTTGATTGAGGGCAACAGTCCCTGAATGTGCTTGCCGCTGCTATCGCCTCTGCAAGTCCTTGCAGGGCCTGCTCCGGAGTGGGGTTCCTGGCTTGGGATTTACCAGCAGGTTTGCTACGGCGTGGTCGTCCAGTTGTCATAGTCTTCGGGCTTTGAGGCATGCTTTGTGAGGAGGTCCCAGATGTCGTCGGGGGAAACATGACCTCCAGCGATTCGTCAGCTTCCTCCGGAGTATCAAAGAAATGTGCTTTTTGGTCATGCATGACCTTCAAACAGGCTGGGAACAGCAGGGCATACTTAAGATCCAGAGTTCTGAGCTTCTTTTTGGTCGCCTGGAACGAGGACCTCCGGCGCTGTGCAAGCATTGTGTAGTCGGGGTATACCGATACCCTTTGGTTCGCGTAATGGATAGGGGACCGCTCCCTGGCCTTCTGGAGTAGCATGTCACGATCCCTGAAGTTTAATATCCGGGCAATCATGGGGCGAGGCAGGGCCCCCGCCGTCGGCTGGCCTGAGGGGATTCTGTGCGCCCTCTCTACACAGAAAAAGTCAGTGAGGCCCTCAGAGGCCACGTGCTCTCTGAACCACTGTTCCATGAACTTGGTGGCAATGGGGTGTTCGCAGCGTTCCGGCAGACCGATGACACGGACGTTGTTCTGTCGAGTTCTCCCCTCTGCATCATCAACCCTGTCCTGCAGCCCTGCCACTTGTCGTTGCAGTTGTGTTAATTGCGCTGCATGCTCCTTATGCTGCGGTACCAGTTCCGCCAAGGTTAGTTTGTTGTCCTTAACAGTAGGGGCTAGTTTGGCGTGGTCCGCCTTTAAGAGGGTGAAGCCCGTTGTCAGGGAGCCGATTTGTTGTTCAAGGGATTTCCTGGAGTCCCTCACCTCTTGGAGGATTAGATCCAGCTTGTCCGGAGTTGACTCCATATTAGTTGGTGGGACACAGTTCGATAAGGGTTGCTGGGTGGCAGTGTCAATGTCCTCCAGCTGTTGCGAACTCGTGGTGGTTGCCTCATGAATTTTGCCTTTTGGGCGCCCCATTTCATGGTGGTTTTCAGCACAGCGCTGGGGTGCATTCCAATGCGCCTGTAGGGTAAGTACACTTGCCTAGGCTTGGTGCCTCTGCTGTCGTGGGGTAGGGCCCTTCTGTAGGAGACGGTGACTCCAGGCGGTCTGTGGGGTTATGTATCTTATCCTCTGCAGGCCCAGTATGGATTAATGAAGGGACGCTGCTCCCGGTTTGAGGCGATGGGCCCTTCAGGGTAACATGGAGCAATACTCCCGGTAACTCCCCTTAGCCCCATCTGGCACTCTCGCCTCAGCGGGTGGCACGTTCCGGGTGAAGATCAGTGATCGAGGCGACCCGCGCTGTCCCCACTGGCTGCCGTGCATGATATTGGGCCTCACTCCATCTGCGTCACGGCTCCTGGGGTTGGCGATCCCGGCCTCCCAGCGCGCCCCGTCCAGGCTAGCCCCAAGCAGAAAGCTGCACTCCACCTATGGCAGGCCCGGGCCGTGTCCCAGGGCCCACGCAGTCACTCTCCGGTTCCTGCGCACTGGGGGGGGAGGGGGAGCGCAGTATTTCAGGCCAGAGACCCAGCGATTGACCCACGCTCTTTAGGGGCCTTAGTGTAGCTGTCGCTCCCCGTAGCCGGGGCGTTCCCGTCAGGCTCCAAGTTCAGTAGGGGGGGCCCAGGCCATATCCCAAGGCCCATTCAGTTGCGCCATATGCACTGCGCACTGGGAAGGGGGGAGGAGCGCCGGGTCTTCGGGCCGATGGCCCAGCAATTGGTCTACTCACGGCAGGGGTCCTCGCGTTCCTGTCGCCACTGCAATTGGGGGCGTTCCGGCCAGGCTCCCCGTTCAGAGTGGGGCCCAGGCCTCACCCCAGGGCTCACTTGGTCTCGCTGCAGTCGGTTCACGCCAGGTGGAGGGAGCACTAGATCAGGCCGCAGGCCTAGCGATCGTCCCACATGCTACAAGAGGCCTTGTGTGTTTGTCGCTACCGCAGTCGGGGCGTTCCGGCCAGGCCTCCAGTCCTACGCAGCTCGCTGACAACCGGGGGCCGCAGCAGGATTACGCGCAGCGCGGGCCCAGGTCTTCGAGCAGTCCTGCCCGCTCCAGCGGGCCGTCAGCATTCGGCAGCCGCCCGTCTCCCAGGCCGGCCCAGGCCAGCAGCACACCGCAGTCCCTCGCCCCGCACTCACCGCCCACATCACGAAGAGTCGTCAGTGTGCTTGCCAGGTGAGGGGGGGGTTCCTGGTGTCTCGTTGCGGACTGGGGGAGGAGCAGGCCGGATCGTCCGTCCTCGCACGAAGCCGGAGGCCCAGGGCGTCTCTTCGTTTGCAGCCCCTGCTCTCACACAGGCTCCCCGGTGAGTTCGCGGGGGGAGGAAAGCAGGAGACAGGGGGGAGGTCACAGCAGCTCCGCCACTTCAGTGTTGCGGCGACTCTGCAGTCTGGCGCCAGCTCACCAGCCCCAAAGTCGGGCAGCGCATGTGGGCCTCATCCGGCGCCAGTGTCCTCGCCTTTCTCGGTTGTCGAGGGGCCCTCCAGTCGGTGCAGAAGCGGCCAATCCACCCTCCAGCCACTCCGCGATCGCTCAGTGTTCGTTTAGGTGGTGGATGAGCCCCAGCTTCACGGGATTCAGCAGGATTTGTTGGTCCGGGCGCAGAGCTCGCTCAAGGTGCGTCCGCAAGTACCAATGTATAGACTGTTCATCTCACCCAGTTTCTCCAAAAGGTATGATAATGTTAAAATCTACATTAGGCAACAATTCTCTTGGTCTCCTTCTCAGTTACACCACAATCAACTGGCATAAATGGCATGACTTTTGGATGTGGTCTCTCCACTGAGTTCCATCTCCTCTGACCACAATTCTGGGATTGCTACACTGCATACTCGTCTCATTCCCTTTTGTCCACTGTTCCTCCATGCTCTTCCAGGCCCCCCTGTCTGCCAACCTGCCTCATGCTGGCCAACCAGCCAGTCGTGTCTCTCTCTTCCACAGTGTTGTCTTTATCCTGTTACCCATCTCCAGCCATTCACATACTTTGTCTTCCTGTGGGAAAAAGTATGTTTTGCCAATGTGCGCAACTCCTAACTTGGCTGGATAAACTAGCATGCATCTAATGTCCATGGTTCGCACCTGGATCATTACTTTCTCAAATATTTTTGGGAGTCTCCACAGTTTGAATATCAAATTGAAAAAACTGATTGTTTGTCATTCACATGCTATGTCTGGCTTTCCTTACATGCTGCAGGACTGCATCTTTGTTTTTGCAACTTGTCCATCAGTATCACCTGGGGGATGAAAGGAGCGGGGGGAGCTGCGTCAAAGGACTGTGGGCCCTCTCAGTGCTGAAGAAGGCTGACAGCCCTACTGGTTTGAGAAACTTCTGCATTCATTTTCTCCTCCACCCGCTCAGGAAATCCCAAAACTCTTTCAGGTTCTCTACGGGCTCATGAACAGAGGCCACGGACAGCATGTTCACCTCCATGCCCACCCCCAAGGGCCCGCCCAGTAACAACAACTCTCATTCACTCCTGTGGCCTCATGCACCGTGTTGTGTCTGGCTTGTTGTAGGCCACACTGGCTGAGGGTCGACACCCAGTGTGCATCCTGTTTTACACCCTGGCCTCCACGCACCCTTCTTCTGAGGTAATCAGGTGGGGTGGTTCTATATTGCCATCTGCTTACCACCTTTTTCAATATCTCTCCAGGTTTGCTCCCCCTCTTTCCTTTGGACCCACCTGCCTCCTGGTGGGCTGTAACAGTTTGCCAAGGCCCATCTTTTTCACAATGACCAGTGTCTGCCACAGCAGCCATATTGCATATACTCTTATCGTAGTTCGGCTGCGCTCTTGATCTCTCTCACGTTGGGTCCTGAGGTGTGCCCGCCTCAGGCTCCCATGTACCTTTTAGACACTGTTACGTTTTCTCAGTCTCTAGGAAAGGAGAGGGAAGGGCCCAACGCCCCAGGACTCACATTCAGAACACACCGAACCAGCTGCTTTTTCTCAGTCATCTGTCCCCTTTTCATTTTTGTTTGCTTGAGTCACACTTTCTTCTCGATATGGCAGCTTTTTGGCAAGGTTTGCTGCAGGATGTTGACAAATATTGAAGGGGCCTCCTGGGGCTTTTGACCATCAGGACAAACCACACCCATGCATCACCCACTGTTGGGATACAATTAAGGAAATGAAACTCAAGACACCACTAAAATCCATCACCATAATTAGTGTAGGTATAGTAAGCACTAATCCACAATTTAATACATAATTGCAAAAAATAGCGCAACAGAGGAGATGAGGCTGGTGAAATACATTTGACCAGTGTATTCATAGTGCAAGAATTCCTTTAGCAGTTAAAAAGTAATTTCATACAAAAATTCTACAATAAAAGCACACAGACACATCGTTGAGAAGGAGGAAAAAAAGGGACACAAGTAAGGGAGCAGAGAGCTGAGAAGAAATAGGGAGCAGTTAGAGACTAAAATTATCACAGATTTGGAATAGGATGTAGAATACAAAACTTGACCAGGAGTACTTTTATGGAGGTGGGGTGGACAGGGGAATTCTTAATATGTCTTTCCCAAGTATATGTGAAACAAAACCAAAAATACCTTCAGTGTAAGCCACAGTGATCCCATGTTGCATTGAATGTGCAGCACTTAAAGTGGGAACAGAGAGCAGGCAGCATCAATTACACCACATTATGATCTGGTGCCACTGCTTCAATCGAACAGGAAGTAGGTTTATGTAAGTACAAGACAGCAAAATGAGATATCTCTAGAAAGGAGGTCCACTGATTAAGTGAACTGATATGTGCAGGGTACACTCCACATTCATCCTACATTTAGGCTGCCGTCTTCCCTAGGTTTTGAAATTTTAGAGGTAAAATACTGATTAATTTTAGTGTAAGGGAAACACACCCTAAGGCATTGGTATCTACATGTTAGGATCTTAGGGGCACATGCATCAAAGCATTTTGCGATCGCAAACGGTGCGATTCGCAAAAATCGGCCGTTTGCGATTGCAAAATGGGCTTTTGCGATGCATCAAACAATTTGGCATGCGCAATTTCGGTAATCGCAATATTTTGCGATTTCCCAAATTGCGATTGCATTTAAGGAATCGCAATTTGCGATTCCTTAAATGCAATGCAAGAAGCACTTTCAAATAGCGATTTCGCTATTTGGGGCCGCAATTTACCGTGAAATAAAACAAGACGGTATTTTGCAAAACTTTGAAAAATGCACTAAAGTGCATTTTTCAAAGTTTCATGTCACACACACACATGCTCTTGGGGCATGTGTGTGTACAACATGGGTGCACAGTACAATTTCAGGGGTGCAACCGGGTGTCCTTTTGACACCCTTGCACCCTTGAAATTGCATGCGCAATTTACGAGTACCAATTGGGACTCGCAATTTGCTCATGCAATTTCCCATTCATTCCTATGGGCCTGTAGGCCCATAGGAATGAATGGGAAGCCATTCCTTAATTGCGACTCGCAATTTGCGAGTCGCAATTAAGGAATGTATAGGAATCGCTATTTTTATAGCGATTCCTACATGCATAGGCTTTGCGAGTCCTTAATTGCGATTCCTTAATAATCGCAATTAGGGACTTGCAAAATCCTACCTTGATGCATGTGCCTGTTAGTAACTTCTAAGTTAAGAGACATTGTTTATACACATTTAAATATAATTTGATGTTTAGGTGAGAGGTCAGATGAAGTTCAATCAAAATTAAATAACAACAATAAATATTGGTTCCTAGATCTACCTAATACTGTTCTGCTTAGCAAAGTGTGCTGCAATAAAACACAAATATGAAGATTCTATGCATGTGTAGGCGATACCTGGAGTGTGTTTTTTGCACACAAAAAGGACTAAGCGTAGATCTTTAAACAATCAGCAACAAAACTTCGTTATCTATGTCGACCAGTCGATTCTAAGACTTAGCCAACACAGAGAAAACTAGGGTAGAATTGTTAACAACTGAAAAAGGGTTTACCAGCTTTTTCAGGGCAACTCTAAAGAATCTCTGATAAATATATATACACTAAAATAAATTCAAAAATCCACACAGTCATCTAAAATAGAAATATAAAAGGGCTACTGATTAAGCTAATTAACACTTCATTACATAAAACATCAATGTTTAAAGGAAAAGCACCTTGACTTTTACTAGCGACAAATTATGCTCGTTTCAAGATCTGTGACAGAGAAAACAGGTGGCACAGAAACAGGATGTCAAAAGTCACTGGTAGAGCAACAATATCTGTGGTTCCGTATAGACGCTAATTCAGCACTGAGCAAACACGACTTGGAGAACTAAAGGGAAGAGAGCAGTGAGGAAGAGCAGGAAGGAAATGAAATGAAGAAATCGCCCTGCAAATATAAGTCAAAGGCACTACGGGAAGGAGTTTACTAATAAATTCACAGAATGGACCTTTCTTTGTATAGTTTCAAACCATTATAACAATGTGGACCACATGACAGATCGATGATGTGCAAAACTGGATAATATGAGATAACACTGCATTGTAAAACAGTGAATAAATATGTAGATAAACCTGCCTCAATACCACAAGTTGGGAACACCAGCTATATATGTTTTAGAAAAGGCGCGATATAACGCTGGTTAAGGCAGTTTGACCTTTCCTGTCCTATACCTTGAATTAAATTTTGTCTGCATTACTTTCATGAATTTTACCATACATTTGAATGGATTTGAATAGAAGGAGCAACACAATTCACATCCTCTAAAATAAAGTTAGAAGACAACATAAGCAGGTCAATGGAAGGAAGAAAGAAAAAGTAGTCTCAAAGCGGATTCAGTTTAGCACAGGAGGTAGGTAATGGCAGAGCTATAGTTCAGCGTTATTCAATACAAAACTGCACAGCCACTGAAAGGCTCTGGCTGATAGCACAGAATGCAGGCGAACAAAGTGGATTAAATATATTTTGGCTGAATATTTTACTGCAAAAGTTCCAATCATGAAACAAACATTAGCAAAGGCAACATGTATGGCCTCGGCAGGGTGGAACAAGTTTTTTTCCACAAACCACCATATGCTTGCAATAAAGATGTTAAATCAAAACAAGCATTTGCAATGCAATCGGTCTTGCATTTGTTAAAGTTAGAGCTACTGGCGTTATAAATTATGTTTTTAATTTATGTTCATTAAGAATAAAGCAAAAAGGAGATGGTGAAAAAGAGCGTAAGAGCAAAGGAAGGAGAAAAGTATATGGTGATTTAGAGGGCCAGAGGGGGAGATAGTGTGAGAGAGAGAGACAGAAAGACAGGACGAGAACGAAAGCGAGAGAGAAAAGTAAGTGTACGTGTTGTCAATCGAAATTGGTTAAAGCGCCTAAACACAGAGAGAGAGGAAAATCCACATCTTGCGATCGTCTAGTGCACAAAATGCGGATGTTTTCGGGAGTCCTCACCCCCGATGCCCACATGGCTCATTCTCGCAAAGAGTAACTGCCAGCAGATGGGTCAGCACTTCAGACCGCAGAACTGGCTTCCACAGCAACATTATCAGCTCTTAACACTGCACCTTCTGATTCTGCTGGAACAAAGGGGAATGGGAGACCCCCTTCGCCTGCTCCCAGGGGCAGCCACTTACACCTGATAGCAGGGCACTTACTGGAGAATAGTATCTGTGTCCACGCACAGGGGAGGGGCATGGCTCTATATTGCCTCCAAGCTTTAGCACGTTACTGAAAACTACTGCACTGGCTTTCTAGTCAAGGGAGGCCTCTGATATTTATTCATTAATGCTTTTCTTTCGTATGTTCACATCTTGTTCTGCTTTTCCTGCGAAACAGGATGCAAAACGGCATAACTGGAAAGCCAGAAAAAAACATTATTTGAAACATCAAGGTCATGCGACCGGCAAGAGACAGGCATACATCTATAAATAAGACAATAAAGAAGAGGAGGGATCAGATCGTGAGCAATCAGAAGAACCAATAGAGAATGAAAGAAAAAGAAAAATACAGAGGCAAAGACATTGAAGTTAGACTACATCAGTGTCACCCAAAGGTTTACAGTTAGATTAGTCTGTCTTGCACACAGCAAAAGGGGAACAACACATTTCTTCCTCAAGACACCTAACCCCATGTATATAAACCCGCTGAGTTCAATAAGCAGCAGGGCAATTTGCCTCTGTGCAAAGAGTTGCTAGCCGCCGCGCCAAAGAAAAGAAAGGCGTGCAACCGCCATTGTTTAAGATCAAGCGTGGCGCGCTGCGCTTGTTTCTAAAACATGTCAGTGTTACCCAAAGGTTTTCAGTTGGATTGGTCTCCCTTGCACACAGCAAAAGGGGAGAAAAATATTTCCCCCCTCAAGACACCTAATCCGATGCACCTAAAAAACATTATAGGCAAGGCCAACTTACCCCCCGAGTTCAACAAGCAGCGAGGCAATATCCTTCTGTGAGTTGTGAAGGCCACCGCACCGAAGAAAAGAAAGGCATGCGACCACCATTGTTTAACATTAAGCATGGCTTGCCGCGATTGTGTGAAATAAATATAATATTAAAAAATACAGTTGGGCGAGCTGCGCACAACAAAAGAAAGGCGCGCAGCTGCCATTGTTAAAGCTAAAGTGCGACGTGCCGCACTGCTTTAAAAAAATAAAAATACTGTGTAAACGCCGACGTGGAGCGGGGAGGGTAGGGAGCGTCTTTCAACAGCAGCTAGGAGAAAGTCATTAACAAAATAGTGCTCACAAACTGTAATTAACACATTGTAAGTAACAACACATGTAACAGGGGCAGTCCTTATGGAAGGGTATACCTGGAGAAAAGGAGGTACTAAGGAGGGACTACTAAAGAAATTAACCAATGAAAACAAGCCATTTGGAAAAGACAGTTAAAGGAGCCAATAAAATACATGGGCAGCAAAATGGGAGGGGCTTAAAGTCTATATTCTGCATACAACATGTCTCGAAGAGACAGCGCAAGTGCTGCCTAGGCAAGACCTAAAAATCTCTTATGTGGTTGTTTTACTAATGAAGTGAATCCTTTTAGTCGAGCCGGGCGCTTCCCCATTATGAAGGCGACAAGAAGAAATCCTCACACAACCAAGCACTCAAATTACTGGCAGCTATAAGCACTTTATAACATAAACTTTAAAAAGGAGACAGGCAGAAAAATCACTTTCTGATTGGACATTTAAGTGCAAGCAAAATAGTTAGCCATTTTTAAGGATAATATACAAATTAAATTTAAAAGCACATTTTGAAAGAACTTTATCCCTGAACAGAAATGAACTATTTTTGCGTGAATTTGAACAATATGCACAAGTCTTCTGCAGTCACTCAAAGTGAATGGAAGCAATGGGAAAAGTGGACTGGCCTAGTGTATCATGCTGTATGGTAAGGTGAGCAACAGCAAAATGTGAATAAAAATTCAGCAGGCCAATGGATGAAGTTTGTGGAATAAATTAGCTTCTACATAAATATGTATATAATGAATGATTTTTGGAAAACAACGGTCTGGCAAGATAGCTACATTTTGCCAAATGCTAGGCATAAAAGTAGCACAGGTCTCACTACTTTATGTGAAAATAGACTGAAGACAGTTTCTTCGTGAATGTAAAGAGCAAACGAGGAGGACTGTTAATACACAAAGAAACAAAACACATCAACGATGTAATCAACAGATGGTACAGAGAAAATTGCTTTTTCAAGAACACAAAGAAAGAAAAAAGTCCTGGTATTATTTAAAGTACATTTTAAACAAGAAATGACAAAGCAGATAGGTCTCGCCTTTGGGATCTAGAAGGTTCTGCCAATTGTTTTGCAACCTGCTGTACATCATCCATGATGCTTTCCATTTGGTCAAAGAAAACAAAGTAACTAAAAGACACTATGACACGGCTGTTGCATCATTTTGTAGGTAGACGCAACACACATGCGCACACCTACAAAATTAGGTGGTTTTCATTGTATTTATTGAGTTGGATCGCTAAATAAAAAAATAAATAAGTAGTACCAACATGATTTTAAATTATTTTTAAGTGGCAGTTGGGGATGTGGGAGCAGGATGAGGGTCGGCCTAAAAACTGGCTTCACTTAAAAATCCCCACAAAATGCGCTCTCAATCAACAAGGCAATTCACAGTTTGAAAGAGAACAAGCAAGAGGCATGCAAGAGTCAAGTGGTCTTATCACTAAAGGTTACATTTGAAGTGCTAATTTACTGTATTGTGCTCCGTTGTGCAGTGAAGTTACTTTCGAAATGTCAACAAATGGTGCACCATTCCCTGCCAAAAGAAACATATCCCTTTAGATTCCATGGACAAACACCACTTACCACTGTCAAGCTCTATAACTATACAAGACATCAGTCAGGTCAAACATGTGGCAGACCATTACTTAACCATAACAAAAAGCAAAATAACACCACAACAAAGACTTAGGGGCCGATTCCGATCTCGGCCGGTAGGGCTCCGAATCGGATTCGGCTTTACCGGATCCGATTCGGAGCCCTGTTTCCCGACCGAACCGTACGCGGGTCCGGCCGAGCGAGTACGATGCGGCTCGCCGACCGACTCGTCCGGGCGTCCCGACCGCTCTGACCGACTCGCTCCCGGCTCGAACCGCTCCGACCGACTCGCTCGGACTCCGACTCGCACCGCGCAATGGAGACGTTCCCCGGCCGGGTAAGTACGATGCGCGCCGCGAGCAGTCCGACCGAGCCGCGCACTCCGGCTCGGAAAGAGCTGTCGGAGCCGTACTTTGGGGGTCCATGTCGGACCCCCTGTACTCGTAGCCGCGCGAGTCGCACACAGGGGGGACCCATGGGTCCCCCTACCTGTGCGTGTACGGCGCGAATCGCTTCGCCGTGTACCCGCTGTAGGGCGCACTTGTCCGACTCGCACCCATTGAGTCAATGGGAGCCCGCGTACGCGTTGTACGACCGGCTCCCATTGACTTCAATGGGAGTCCGACCGACTCGAGTCCGATAACATACGGACGCATCGTACTCGTTCGGTCGGACTGCACGGGTCCGATTCGGTCGGAAATCTCTCCGGGTCCGGCTCGGTCGGAGAAATTTCCGGCCCGAATCGGAATCGACCCCTTAATGTGCACCAGAAAAATTAAAGTCAAAACAGACTGCAACAAAACTACCACAGTACAAAAACACAACACAAACATTGCACAAGGAGCAATCTGGTACCTTCACAACCAACAAAGACATCCAAAATGCAAAGCCCAAACTAGTATCCATCCATTGGTCTTCAGCTAGCAGACAGCCCTACCAGGTTGAAAGAGCAACCTGGTAGGGCAGCGGTTGCGGCCTTGACCGACTGGTAACAAACCATTATCTTCGCCCCCTTCCACCATTAGCACGGCTCTCTCCCTGCAGCATCCCATTGCTGTTGCACTCACCAAACCTCCAGCATGCTCACAGCACTTCAGCAGCTCTCTAAAGGTTGAAAACCAGAGATCTAGGTACCATTCTAACATGGCAAAAGCATCCTAGGATAGAATCAGTGAATCTGGCTTACATTGACACGCATTGCAACATTATTACCCGGGCCCATTGTATTTTACTGAAACTTCCAATCCAGTATGCCACTAGGAAAAATGCAATACAGGGCAAAAAGGCATTTCACTAAGACAATGAACATGATATATGTAATCCAATCACTACACTGCTAAACCACTGTGGTGGCAGGAAAACCTCCATCTACTCAAGATGGATATAATTAGACCTATTCGGTTTGGTAACAGGAACCCCGTTTATTAGTGCTGAAAGAAGGATTAAGTGTGTAGAATACGTTTTTTAGGCTATGGAATATTAGAGGAAAAAAAATATATAGGTTGGACCATTCCTTCTTGGTGAAGGTTAAATCCTGGTTATTTCAGGTTACACCGCATTCCTCTGCCGAGGGTATACTAAAAGAAGCATGCAGGAGAGATTTTATGTGATGGTGCCACCAGTATATCACAGGAGAATAAGAGACATGCAAAAACACTTCATCAACCTTTGTGCTACAGGAATTGGCAGATCCGGGAAAACCAATGGGGTCTCTTAGCACATCTTCGCCCCTTCTAGAGATCACCAGAATGTAGACTGCAGAAAGAAGAAGGGAGCATGGACAAAGCAGATGCTAATGTTGTGGAAGAATATCAGTGAGTGGAGCTCTATTCCTTTTCTCTAAATTGTGTTATATATTTTTGTGACGGACAGTCGGTCATTCTAAAAAGCATTGTAAACATCAATGGTGATTAAGTGTCCCTGGGGTTATTCTGGTGTTAAACCTGTATGCTAACTAGTTTTACAGTCTCATACTGGCATACATGAACTCTTTCTTAGACTGACAAAGAAGACTCTTATCAATCTAGAACATCTCGAGATAAGTAAAGTTAAGGGACTAAGTTAACAGATCTAGTTCCATGTTTTATGAAATCTGAAACACAATTTAGCTTAGAAATGTTTCAGAGAGCAAATCAATGGGCAAATCAAAATCAAATAAAAGATAAAAATGGATTTGTGAAAAAGTATTCGATTCTTTAAAAAACTGGCCAAGCTACAATATGGAAACTGCAATATGTCAAAGCACACCCTTCTACCCAGAATCAGTCACCTCCTCCCAAATCAACCTCAAAGCTCCTGCTTCAGAGTAGTGAAATAAAAGATTTGCAAAATTTGAGTTCTATTTGCGGATCAGATCAGAAAGAGAACAACTCATGTTAGAGTGAGGGATGTCGTTTTAGAGTATGTGCTTAAGGCATAAAAACTACAGAAAATCTCACAGC
Organism: Calotriton arnoldi; assembly: GCA_963921515.1. Classification (NCBI taxonomy): domain Eukaryota; kingdom Metazoa; phylum Chordata; class Amphibia; order Caudata; family Salamandridae; genus Calotriton; species Calotriton arnoldi. The sequence continues at coordinate 2,635,902 of CAWUFW010000775.1, read as the reverse complement.
ACTATACAGAAGCACAAGAAAACACGCATTTTGAAAAAGTTATATGATAAAAAATATTTTTTTATGAATACTGCCATTCTCCTGAGCAGTGGACCTCAGTACAATAGTGTCAGGCATACAATACCACAGAGCATCCTAGGGGACACTTCAGTCTTTGGTGTAGCTACTTTTCCAATTTCTCTAATTGTTTGAATTACTGAATTTCACAGGGAAGCATCTTCTACTACAATGTATTGTGCAAACCTGAAAGACAAAAACATCTTGCAAGCTTGGTAAGCAGCCAGGTTTCTGCTGAATACTCCCAAGTCACAGACAACTGAGTCACTGGAGCAATACCCGTCATGAGACTGCCAAGTGCTGTGAAGAAATAAAAAGTCAGCATAGTCTACAAGGGTGACACTAGGTGATTACTCACGCAATTGGAAAAAAATGCAAACTACTATGGAACTAGGACAGAGTTGTAGAGGAAGTCCTGGCACTCTGCTGACGAGTAATGGTGATTACGGAATAACGTGGCTCAAACGTTCCAGCAGGAGAAATTTAAACAGATGTTCTGATTAAAAGTTAGGATTTCACATATAAAATATGGAACATGAAGATAGCAACTGCAAGCTCATCTGATGTAGTGTTGAAAAAAAAGATAAATGTGAAACAAATCGACCAAGATTTGATAAACCACATTCACTATGCCCGTACCACGGACTGAAAGAGAACAGTAACGTGCATATCAGGTAATGTTAATCACCTTAAACAATGAATACACAAAGTGTCTGAAAAGATCATTAGTCCTGCTTCTGTGCCTGAACCAGGTGACTGTGAAATGTAAGCGCATGCATAATCCAACACAGCCGCAAAGTGAATGGCGGGAAGATCAGACAACAGGCCTAAACTTACACCAACAAAAGGAGCTTAGTTGATGCCATTATCTACAAAAGTATAGTTTCACCTCCACCAAAAGAAGGGTCGAAATTCAACTGATCTACTGCCCATTCCAAATGAAATAGCAGATGGGACCAACAGTATAGAACTACTAAACAATTAAAATCACTTTATCATAGAAATGGATCATGCCACAACTTTAGGTTTAAATACATCAGAGGAATAGAATTCGCTGGTCTAAGCGATATGCTGACACCTGTTTGGCTCTAAATAATGGGATTGTGACTCTGTACTTCTTTTTGCAATCCACAAAATTCTATTGTAAATTTCCCTTTATTTCTACAAGTTTGGTTTGATATTGTAAAAATCCTTCTCAAATACTTCCATGGTTGCAGCTACAATTTGTGCATTAGTCCAACTCCTATAAAGCAAATTCCATGAGAATTTCTTTACTTGTCTCAAATGACTGCTACTTCTAATTTTGAGGACCTCTTTTGTTGACCTAAGAGTGTCACGCAATTATAATCTGTTGTATAGCTGGCATTTACCCGTGGCTAGCCTTCTCTATGATTGTCATACAATTGTAAAATGCAGTATATCTGGCTCTTACCCATGGTTTGAATCGATATACTATCTTTTCAATTCTGGAATGTTTATATGGTTCCTTTAAATTTCGCTTTTTACTCCCATTAAACTAAGAGCTCTGATCCTTTATCTTGGTCTATTTAATTTACTACATTAGAAACGTTATGGTTACATACAATGTTTAATTGACACAATTGTTTTTTTGTCATGCCATACTGATCATCAGTTGCTGCATTGCCACGTTTAATATACAATGTCTTCTTTAAAATCTATTCTAATTTTGGTCACTAATTCTGTTTACAGTCGCTTTATGCTATCCTTTTAAAATTTGTCCTCCAACCAGGTTCTCAACCTGGCCAAATACATATTTTTATTTTCCATGTTGAATCCTATGAGAGTAGACACCATGTCAAGATGGTGGTTCCCGACCCTATAAATGGTGTTTGACCCCTTGAAGACGCTTCCTTATCTTTCCTGTGCTTCCACACACCAACCATTCCTGCTTGGGTGCGGTGTCAAACTAATTCACTCTCTCACGGTTCCTTGGAAGTAAACGCTGACGAACAGATTCAGACTTCCGCGCTGCATTAAGTAAACAGACAGCTCCCTTTCCAGCAAGTCCATTGGGATTTTTCGTTTATCCTGTAATTCTTGATATTTGTCAAACACTGAATATAGGATTTGATTACCTTGCAGCTCACCACAATGGCCAATTAAGTTAACCGCAGTGAATGTATTACTCCTCACGATGTTCTAAATCTGCTTAATTTCTGCATAAATTGCCTGCAGTTTTTCCACTACGTTTGAAGTAAGTGAGCTCAAACTTCCACAACCCCCCCAAATTATCTTTTTCATACTTTGCTTGAATAATTGGCGTTTCATATATTTTAACATACTTTTACAGATTCTAGACCATGCCGTCAAAGCCTCTTGGAAGCGATATAGCTTGCAGGGCACTTTCACTTTTGTCAATTCACGCTTATTTCAGAAATTATTCTGACATTGTTTACGTCTATTTTTGTTACAGGGATCTTCTCCCACGAGCAAAAGTGGTAATCAGACATATTTTTGAGACATTGGTGCTTTATTGTCCCTCACTCTTTAAACAGATTTAGAACTGTAATATTTATTATAATAGCATTTATTTTTGCTCTAAAGCATGTCCCCCGTCCTGATGATGACCAGTAAAGTCCCCTAAGAGCCGAAACAGCGTCGATATTAGCAGACATAAAGGCATTTCACCAAGAAATTGGTCAATTAGGAGCTACTAAAAATATTTATGGAATTGTTCCTTACTAAATATAGTCATTTGTCATATTAGGCCCACAAATTCCAGGTCTCCTACCAATTGCATCACCATTTATATGATTATGATTGGAATCTATGTTACCTCTAAGCAGCACCTGTGCGGGCGCGCCCAGCTTCCCTCGTCACGCCATGCACTCGGATGCTCTGAGCGTGCAAATTCAAAGGTGAAGTTGCCGTGTGGGGACATATTTCAACAAAACATATACATTCAGCCAGGGTTTCTGCATTTTGAGAGTGCCTCTCTCATTCTGTTCAATTTTCAGAAATATGGAGGCGGAGGAAGTAGTAGATGAACTCATGGCCCAGCTTTATAATTTCAAACAAATGCCCGGAGAAGTTGGCACATAAATTAACTTCAGAAAACAAAATGTCTAAATCAATTGGGTAGAATGATTCTTTCATAAAACTCGGTTTCAGAAATCGTTCTGCGGTAACTGGGCAAAAAGGGACAAACAATTGTGCAATGTGGGTTTATACAAGTGTGAAATGAATGCACTAGTTACCATCCCTGTAACTTTTTCTTTGTCCTGCTGACAATGTGACATCCTTTGAATAAAAACATCCAACATTCATGGTACTAATCTAAATGACAGGAAAACTGAAATCTTCACCATTCTCATCCCATAAAGAAAACCTTATAGCAATAGTGCTGTGAGGCTCTTGTGTGCTGCTGGTCTGTCTTTGAATTACACTTCTGTTAGTGAACCCCTGCAGGTATGGCCACGAGGCCAAACGTCATGCAGTGTAAACAAACAATGCACATCTAGGGCATTCTTTAGGACCTCTCTCAAGTCTTCCCTGCCAATAAGAGAAGTAACACTGTGCAATGCATTAGTAAAGGTCAACCAGCTCGGAGGATTGGAGCTCAGCAAAGCAAAATGAGGGTGTTTGTCTTTATGAGCTAATTCAGGGACTCTTATTCAGTATTTCAGTTTTCTCCTACACTGAAGGAGGAGTGATACTACAATGTGCATACTTTGAAAATTGGGCCCTTTTCAGTGAGGATTGGAGTTGGGAACAAGCAATGGGGTACATTCTGAGCACAGAGAGTACAAGTCTCTATAGGCTACAAATAACATCACAATTTGTGAGAACTGATCCCACCCAACAAATACTGATGCTTTATTCAGAACAATAAAGACACCCATTTCTCGCCACTAGATCTCCTCAAAGGTCCTTATAATTAGGTAATCCTTGCTGGTCTCTAAAATATCCCTGGGACCCTCCCTCTCCTGTTTTTGTTAAGTACCTTATAATTAGGTCCCAAGACTGGAGGCCAGTTTCAGCCACTTTAACCTTTTGTCATTCTGGAGATTGGGAGAAAAGTAACCTATAGTAACAAGGTAGGGTACTGCAGTCTTTGATTGCTTTGATTAGCATTCCTCGCAACCTATTGAAAACTAACATTCGGAAGTGATGTTTGTCTCCGACACTTTCTCTCTTACATGCAGAGTTTCACAGGGCTCTTACATCAGCCTGACGCTGTTTAATATTTATACCACCTCACTTGCTCCATTGATTAAATCATTTGGCTTTGACTCCGCATCCTATGTCGATGATATGCAGATTGCAGTATCAGTGGCAGCTAACGACATGGTCACAGGAGAAAGATTTTAAAACTGTATGTTGGAAATTAGCAATTGGATGAATACAAACTGTCTAAAACTTAATTCAGCCAAGTCTGAGGTCATCTTGATCGTGAACGAGCCCACTTTTTGGTCCCTGTCTTGGTGGCCAGTGGAACTAGGCTCCCTCCCTGTACCTGTCAAGAAAGCCAAAAATTTAGGAGTTATGTTGGACAGTAAATTCACCTTCAAAGAACAGGTTAACTCAGTGGTCTGATCAGCATTTTACACTCTAAGGACTATTAAGAAAATTCTCCCTTACCTACCAGAAGAGATCAAGAGGACGGTGGTCACTGCACTATGCTTATCGAAAGCCGACTATTACAATGGTCTGTACTTAAATATGAAGAACCAACATCTGTATAAATTGCAAACTTTGCAAAATGCAGCAGCTAGATTACTTATGAAAATTCCTAAATTTAAATCAGCCACTCAGGGAATACGTAAGCTTCAGTGGGTTCCTATCAGACAGCGGACCAAATTCAAGGCCCTCTGCATTGCCTACAGGACCCTTTGTTGTATTCCGCTTTAGGTGTCCGTATATAGGCTTTCCTGAAACATGTCCTTATATAGGCACAATTCGCATTGCCCTTATATAGGCATAAAATCCCAGTCCTTATTTAGGCATTAGCCATGCACTCCAAATACAGGCATGGTCACCGACATCCGTCCACCCTAACGTCACAACGAGTTCTTAGAAACCAGACCCTTAAGCTCTTGGGAGTTCCCCTATCACAGGATTATTGATTTCTCCAAGAACTCATCTATTATGCATGAACCGCTATTCCTTAGGGGTTCATTCCTGACGTCTTCCTCTGTCCGACTTCACGTCAATGCTAACATTCCAAGACACCTACCAGGTATAAATATACCTTCCCTTGCCCAAGCAAGTTAGGAGGAGACCTCGACTTTAGAGGAACCCGTGTCCCGGCCTGACGCACTGAGAAGAGATGCTGTCATCCCTGCTCGCAGAGAATCCAGCTTCCAGTGTTCTGACTCCCTTCGCGGGGTGTTAGAGTTCGAGACTCAGAAAGAGATTCCCACCTCTCTCATTCTCAAGGTATGGAGCTGACTAGAACCTAGAGCGACTCTTGGCATACCAGACTCTTGGCATACTGGACTATAGCATACCATAATATAGAATACTTCACCTACTTCTTACTTTGCACTACACTTCGGTTAGGTTAGGTACACTGGGGTAGAACTAGCTTAGAGAAGCATCGTATGAGTACTCGCATTTTTAGATTATGTTATTTATGTATATGAATATATGTGTCATAACTAAAAGATAATGCTAGCGCAGTATTATTTCTTTCTACTGCTTACGCTGTACATTATATATCTTGCATACTGTCTTGTGATCATAACAGCTCATATCTCTTACACGAGAAACAAGACTGTTCAATAAATCCTTTTATTGAAACGCCCGTCTATTCTTTCTGTGCAACTCTGAAGAAACTAAGCATGCACGATTAGCTGAGTGAAACTGTTATCTATGGTTTCCACGATTCTGAGAGCGTTCCGATTCTAAAGGGAAACAAAGTTGTCATGTTTATGCGGTTGCCAGAAACTACTCCCTTCTTGTTCACAAGGAGTTTCTAGTGGCCTCTGAGTTAGCTGGCACAAAGTAATTAAGTTTAATATACTCGATAGGGACATACTGACCTCAGACCTATGTCTAATCTATAGGGTATATTATTCCAATGCGCAGAGCCTATTAGGGAAATAGGAACTACACTACATGGCGCCCAACGGTTTGGTATGGCACTAATTTAACGCTAGATACTGATTAACTCAGTCGTGCTTTTCTCTCTGAGACCCCTACTCACATACTCCATAAGACGTCTGGAGTGGGTAGGGTCAAATATCCACCAAAGCTAAATAGGACAAAAACCCTATATATTAGCTGTTTGGTTTGTTCAACGTTGAAGGATACAGTGTTCCAAAATATTGTGCACCTTATCTTTTGTTTCCTTGAAACTTGTTCTGCATTTTTCAAAAAACAAATGTCCATACACGGGGACAATGACACCGAGAACGGTGTAGCTGCGGCTGACCCAGTCGTAACAGCTTTTAATTTTACAGGTTTAAATGAAACCGATGAGGGTGTTATAAACATCCCTCCAAACTTAAGGAGAGAAATCACTCTAAAACTTATAAAACACGGCCTATCACCAAGAGGTGGTAGAGCAGTTTTCGTGATAGAGGCACACGAATCCTTTCAGACAGAGGTATTCTATTCATGGATAGTATTCTCAGAATCAAATCCAGTAACAAAAGTGTTTCACTTCTTTAAAGAAGATGAACCACCAGAGGAATATATTCCTTTCGAGGATATTGAAATTCCACTCACATACCAGGAGCATCATCTCTGGTTTAAAGGCGCCCTAAAACATCACAAAAACATTACCAGGCTCGGTCCACTAGGTAGACCAGGAGCAACATGGCCGATTCTAGCCAGGCTACACACCTCATCCTGACATTGAAGAGATGTCAGACGAGGAATTACTTACTCAACTACAAGAGTTAATAAAAATTTACAGACAATTAGTCCAATATGTCATGCGGACTTTCACAGTCCAACAACCAATGACCATTCCAAATCAAACCCCTCAACAGGGGAATACACTAAAATTTACTCCACAGACTTTACACGCAGTCATGGGTAAAATGCCCACAAAACGTGAGCAAATTCCATTCTGGATAGCTCAAAAATTACTCAAATCTAAGCAGTATTTCCTAATACTAGCCCTTATGAGAAACACAGAATCCTAACAATCTGTTTACCAATGGGGATCACACCACAACTGGAAGATTGCACCACTTGGGGCGCAGTCTTTGCTGCCATCTATACTAAAACACATGGTGTTCCATCAATTGCAGTAATACCAGATGTCCTGAAACAAATTCAAAATGAATACGGGGCAGAGCCTGCTCTGAATTTAGGTATGAAATTACTGAAAAAAACTTCGACCAGGTCTCAACAATAATATTATCTAATATTAAAGGAGAGGCAGCATCAGTGGCGATCCGCCAATGCTTAAGGGAATTTGATGTAACAGAACATCAAAATGAACTACCCAGAATAATAGAACAATCTTATGCAGAATTAGGCAGAGATAGTTTGGGTGGAAAACCTTTGAAGCCAAAACTATCTGAAAGTCCTGAGAAGGACTCTATTAAACAAACTCCTACATCTTCTAAAAAGAAGTGGGAAACTAATAAACAAAATTCAAACGAGACACGTTCTCAATCCCGAGGTAGGTCTCCTCAAAAGGAGCCCTCTGAAAGGAGGTATAACCTCAGAAATAGGGATAATTTAAGAAAACCTGACCGGTATCAAGATACTGATACACATTCCTCTCTTACCTTTCAGATATCGTCACAGACATCGGAAAGAAGAGGACGGTCAGAACATAGAGAAGAACGCGTGAAATCCAAAGACGATAAACACGTTCAGAAAAATAAATCAAAACCTCAATTCTCAAAAAAGAAGGTAGCAGGTCTGAAGATCAGACATGCCGAGGATACTGAGAACACAACTCAAGAACGGAGAATGGGCTCAGACAATGCTGGACAGTGCAGCAGAAGTCACAATAGCTCGCCAGAACCTGAAGGAACTTCTGGAGATAGTGGACTTGAATGAGTACATCACAGTAGAAACTGTAGACACCAGGGTTAGTTCTCAACAAAAGTTATATGAAATAACACTCCGAATGGAGGGAGACATACCAAGAAAAGTGAAAACACTCTTTTGGGAGAAACTTTCAAGGGGTTATGATATACTTCTAGCAGAAAAAGACTGGCCACCACACTTTGTCAGGGAGTGCCCACATGGCGAGGACATTATTATGCCTGCCTTCTCCAACCATATTCCAATTCACCTAAAATATACTTATGCCAGGAAATGGGCAGTTGCCCAGGCCCCAGCATTATACAAAAATCATGTAGGATGGGATGAGGACTCACCTCACCACAAAATACAGCTAAAAAAATCAACCTACTGCACAAAGGCAGTACCCAATAAAGCAAGAAGCTAAAAAACAGGTCAGGGAGATCTTAGATCAACTTGAATACCAAGGGGTGATTGAAACATGCACCTCCTCAATTAACAATCCTTTGTTTCCTGTATCCAAACCAGACAATACATATCGTCTAGTTTTGGATTACAGACACTTGAACACTTGTTCTAAAACATTTGCAGTGCAAAATGCACATAGTACAGCATTAATGAATAACATTGTGCGTAAAAAATATAAAACCACATTGGATATTTCAAATGGTTTCTTTTGTCAAAACATAGCACCTGAAAGCAGGCACTTAACAGCTTTCTCAATAATGGGGACCCAGCGTCAATTTTGTAGACTCCCACAAGGGTTCAAAAATAGCCCGGGGTTATTCTCAGCAAGGGTAACAGAGTTACTACAAATTTATAATAATGAGGCATTGTCATATGTCGATGACATCTATCTGACAGACAATGACCTAGATAGGTACTTGAACAGGGCGAGTACCATTATATTGGGCTTCGCCTCAGAGGGCTATAAATTCAACTTTAAAAAATCCAGAATTGCCCATCTCAATGTCCTTTTCCTAGGAAATGAGCTTTCAAGTGAAGGCAAGAGCCTAACAGCTAACTTTTTAGAAAAGTGCGCGCTGCTCCAACCTCCAAAAACGCTGAAAAATTTACAATCTATCTTGGGTTTCCTAAATTTTGGAAGAACTTACATTCTAAATTACGCATAAAGGTTTAAACCTCTCTACGAATTAATCAAACCTGATTTTTCAACAAAACATTGGACACAGGAACACACAGACATCCTGCGTACACTCCAAGCTAACATGTTAGAAACAAATCACTTACAAACACGCGTAAATACACGCAATTTAGTGATCCGAATAATTTCGGATCAATGCGGATTCACCTATTTAACATTTAATGAGGGTGAAAAAGTACCAATAGCATAGAAATCACATTTGTATACACAAGCAGAAATGCGCTTCACTTCAACAGAAAAAATACTGACAGAAGTTCAAACCGCTGTAGCAAAAGAAAGAGCTCTAGCTCAAGGAAAACGCATTATTGTCGTGTCCCCAGTACCAGCCTTAGAGGCAGTTACAAAAGCGAGCATTCCAAATGCAAAAGCTTTACATCCTAGATGGATACAATGGGTTAATTCTCTTGCTGCAACAGATGTTGAATATGTTTTTGATCCTGATTTAAAAACACAAGCGTTCTTGCAATATGAACATGAATGTCCTCTGCCCACTGAAATTCTGCCTCTCGATCAGTACGAATTTATAATTTACACTGACGGATCAGCACAACCCGCTACAGGGAGTAAGCAAGCTTACAGTGCAGCGTGCGCAATCGTTAAAGGTCGCATGCAAGATGGTAACTTCGGACCAATGGTCACTAAAACTCAATCTCTAGGAGATTGTACAGCTCAGCGAGCTGAACTACAAGCATTTAAACTGGCACTTGAAAATACAGATCGCGAATTCTCCACACTTATAGTGTGCGATTCTTTTTACTGTGTTCAGTCGTATAATGAATATATACAAAATTGGCTTGAAAACGGGTTCAAAGATGCAAAAGGTGGCACAATAAAGCATAAAACGCTTTGGGAACAAGTAGTTCAGTTGAGAGACGAACTACCAAAAGCTCACGTGATACACACGCTGAGTCATCAACGTGATGGCGTTCACGTTGCAGGGAATTCATTGGCTGATGAAGCCGCAAAGGGGGCTGTTCAGACGGCTTCCATAGCTGCGATCACTCGTTCAAAAACAAGAATAGACAGTGAGATATTGTTGGCTATCAATGCATCAAGCAAAGGCGGTGGTGCAGCGTTACCAAAGAAATTTCCACTCAAGTACTCTTATGTAATTGATGCGAACAACGTTCCTTTTGCTCGAATCCCTGGAGTGGGGGATAGGGTAATTCTAAACATGGAACGTAGATTAGGACTAATCCTAGCAGCACATGAAGGGATAGCCTCTGCCCATGCAGGTGTTTCTGCAACAGTATCTTTACTTAAACAAAGATATTGGTGGCCTGGCATTAGAAAACAGACCAAGAACTATGTTTTGGAATGTGAAATATGCCAACAGATGAAAGTCTCCACAGTGAAATGTCCTGCACAGACACCCCTGTTGATTTCAGACAAACCATTAGCTTGTGTTTACCTGGACCACTGCGGTCCCTTGCAAAGGGACGGTAGCTATAAATATATAATGGTCGCAGTGGATTCGTGCTCAAGGTTCCTATGGATATGGCCTCAGCGCTCGGCTGACGCTCGAACTGTTATAAAAGATTTGCGAGTCTTTATCGGCACATACGCAATAGGCACACTACATTCTGACCAGGGCCCTGCGTTTAGCTCTCGGGCTTACAAAGAAGCCATGGCCAGTTTGGGCGCTGCATTGCGGTACTCCTCTCCGTTTCATCCTGAGGGAAATTCTGTTGTGGAAAGGAAAAACCGGGACATAAAGCAGTCTATAACAGCTAGAGTATTAGGTTCGGGTGATGGGTGGGTCAAACATCTTTATGGGGTCCAACGCTCATTAAATAATTTGCCAAGAAGTTCTCTAGGGGGGTCACTCCATATGAGGTCCTATTTGGGACAAGAATGTGGGTTCCTGATCTCGAATGTAAAGGCACAGTGATGGAAAATAAACCCTTTGATATCAAAGATCGTTTGGCTGTTTTACAGGATCTAAATGAATTAAGATCGAAACAAAGCAACGTGTTCCTGAAGCCAACCACCACTGGGGAAACACCGGCAGTCCCAGCAAGGCCTGTCTGGATCCCAAAAGTTGGGGATCTAGTCAGAGAGAAGATTGCGGACAAGAAGGAATTTGGACCTTCTTACAGACAACCAGTAACTGTCCTAGCCGTCCACGGAACAAGAACAGTACTTCTGCCGCCCCTTGCTGGAAAAAAGATTTGTGTCAATCGACCTCATCAAACCACAGTATGTGGCCAATACTAAATAGTAGGCCTCGTGGACTCCGACCTAGAGGCAGACGCACTCCTCTCGCTACTATCCAAGAGGTTCAGACTGAAAGACTCATAACCATCGAGAATTCAGCAGTAACAGATGAAGGACTAAGCAACAATGCTATGGAACTCATCCCTCTTGAAACTCAACTAACAGTTCGTCCAGATACACCGGTCTACACCAACGTAACACGTGATCAACTGGTTCCAGTGATTTCAACGAATCCTGATGCAATTTCAACAATTGACCGAACTGCTTCTGGCTATTTCATTAACTTTGATACGTTTTCTGAGGATCCGAGTGAGCCTGAAACGACGCCAGCATCAAAAACGTTCAAGCAACAAGTACAAGACCTTTTTCATTTCCTGAAGGAGACTTATCTGGTTTTACCATGGATTGAACTATTGATTATTTCTGGAATATTTTTCTTTCTGTTTTGGCTAGCTTTGGTTATGACTCTTAGCATGCTTATAAATGGCAGATACATCCATATGGACACTGAAAGTAAAAATGTGAACTTACTTTTAAAACCACACAAATCTTCCCATCGTGAAACAAGAGACTTGTCAGCAGTGAACATCACAGCCGTTCCTATACAGTATGGTATAGTGTGGGACAAAACTGATTTCGACATATTCGGCCCGACTGAACTTTTGAACATTCCACATTTATTTAAAATTTCATTAAGTGATTTTATTACCTCCAGTACCTATTCTGATGATTGGGACTTTGAGACTGTTAATGACATGATGTCTGATCTAGAAAAGTCTGCAGCGTTCTCGAACAATGAATACTTAGAGGGTTCATCAGACTATGAACAGCTTTATTGTTATAACCACTATGGTCATCATTTCTTGCATAAATCTGCAACACCTAGAAATGTTTTTATGTTTAACCAATGGGAACATTGTCCTACACCACCAAAAGGTAGTTCAAAAACGTTTGCAAATAAGTTTCCATATTTTTCAGGGTACAATACATCTGATCCAGAAACATTTTTCTATAAGAATGTAAACAAAACAGGTCAGAAAATTATGTTAACTAATACAAAACAGATTTATTCTGCAGCCTTTATTACCCAACTGTCTAGACAAGGATTTGACTTTTGGAAAGACACAATAGACACAAAAACTGTCTGGGGTTCTAAAGATTGGCAAGTGCAGGGGATTGAAGCTTTGTTTAGAGCATGTATCATCCCACATCAAATAATGTTTTTGAATGACACTGTGCAACAAACGTCTTGCCTTGGTTTAGTCAAGATCAAGGACATGAATACACCTTCTGTACCAACACCTGCAAGTAATAGCACGACACAGGGAGCGGTCACAGTAGACACAATACTACAAACCAACAGAACAGATCCTGTTTGGAAAAAATGGTTACTCTGGCCCACAGACACAAACATCTGTCAAGAAAGATTCCTGAATAGAATACAGGGCTTTACTATCAATAGGCCAGACCCACGATATGTTCAACGACAACATCCAGGGGTAGTAACAACATACAGTGTAGGAAAATTGTGCCTTGACTGATTACAAAAATCTACACTCGAGGATGTGAAACAACACTTATCTTTACTTAAAGAAGACGCAGACCGTAGGGAATTCTTGCTAGGACCAAGAAAACCGCGTCAAAAACGTTTCATATATGCCGGCATTTATGCTGCTTATAATGAGATATGGAAGGTTTCACAGGCAGAGGCCGCAGAAAGAATACGTGAACTTGATCATATTAACTTAGAGAAATCTCTCACTGTGGTCGACAATGGGTTAACAACTTTGTCATCCAGAATGTATTCATTGGACAACATTGTATCCTCTGCTATTGACATACTGGAACAAGATTTAGCCATGTTACAACAAGGCCAATCTCAGTTACGTTCTATTATGTTATTAAGCTGGACGCTGCAATCTTTGCGTGCAGGTTATGTGCCTTGGCTTTTTATCAACACGTCGTCTCTGTTTGCAGAATACAATCTAACAGATAAACAGATCGAACTGGCACAAAGGGGAGCAAAGTATTCAGTGCTGAACATTGAAAAACTGGAAAAATTACCATTCACAGTGGCAGAAAAACCAGCTACAGAATGGCTTATTCATGGCAAAATAACTCTGCCTGTCACTACTTTTCATTTTCAGTATTGCCTCAAACAAATGCAAGCAGGTAAATATGAAAGGTTGGGTAAAGAATACATTAAGACATCCTGGGATTTACCTTACGAATACAGATGTTGGAGTGGGGATCGTGAAGTGTTTCTAAGCGGTACACACTGTGAAAATGCACTAAGCGGTTCACTCATATGTCAGGACATTTCTTTACACGGGCTTGTAATGGTTCTGTGGCAAACTTGTCCTGCCACCAGCAGGGTACACCAGCTGCTGTAATTAATCCAACGTTTGGCCAACTTTCTAATGGGAGTTACCTCATGTTGAATGATCAGAGTTGCTGTGGCATGTTGCCAGGCATCCCACATCTGGTAACGGTCGGCTGCAGGGTTATTTGTTGTATGCAAGTATTGTTCCCCCAAACAGAGACAGTCAGGGAGTCACCTCTATGGCCTTCATTGAATGTTTCTTTTATACGTTTTGATACTTTAAGCAGAATGAAAGCCATGCTTTTACAACAAACCGTGCCTTTGACCTCGGCCAAAGAAATCTATGATTTACAAATTGCAAGGACTTCGGCTGAGATACAGGCTCTAATTCGTACAAACTGCCCTATACATTTCGTAGAAATGATGGGACGTATCTTAAACATGTCTGATACGAGCGGAATTGTACATGTATTTTAGACCATCTGTTCAGGACTGCTAACACCTTTTCAGGCATTCCTCGGAATCATCCCAAACTTCGCACATTCGGTGTTTGGTGGTGTGCCATTAATTCTAGAACTTATTGCAGGAATCCTGTTTCTATTCCTACTACTACGCTATGGCAAGCCTATTCACCGGCATCACTCCGAGCGATGTGGAGAAAGCTCTCCTAGAACGGAAGTGCCGTGAGCGCATAGTGCAACTTTTGGGCATACCTCGTCTACGGGAACTTAATACAACATGGTTTCTGTCATTTAGACCAATCTGGCAAGATTGCATCTTACCTGTTCTACGCTGCCTGCTTTGCGGTGAAGAATGCGTGCTAGACACCTGTCTAACACTCCCATCAGTCATGCCAACGGATATCAATACTCTGCTGGACCCGATAACGGCCCATGCTCTGTGTTGTCCCCAGAGGCTACCAATCCTGATGACGGCATTCATTGAGATCTCACAGACGCTTCCTGCTGCTGCTGAGGTACGAGATGGATCAACAGGCCCACAGGTAACAACGGACGCGAACATTGCTGCGGCATCCTATGCTGAAGGCGATGCTTCTCATCTCTGTGCAGTTAACCTTCTGAACGAGGTGTTCCAAATGTCACCAACATCGGTAGACGATATTTTGTCTATAGAAATAGATGATTTCATGTTTACACCAGACCCATACACTGACTTTGATTCGGCTCTCAGTGTACCAGGGACGCAATGAAATTTGGCCTCCATATTTTCAAAACAGAACAAAACTTGGAACTCTTCCTAAAAATTGAACTTTTTCTTTTTCTCTATTTTTGAAAATACATGGCAACTCAATCTGCTTACAGTAGAACTATTCATATAAACAGACTTCTTTGAATACTTCCAGGGACACATTGTCACCTTATTTACCACAATTTCATTTAAATACCATGTTATGAAATGGCCTGGATTTTTTGAAAACTTGTCAACTATTTCGTCAGATGTATATATATTTCTGTTTATTCATTCATGTTGCATTTTATTTATAATATATGCTTAGAATGAAAAAATGCTTTAAAATGTACAGTACCTATTGCATTACATGTTTTAGCAACATTTTCTTTTAAAGAATTCTTTTTAATATGCTTTTAGAAATGTTTTTAGCAACATGTGGTACTCAGTTTTATGTTTAGCATTTAGTATTATCGTTCATTCGAAAGTGGAGTGGGTGTTGTATTCCGCTTTAGGTGTCCGTATATAGGCTTTCCTGAAACATGTCCTTATATAGGCACAATTCGCATTGCCCTTATATAGGCATAAAATCCCAGTCCTTATTTAGGCATTAGCCATGCACTCCAAATACAGGCATGGTCACCGACATCCGTCCACCCTAACGTCACAACGAGTTCTTAGAAACCAGACCCTTAAGCTCTTGGGAGTTCCCCTAGCACAGGATTATTGATTTCTCCAAGAACTCATCTATTATGCATGAACCGCTATTCCTTAGGGGTTCATTCCTGACGTCTTCCACTGTCCGACTTCACGTCAATGCGAACATTCCAAGGCACCTACCAGGTATAAATATACCTTCCCTTGCCCAAGCAAGTTAGGAGGAGACCTCGACTTTAGAGGAACCCGTGTCCCGGCCTGACGCACTGAGAAGAGATGCTGTCATCCCTGCTCGCAGAGAATCCAGCTTCCAGTGTTCTGACTCCCTTCGCGGGGTGTTAGAGTTCGAGACTCAGAAAGAGATTCCCACCTCTCTCATTCTCAAGGTATGGAGCTGACTAGAACCTAGAGGGACTCTTGGCATACCAGACTCTTGGCATACTAGACTATAGCATACCATACTATAGAATACTTCACCTACTTCTTACCTTGCACTACACTTCGGTTAGGTTAGGTACTGGGGTAGAACTAGCTTAGAGAAGCATCTTATGAGTACTCGCATTTTTAGCTTATGTTATTTATGTATATGAATATATGTGTCATAACTAAAAGATAATGCTAGCGCAGTATTATTTCTTTCTACTGCTTACGCTGTATATTATATATCTTGCATACTGTCTTGTGATCATAACAGCGTTCCGATTCTATAGGGAAACAAAGTTGTCATGTTTATGCGTTTGCCAGAAACTACTCCCTTCTTGTTCACAAGGAGTTTCTAGTGGCCTCTGAGTTACCTGGCACAAAGTAATTAAGTTTAATATACTCGATAGGGACATACTGACCTCAGTCCTATGTCTAATCTATAGGGTAATTCCAATGCGCAGAGCCTATTAGGGAAATAGGAACTACACTACACCTTAACGGAGGTAGACCTGCATTTCTTAGACTCAGTTAAAAAAAATATGAGTCACCTAGATATCTGCGCTCAGCTGGAGCAAACAATTTGGTAATTCCCAAGGTCTATAAGACCAACTGGGGAGGTAGACATTTTGTATTGGGTACAGCCAGACTCTGGAACGAACTACCCCCTTCTATCAGAGCCAGGCCTAGCCTACTGGCATTCAGAAAGGCATTTAAAACTTGGCTCTTTGTCTAAATCAGCTAATTGGTCCTCATTCTCATCCTGTTGTATTGAGCCAGTGCCTTGACACCTCCGGGTATTTGTGTGCTTAAAAAATCTATTAACATAACCTAGCCATTTTGGACTTTGTCTCTTAATAGATTTTAGATGTTAGGTGCACATTAGAAGGCGTTTAGACTTTATACCAAATTGAGACAGACACAAGATGGGCTTTTTTGAGCCTGATATGTAACAAGTGCTCCAAAATAATGTAATATTATATGAACACATATAATATATCAGAGCGAGCTATATTTACGACCTACTTGCCCCTTCTGGCGAGCTGACAAACAGATGTTCTGTTCACTCACAAAGTGAAGGAACATTAAAGACGCCTTTAAATCTTGTTTTTACCTGGTCACCTTTTTTCTGTGTTCAGAGGCAGAGGCCAAAAAAGTCAGTTTACATCGACAATTACTTTTCTTTCTCTGACTGCTAAATTTCAAGCATGCACATCTGAGATTGCAAACTAGATGATGCTAATAAGTTCATTGAAATTGAACTGTGACGAAACTGAAGTTCTGAGCTTTTTGAGGTCTTCCCTAGATCTGGACCCCAGCCATGTACAGATTATACTGAATTACTCTGATGTTCTCTGTATAATAAATTAACTGTTACTGGATTGAACAGACCTCGCCCTGAACAAGAAGAATCTATCTTACAGCAGATGAGCTAGCTCAACAAGGTAAGTGCTGACTGTCGAATCTAAACCACAAGTTTGCATGGTGTAAGGCAGACACACTCCTTTATCCTTTCAAGATTGAAAAAAGACGAGTGGAGTTGAGTTGGGTAATGTCAAAACTTTGGTTACAGCTGGACCAAAAGGCACAGGCACAATATAAAAGCCCTTCAATATAATCAGCTTAAGAATTCACTTTGTAGGGTGCTGGTAATTATCATTTGCTAACTTTTTCAGAGGCAGGTCATTTAATCCAAAATAAGCATTCAAATGGTCGAATTAGTTCCAGTTTATAACCACTTAATAAGCAATAGAGGATATAGTTAACTATTTTTGATGCTTTCAAAAAATATATATATATATATATTTGAAGGTTCCTCACCTCTGCCTGCAACTCACTTGTAGCTTGTCTTCTGCACTCAGCTGAGAAAGTGTGCATACAAACAGTCTGTTTTCGCACACAGGAAAAATAATTAGAGGGAACATTGATTGGAATAATTAAAAAACAACAAATGTTATTGATTTTCTCTTATGAACGAACTGTATTTGTTCCTTTGGTTTACGAGTAGCTCCTGGGATTATTATAATAATAAACCTTTGAGTCAGCTGGCATCAAAGACATGCATTATTCCTTCATCCGATTTTGTAGTCTTTAGAGTTTTTACCCCCCAAAAAAAGTACAAAAGATTTGATATAATAACATGCAAGAAAATATAACCAGGCAACCTATCAAGAGGTTGAGAGAAGGGTGAGACACATATAGCTTTAGAGGCATTTACGTGAATGTTGCCACACAAATGGTGAGAGGCTCAAAGCAAACTGGAAACCAAACAGTTCCTGCTTTAACCATGGAACTGCAAAGTTCTACTCGCTGCAAGAGAAGCTACCTGTCACTCTTTGCAAAGGATTATTAATCAGCTCCTATTGCAGAGCGGAAGTAAAGGCTGAGTTTAAAGCTGCAATAGTTCACCAGCTGTTAAAAAACAAAAATATACTCAGGAAATCTTAGATCCTACCAGCTTTCAACTTGAATATCTGCTGTCGTGTCCCGATGACGAGTTGGAGCGGGTGGTAACAAAACAGTTCCAAGATTTTGTGGTGACACGGTCACTTTAGACATGGCTTGGGTTACCCCAGGCTCTGGACTGTGTGATGGTGGATAAATAGCAACTATCAAACTGGACCCATTTGTCATGGGATCTTTCCTACCAGTGTCAAACATATCAGCACTTCTTACACCCACAGACAGGCCAAAAGGTGCAGACACCCATATTCTAAGTGTACATGTGTTCTTTACTTCTGGGTTATCACAGTACAAGAATATTAGACAGTTCAGTCAAGAAAGATCACAAAACGACAACTGGATATCCTTACTTACATGACATCTCTAAACAGAAATATTTGAGTAAGTCTTCACTCTAGCTATTTCTGGGAACGTGTTGAGGCTCACTGGCCGGAGTTTGGAAACTCACTTTATCACTGAATGGCATCGAGTATTACCCAGGTACAGAAAGAAACCCATTCACTGGCCTGATATGTGTCTCAGTGTTGTTTTGAGGTGTAAAAACCACTACATCGATCAAGGGGAATGGCCAAGCACTGATTCAGAAGACAGCGAGGATTATATACAGCCAGACAGTTGGATGTGTAAATTCATGGGCAAGAAGGTGAATAAACTTAGATCATATGCAAAGGAACAGTTTACTGTCCTTTCTAATTTGTCCGAGTGGCCTCAGAAGAGGGAACTTCCTACCACATACCAACCCTGAGTCCCATCATGTTAGAAGAAATGGTCAAACAACAGAAGAGCAGAGAAAGATGAAACTAACATTAGAGAAAAAAGTCACAACAAGGCCAATAGGTCTCACCTTTTCCCTATGCCAATTACTTTTTTCCAATGTTGTTTGGTAATGGAGAACATAAAACAACAAGCATTGGCAAATCTTATAGGTCTTGCCTACGAGAGCTATTGGCAATGTTTTGTAGCCATGCTGCACAGCAGTGCGGCTCAAACTAATTGAAACAAGTGCTGTGACACAGCCAGGGCTAATGCGCTTTCAGGCCTCAAATAATCTTCTCGCCAACTTGCTATGACGAGTCAGAATTTATCAGGACAAGCTATATCTAGGGCCTACTCGCCTCTTCTGGCGAGCTGACAAACAGGTGTTCTGTTCGCTCACAAAGTGAAGGTGCATTAAAGATGCCTTTAAATCTTGTTTTTATCTTGTCACCTTTTTTCTGTGTTCAGAGACAGAGGCTAAAAGTCAGTTTGCATCTACAATTACTTTTCTTTTTATGAATGAAGAGTTCGAGAATTTTGTAAAGTGAACTATCTGACAAAAGTGCTGAAAAAAAGTGTGAAATGAAAGGCTGTAGGATCATGTTTTATTCTAACACACATTTAAATAGCTAAAACGTGAACTGTACCAACATTTCAAAATACATTCCAGTAGTTACGAAAGCCCTTGTTTTGTAATTCTGTGTGATGAAAAAATTAAATTTTAATAGGATGAAAACAATCGGAACACTTTACTTGGCGATGTGCAAATGATAAATATGTTTGCCGAAATTAAATTTCCATAAATTATCGTTTATACACTAAATAGTTTTATAGGTAAAACTACATGTTAGTGGGAAGGTTTTTGGCCATTTCAATGGAAAATGTGCTCTCTGTAAATGACCGTGCACTACCACCTCATGCTTTAGTAATATATTTTTTTAAAGTGAGTTTTTAAAGATGAACAGAGAAATATTTCTGCCCCTGCTGTGATGGCAATGCTATTAGTGAACTAAGAGGCAAGTCAGGGGTCATGTATACACTATATGTGGGCTAGATTCTTATAATGCATGGAGCAAACGTTTCGTCTATCAAATCAAACCAGATAGATTTTTTTGTACAGCAGGAATGCTGAACTCGAATATTGGAAGGTGCTCTCGTATGTCATAATGAAGAAAGAGGTGGCTCTGCAAAATAAAATATTTGCCTAGGATGACATAATAAGACCAGTTTATGGGTCAAGTACATTACAGTTAGGTCCAGTAGATTATTCAAGTTACTAGACCTGCAGGTCTTGTAATATTTTTATGATTTTTCGAGGCCTACCTTTTTCTAATGTAAATTCACGCAAGATATGTCATAGTCCTTTTTAGGTCTCGCCTACGCAGCGCGCATGCGCTGCATAGGAATAAGACCTTTAGAAATCGATTCAGTTTTGCAGTCAAAAACGTGCACGCATTGCATTGCTTTGAATGGCAACGCGTGCACGTTTGGCGATTCCCTTGCTGGAGCGAGCTTTCAAACCATCTGTTTGTAATTAACAGATGGTTCCTGCTCGCTCCCGCACGGGAAACAGGCGCAGGCCCCCTCCTCTCTCCCCTCCCCCTGCTGCCTCTCGTCAAACTTGTTTTTTTTTTCCTCCCGCGTCCTCCAATCATTGCTCAATCAACTCAAGTATTGCTTTCAATTTCTTGTTTACATGCGCCTTTTCACAAGCAGGAAACCTCTTAGGGCTGTTGCCTCACTCGCACGTTAATGAGACAATACTCTGTTTTGTAAATAAGTGACTGTAAAGTCAAGCCGAGAAGTGCGTTCTTCCGGATTGCATCAATAAGGTCACTATATGACTAGTCGGGGGAAAAAATCCTCTCTTCCAGGAAAATGTCTGCTTCCTTTTTGCATGGCTAAAAAGTTGTCAAAGGCCGCCTTATAAGACCTTTAACTAAATATATGTCAATGTTACGCAGGAAAGCTATGGATATTCAGGTACGTGCTCTGTGTGTCTGACGAGACACTATTGTTCACGTGGGCCCACCTGCTGCAGCGAGGAGGGGGAGGGACTCCTGAAGAGACGCTCAGGTCGAGTTCCTTGATGTTCATAGGTGGTTTTAAAAAACATAAACAAGAAATTAGCTTCACACCTACTGCACTTAGACAGCTTGGAGTACTGATGCCTGAGGCCTGCCAAGTCTCTGCAGCGAAATAGGCTCTGCATTCAAATCCCTCATAGCCAACCAGAACGCAGGACTCAGTCCTACCCATATATTCAGTGCGAGGCAGCCTGGCAGAGCAGTGATCGCTTTCAGGTTCTGGGAGCAGGCCATGTTCCATATCATTAGCAAGATATATGTTTTGCTTTCTTGTCTTTCCCTCGTGGATGTCAATGAGGGACAGCTAGGGGTAGCAGCTGCTACCTCAGACTTGGCCTTTGTAGTTTATTCTACTCTGTTTCCCTTCCTGAAGGTAGTGACAGGAGCAAGTCCCTAAAAAAACAATCATTTGCAATGCAATAGGTCTCGCAGTTGTGAGAGTTTGAGCTATTGGCATTGTAAATGGCAATGCCTTTTATTTACGTGTTGCTTTTTAAAACATAAATAAAAGGCATTGTCATTTACAATACCAATAGCTTAAACTTCGCAAATGCGAGACCTATTGCATTGCAAATGCTTGTTTATTATTATTTTTAGCCATGCTGCACAGCTGCACCTCTACTATACAGCATGGCTACAAATCATTTCCAAAGTCAGCTATGCTCATGCTGTACAGCATGAACAAAAAGCAATAGCAATGTTAATAGTCTCAAGGGCAAGACCTATTGGCTTCACCAATGCTTGCTAGGTCTCGGCACCCCTGTGATTCTGAGCAAATAAGTCAATCGCCCCATGCGTGAAAAATAAAAAACATATGACATTTGGCAAAACATGATATCACATAAAGAAAGCAATGCGCCCATGTCCATGCCTTATTATAAATACATTTGAAAGCAGATATCTGTTGTAACAATAAACATCAATTTCAAAGGAGAAAAGGGATTCTTTGAAGTGCATGTGGCATAGTAAAACATAGCTACAAATGGCCAGATGTTCTACAAGGACGACAAGGAAGAAGAATAAAAGTAGTACCTTATTTACAGCGCAATCAGCAGAAGGACAGTAATCAAGCTAAAGAAATTAGTACTTGGTCCATGCTCCAGAGGAAAGAAGAGGAAGTGAAGCCAGCGTGCTTGGGCCAATTAGAAGACAGCAAATAACAGTGACAATGAAGTCAAGAAATGATAAGCAATGGGCGGGCTGCAAACCCCTTGTTGTAAACAATATCTCTCGCAAACGAGAGCGCTTGCAGCGCATGTGCTGGACCAGGCGAGACCTAAAAGTGGCAATGAGCAAAATGCAGAGCATCATCGTCCCAAAAAAAATACATAAAGTAAGCGTGAGGACACATACGTTTTTCATGAGTCATCATGCATGCGCACCTGTTCCTCATAACATTATGGTGACCACTCTGTTGCACCACACATTTGTGCACCTCCCAACATGCATGTGTGCCTGTGTCAAGACACATTGCCCATTTTGTTGTTGTTTTCATTTACCATTCAAAATAGCAGTTGCCCATCTTCATACAATAAATAAATAAAAAATGTAAAAAATGCTCAAAAGCGTATTTTCCTGCAAAGTAGTGACCTAGCAGAAAATTGCAGCTACCGGGTGTGAAAAAATGGAAGTTTAAAAAAGAAAAGTCACCAGAAAGGTGATGAGAAACAATGGTGGACCGAGTTCCATTCCACTATTTGGCTGTGTCATAAATACAATGTTTTGGAAATCGTTTATTTGGAATTTAAGCGGCAACTGATCGAGTTTTTGGCTTTGGCAAGTCATAGATGAAACAGAAGAGGCTCAAGCTACTTTGACTAAGTATTGTAACAATTTGAGCTGCAGGACTCAGTCTTTCAACCCCCTGGTACAAGACCTTAGGTCAATGCATTAACACGAATTGGAAATCCAGTTGGACACAGCCCACTAATCAATACGGTGCAGGGGTTATGTTGTAAACATTATTAGTTCCTTAGTTATTAGTTCTCTAGGACACTCCTCCCCTGATGCCATTACGCACCCGCCCGCACTCTGGAAGGAGCGCTTAGTGTTTGAGGAAAAGATGTGCTCACTGGGTGATGCTGTGAAGCTGATAAACGGGTAAACTTATCTGCAATTCTCCGGGAGCCCTTCTGCCTCGTACCGGTGTAATCTATGTGGATCGTAGGCTGTAGCCAAATATAGGAAAGTGGAGGAAAGTATTCAGTGATTCTCTGGTGCTGTGCTGCAGTTGCCACGGACTCTGATGCCTTATTTGCATTTTGCCTTCGCCTCTTGCCACCACTGCGCCCGGCTCGCTTGTGAAGACGGTTGGGTGCGGGTGTACGGAAGGGCAACCGGGGAGTAAGGGGGGTTGGCTAGTGGGCACTATGTCAGATGCAATGTGGTGCAGCCGCGGGGGGGGGTCTATGCCCTCTGTTTCCTCTATGTTTTACAGGCCATATGTGACCTTTGAGTTCATTTGAGTTACCTGCACCACTGTAATATCCACGAGGACTGGATTTGGATTGGATTTGGTTTGAATTGTGTCTTTCGTGTTTTATAATCAATCATTTAAACAACTATCAACCAAGCATTAAGTGGTCTCTGCAGCTTCCAGTCATATTTCACAGCTCTTGCGTGGGAAGCAGTGGCAGCTCATCAAGAACAGGGGAGGAGGTAAGTGGTTAATTGCTGCTGCTGTAGCAGTGCTGTACTGCTGATTTACCATTTTTCCCAAAACATTACAAAACACATTACTGGCATTGCTGTCTTTATCTCTCCTTGATTTGACCTTAGCCTGGCCTACACCCACACCCTCACCAACCCACAACTTGTTTGAGGATCCTGCCTTGTGCTAACGGCCTGTTGATATTTGAGGTGGCCCCACAGAGAAGACTACATGGGTAAGCGCAAATGTAATGGGGTTCCAGCAACAGCCCCCCAACAGAACAACCTCGATAGATCTGATGCTTCAGAGGGCGATCAGGGTTGTAGCTTCTGAAATTGAGCTAACCAAGAGAAGACTCGCCATGGGCCCAAAGGATCTTGCACAGTCTTTGCCTGGTCGCTGTGTGACTACTCCAACAGGAAGCACCCCGGCGGTTGAGCCCTATGTGTTGGACGATGACCATTCTACTGATAACTCACAACAGATACTACCCCCAATGATCCTACATGAGGAACCCACGGAAGCTGCCAAAAGACCAAGGAGATTTGTCCGAAATAAACATCTGAAGAATAGTACTCATGTTAATTCACCATTCTCTACCCTTGCATCTGCTAATCCCCACTGCACCGTGGATGGTGTAGATCGTAGTACAAAACCAAGTTGGGTGGTTAATTTGGAGGAAGATCTAGTTGGTAGGCTAGAAGAGATTTAAAAAAAGGAACTTTCACCTATTGTGACACGATTGTCAGTGATTGAACAGGTACTTAACGATCCCACCAATCCTCGGTCACCCTCCCTTCAGTCTAATGACAGAGGAGATTTTGTACCAACTCCCTCAGTTGTAGGAAATGGAAAAGAGATGATGAGCACTATTAAAGCGAAAGTAACTGCCATCGCCCAAAGGCATTCAAGTAGCACTAATATAATGAAATCAGGGGATCACCCAGAGAGGGGCCAACGACCAACACAAAACTGCCAACAGGGGGGAACCACCGGGCGCAAGGGGGCTGATGTACCAGTGCAAGAGACTAATAATCTTCCTATGCGGCTTGCCCCTGTGTGGTAATTTTGACAGAATGCCGTGACTGGGTGAAGAGCAGAAAGAATCACATGATAATTTGGCTAATAAGTGTCTGAACTGGCTCTCTAAGAATACGAATTTCCCTACCTCACTGGTCCACAACATACATTTTACTCAGAGTGCAGTGGATTAAGAAGAGCCAGAAGGACCGTCCGGGGGACTGTGTTATCATGAATTTCAAAGATCCTACCTTGGTCCAAAAATTGTTATCTGATACGGCGCAAAAAGGAGTGGGTCAAACTAGTATTGATCCTCTTCCCTTGGGATATTTTTATAAACCAACACCTGGCCTAGATTGGGCTCCCCATACCCTTCCCTCATTACTTCATCAGATATGCTCCAGTGTTCCCAATAATGGACGGCATAGGTAAGCTGGGCCTTACAGTGTTGCTGTGTTCAACTGGTTTGATGTTTTGGACCAAGTTAATTGACTAGCCAGAGGGATCCTTTACTCAGGATCTAGGTAGGAGGAGGACATCCCTGCTCCAGGTATAAAGGGGTCCACCGATGACCTCGAACCGACAACTAATTCTCTGCAACCAATGTCGATCACTCAGATGTCCCTGCGGGACCCGACAAAAACCGGCCTCTGCTCTCCATCTCATCTCCTGGAACATTACTGGGATCCAGTCCAAAATGGACAATGGGGACTGGGGAATGTTTATTGATAAATTTGATTTCTGCATTACCCAGGAGACCTGGGCTCTCACTAAAGTACATAGGGAGGGTTTTTTAAGACACAGCTTTGAAGCAGTGCCATCAGTAGCGGGTAGTCCATCTGGCGGGCTTTTAATATAGTCCAAAATTTCGCTTGAGTGCACTATTAAAGAAATTAGTATTGACTCTTGTGACCTTTTAGTTCTTAGCTGGAAACCCAAGTCTGGG